>CAMQGK010000481.1:1950000-3157500 GCA_947000775.1 Pterois miles | reverse complement strand
ATATGCAACTAAAACCAGCAGTTAAAGGTATACGATCTACAAATAAAAACTTGTAAAACCACAAAAAAGTCTAATCAGGTAATGAACATTTGCATATCTGCTCTGTTTCTGAGCTTTTATGGACGAAAACTACCTAAAAAATGTTTTAATGCTTTTCTTCCAGAGGTTTCAGGTTTTCAGTGCCTTTAGATCAATGTATAACTCCCATATCTGACTAAATTTCTTTGTGTTATCGACTGAGAAAACGTTAATGTCCACAAAGGGGCAATTTGTGGTACAGCACAGTAAACAAAAAAACATAAAATAGACACGATTAAAACAGCAACAAAATCTATGATCTATCAGTAAAAACAGTTTTGTTTTACGTGCCCCCAGTCTGTGAGTAACATAACATATTACAACATAACATACCTGAGGCAACTTTCCAAACTAACATTATAACATTTCCAAAATCTACAATGAACAATTCCTCATTAATACTCAGTTTCTCCTGTTAATGAGCAAAGACACTACAGGCAAAAACACTTTTTTATGTACTGACCACTTTTAGATTTTCGATTATTTTGCTTCCATAACCAAAATATACATTTAGGTGTTTATTTTACTACTTTGTCTATTTGTGTCTGTAGATTTCTTCTAAATGCACCAAAAGCTACTATTAGATAATGCCTAATTTACATTTGTGTGTCTTGTATGGATGAAATTTTACAATCCATCTCTTTAAAGGTTTTCACTGAGTTTTTTCTCAGACTCTGAGGAACAAATCTCCACTTCAGCAGCACTTACTGTACATACACCAATGTTTTCAGTTTCATTCCTTCATATATTTGGATGACTTTTATCGAGAGGTTTGTTCCTATATCATTCGTAGCCTGATTTATAAAACATTTTATTCCCAAAAATGTTTTTTGTTAATGGCAGCTGACAGTAATAAAAACACATTTCCAAAAATGCAACAGAATGAAACAAGACTTTTGAACCTGGCTTTATCAATACTCAGATTTCTGTTCTGGAAATGGATGCAACTAAAGCTCCTATTTAATAAGATAATGCCTTATTTGCATATTTACACATACAGTTTCCAAAAACTTGTAATACAAATAAATAAATCATTGCCTTAATGTAAGTAATCAACAGGGTAAGTTTAATGGTGATTTGTATAAGTTCATTTTTTCCCCTATCCACTCGGGCTGTCTCCACTTCAGGAGGAAACAAAGGGAAGTGGGAACCAGAAGGAAAGGATGTATAAAAGTACGGAGGGAGACCTCAGCTGATGGTTCAGTTTAGAAAATGATCGCCCATAATTTAGAATATACAGTACATGATTATAGATTAATGGGAAAAGGACTCACTGACACATGACAGAAACTACAGTGTTTCTTTGTGTTTATCTCTGTCGCTCGTGTTTTCAGGCTGAAGCTGGATGTCGGGCTCCATGGCGGTCGACCTGATGACACACAGCTCTGTCTGGCCTGTGGTTTAATCTCAAGTGGTCAACACACCCCCCCCCCCCCGCTGCAGAGAGCGCACACACACACACACACACACACACACACACACACACACACACACACACACAAACACCCATTCGATACAGGAACCAACGCACACATAGAAACACACATCAAGAGATACACAGATGCAAACACACACAGGATGAAAACATGCTGCTCAAGAACAAGCTGAATCACACATGCACACCAACACTCCCACACACACACACACACACACACACACACACACACACTTACACGTATGCACAAACAGCTGTTTCCAACATGCTGAGGCGGTCTGGAAACCACTTCCTCTCAGCGGCTCAAACACATTTTATTCATTTACTGTTCGCTCAAACAGGCAGGCAGAGCACTTTCACTGCACACACATGCTCTGGATGTGTGTGTGTGGGTGTGTGTGTGTGTGCATGAAACAGTAAAAGGAAGAGAGGGATGTGTTTTTGCATGTTTGGATGAAATTGAGTGCACTTTCAAGAGAAACAGAGTTAATCTGAGCACTTTGTATAAGTTTGAGGGAACTTTTTATGATGTGCTTGTGTGTGTTTATGTGTGTGTTTATATTTGTGTGTGTGTGTGTGTGTGTGTGTGTGTGTGTGAGAGAGAGAGAGAGAGAGAGAGCATGTATGTGGGTGTCAGAGCCAATAGCTGGTCTGATATTAATTGTAAAAATGTGCTAAGTGAGTGTTAAATTTTTATCTCCTGACTGCCTCACAGGAGTGCAACGCAGCAAGTCCGAAGTGTGACTGGGATAATGTGTGTAATCACTTCACACACACACACACACACACACACACACACACACACACACACACACACACACACACACACACACACACACACACAGATACACACACAGTCCTTCATGTCATGGCTGGTGGCCAGAGTCTGCTTGGCTCAGATTGGCCAGCGCTCTGTAAATATTTAGAGGAAGCGGAAGGGTCCACGGTCCGGCCTGTCGCCACGGGAGACGGATCGCCTCTCATCCCTCAGCCCCTCCCCAGACACACACACACACATAAAGTCCAATACACACACACTCATCTCCGGTCCCTATAGGGTCTATAGCCACGGCCACCGGGTTGGACGGATCAATCACATACACTCACATGCACGCACACACTGCAGGGTAGATATTAGACAAGGTGTTGATATGCACCCCCCTCTCTTTCTCTCTCTCTCTTCAACCCCTGGATGACCTTTCACCTCACTTCTGTGTCGCTCCGGCCAATCAGAGGTCACCTCTCCCTCCCTCGCTCTGTCCTGTCCGGACACATGAGAACCAGTTGGCCCTTTATTCTGAATAGAAACACTCACGTGTTGCTCTCCATGTTTACTGACTGCTGAATGGAAACACAGAAACACAAATTAAACGAACTTGTTTAGTGTTTTTTTGACATATTTTTATGAATTGTTTAAACACAACACATGTGTAGGGCAGCAACTAATCAGCTTCATAACAGCTTAATTTATCAACTATTTGTCTTTCAGGTATAAAATGTAGGGCTGTCAAAGTTTCAATTTTCCAATGCCCCCAATTTCTTTAATGCATCAATGCAACTTGATTTGTAGGTTGTAGCGTGCTCACTTTGATGATATATGAAACTAGAAAACCTAAAGAATCATCATGTCATGAAGGAGGCTAACCCACACTGCAAATATGACCTCTGACCTCCAAATATATGAATGTAAATGGGTTCAGCAGTGTCCTCTTTACAGACATGCTCACTTTATGTTAATCACATGCAGTCTGGATCAAGTCAGAGTCAAGTCAGCACTCTGACAAACTAACAGCTGTTGGGCTGCAGTTTGCCATGTTATGATTTGAGCATTTTTTTTATGCTAAATGCAGAACCTGAGAGGGTTTCTGGACAATATTTGTCATTGTTTTCTGTTAATTGATTTCTAATAATAAATATATACATACATTTGCATAAAGCAGCATATTTGCCCACTCCCATGTTGCTAAGAGTGCTACATACGTCAAATCTCACTTTAAGGTACATTTTAAACAGATAAAAAATGTACAATTAATTTGTGATTTATCATGATTAACTATGGACAATCATGCAATTAATCGCGATAAGTATTTTAATCAATTGACAGCCCCAATCAAATGTTTACAAATATGTGAAAAATGCCTATCACAAGTCCAGAGAGCCCAAGGTAAAGTCTTCCCATCACTTGTTTTGTCTGAACAACAGTCATATTCAGTCTAGATACAAAACAGAAAATCAGCAAATCCTCTCATGTCAGAGGCTGCAAAACCTGTGATTCATTGGCCATCAGTTCAATGCTTCACATTTTCACATTAATCTATAATATATCCTTTGAGGCAGCCTAAGCTTTAAAAATCTTGCATGAGTTACGTAATCCATCAAAGCGAACGTTTAGGCTTCTTTGGTTTTCGTCAAAGTTCAGATCATTAGCTGTGTTTCCATTCACATAGTTTTCCACTCACTTTAAAGTTTTGCATTAGAAAAGCTGTATGGAAGCGAAAAAATGTGCTAAAACTTCCTCAACTGTGCAAGTTTTAACGCTCTTTTGAAGTTTTTTTTCTTTTTGTTAAAAAGAGTTGATGTGTTAAAAGGATTTTGGAAACGTCTCCGATGAATAAATTCTGAGGTAGTTAACATTTAAATCACACGACTGATCAGCTGTTTCTACTGTTGGTGTCTTAGATATATACTGTTTACTGGCGGATTACAGCTTCTCAAACTACGCTGTAGCCGAGTATATTCGCTCCAAACCATTTAATGGAAACGCGCCTAATTCACATTTCTTATTTTGCAGCATTTCAAAGGCTTGTTTAAATCAAACTGAATAAAAAAGTATTGGACACACAGCTGTTGAAAAGCAACAGTTTTAATGATACGGACTAAATTCACGTGATCCTTCTCACCACGTCCGTAATTTCTGTTTCTTGTCTTCAGTTTTTTAATGCAACTTTGACCAGTAAAATAATAGGTGTGAACTGTTCACTGTGCTGGATGGGTTATCACTGAAAGTTGGTTTTCATCAGCCAATCTCCAGTTTAATGAAAGAGATGATGGCCAAAATGATTTACAGTTTCAAAAAAAAAAATAACTGTAATCTTCATTTAAACACAGACTTTACCATCTCATTTAGAAGAGGGACTGTTGCACAACAGTGACGTGTGTTTCAGTGCCAGTACAAGAAGTAATGTTGCCAAGATGGTCCATGTAATAATATTAATAATAATAATTTGGATGTATGTAACGCCTTTCAAGAAACCCAAGGAACACATACACAATAGACACAACAAACAGAGCATGACAGTAGCTAGAGGCCATAGGTGTTGTTGAAGAGGTGGGTCCAGAGATGAGGCGTTGTAGCATATAGTGAAAAATTTAAAAGCATTGACAGCTGACGTAGACCAGGGTAGAAACGTTGTCATTTGGCGATTGTGAGGGCGAAGTGAGGATACGTCTCTGTGTTGTCACTCATACAGTCATTATTATGGTCTGGATGCTGTGAACTTTGACCTTTAACCTGCAGGTTGTTGTCATTCAGGAACTAAAACTTGGGGGAGCAAAAAGCAAAGTAATTAGAGAGGGAAATATAAATGGGTCAACACACACACACACACACACACACACACAGGTCCACGTCGAGGCCATTACCTCTCTACCTTCCGCTGTAATCTGCCTCTGTTTCTCTCTCTTCTGTCAACCAGCCATACGTCTTGTAATGCCACCACACACACTTCCATTACTGCTTCATCATGTTGACCCCACATCAACCCCCCAACGTCAGCGCTGACCCCAGCCTACCCTTCCTCCACCCATCCCTCTTTTCTCCCCTCCCTCTCCTCCTCTACCTCCTTTCCTTCTTTACCCCCTCTCTCCTCCATCCTCCCTTTTCCACTTCATCCCTCTTTCCAGGCTCCCTTGCCACCCCCCTCCTTCATCACTTTTATATTCACTTCTTGCCCTCCTCTTTCAGTCTCTCCTCCTTCGACATGAAAGAGTCATTGTGTGGCCACATTGAAGGGGGAAAGAGAGGCAGAGCAGAAGGAGGGACTTCAAACATGGAGGCGGAGGTGCAGATAATGAACGGATGAATGAAGTGAAGAAAGAAAGAAGCGAAGGAGGGATGGGACAGCATTGATATTTAATGCTAAATGTCTTTACATCTTGGGACCACATGTCATTTGTGTCTGTGTATATATATATATATATATATATATATATATATATATATATATATATATATATATATATGTAGGGAAATCATACAAGTCAATGTAAAAGCAGAATGATAATCTAAGGCATATAATGGTGCAGTTCAAATAAATATAAGCATAAGTAAATATAAAACAGTAATGCAAAAGTAAATTTGTAATTTTGTTGACGACAGTATTTCAGATGGGAAAACTAAATGTAAATAGGATGTGCAACAAACGAGGAGCTCCAATCCAGAAATGTCTTGGTGCTCAGATGATGGCAAGTTGAAATAGCTGTTTAATTTTAATGCTTATAAGTCAACTACTTTTGTTTCTCAAGCTTGGAAAAAACGTCAGGATGGCTTATGTGTCTAATTTGTAATGTATGCTGCTACTCTGGTTTCTGCCTTTGTCTCTGTTTTATTTTCTAAATAATGGTGTCTTGTAAGCCTGTTTGGGCTGGGCATTTTATTTATCCATTACACAATAATAAATCAATCAATCAAATAAAAAAATGTAGAGATTAAATAAATCAAATATAAAACACAATCAGTCTGACAATATCTGTAATGCTCTCCTCATTCAGTTGAATGGTTTATTTCTTAATATCTGAACTTTATCACAACCTACTGTAAAAAATATAATATAAAATATTAATAAAGTAAAATATAAAAAATAAAATATAAACCTTAATTTTATTGTGCAAATCCTGACTTTAAAAAGTGGCCTAATAACATAAACATTGTATTTATCTTTACCCACCTTTGAAATTGCTAAAAGATGCAAATGTATTATATTTATTTATTACTTACCTTCTCTATAACTTACCTTTCAGTCCTAATTCCCTGCACCAACATAGCATTATTACAGAGTATGCTGCACTTTTTATATGATAAATGTTAATATCCATCAGATTATCAGTGTTTTTGTTATTCTTAATTTGCATAAGTTATTTCCAGTTTAGTTTAGTGACGACATACAGCGAGTGATACTGGCCTACATGACATGTGTTCTGTCAGAAGTTGCTTCCCCGTCATTTTCGTTCTTTTTCATCCGTCCATTCATCATCGCACACTGTATGAGCAAGGAGGTTAAACCTGTTTGTTGGCGTCTCTGGGAGTTTGATGTCATTTTTACGAGCTTGTCGGGGCATTCCTGACCGCTGTTCACCAAGTTTAACACACTGCTAATTAGAGACAAAGAAAAGGACAGACAGAGAAAGAAAAAGAGAAAAAAGAGAGGGGGGGGAAGAGAGTGTTTGTGAGTAAAAGGGCGGGGAGGAGAAGAGTGAGTGTAACAGCTCCTATTAGCACATACCTTCAAAGAGCAACATGTTTTACAGACTCACAGTACATCATAACTGGCTGTGGACGAGGAGACACGAGACAAAGAGCGATATGCAAATTTCACTTTACAGCAGTTTCTGTTCAGTTTCTCAGTTTTGTCATTATAGTTGGTTTTTTTTCAGCCCATATCCCAGTAGGAGATGATTTATATTTCACTAAATCATTCTTCTGGATGTAAAATGATGAATAGGGTTAAAAAAATAACTTATAAATAATATATCACCATTAAACTTGCCCAGTTGATTAACTTCTGAAAACTGCTGAAACTTCAGTTTCGCATTAGAAGACTTCTTGTGAAATGGGAGTGAATGGACCCGACGGCTGGCAAAACTGATTTTGAAATATATCATACATACTGTATGTGGACTTGTAATGGGAAAACAGGCACAAATGATTTATAAACAAATGGGCAGTTAAATCAGTCAGATCATGCTGAGATTGTCCAGAAATTGAGATGGAAGGAGAGAGGAAGAGGAGCTGTACCCTCGAAAAGTAATGCACTGTAATTCATATATATCCCACAAATCACTTTGTATGTAATCCATGTAACTATGTACAAGAAAGTATAAAGAGCGAAAAGGAGGTCAGGGTGGATGGGTCAGTCAAAAAACACAAGACACCGGTGTTTGTGTCCTGTGTGAACGTTGATTTATTTGTCACGTAACTTTCGTACTTAAGTTACACCACTCCCAGAGTTATTTTTAGCCAAACGATCTTCCCTTAAAGTTAAAAATGAGGTTTCGTTGACTGAACATAACCGAGCTGTTTTAAGACAGAAGAAAAGAGGGTGAGAAGAGAGTATATGAAGAGAGAGAGAGCTGAGAGGAGAGGAGTGGCAGAGTGTGTTTGCTGGCTTATCTGTCACATGATGCAAACACCAACCTGCTGTTGTTCCCCGTCGGACCCTGACGTGACCTCATCTATAATGTTTAAGCACACACTCTGAAAAGTTAAAGGACCAAGAAGAACCAATATGAGTATTCACTAATAATCAAAGAGTGGTACTTGAGGAATCTGATGGTTCCTCCCCATGTCATGTAGTCCAGATAATTTCTTACTTGACATTGAGGTTGCAGATTGCTTGGGAACACCACTTGGCTATAGCCTGGGTGTACTGCTCTTTATTTTCTTTTGTGACTTTTTATAAGGAACCCTGAGGTGCTTGGTCCACCAGCTTTATTTAAGTTTAGATCTTAATGAATGGCAAAACTTAAACCCAACAGTTCGCCCTGAGAAAATCAATCAGGACAAATGCAGCATGATTCAGCTGAGCAAAGGTGAAAAGGTAAAAGAGCAGGATGCAGACGCCTCCAAAAGCCCGGCAGTCCCTTGACGAGAAGGTTCACTGCAGATAAAGTCAGATTAATATCGAAGCTTGGTGTCCTTGATTACACAAATTATATATGGGAGACAAGTGTAAGTAAAATCCCACAAGGCGATGAGGTTTGTGGACTTATGAGTCACATTTTTAACATTTTATTCTGACCTCACATGTGACACCATCCATATCAGAAAATCAAAAAAAAAAAAAAGTATTTTGATCCCGAAAGGTACATGCATCTTAATATACTATTGCAGTTTTTCACATGTGACATTTGCAACAATAGAAAGGCAGTTCATCCCTACAAAATACATGTACTTTATTTACAATACATAACTTATAAGCATATACTATAAATGTATTAATGCCAAAGTGATATTTCATCACACTGTTGAAATTATTTCTAATTTTGGTTTTGGCATGTTTATTTGGAGATCTATTACCAAGCAGAAATGTAAGAGCAAGGATTTAAGGGTTTATGATTTTATGAAGAATCCACATTAGTTGGTGCCATAACCATCCAGTCTCCCTGGGGTCCACATTAAGTGCATACGAACACATTAAAATGCCATACAAAATATAATAATAAACACATTAGAAATAAGTAGTTACAGATAAAACTTGGAGACATGACACCTGAGATAGCGTACCAACAAAACATCCATCCATCTTCAACCACTTTATCCCATTAGGGGTCGCGGGGGGCTGGAGCCGATCCCAGTTGGCATCGGGCGAAGGCGGGTTCACCGTGGACAGGTCGCCAGTCCATCGCAGGGCACGTAGAGACAGACAACCATTCACACTCACATTCACTCCTACGGGCAATTTAGAGTCATCAATTAACCTCAACTGCACGTCTTTAGACTGTGGGAGGAAGCCGGTGAAGACCGATGGGGGAGAACATGCAAACACCACACAGAAGGGCCCTTAGTCAGATTCGAATTTGGATCCGGCAACCCTCTTGCTGTGAGGTGAGAGTCCTAACCACTGCACCACCGTGCAGCCCCCAACAAAACATTAACAATTTAAAATTATCGCAATTAAATACAGCCTCAGATCAATTAGCTGACGGTTTCTGGACTATCTAGTGTTACAATCATGCACAGCTTTAGTATAAAAAATTGATTGATTGATTGATTGATGAGAACGACAGAGAACCAACCATTTGAAGCAGATGACCATGCTTGGTCGGGACCATGGGGGCGGCAGTAGCTCAGTCTGTAGGGAGTTGGCTTGGGAACCGGAGGGTCACCGGTTCAAGTCCCGACATGGACCAAAAACTGAGTGTGAACTGGTAGCTGGAGAGGTGCCAGTTTACCTCTTGGGCACTGCCGAGGTGCCCCTGAGCAAGGCACCAAACCCCCAACTGCTCGGGGCGCTTGTCTGGAGCAGCCCCCTCACTCTGACGTCTCTCCATTACTGCATGTGTGTGTTTGTGTGCATGTACCATGTATAAGTTAAACAGAGTGTAAATTGAATTTCCCCACTGTGGGACTAATAAAGGTAGATCTTCTTCTTCTTCTTCTTCTTCATTTATTACATTAAGGTGAAAGTTTTATCCACTGTGCTTCATGGTTCCATGAAGCAGCCCCAATCAGCTCCATGCCCCCACAGAGAGGGAATGAACCTCTAACCTGTTACCCAACACAGCTTTAGTTACTCAGTAACTCCCAGCCTCACTTATCAAACACCTTCCTGAGGACGCCTATCAACACCAGTAGCGTGCTAACACTAACTACTTCCCCTCTGCCTTCCTCTTCCTCCTGTCCTGTCATCAGGTGACTCCTCCTCCTCTTCCCCCTCTCCATTCCCCAGCAGACAGTCCTTATCTGACCTTTGACCTGTGATGAACAGAGATAGAGGAGACAGTCCACACTCTCTCACTTTAAAAACAACAAATCACCTCTTAGTCGCTGTGGATCCTCGGGTGATAGCTCACATGTCCATGTTTGTGTTAGTGTTAGCTAGTTAGTTGGCCTTCGACTGGAACTTATGAGTGAATTATATTTAATAAGGGAAGTTAAGTTCACATTAGGTTTAGTGTTCAGGTAGTGCTTTAAGTTTGGTAACACTTTATAATAACCAACATTTATAAATGGCAACCTGACCTAATCAAACTTAGTTAACGATTATACTGATAACAAAAAATGAAATGCTAATTAACAAGTTTTACTGATTATTAGTAATGCTATAATTTGTTATTCCAACAGTTTATTGTTACACACATTATAACTTTATATATATATATGTACATATACACCTTGTTAAAAGGTTAATATGTATTTTGAAACTATGTACAAACATTATTTTGGTAGTTACTAATTGGTTACTGTCCATCTATCTATGTAATGTTTATAGATGATTTATTTCTTAAAGTTTTAAAATCATTTGGTAAACACTAACAAAAACTTAATGTGGTATATAAAATGCTACAATGTGTACAACAACAAACTTTAATAGTCATGTTGTCAGAATGTAATTTTTATCTTTTCCTCTCAGCAATGATTCAATATAGAAATTATAAACTTATTATTTTATATCACACAAACGATAAAATAACAAAAATTGCAGCATTACTAGTAATTAAAGTAAACATTATTAATGATCATTTTAAAATAGCTATTAACTCAGTTCACCATTTATAAATGATTGTTATTATTAAGTGTTAACAAAAGCAATTTTTATGAGCTCCAATCTTTTTAAAAACATCAGCATTAATAACAACCTGTGGATTCAGAGCTAGCTCCTGTTAGCCTCATGTGGACAGTGTGTTTCCATTCATTCAGATTTTATTAAGAAGTTAAACATGTTCCCAGTGTTTTCTAAAGAAAATAGAAAAATAATATATATGTACGAGAGCACTGTACAGTTAAGCTCCATGCCATGTTAGCGAAGATAAAATGTTAGCATTCAACTACAGCTCAGATGAGGTTTAAAACATGTAAAATCATTCTATTTATTTTTATTAAACTTCATTTGAAATCGCACCAGAAGAAGTGTGATTCTGCAGTAAATTTTGTCCATTTCGTTAACTGAGAACCAGAAATATGAAAACCAAAGGACACAAACTGTTGAAATACGCTGGCAGGCAGCGATCAAGGATGAATGAAACTTTAAGTTTGATGTCACAAATGCAGACTTAGACTGTGTTATTGTCATGTCCACATATGCAGGGCAACGAAATTACATTTCACAGGGACCAAAGTGTCACATAGAACAACATGAAGAAAAGAAATTAGTACATAACACACGATACTCAGGACATTACACAGAAATTGAAGATGTACTGAATAAGTTTGAAAAACATATCCAGAACTCTATGCAGCTGCACACATCATATATACACAACATTAAACAAACGATTAAATATTATGTACTGTACACATCAAATATTAAATACGGACTGCACGCATTCAATATTTTGTACACTTATTATACAATGCATGCTTTGTTTTGGTGGCAAACTGAAAAAAATGAAGAGAGCATTTAAGGACAGAAATAGGACGAGATACTGTTAAAGTGGTCACAAAATAATTGAAAACTAACCTTCAGCAACTGAAACGGTTCAAATAAACACTAAAAACAAAGTTGAACTGCGCTGGAGACAAGTTGAATTACCTCATCACGTTAGCACATATTCACTTTTGTTAGCAGAAAATAAGATTTTATGAGTCATTACAAGATTAAATGACTTGTTAAGGTGGATATTTTTTCTGTGGCAGAGTTTCCTAACCAGAGAGCAGGGGTGTGTCTCCACGTTCGTGTGTGAGGGTGTATTTTGTTATGGTCTGATCTGACTGAGCTCTTAATGTCAAGCAACGCTAGAGGTTAAAAACGGTGGAGAGAGAGGTAGGAAGAGACAGGGAGTGTGTGTGTGTGTGTGTGTGTGTGCCTCTGTAATTTGTCCTGGCCTTGCACTGAGCCTGTAATTACCCTCATGGCCTACACACACACACACACACACACACACACACACACACACACACACACACACACCCTGAACAGCCACAGGATGTGTCTCACAATAGCCCATGTGAAAGAGATAAGTGCAAAACATAGATACCACACACTGCACAAAGCAAAAGTGACACACACATATACAGGTAACCAGGTATGTGTCATTATGTGTGAAGAAGAAAACTGCAGCTATTGCGACACACACACACACACACCCCCACCCACGCTGTCATGGCGGTGAAAAATGGCTGGCGGACACACTGACACAGTGGACTGACTGTCTTCTAGCTAGTTAATATTTAGTTAACCAGCCACTCACATGCTCAGAAACACACAGCGGGAGACAAGACTGATAGAGTTACAAGGTGTGTGTGTGTGTGTGTGTGTGTGTGTTTGTGTGTGAGTGAGAAAGAGTGGGTTGAAAAATGAAAAAGAAACATAATTGAAGAAAGAACAAAAGGCAGAAGTGAGAAATGATCACATATTTGTGTGTGAATGCAACTGTTGTTTCTCTTGAAAGCAGTCATCCCAAGACAAACAGGTGTGTTAGATTGGCTCCAGACACACAAACATTCCTGCTGAATGATGCTACTCCTGCCGTACAGTTACCAACTACGCATGCGCATTCAGATCCACACGCAGATTAAAAACCTGTCAACATTTTCTGGTAGGACAATGATTTTGTTTGCACAGTGCATCTGATCTTTCCTCTCAGTCTATTCAGGTTGGTCAAATACATCGTTTGTAGCCATACCTGCAAAAAATGTAAATACATGAACTTTGACCTCTGCATTTAACCCATCCTAGGCTTTGCAGGAGCAGAGAGCTGCTGTAAAGTGCCTGAGGGAAAGTAAATGCACTGTACAAGGAAGTATAAAGAGCAGTAAATGCTGCATATACAGACGACGGGGTGGATGGGTGGGTAAAAAACACTGGACTGTCGCCCAGGAGGCCGGTGATCGTACGCCCCGGGGGAAACTAGATGTCAACGTTGATTTATTTGCCATGTAACTTCCATTCTTAAGTAATACCACTTATGGTGTGGTGTAACTTAACCATCTTTTCCTAATCCTAGCTAAGTGGTTTTGTTGCCTAAGCCTACAGTCACAAAGCAGTTTGTGAAATACTCATGAAATTCAATGTACTGAGTTGTGCACATAGACACAAATTGCACTTTTTTTTTTCAGCACAAAATCAGTTGTATGTGGCCCGCGTAATAGGCGATACTGGGAAGTAAATACAGGGCTAGTATCGCCGTTACTTTTTACTTGAAATGTCATGATCATTGAATAATTTTGTGATTTTGCCTTTAGGTGGTTGATTATGATTATGATACAACACAGGACACTACTACTCGATATTTAGATCGATACGCCCAGCCCTACCAGGTAATGGTGAACTGGGAAGTATAGACAGTGGAAAAGCTGCGTAGTGAGGAGGTCGGGTCACATTACGGCACTTCCGGTGTTATTTAAACCCAAAGCTCCGTCCTTTCCTAAGCCTAACTAAGTAGTTTAATTTTGAAAAGCCTGAAGGTAGAAGCTGAGTGTGTCACATGCTGCTGGACCTTCGTAGGAATAAACATGAAAAATACACTGTTGAGCTGAGCATCAGAAAAAATGTGTTTTTTTTTTTTTAGATTAAATTTTATTTCATAAACTGCTGTGAGACTGTGCTGAAATCTTGGCCAGTTGTTTCATGTGAAGATAAAATTGTATTTTGAGACTGACCGGAGCAGAAATTGATGTTGGATATAGATAACACGAACCGCTGTGTGGGAATACTTTGATCAGTAAAACCTCATTACACCTTGCAAACTGAGTCTGTTTTTGTTTTTTTTAAATTCCAAGCAAATATTTGTACCACAAAAAAACATTGCCTTCAGGTAGTGATGCTTCAGTCATTCCTCAGGACAAAAGAGCCAGTGAGAGGAAGTGCTTTTTTTTACAAGCCTTCTCTTGTAACACGTTCAGACTGATTGTACAGACTTGAAGATTTGAGTTCAGAGAGAGGTTTGGATCTTTTGAACCTTAAAAACGCAGCTACATAACAGCTGTGAGTGTGTGTCTCTGTGTGAGTGTGTGTCTCTGTGTGAGTGTGTGTCCTGACGTAACCCCCGCTCTCTCTATCAGCACTGGGTTCAAACCCACAGGAAGCCACACATACGCCAAACCCTGCAATCATTAACCTGCATCACACACACATCAACACTAACCCACATGCACACATGCCAGCGCACAAACCTCGTGCATGTACACGCAGTGGCAAAAAAAAAAAAAAAAAAATACACACATGTAGACACGCAAACACAGAAACACACATGCTGTTTAACACACAGGTAACACACAGTTTCGAGAAAACAAGACAGAGTCATGCTACCGACCAAACCACCATGACTAGTCATCAGCTCATCAACAAACACGCACACACACACACACACACACACACACACACACACACACACACACACACACACACACACACTCCACAATCTCAGCAGTCAGGGCCTGGTGATATGGAAGCTGCTAATGCCTCAGTTGAGGCCCAGGCAATCAATCACTGATAAAACACACCAGCTTTATGGTCCTAAAACAAGGTGAGCACTGTTTACACACACACACACACACACACACACACACACACACACACAATATATAGTTTGTGAAATAGAAAGTATGGAGGTCAACTGCAACACCCTGATAAAATATGTCACCAGGTCAGTATGAGCCACCACATACACACAGCTAACAATGAAGCTAGCAACAGAAAAGTGGACTTAGTATCATAGACCTTTCTTTGCCTTCACAGCCCTGTTGAGCAAACCTGGCAACCTGTGACCGTTAACCTTTAACAACAAGCATGCAATGACGTGGTTATCAGATTAGTTAAAGTCCCACCGGTATCAGGTTCATCTCTATATATCAAGTACTCTGTCTGAAATATAATATATATAAATAAATAGATCCGAATAGGGAAAGAAGCTGCAGCACTGACAGCACTTTGGTGATCCACTAGTTATAAAGCATCAACACGTCTCACTTTCCTCCTGAGTTGATGGTGACGCATCACATGAGCAGAGCCGATAGTGAGTCAGCTTGGTTCCTCTTGGGTATTAAGGTGTGCTCTGATGTTCAAGGAACTTTTCGCTTCGCTTTATTTGCTCAAATATGACCACAAGACATTTGTGCATCTGTAATTTGTGATACAGGTGTTATTTTTCCCTCATGTGTGCATTTATGAAGTAGATTTGTTCCTGAGATACGGGGGGATTTTTTGCTCAACTCACAAGTCTTTGCTTTAGTCTGCTGAAAATATCATTTTTCTCACTGACCTTAGGTGGTATCTAACCATGTGGTTAATTTGGGTTTTATCTGTATAGATTATGAAATATACATATATGTTCATTTTAACTGAACAAAAAAATATATTTATTATATATTATGTACATAAATATCAAGTCCTTATCAACACAAAATGCCACATGATCAATGTTATGGAATGATTTGTTAGGTTTAGGTAACAAAACTACTTGGCTAAGGTTACAAAAATGATTATGATTTGTGTTAAAGGTTCATCTTATATTATCTTATCTTATCTTAAATAATTTAACAACATAATGTAGAACCCTGGGCTGCATGGTGGTGCCGTGGTTAGCACTGTCACCTCACAACAACATGTTCTCCCTGTATTAGCGCTGGTTTTCTCCGGGCTCTCCGGTTTCCTCCCACAGTCCACAGACATGCAGGTTAACTGGTGACTCTAAATGTCCTGTAGGTGTCAATGTGAGCGTGAATGGTTATCAGTTTCTATGTGACCTGCGATGGACTGGTGACCCTTGGCGGATTTCTTACATGCAGCTTGTTATTATACCACGAAACTTTCAAATATGGTCGCTCGTACTACGTCACGTGCTCTGACAGAAGAAACGTTGCCATTCAACATATCTGTGCAAAAATGGCAATGGGGACGACATAACAGAGATGAATTTCATTTTATCTGTGGTCCTCACAGCATTAAAAAAAATGCATTAAAAATGTACCAGCAACATTTCTCTCTAGAAACAGCGACAATCAGTCAGTTGTTTGGAACATACTGAACCAACAGATCGATGAGGCTGAAACAGCGGTTTGAGAAATTTACATAGACATTCTCTTACACTTTCTTTTACATTAAAATTCATGGTAACTGTTGTGAATCCAAGCTGACGACAACTGCTGTCCGCTATGAAAGATCAATATACAAACTGTTCAGAGCCACAGGGACGAGTGTCTGATATTCAAAAGGTTTTCAGTGACGTATTCCTTTATTAAAGTTACGGTGTTGAACTTTTAAGTGGTTGTGAAACAGTCGGTCAGCACCACTGGGTTGGATTCTGTGTAAAATCAGGCAAAATCAGGCAGGTTCACCAGAAACTCCTTCAACTCAGACTCTGGTGGAAGCAACCAGCCCACCACGGACAGACCCAGATCCAGCTTTGCTGCTGCCGTTGACCTCGTCCTGCTGCTCTGCTGGTCCCCGCTGGGAGCCAACACCACGTTGCCAGAGACCCAGGCCATATTGCTGGGGAGCCAAGGGGGAACCAGAACTAGGACTGAGTGAGACTGTCAGACTTTGTAGTAAAATGATTTTCTAAAGGGAATCTGGTGCTGGGAAACACTAGTGCTTTTGTCCACAAATTGTCCAAAATCAACACAAAATTTAAGTTCCTCGTAGGAGTTTTAAATTCCTTAAACACAACATAATAGATGATTTTATCTCCTGACTGTCTGACCAGAGCTGAACCACACATTATCTAACTTCCTCTGCTCCAAATCGGTTTGGTCAGTTGTGACCCCAAATCATGAACCCCCACCTTGACCACCACCACAAACACTCCACACCAAACTGACCCACACACAGTGACCAAAGAGGCCCACCAGCTCTGCAATAACAAGGTAACAAGGTGACAGACACACAGACAGACGGAGTCATGGGGAAGATGGGCTGAGGGGGGTTCAAACAGCTGAGGGTACAAATTGATTCTAATTGACTTTTGCACACGCACACACACGCACACACATGCACACACACATTGACCAAGAACACACACAGACACACCCTGACCCCAACCCCACACACACATTCACACAGGTAATAAACAGAGTGACACACACAGTAGAAATGACAGAGCTGTATGGAGACAGAGTGTCTGGCTCCACATTTAAACTCCACTCTGTCACTGTGTGTTTGTGTTTCTGTATCTCTGGTTTATTACTCTGTTATTTATCAGCAGTAATGAGCTCAGACCTTCATGGCCTAGCCCAGATTTACACAAAAACACACAACTCAAATATTTCCGTCACTCATTTTTTATCACTTGAAGTGGGAGGGGCTGCTGGTACTTTTCCCCAACGGTAACTTTTAGTTTAATGATATTCACAATGTTCCTCAACATAGAAACTTGAGTCTCCTTTAACAATAGGTTTCTGTCAGGGCCATTAGTTTGACTTATTTCCATGTTTTGTCAGTTTGCTATATGTCGAACGACTCTAAATACCATGAGCCAGCAGTGTGGTGTAGGTGGTAGTTTGATGTCTGAATATTCAATTGTTCAACATGTGCTCAGAAAGGACTTGAATTCAGAGACCTGGACAACTTGCTTCTTGATTTTTTTCCCTAACAGTATCTGTACCTGCCATCTGAGCTCAAATTTGGTTCAGTTAGTAAAAACTGAAACGTGTTGTATGTGTGTGCATGGATGTTGTATTTTAATGGGAAACTGGGCCTTTGCAGTGTTTCTCTAACTTGTTTTATTCTTGACAAAGCTTTTAATTTCTGTTTTATCAGTTTCATGTGAGTTCACATCAAATTCTTCCAGTTTCCACATGAAACAGGTTTAGAAAAGACTGAGTAAACTCTGGGGGACCTTTGTATTACCCCCCTACCCCACCCACACACACACACACACACACACACACACACACACACACACACACACACACACACACACACACACACACACACACACACAACTTGGTAGTGTGCCAGCAGCTTTTCCTCTGTAATGTTATCAGTCATTATTCATTACACCGAGCTGTAGTATTCACTGGAGGGCTGCCAACAAGCCTGCTGTGTACGTGTGTGTGTGTGTGTGGGTGTGTGTGTGTGTGTGTGTGTGGTAGAATGAAATGTCATCATACTGTCTGACTTAATCCTTTAGCAGCACAACACCATGTTCAAACACCAAGTGCCAAGTCACATGGAACAGTACAGATCTTTAAAGATCAGATCAGCACATCTGTTCATGTAAATGCAAACGGTTGAATGCTCAGTAACAAAGCTTTCTTCGACCAGGTGTTAACAGACATAACTGCTTGGGTCATGTGATTTCCTGATCAGATGGCCTGTTCACCAAAAAGATTTACCCCAAGAGTGTCTGTAGAAAGGCATCTCACCTGGATGTTTCTTTAAAGACAATTAAGAGAAGGACCATCTGACTGGGCTTGGTAATATGTAAGCTGATTTTTTAAACAGTTGTGTGCATTGTTGTGGTATCAATGTAAAAAAAACAAACAAAAAAAAAACACAAACTTCTGGGAACTTCTGCAAATCAAAAGAATTCAGTCAGACCTATTAGCATTATAATCCATGGAGCAGTGTTTTGCAAATCACATTCATAAGGTGCTTTTCATTATCTTAACGTTTCTCCTTTTTTACTTTTCTCAGCTCCTCTCCTTGTGTTTTAGTCCCGCCCATGGGAGATGTGAGTGGAGGAGGCAAGGAGGAGACTCGGGGAGAGAGGAGTCGATGCATCAGTCATTTAACAAAATATATATAGTCCATATATACTCTTTGTTGTTATTTTTACACAGTACACAAGGCCTGAAATACATACATGCCTAAACAGGACCAGTATACATGCATTAGTGGAGAGCTGTCAGAGTGAGGGAGCTGCCTCTGATAGGAGCCCCGAGCCACTGGGGGTTTGGTGCCTTGCTCAAGGGCATCTCAGCAGTGCCCAACAGGCAATATAGATCCCTAAGAGACAAACTGGCTCTTCTCCCGCTACCAGTTCACACTCAGTACTTAGTCCAAGTGGGACTTGAACCTGCGACCCTCCAGTTCCCAAGCCAAGTCCGTGCAGACTGAGCTCCTGCTGCCCACATATTGCATATAGCATGCTGTATGCAACATACATACAGGTACTTGGTTATATTTAGGCAACAAAAGTACAAATGGGTGGTCAAATGCAGCCGCTGTGTCATGCCCCTTGGCTTCTGATACCAACTCACAAGTCCCCCTTTAGCTCAGTTAGATAGAAATCGTCCATATTTCACAGGGAACAGGTTGTGTTTGTTACACAAAGGCTCTGCAGAGACTAAATCAACTAAAGGACGCCATGAGACCAGTTACTTGAAAAAAAAACAGCTGATTTATTGTCAGCGAGAAAATAACTACTCAAAGTTCAACTAAACTAAAAAAAAAAAAGGTTGGAGGTCAAAAGAACAAAAGATGTTTAAGTGGGTTGTCACACGTAGCTCATTCCCCCCTTCAACACGTAGTTATCTTAAACAAAAACACTAAAAACAAACTACCAGGGATCTCCAGCCGGAGCTGAAGCAGAAACTACTGAAGTCTCCTGAGCGGTGCTGCCGGCTGACTGGCCTGTGTGTGTCTGTTACACTAAACACTGCTCCTCTGCCCTTTAACTTCACCCTCACTACTGATCCTTTTCAGGTGTGCTCCACTCCTAAAGGAAAGACGGCAGGTAGAAGTAAGAGAGAGAGGAGACACAACAAATACACCCACGAAACAGTATGCCCTGCAGCATGATTAGAAACATATTTGTGATCCATCAAAAACAAATGTAATCCAGGAGAAAACACATTTCCCTCGAAACATAACTGACAATTTTGTTTTCTTGAAGGGGAACGTAATTATTAGGGAGGCCAGGCTGAAAACAACACACCCCAATAGGTGCTTCACCTTAATCAATGGATGAAGAGAATGGATGAATTTATGTGTATTTATAGGTTTTCTCCAGAGCCGGTGGATCAGTGTGTGTGTCACAGTGAGAGTGACAAAGAGGTGCAAGCCTTTTAATTACACAACTGACATATGTAGGAATGCAAGGAGTGGGGTGTGTGTGTGTGTGTGTGTGTGTGTGTGTGTGTGTGTGTGTTTGTTTCGGCCCCGACCCGGCCCTGACCATGTGCCCCTGTGTATGTGTGTATATATGAATGCTTTTAACCCTCTTTGTCGGTGTGTTAGTGTGCGTGTGAAATGCGAGGCGTCCCAGCCATCCCAGGCGGCCGTCCGTTAGCTTGCTCACCTGTCGCGCGGCACGAAGCCCAAAGCAAGCATGGCGGCAGCTGACGGGGTCAAAGTGCATCCTACAGCGTGAGTGTGTGTGTGTGAGTATCAGCTATTGTTGTTCTTTCTCCTTTTTTTCACCCCACCCTGTGTTCAGTAACTCTAGTCTTTTTATAGCTGCTCTTTTACCACACACACACACACACACACACACACACACACACACACACACACACAGTGATGGCAGCAGTGAAAGCTGCGGTGCTGCTGTCGATTTTCAGTCCTCTCTCTCTCTCTCTCTCTCTCTCTCTCTCTCTCTCTCTCGATCAGCCACAGTGCAGATCAGCTTTCACACCCGCCTGTTCTCTGCTTAGCACTAAAGCACCTTCACTTCACTTCACACACATACACACGCACACACACGCACACACACGCACACACACAAAAGTGAACAAGAGCTATAAGCATTACAACAAGGTCAGTGACTGGGTAGCATAAAGCAGTGGTTCCTTAGGGGGCACCAGGATTTGCCCGCTCTGAGGTTGTAAAATTACATTTGCTTATGTATAACTATTGGGGGTGGGAGTGGTCAATCCATGGTCAAAATCAGAAATGTTCGGTTCACAAGTCACGGTTCGGGTCGTGTATGTATTTTTTGATTCATCTGACATATTATGAAGCTGATTGTGTATTTTTTTTTCATCCTGTTTATTGTCACACTAGAAATCAAGGCCTATGGAAAGAGGCTGGGACACGGTGGACAGGAATATGAGGCATAACACACGCGCAGTGCAAGTGAAGCTGTGGTCGTGCGTTGTTATTGGCTCAATATCGGCGAGCGCGGACCAGATTTTACTGCGCATGTGTTGTACCACTAAAGATACGATGCGTTGATGAGGCGTGACCCAGCCTCCTCCTTTTTTCTCAGTTGGCAGAGACATCGATGAAGTGCAGAGTACGACTGTCATTCCGTTAAGGAAACGGCGAGTGGCGACAGGTAGAGGATCCACTACTGTTGTTTCACTCTGCTGTGTGGGAGCATTACAGATTTGGTGTTACGTATGACAATGACGGGAAAAAAGTGGTGGCTAAAACATCAACTGTGTGTAAGCACTGTACAGCACGTTAGCGGCAATACTTTCAAAATGATGAATCGTTAACGGAGACATCACTCCAGTGTGTCCGTTGATATCACAAGCAGGAGAGAGTCGGGGAGGAAAGAACAACTCCTTCTCCCAGCAGCATTTAAACAGCCTCTACATGCAGACTCAGACAGAGCAAAACCTATAACTAAAGCACTGCGGATGGTTATAGTGAAAGATATGCTGCCTTATGCAGTTGTTGAGGACGCTGGATTTCAGCATGTGGTTAGGGAACTGGAGCCACGCTATAATATGGCGTCTCTTGGCCACTTTCTCTTTTCTTTCTCTCTCTTGGCCTCCTATACCATAAATACTGTTTAACGCTGTACCAAACTGAAAACCATGACCCGAAACCGAACTGTGAATTCTATGAACTGTCCCACCCCTAATAACTATAATCATAATAACAATAACAACATCCATATTTGTTGCCGTTTAACCTTTCAAAAACAACATTTTCACTGTGGTCATAAAACCTATTTGCTCTCCTGCCACACACAAAGGGCGTCCACACCTGCAGCCTAGCAGCAATCTATTAGCATCAAAAATTACATTTATTGAACCACAATAAAAAAAAAGAAAATCTAATCTAAGTGGTGAGAGAGTGGTGTGAGAATGGTCAGTAAATGCCCCTTTTTTCATGTATGTATGTATGTAGCGTAATAGTATATCCGCTGTCCTCCAGTTTCCCTTTTTTGAATGATGAATACATTTTACCACCGCCTGCTGGTGTGGAGAATTATTTCCTTTCACGCTGATGCAGAACATACGAGCTAACTGTCGGCTGTAGTCGTTGCGGTGTGTTCAAGTGCAACTTGTCAGCCACGACAAAGGCAACACAGCAGTTACCATTCATTGCTGCAAGTTCTTTGATGTCAGCTTGGTGTGTCTGGGTGTGTTAATGAGTTAACTGGTTATTATTTCAGTATCCATTAAGCTGCTAATTACTCTTAAATTGCCATAAAATCATGGATAACGCCCTTCAGAAGGTGACATCTCCAAACTGCCTGTCTCAAACCCAAAGATATTGAATTTACAGTGATATAAAAGATGATTTGATCATTTGAGAAACTGAACTTGCATATGTTTTACACTTCTGCTTGATGCATTATTTATACGATCATTTAAACCGTTGGAGTTCAATTTGTTGTTGATTGAATGATTGATTACTCGTCTTGATGTTTTCGGAGCTGCTCATAACTTTTAGCACACATGCACACACATAAAGAGACACAGAAAGACAAAGGACAGGGTGTGTGCGACCCCTGACAGCGTCTCTATTCCTGCCCTGTAGCCGGGGTCAAAGTTGACAGCGGTCCGCATGCTGCTTTTACAGGCAGTAAAAGGCTGCAACTGAATACACAAGTCAAGGTGAAGGGGGGGGGGGGGGGGGGGGGGGGGGGCAAGTGTGGGCGGTGTGGCTCGACTTCAGCTCCCGTTTAAATATCATTGTCATTTGTCATATAGTATGCGCTCTTTGTTAGGCAATAAATAATGAATTATTATCTTGAATGGTTATGTGATGGCTGATCCCATTTGTGCCCAAAATATCTGCTATATTTAGTGTGATCAGGAAAAATGCCGCAACATTTGAAACTTGGTAGGGACATACTTTGGGCAAGTATCTAACAGTACAACTGATATACTTTAGACTTTATTGTCAAATTCAGAATTTTTGAAAACTGAGGAAAAACGCTCACATTGTGTTTACTGAATGTTTTCCATATGGTTTTAACGCTACACATGTGGGCACATCTTTGATATTCAACTGGTTATGAGTTCATGCATACTTGATTGTGCTCCTTGTAGATCCTGAGATACATAAAGCCATTTTCTAATCATACTATGTCTAGTCTTTCTTTTTTTCTTGAAAATATAATGGAGCATATTACAAAAACAATAGTTTCATGTGTCCAAAGACTGCATGGCATGATGATAAAAACTCACTTTTCAGCCAAATAGTTTGACCAATTTTGATTTGTTTTTCACATTTTTTTTGGCAAATTTCTAAAACTTTTTTCCACTAAAGGAAAATTAAATTTTCAGCTGCAGGCACAAATGGGATGTTCTGAACTCTAATATTATTTCTAATAATGCTTTGTAAAGAGTTTTGACATGAAAAGCTCAAAGAAGAGGAGATAAATATTTTGAGAGCACTCCTAAAAATATATAGCAGAATCAGTTCAATTCAAAACTATTGTGTATTTTTTATGGAATACATTAAAAAATGTGATTTTCCTAACATTTTAATGTGTAAGTGGAAAGCAGTTTGGGATGTGAACGATAAGAAGTCGAAGATCTGATTTAATGTTTCTGGAAACAAAGACAGAGAGGGGGAGTTAAAGGGAGAGAGGAAGGGAGAGAAAACTGTCACAGTTCTTGTCTTTCTTTTTAAGTGTGAAAGGAAGAAGACACACACACCTACACACACACACACACACACACACACACACACACACACACCTGTCTGAGCAGCAGCTGTCCTGGGAATCGATCTGTCACTCCTGGAGCGTGGCGAGGATGAGTTGCCTTTGTATTTGTAAAAAGAGCCTGTTATGACTGTGTGTGTGTGTGTGTGTGTGTGTGTGTGTGTGTGGCATGCCTTCCTGTGTTAATGCGTGTTAATTTGTGAGGAGTGAAGTGTGTGTGGCCTATTTACATGTGTGTGTTGGTGTGCGTGTCCACTCTGGCATTCGGCTCTCGTTGGAAGTCTGAAGATCTGAACTGGCCGACGAGACAACTGACAAAACCACATCTGTGTCAGCAAATAACTGGGTGTATTTGTGTGTTGTCGCCCTGGCTTATAATGTGGGAGTGTACGCAAGACTGTGTGTGTCTAAGTGGTATAAATGCTGCATTAACTCTGGCAGTTAATGCGAAAAGAGAACGAATGAAGCTTTAAACTGGGCTGCTTTTGGATGCTGCAGAGAGCAAACACCATCACAGGGTCTGTTTACTTAATGGCGTCCACAGAAAGTTACAAGCTGACCAGTCCTAAGCTCCACCCTTTGCCCTCAACGTTCCAACAAACATCATTCAGGAGACGTGCGTCGCATTACAATCAGCTGTGCGTTCAGTGTCATTTTCACTGTCTAACCAACCATGTAGGTTTTTTCCTAAACTTAACTACTGTGGTTTTGTCCCTTAAATATAAAGTGACGTCAACGGGTGTGACAAAATGGCGATATGTGGGGAGTTGGGATAACGTTGAAATACAACACATGACGCCATACGAGCATGGGCCCTTTTGGGTGAGCAGGCTGCGATCTGAAAGTATGAACGTCATTCTCCAAAATGTTTTAAATCTATCCTCCCACTGCTTCCTTGATGGCATAATATTTTTAAACTAGCTGCGTTTTTCCAGCGGTCATATTAGGCTACATCCACAATAATATGTTTCTATCTCTGTCCAGATGAGCATTTTAGAGCCATTTCAGAATTAATCTCCATCCATACTACCACGCCTGAAAACACCATTCATTTACACGAGGCATGCACGTGCTGGTGTAAACGGAAAGCAGGGCTGAGTAATAGCTTGTCTCCTGCGCATGTAGACAGTAGTAGCTTTATAAAATGTACAATTTTACAGCATAACAGCTGCTAGCGAAGACAACAAGGTCAGCAACGCTTGGAACTGGTTAGGAAAAGGTTCACATGATGGGTGTGACGAATCAGGGAAGGACGTCATGATTCAAGACCCAATCAAGAAGTTTTCAAACGTCTCTCTTTCTGTCCGTCCAGACTAAAACACAACCCTGGACTTTTAAAACTAAAGGGGGGCTCGAAAATGTCGTATTATGGCTGGACTGTATATATATATATATATATATATATATATATATATATATATATATATATATATATAATATTGAAGTGTGCATATTAGCTATACTGATGTCAGCCTGGTTGTTTTTAAATTCAGAACCAGATTAGATTTGAATATTTAAACACAACTAGGACACACGTTGTTTCTAGAGCAGCAACAGTAATGTTTACAACAGCAAAGTCACCATAGAAACTCATTGTATCTCAGTGGAAACTATCTAACCTATTAATAAAATAAATAATACTCCTGAGAGGAAGGTCCTGCTCGAAGAGAGGAGGAGCTGGAAACGTATTAGAGTGTGAATTTAGTCTTAGGCAAGCATTATATCTCTTTCCTTTAATGTGCTGTCATGTCTTACCTAAAAGACTCCTGCGTCTGAAAGACAAAAAGCCATCAAGTGAAACCAACATTGTGATGAACCTCTTGTATTTTTGATATAATATGTCTTGTTTACATAACAGTAGATAGAAAAAGTAAAAAAGTAAAGAGAGAGACAGACACTCACTTTATATATAAGTTGATCCACTGTGTAAATTAACAGTTACTCCTCCACCTGCACACAGACTACACCCAGTGTGCATGTGTGTGTGTGTGTGTGTGTGTGTGTGTGTGTGTGTGTGTGCATGTGTGTGTGTAAATCTATCACGTTGTGTTTTGCCCACACTTATTACCTGGTGAGGGATAGTAGCTGGGAAGATATGTGTGTCATCTGTATTGGAGTTGTCATTATACAAGGTCTCGCTCACACACACACACACAAACACACACTGCTGTTGAACTGACAACCTGTAGCATGTAAACAGATGACAGATTACAGTGGCTGACCAGATGAATGTGTGTGTGTGTGTAATGGGGTCTGATTGGGACTGTGATCACTCCACGAACTCAGCTGAGCCCCTCCAGTAAATCACACACAGACACACACACGCACACACACACGCACACACACACACACACACACACACACACACACTTGGCTTCCCTCAGTCTCCGACAACAACACACCCTGATTAGTCTCATCCGACATTCGCTAATGAAGTCTAATTAATGAGGACAGTGTGTGTGAGTGTGTTTATGTGTGTGTGTGTGTGTGTGTGTGTGTGTGTGTGGTGGCTGTACTTAGAAGCCAGCTGCCCCCCTCCATCACCCCCTTGGGAAATCTGTCCCCCCTTCTCTCTCTCTCACCTTCTGTCTTTATTCCTCGCTTGCTCTCACCCTCGTGTCCCCTTTTCATCCTGGACTTTCTCTCTCACTCTCCATCTTCACTTCATTCTTCTTCCTTCATTCGTCCTTCTCTCCTTATGCTTCACTTTCAGATCTTCTTGCCCCGTTTCTCTTCTTGTAGTTCACTTATTTCTCTTTCAAATCTGACTCATTTTACTTTTTTCTTGTATGTGGCTCAGTTAGATTCAACCTGACTAATTATGTGCAAATGAGGGCTTGAAAACAATCATGACTCACTTGTAGATTATCTTCTCTACCAAACACTGGATGTAATCTGTAATCTGGTTTCATCCCAACATATTGCATCTCTGTCATGCCCCTTGCCGTCACTTTAGGTTTAGGCAACAGAACCACTAAGGTAGGTTTAAAAAAAGAGCAACACAGTTGAGATTGTGAAAGTGAAAACTGAAAAACATTGTCAACACGGGACATGAAAGAACATCTGATTGTAATGTGAAAAGGGAAATGCAACTTCTCCTGGATGAAAACCTCGTGTTGTGGGACTCATCGTTCAGCATGTTGAATCTGCGGTGAAGCCCAACGGTGAGAGAAGTCACTCTGATTGGCTGTTCAGCTTTGTCAGCAAATGCCACTTCGTTTCACATACATATTATAACAACAGCTTGTATATCCGCAGTCTTCGGCCTTCCGGTTTCCATTGCCAAGACAAAGGCAACGTGAGGCGACGCAACAGCCTTCACCGCTGGATGTTGTTGATGTCAACTTGGTGTGTCTGGGCCTTAAAACAACGCGGCACATTCCCTGAGCGTTTACTGTAGTCTCAGATGGGTTTATATTGTAGTTAGTGTAGTGCGTCTCACACTGGTGCTAAAGGGTGTCTTGTGCGGCGGTATCACACATCGATGGACACCACCAAGCCTTGGTATTTGATGCCCTGGGGATGAAAACAGGCTGGTCTGTTTGTCTGTGACCAAATAATCTGTGAAGCTAGAGGCCAGATAGGTATGAAATAATGCAACCAGCAGACTACATGTGCTGTCAGCGACAGAGTAGAGCCTCAGTTCAGCTGAAGTCCACCTCCAGCTTTCTTTCTTTGTGTTGTCCTCATCTCTTCAGCTTCCATTTCATCCACATTAAGTGTCTTCTCTTCCCTTTCACTCTCTCTTTACTTTTCTGTGCATGCTGGTGGAAAAAGCCATTATGTGTGATTTGTCCAGTCTTCCGGCTTGTCCTCAGGTCTGTTTCAGGGAGTCTGTGTACTTGTTTGAATCATAAACGTTAGCGAGGTTTCAGTGGATGCAGCAGAGGAAATGATGAATAGAAGGACAGGAAATGTGAATGAGTGTAGGAGGATGTTGATTTGCTCTCCAAAATATAGAGTTGATCTCTGTTTTTAATTTGGGGGATGTTGCTCAGGTCAGAATGAGTTAATCAGATCATGAATGTGATGTTGCCTGGTATTTCTGAGAGGTGGAGTACAAGACAATGATGCTGATTGACATTTACCCCTCACGGCAACCCTGTCTCCTACAAAACGATGTTCCCATACAACTAAACTGCATTCTCAATTATGTTTCAAGAGAAAGTATCGTTTCCTGGATTACGGTCACTCATGTGAATACAGGCGAGTGACCATCGCCTACCAAGACAATATTCACTTGAAAGTTCACCAAAGTTGATCTCCAAGCAAATTCATAGACACAAATTTGCCTCTCATCCGGATGCAGTGAATTAATTGATTTATCTCTGGAACAATGTGGCTTCCTTGACTATTCTTGCAATGGACATTATAGACTGGCGTTAAAATCAATTGTTAGTAACTAACGGAAAAAAAGTGGATTCAGTGTGGAGTAAACTGGACGTGACTTCCCATTAAGGACGAGATGATCACTTTGGAGGCTGAAGGAGCGGAAACAGATAAAGAAACCTGGAGTGATGGGAAGAGAAACTGAGGAGAAAGAGAGAGGGAGAAGGATGGATGAGATGAAGATGTACAGGAGGAGGAATGTGTGTGTGTGTGTGTGTGTATTATTGTAGCAGGTTAACCTTGGTGGGTTTCATTAGTGGCCCAAGGCCAACAGGGCGAGGATGAATTAGGAGGCCGGGGGCCACAAATTTATCCTGGACAAGGCCTTCGCTGATTAAACCTGCTGGATACCTCCCCACACACACACACACACACACACACACACACACACACACACACACACACACACACACAAAAACTCATGTGGACAAAAGCTGACAGAAGCAGTCACACATATAAAAATGAACATATACTGAAATCAAAACACACATAGACATTGAGCAACAATACACTGAACAAAAACAAACACACCGATTTCCATCAGTGTGGACCTTCTTGTACTCTCTCTCTCTCTCACACACACACACGTACCTCAATGTGTGTGTGTATGTTTGTGTGTGTGTGTACGGGAGAGTTAGTTCACCTTCACCCACAGTCACAGTGTCAGAAAGCCCAAAAGCCGTCAGGAAGCGTAAAGCGATCATGACGGCTTTATCAACAAAAACGCATCAGTCGAGAGTTGTTGCAGCTTTGTGCCGGCTTTCTCTGACTCGAGGACGAGGCGAGTTCACTGAGTTTGTCCCCTGATCCTAAGAAGTCCCCCACCTGCCCCCTGTCACCCTTGGGAGACGCCCATGACAAGGGATCATCCCCCCGCCACTGTCGCCTAACCAAACATTTGAGTGTTCAGTGTGGACACTTTTCAGCTCTGTGAAGCCGAATGAAAAAGTCTTGTTCTGTTTGAATTTGTTAAATACACTTTTACTTGCTGCTTTGAAAAGTTTGCTTGCTTGCTTCTTCCTGGTTTCAATCTTTGTTGCTATGTTTGGTACAAGGTGGTTAAAAATATGCTGTAAAAAGCCATATGACTTTTTTTTGTTTTTTTTAAAGTTCATATTCTTATTTTTTCTTTAATTTACACATAAATAAAAAGTGAGAATATTTTAATCTCTTATTATTTTGATTATCTGTGATTTTCATCCATCCATCGTCAACCACTTATCCCATTGGGGGTCGTGGGGGGGGCTGGAGCTGATCCCAGCTGGCATTGGGTGAAGGCGGGGTTGGTACCCCAGTGGACAGGTCTTCAGTCCATCAGAGGACACATAGAGACAGACAACATAGAGACAGACAACCATTCACACTCACATCCACACCTACAGGCAATTTAGAGTCATCAGTTAACCTAAACAGCATGTCTTTGGACTGTGGGAGGAAGCCGGAGTACCCGGAGAAAACCCACGCTTAAATGGGGAGAACATGCAAACTCCACAAAGAAGAGCCCCAAGCCGGATTCGAACCTGCGACCCTCTTGCTGTGAGAGTGCTAACCACTGCACCACCATGTAGCCCTATCTGTGATTTTATTGAACTTAATATATTGACTATACAAAACTCAGTTTAAGGCATTATATCCAAAGTTAAATGTCATGGTCGTGACGCACACACATGCAGCAACAGGATGTTTTTCCCGACCGGCTGGGTGAGCATTTATTTTAGACAGAGAAAGGTCAAGAAACGTGGTAATTTGTAAATAATAATAGTTATCCACAATTAAAACCCCACACTACATTCATTTATAGAGCCCTGCATTAACAAATCCAGTCCAAAGAAAAAAAAATGCTTGAGGGCTTTTATAGTGAAATGAAAGCAGGAAGTGTCCATTTAAAAATAAATCTTTACTTATGGCATATTCTACAGATGTCTAGACATTGAAACTGCAGTAATGTAGCTGGTATGAGGACAATATACTATCAAGCGATCACTTCCGCTGGCTGGTGGCTGCTGTGAACCGCGTGGCTCGCGTTGAAAATAGGCGAGACCTAGAATCTCTGGAAGAGACGCAGCTGAGATTCAACATGTGAGCTGCTGTGTGGCTAATCTAATCTGTTAGCATGGATGCTGAAATAAAAACAATAACAGGTAATGCAGCCGCCATGTGCTCCTGACGTTCCTGGTGTGGACAAGCTGTTACTCCATTCCTCAACGCTGCAACGCATTTATCTGCGGAGTCTATGAGGGATTATACTTCACGTAAGACATAAGTAAGTAACCATTTGCAAAGTTTGAAGCATCACTTGGTTTCTAACATTTGTTTGCCAGTTTACACTGGCAACTTAACATTACAAAGTTTGTAACAAAAAAAGGTCTTTTTCTGACAACATATGTCTTCCTGTTGTTCGTGTACGAGTTGGACTTTTCAAATAACTTGCCGGAGAATTTACCTTACTCAAAAAAAACAATTAGCTAACTAAACTTAAATAGTAAGAAAATGTTACCTCAATTTTCGTTGTTTTATTTAAGTTTTTACAGCGTATGCCCACCTCGTAAAAAACTTTATTTATGTTTTGGCTAGAAAATGTTATAAATACACTTTTGACAGACATAAACATATGTCATGTCATATGTCATATATTTTTCTCAATGTTCTTGTGACCCAGATGTTCAAAATAACATGCCCTCTAAATGGAGAAGACCCCAGCCAGTCACAAAAAACATTAACTCTGTGACAGCAGATTATATCTAGTAATACTGCGACATAAAGAAACAGTACTTAGTCTGAATGTCTTTTCCGAATCTTTACAAAAGATTGGTAAACCTCTCAATATCCAACTAATCAAAACATTAGTTATTCTATTAAATTAGTGTAGAGGTAATTTATCTCTGTAATGATTTATGACAAAATACATCATGTATAACAATTCACACATTTTAGTCAAAATGTTCACTCAGCCATCAACCTTTACACCAGCGAGGCATTGCATAATGCATGCTTTGAAAGGTAGGGAGGTCATAAAAACTGCCCAAGGTCACCATCTATGGTTGTCTTCCCTCCACCCACCTCCACCCACCCGGTGTAATCTGACTGAGGAAGGGTCATCAGGTTCTTGGGACAGTTTGCAGGGTGACTGAGGTCACACTTCTCAACCTGTATGATGATATTAACCTGCTAATACCCAGTGCCTAAACCCTGCAAGGTCAGGGCGTAGTATCATGGAAGACACACACACACATATGTATTTGTACACACACATCAACACACAGGGTTGTGGAGGCCCCTAAGTATTTGGTTCCTTGAGATCTCCCAGGTTAAGCAGATAAAGGTTGGTGGTCTGAGATGGAGATGAACCGACTGGCCTCTCTCCCAACTGGTTAATGCAACGTTTACCGTGTCATATTTTCTGTTTCTGTTATGTAAGAACAGTGGTAACACGCAGTTCAGCAGAGAGCTTGGTTTGAGTGACATCGAGGAGGGTCGAGAAGGACTCCTGCTCTTAAAACGACGTAAAAATAATCCCTTTAATTACAACAGAGGAGACTAAAAGGAAACATTTGATGATTCACGTGAAATACGTGTCTCACATCTTGTTTATGAATAAGGAGAGTGAACCAATTACAGTCTGGAGAGCAACGAACTTTACTTTCCAAATACACAAAGTCCTCCTGACCTAACGAACGCAGTGAATTGCGTGCGGAGCTTTTGAAGAAACACAACAAATGCCAGGGCGTCTTCCAGAGCAGATTGTCTGGAAGATGAAGTTGTTTAACCCTCTGAGGAGCCAATGAGCGTGGAGTGGATCTTCTTTAAAACGGCAAAGAAATACTGTGCTTTTGTTAGAGGAGGACCTCTGATTTGACACATCAAATTCAGTTTATTAGTCACGATGTAGTAGTGGTGAAGTCTGAGAATACACATCAATGTGTTTGGAAATTGCCCCTTTTTAACAGAAACCCTATAACATTGTGGGGGTTTGACATTTATCTCTCATGGCAACCCTGTCTCCTACAAAATGTTGTTCCCATACAACTAAACTGCAATCTCAATTATGTTTCAAGGAAAACTATTGTCTCCTGGATTACAGTCACTCATGTGAATGCAGACAGGTGACCATCGCGTGCCAAGGCGATATTTACTTGAACATTCACCAGAGTTGATCTCCAAGCAAATTCATAGACGCAAATTTGCGCATGTGTGACCTTGCCTTTATGTTAAAACTTTTAAACAGTTTTAAATGTTGTTAATGTTGTAAACTGAAGCGAAACAAAACAAAAAATGCAACAAAACTGCTTGGTTTAGCTCAAACAACCAAAGTTCTTACTTACAATTGCTAACAAAGAAAACATGATTAAAATAAGTGAATGTGGACTTTTGGATTTTGGTCACTCATTGAAACAGTTTTAAACACAGAGTTAGCACAAAACCACTTTAGTTGAATAATTCACATCATGGATTCACTTAAAATGACTCTGTAAGTGAACGCTGACTGTTATTTTCTCATGGGACATGAACAGCAGTCTCCTGTTTGTTTGACCCATCCACCCTTAGTGGACTTTCCCGCTTGCTATTAGATCAATAACGTTAATATTCACATAACTTTCATTAATGGTCAAACAATATACTATGTGACTTGCTGGAGCCATCCGCACTCTACTTGTGATACAAAAGACAAACGTAATCCGCAAAACAAAACACATTTCCCTCCAAATGTAGCTGAGCGTGCAGTTGTTTGGGAACATAATCTTTAGGAGACAGGGCTGTAATAAACACATGTACCTGCTCTCATTATGCACGTTAGAGAGGTTGAAGATTGTTTGTGTGGTTTTTTGGCAGAGCAGCCAGAAGAAGAAACTTCAAGGTTCTTTTAAGTCTGTTGAGTAATCAATTTGACTCAATTCAGTGACTTTTGACTTATTCCTGAACCACTTTACTTTTAATCCTATCTTCATGTGGATTTATGGCCTCTCTTCCCTGCTTTATTGTTGGATGTTACATTAACATCAAAAGAGGGAAGAAGCCCATCAATCTCACACACTTTCCCTCTGCGTCTCTTTTTATTAGTTTCTTGTCTTTTACCATCCTTCTCCGTTCCAAACACACACTGTACAGGCCGGGTGCGTTTGATTTATCCGACTGAGTTTCCTCCATGGCTCATTTCCATAAATCACATGTCAGTGTGTTTGTAGCCAGAGGAACGTTAACAAGAGGCTGCAGTCCAAACACAGAGCGCATAAAACCCCCTGAAAACACTCCTGACACACAGCGCCGACCGGCTCTGCGGCCACATCCATCAGCGCGGAGACGAGGTCGGAAAATTTCATGTGGAGACGGCCGAGGAAATGTTTTGTCATCTGAAGAGTGCTGTTGAAAGAAAGTGTGTGTGTGTGTGTTTGAAGTGTGTTTGTGTCCTCCACTTTCTCAAAGTCGGACCACATGCTGAGCAGAGCGAGATCTGTGTCCGTTTGCTTACACACACACACACAAGTCCGCTGGGGTAAAAGTTCACGTACACCCAGGGTTAAGGCTCGGGCGGCGGTCGTCGTTTCCATAGAAACGGCCACTTAGACGCTCCTTCCTGTGTTGTTGTCCTGAAGGCAGACTGACTGACTGTGTGTGTGTGTGTTTCCCACGCTGCTGTGATTGAATCAGATACTATCTACTGTCCTCCCACCCCCCTCCTGTTTACTAAGCACTTCCTCTCTGGCCTCGGGGGTCAGAGGTCATCCTGTAAACCAGGGAATGGAGTCTGGCCTTGAGTTTGGCCTGGACTGGTTTTATATGAAAAGTCCAGTTGCTGCTTTTTAAAGTTCTCAAACAAAGATCTAAAGATGTAGACACTCATGTCTGGTTCTGCTTCATTCCTGCAGTAAATCAGCCTATCGAGCGCTTTGAGGTCATTTAGCTCAGCGGCTCCCAACCTTTTTAACCCTTAAAATAAGGCACTATCTACTTTCCACCCATCGTCACAACTGAAAAAGAAAAAACTTACAGACAGTATTACTTTATGTTGCAGAAAAGTGTTTTATTTGGTGGAGGACTGCTGATTTAGCCCATACTTAGCTGGCCATATTTGATGTCGTCTAGTCTGTAAATATCTGTTTGTTTTTGTTACTCCTGATAGATTTTAGCCATTTTGAACCCTGGGATTTTGTCTTAGTTTTTTCTTTATTTACAGGCTTATGATTCATGTGTTGTCATGTCATGGATGTCATATTTTCAGGATAAGTTGGATAACTCAGGAATATTATAAACTGTTTGAGTTTTTTGGCTTTATGTTCAAAACACAAGAAATGTTTGTATAAATGAATGAATGGATACAAGAGCGTATGAATGCTTCAGGGATACATTCAGTTGCCATTTTTTGAGCACCTTCACTTGATAAAAAAAAAAAACAGGTATATAGGTGAAATATGACCTCTTTATTTAACCCATCCTAAGCATGTAAGAGCAGTGGCTGCTGGGAGGCACCTGGGAAGCAACTTGGGGTTCAGTGTCTCGTTCAACGACATTTTGGCATACAGACAGTAGGAGCTGGGGATGAAATGGCCAAGCGTGTGCTTAATGGACAACCGGCTCAACCCACTGACTTACAGCCACCACCTAGCTGAAACTAAAACAGTCTAAAGCCATTTTCCTACATGAACTCTGGAGAGTCAGGTCCAGACATTGTCTGGAGTTTCCCTTTCATACATGCAGGTGGTGCCTGGGTAGAGCGTGCAGGAGGACATGACGCAGATTACACCGAGGTCACATAGCCGTTCGTAAGTTGGTCATAAACAACCGAGTCTCTTGCTCTTCCGATTTTGACGTCGGCCCTTACAGACAGAAGTTTTAGTTTCGTCTTCTCTCCAGTTAGACATTCGTTGCCATCTTCCTGTAAACGACCCCTTTTCTTCCTTGGATGTTTGTTTAATTCCTGCTTCGCACCAGCCGCATGATAGAAACGTCATGAGAACGCCCACTCGATGTGAATCTTCCAGACAATGAGCTGCTCTGTTCATGGGCTCTATTAGACATTACACAGACTTAGGGAGACATTTGCATTCTCACATACAGCTGCTTCGGGTAATGCCTTGATAAGTTCAAGAGACGTTTTGACTGAACACAATGAACATTTTGAAGGCTCCATCAGTGCTTAAATGTACTGCGATATACTGACAGGTGTTTCTATTATTTTGTCCATAACAAGACAAGCATCTTTGACACTTACTTTTCCTTTTTCTTATCTCACTCTTAAGTTCATCGACACGGCCCCACCAGTGGCCTGTTAGACTTTAACATCATGTGTCCTTCTAGGATTGATTACACTCTCTGCTCCCCACAGGAGCTGCTCTGTGGCCCTGAGCAGCGCCAACATCTTGACTTATTAACTGTCTCTGTGACAGATGTGTGCGCCTGTGTTGATTGTAATCCGTGTTGCTCCGATTAGCGTCACACGGTCGCCGCGATCCCGCGAGACCTGCCGTCAACTCAGAGAGGAGGAAAGGACAGAAAAAGTGGAGAAAGAAAGAGAGGAGGGATGAAGAAGAACATGGAGACAGACAGCTAAAGAAAAGGGCGAGAGGAGGGAGGTGGAGGAAGAATGACAGAAAGTGAAAAAGAGAGAGCGAGAGAAAAGAGGACAGGTGGCAGAGAGAAGGAGAAAGGAAACATAAGACATTATAGAGGTGGAGAAGATAAAGAATTAGATGGAGGACAGAAACTGTCAAAATCAAATTAAATGACTGAAATAAATGACTTCATAAATAACTAAATATGCCATTAAAAGCAACAAAAATAATATAAAAAATAAATAAACCTCCAGGCCGATGCCGAAGGAAATGTGCCACGTAGAGACAACAACACCCTGACGCTTCTTTTGATATTCAGTATAATATATAATAAATAAGGAAATAAATGAGTGAAGCACTGAGGGAAAACCATGCATGCATGAATAAATAAGATACTTTCAATATAAAATACATTAAAAATGAATAAATACATTTTAAAAAAGAAAGAAAAAAATACATGAATACATAAAAGCGGAAATGAAACAAATGACTAAATAAATACAGGAATTAATATAAAGTCATATTTTATCAGTAAATTAATGACGACATTGATGTTGTTACTTTTAAAGGCATATCTATTATTTATGTATTTAACCATTTATTTTATTCATTTATCTTTTACTTTAGCAGGTTCTGTCCTCCTCCTTTACTCAACATGACTTCATATGAAAAAAAAAATTAACAGTGGATTAAAAAGAGTAGAAAGTGATGAAGGGTTGAAAAAGAAAACGCAGAAGCAGCCTGGTCTCCTGAAAATTATACTCAAAGGGAGATGTGTTTTCTCCCGGGTTAGCTTTGTTTTTTATTGAATCACAAATACGTTTCTAATCATGGTTCATGGGTCGACACAGTACTTTCACCCAGGAGACACTTTTCATGTCCTGCAGAAACAAAAAGTAACGTAACATTAACCACATGTTTAAAGCTGTGACTGTAACACAGAAAAAATATATTTCCCTCGAAACGTTATTGAGAATGCGGTTTAGTTGTATGGGATTTTGTGGGAGACGGGGTCCCACAAAAGAGACAGAATAGACGAGAAAGAGAGAAAGCAATAAAGATGAGATAGGACTGATATAGAAACAGAAAGAAAAAGGGGAAGTGATGAAGAGATAAGGAGGAAAACAGTGATGAAGAGATAAAAGAGGGAGAGTTTGTCCTCTTTAAATACCAGACTTCCTTATAAACTGTCTGGTTTACATAAACACCACTTTTCTCACAGTGTTTCACAGTGGAAACAGAATGAAATTACATTCAAGGGTGCAGGAAAAACGAGCAAATGGATATTCAGCTGTACGCTAAATACTGCACATCATGCAACGCTGACAACCAGTGTGAAAAAAAAAATTAGAGGGGGAATTCAGTATTCGAGTGCTTTGACAACGAAAGTGTTTTAACCCATCGAATATGTGTAAATACTAGTGTGACTAACAGCTGACATTTAAAGAGTATTGTGCAACAGCGTGACCACAGTTTGAAGAATTTGCAGTTTTTCCACTGACGGGACGCTCCCTGTGGTGTTTTTCCTTCAAACGCAGACAGATACAGTACAGCAGAAGAATTTTATAATTACGTGAGAGAGGAAAACATGTCACAAGTCAATTTACAATCTAGCTCTGTTCACATAAGGTCTGAGTCCCACTTGTTGTAAAGTCTGAGATATTCTCGCCATTCAGTTCACCGTCTGCTGTCTGATTAAAGAGCCAGAGGACGAGCAAATGAACCACACCTGCCGTAAAATACCTTCAGATCCTACACCTTGTATACGAGGGAGAGAGAGAGGGAGAGGCCTTGACCCGCCGCCTTGTTTGCCTTCAGCCATTTCACTTTCTCGCAGGATTTTGGAGGTTTTTATGTTCGCGTCCCGCCTCCCAAACACTTCAAAACTCTCAGGAAGGGAGGGCCGGCAGGTTCCTGATGGAGTGAAATCACCCGGAAGTACTGTATCTCAGTAGCAGCCATGATAAGAGCTGATTGATTTCTCTAAATGCTAAAGAAAGGTGCTTCAGTGCTTCCTTTTCTCCTTTAGCAGAGGATACACCGGAGCATCCTTTACCAAAGGAAAGGAAATAATGCCATCCCAAAACAAATAACATGAACAGTAAACACAAAAAAATAAATCAAATCAATCAAAAAAATAGACATAAATAAAAACAAATTACATCTGAAAAGGATTAGGAAGAAATATACATTTAATGGTTCTCCTCCATCACAACTCAAAAAATAACTCAGTATTTATTATATAAACTCTGTGGTAGCGTTATTATGTTTTATTTCAATTCCAACCTCAGTGATGAAGTGATATTTTTCAGCGCTTGTCGTCGTTAGGACAGATTATCAGGAGATCAGATGATAATCAGGACTCAGACCCGTTCTTCCATACCAAACTGGATCCTCTCACAACTGCTGAAAGTACATTATGGTCGAAAATATCATGGTATGCTGTGATATTAAGGGTAACACTTATAATACCCATTTATAATGATAAATTGATGATTATTTTATTGTTAAGAAACAAAACCTCTAATTAATAATGTTTACCAGTTATTGGTAATGCTGCTATAATTTTATCAGTAGTTTGTGTAATATGAACTGCACATTGTATCATACCCGATGAAAGACATTAACAATTACATTCTAATTAGTAAAGTATATCAGTTTATTGTTGATAATAACATTTTATATAATATATAAAGTATTGTTTGTAAAATATCTATAAACATAATGTAGACAGATGGACCAGAAACTAATTATTAACCATTGATAAAGTACTGCTACTACTGTATCTAAATAATATTTATTAATCATTTAACAAGGCATTATAATCATCAGTCGCAACTTTATAATAACCATCCAAATAATGTGAAATAAAGTTTACAAACCAATTATTGACTTTAACAAAGATCTATCTATGTAATGTTTATAGATGTTTTAAATATATTTTATTTTATTTTTATTTAAATAAATTTATAATACATATATTATGTTTATATATATATATAAATATATATATATATATATATATATATATATATATATATATATACACACATAAATGATGGCTATTATGAATTGTATCCTGCATGAATACTAAAGAACAGCCTCTTGATAAATATCTGATCAACTAACGCAGTAAAACTGGACCTGAATGGAAAGAAATAAATCTACATGACTTTAAGACACGACAGTAGAAAACCATTGTTGTTAGAAAGAGAAGAGATGACGGAGGAGAAGAGAGAGACAGAAAGCAGAACAAAACAAAAGCAGAGACAGAGAGAGTGATAGTTACCTGGCCATCCGGCCTGTAATTTATGCCCTGACGACAGGGCTGCCGCCGGCGACGTTTCCTCGGGGACCGTCTCCTGCAGCCATCTGACGGAGCCATGAGACCACGCCCCCTTTCTTCCCGCTCTTTGATCTCTGACGTCCTGGACCCTTTAAATTGACGGTGTGTGTTTGCAACCCGGGAAAATCCCCCCCCCCAGTTTCCAAGTGTGTGTCACCTGCACAGGTAGACTACCATCCTGTGACTCAGATTCACTGGAACATGAGTCAATAAAGGTCAAAGCCTGCTGACAGGGAAAGGTTTTTCACAACAAAGGGGTGGATTTCCTCAACGTCAGAAATATGAAATATTGATAAGTTACAGCCACCATGGCTGAACATTTAAAGGATATGAATAGAGCTTTAAAAGTCAAATTTAGATAAATCGTGTAGTACGGATAACCATACTTTTATAAATTACAGAAAAAAAAAAAAACAAGAAAATGCTGTAATGCTGGGACCAAAAAGAGTTTTGCATTCCTGATTTTTTGCTACAGGCCCAACAGGTACATTTTTATTTCTAATTTAGGTGAACACATCAGGAATTTGTAGCTTCCAGTTAGTTTGTGCAGCAAAGTACCACATCAAAATAAACCTGTATTAAAAGAACTGGAAGACATTTGTGGAAATACACTTTGCGCATTCTTGCCAAGAGTTAGATGAATGATTGATACAGTCACATCTGTCTGCTAAAAGGTGTTTAGCTTAGCTTAGCATTAAGGCGGGAAACAGCTAGCCAGTCTCTGTTTTAAAGCACCACCTCAGCTCATATTACACCCTGTTTGTCTAATACATACAATACAAAAATTGAAGTGCAGAAATGACAATTTGTGTAGAAGGTTAAGTTCCAGGCTGTTTCTTTTCCAGGAGCAGAGGCTTCATAGAGGCAAGAAAGTGAATAACCTAAAACGCTAAATTTTCAAGCTTTAGTAGACCCCCACGTTACCACTCAGCAAAATAAATTTCCCCCCTGTGGGACTAATAAAGGAATATCTTATCTTAGCAAAATGGAGATGGAACAAAGAAGAAGAGGAAATAATGACCAGTTAAGTTAAACCTGGCTGGAGTTTCCCCTTCAAACCAGTGTAACCCAGTAACAATCCAGGTCAGGTATTTAGGGACGGTGTGTGCAGGCCCTTTCCTCTCCAGGAGCCAAGACCAAGCTGTCGCCTCATAGGACAGAAAGTTAGAAACACTCAGTAATAGATGGAAATTAATAAGAAATAGGTGGAGTCATCACAAAAGGCAACAAAACTATTTAGTTAGGTTTGGTAAAAAATCATGGTTTGGGTTATAAATAACCACAGAAGTGACGTTACTTCAGTAGAGGTTATGTGATGTGTTTAAATAAAGTAATGTTGACTTCTGGGTTCACTAACAGCAGCATCCTCACATCCACCCCGACCTCCTCGCTACACTGTGCTTGTCGCTGTTTTATACTTCCTAGTTCATGATTTTGAGGATTATATATGAACTGATTTCATGGGTATAGCTATGAATGGTGAATGACATTTAAAAATATCCCGTTTGGGTAAGAAAGTATTTTCTTCGTTGTAGTTTCACACCTGCAATTAAAGTTTTATAGTAGTTTAATTATTTTGCGTCCAAGGGACCAAAGTATAGATTAGTAATTGACTTTGGTTTATATATATTGTCTTTTTGTGCTTCTGCTCTGCTACAGGAGGTTTAGTTTTTAGTTTTCTTCTTCATCCTCACTTCATTGTTAGCAGACATCTTGGTTTCGCAGCAAGTTTAAGGTGTAAACAAAGTCCTAATACCATATGAAGGAATACTCGCCAATGCCCCCGATAGTCCAAGGAGACTTACGTTTTTCATTGCCCTCTCCAGGTTTCCTCCTGGGGTGACAATGCTCCCGTATTTCTCCCACTTTATATCAGTTTTTCACACCTTTTACTCTTTTTTTGTTATTTCAACCTGTTTCTGGCACTGTACAGCATGTACTCTGTTTCCACCTGGATGACAATAGAGCTACCAAATGTCTTTTCCCAGCAGAAAAGAGCTGATTGATACACTGCAGCACAGTCTGAGCTGCGCTCGCCGTACATTACAGCATCACAGTAAAGCCATCGTGGCAAAGTGCAAGCCATTAATGGGGATGGTGTTTCTCAAGGTCTTGGTGTCTTAATGTGGTATTTTGGAGGGATTAGAGATCATTTTTATCAATAGCTAAAAAATGGTTAAATTTAGCACCAAATATGTGGAACAAATGATATCAACCCCCCAAAATTGCTGCAACAACTTATGAGATATAATAAAGCTTTCAGATGATGCACCACTTCCATGTGACATCTACTGTTGAACTGCTATCTCCCTCTAAAGACCCCCTGCACCCCCCTAAAAAAGACAAAAACGGGTCTATTGTGGGTCTCAGAGGGTTAAAAGACACCTGAATGTAGGAAAAAAAAGTCTCCAAAACTCAAAGTTTTGAGGTCTCAAGATTGGCATGTATGTCTGAAGGATCATGAAACTGTTGAGATGTTTTGAACAGAGAGCAGAGTGAGGGAAATGGAAAATGTATCACTGTGATCATCATAACACTGCTGGACAAACAGCTTTTCAGTGCTTGAGTTGATTATAATTACCTTCCTTTTCTCTACTTTAGATAATACGGTTAAACTGGGGGTTTATTTAAATCCCGTCTGAGTATCCGACTGCTCGTGTTGCTGTGATGATGTTGTGGCCACAAACCTGAGAGATGTTCTGAGGAATAATGGCCAAAACTATGCAAATAACAAACATGATGCCATGAATGATGCCTCTTAAAGTTTGCAGGTTCTAGTCTGTGACACCAACCACCCTGCTGCCCTCGTCATCATAAAATATTGAAACAGAGAAACTGAGGCATGCAGACAGACAGGCAGAAGGGCGACACCTCCTGCAGTCCTCTCTGCCTCGGAGGGAGAATTCACACACTCGGGGGTCCTCCTCCCCTCCAGATTGACACTGTGCCTCTGGCGAGCTGTAAAGCAGCAGGTTTGTGGATTTTCAGGGTGTGGACGATCCAAACTATTGATCGGTGCAGCGCAGCACCGCCATGGCGAAATTAGCGAGATGGCCCCTCCCTGGGAGCGACATATGTTTTACTGTCTGTCTGAGTCTTCCCCCAAACACACACACACACACACACACACACACACACACACACACACACACACACAGTGTGCCCCCGTCAACACCTCCTCAGGTCAAACAAATCCCTTTCAAATCTGGGCCTGCAGCCGCCACACAGGGGGTAAGGCGGGGTGGCTGGGAGCAGTGTGTGTGTGTGTGTGTGTGTGTGTGTGTGTGTGTGTGTGTGATGAATTCTTGGATGGTCACTAAACCCTTTAGATTCATTATAACAAAACATTTTCACAGCCTTTAACTCTGACCTTTCTATCCCATCCTACAAACTATCCTGTTTTTATAACAATAACTCTTGCAGCTTTAAATGCTGAGTCTAGTTGTCATAGTTTTGTCCATCCTCCCTGTCAGTTATCGCCAGATTTCACTCACTGCGTTAATTCCGGAGAAAGCAGTGAGAGCAGTAAAATGGCGTCCATGATTTCACTGTATCCTCAGATCTCAGCAATCACCTGGGTGAATCAAATGTTATCATAACTGATATAAATGAACAACAAAACTTCTTTAAAGGTATTTTGAACAAAGCGAATAAGTGTTTTCTCAGGGTTTCAGTTATTGTTATGTCATACAAAACAAAGCCTAGTTGTCTCCCCATGGAGCACATTCGTTTGCACATATAATGATGAAAAGATTTTTATTCATACATTAATTGAAATTTCCAGTAAAGTCTAAAGGCCTTCGCACACCAAGTCCTTATTTTCATCCAAAATTGTTGCACATTTAAAAATAATATAACCTCGGGTTGTGTCAGTCACAACTTTAAAGTTTTCACAACAGGTTTGATTTTCTGCACTTTTGTGCCTCTATCAAAAGTTGCTTGCCCACTTAGAGCCACTGAAAATGGCGTCTGATAAACTGGTTCACTTGGTCTCCCGGCACAAAGCACTTAACGATAAAGAAATAATACAGAGATGCAGAATTTCTAGATAGACTGAGGCAGCTGAGCAGAACAGCCTGGAATCAGGGATGAATGCAGAACAAACGGTGTCTGAAAGATTAGACAGCAGTGATTGTAGTCTGGCAGCTAAATGATAGCTTCTTGCTAATGTCATTCATCATGAGCCCCGTTGTGGACTAGTGTTATCCTGTGAATGTGTGTGTTGTTATAAAGTCAATCAGCCTCTTCAGGCTTTCAAAGGTTCGCTGAACTGAAAGGAAAATTCAGGATGTTTGGAAGGAAGCGTGTTTTCCCCCATCACCAGTAGAATTAACCACTGTGTGTGTGTGTGTGTGTGAGTGTGTGTGCGTGTGTGTGTGTTAATTGGCTGAACTTAGTTAATCATCGGCAGGGAATGGGGGGACAGCCTGCAGAGCACGGTGACGTGTCCCACATGCTTCTGCAGCCAACACAATAATCCTTCACCCAACACACACACACACACACACACACACACACACACACACACACAGTGATCTTATTTACAATATCTCCCTCTCTAGTATCTGTTAGTGGTTTCCGGTTGAGAATGTTAAAATACAAAATATAGGTGAAAATCAGCCCATTCATTTTTACATACAACATAAAATTTGTCCCTAAATTTGCCACTTGTGAATTTTTAAGCTTTTATATGTCTCTAACCAATACACGTGGCTAAATGAGACTAATAAAGCATCATCATGCTAAACACTGTCCACCTCTAGCTTAGTGGTGAAGTCATGCAACCCTTAAGGCCTGCGTGTTAAAGCCTTACGTTAGCTTGGTAATTCTGGCAATTGCATTCACGTTTCAAAAATTTTAGAAGTGGTGTTCATATGTGAAGAATATCTCGCTGAATAAAATGTGAAAGTATCGTAAACAAGCGAGAATGAAAGCTTGTTTTCTGCAATAATCCAAAACCCAATGGAAGAATCCCATTGGCTTGTTGTTGAGGGAACCAAGGTCAATCTAACTTCCTGGTTGGCCTACAACTTTATTATTAATGTGACGCACTAGAATATTCATATTACATGTTTCATTGGTGTTACTTTAATTTTAAAGCCACTTTTAGCACCTAATATGGCCTAAAATGACATGTTAACTCCCCAGCTCAAAACCACTCTAGTTACCCTTGGCATCACTTTAGGATTAGGCAACAAAACTAGTATAGTTACGTTTAGGAAAGAGCTACATAGTTGGACTTAAACTACGATGTTTGTACAGTGAAAATAGACAGACAGACAGACAGACAGACAGACAGGTATATAGATAGATAGATAGATAGATAGATAGATAGGTTTACATGGTAGTTAATGGAGTGTCCAGTGCATTTCATACTGGTGCCTTATGTGGTGGTATCGAATTTAAATGACCTTAACAAAGCCTCAATAGTCTCATTGTCTCATCAAAGTCAGATGAACTGAATTCACAACTAAGTAAAGAAGGGAAACTCCCATCCAAGTCTTTAAGAGACTTGCCGCAAAGGATTTTGGGTGGAGTTAGCTGCTCCTGTACGTTTAGCTGTTTGACTGAATTGACAGAGCCGAGCTGCACCCGGGAGGTTTTGGGTTTGGTGGAGGATTTGGGCTGCGGTCCGATTGTCCTACGAGCTCACTATCAAAACTTTAAGACAAACAGTTTGAACAAGATTATAGCAAAGATATAGAGGACTGTCTCAGACACAAAGATATAAGGACTGTCTCAGACACAAAGTATAGAGGACTGTCTCAGACACTGGAATTAGACCAGTGGATTAAATGGTGAAGAATTAGCCTGATGAGTTTTCTCAGCCAACACAACGGCCCCTAAAACTCCCCCAAGCTGTAAGCTGCTCACAGTCTAAAGACAGGCTCTCGCTGTCTGACACACACACACACACACACACACACACACACACACACACATACACACGCAAAGTATTGAAATTAACCTGGATTGACGAAAACGGCATTTTAAAAATTAGAGGCCTAACAAAGTCTCAGTTTCCATGGCTTCCACAGCACACTGGGCTGTAACATCCAGACATACTTGCAAACTGTGATGGAAAACACACGACTTTCAGAAATCACTTATTCTCTGATGAGGTTTTTTTTTTTTTTTGTGCATGAAAATGTAGTCATTGCTACCAGCTTTCCCAGTGTCACTGACAAATTTCTGATTGGCTACAGGTGGCATTTCTCTGCTGCTGTCATGGAGCCTCAAACACTAAGCCGACAGTCGGCTGCCTATTACCTGTACGTTTTGTGACCTTTGACTCTCGTTGGCCCTAATCAGCGGCTGTTATAGTATGCTGATGTTGAACTGGCATCAGAGGCAGTTGGTGAGAGAGAAAGGTTTCTGATTTGAGGAAGCCTTTTGCATAGTGTCTTGACTCTGATGGTTAATGAAAGGTTTGCAGTTAACGTTGGAATGGTGGAAGTTTTCCGTAACAAAACCCAACAGGTTCTCATCCCAACGCACCATATACTGACGCTTTGCCACGGGCTTAATGCTGTGAATTAAACAAAAACACTTGCTTAGGGTTCAGGCAACAAAACCACTTAGTTAGGTTAAAGACAAAACAACATGGTTGGGTGTAAAATTATGTTTGACTGAATGTTATGAACACAAGAAACATCAGCTGATTGTAACGTGAAAGTTAATGCATAACAGAACAGCGGTCTGCTGGATGAAAGCCTTGTTTCTGTCGAACACATCCACCTCCCACCTGCCTCGTGGCTCTTTCACTCTTTAAACTACCACAGCACTCTCCCTGAGCGACCCAGTGTGTCTCATGGCAGTTTGTCGCAAAAGGGTGCCTTGCATGGTGGTATCAAACGCAGACGGTCATAGCAAAGTGTCAGTATTTTTGATGCCCTGGGCTGCAAAACCACTAGGGTTAGAAAAAACAGCATGGTTTGGCTTAAAAACAAGTATGCTTGTAACATAAGATAAGCTATGGATGTCATGCAACAAACTCTGGGCCCCTTGAGTTAAAATCCTGTGTTTCCAACCTTCTCGACGTCTCACTCAGTGCTATGTCCTTTAAATAAGTCAGCATGTCGCAGCCTACAGAAAAATGGTGCCTTCAAACGGAACTTGTTAACTTGTGTTTATGAGATGGGAACTCGGGAACACGACATGCGTTGCGTACAAGTGGTTAAGTCGTGAAGACCACCGCTGCTAAGCAACGGCAACATTAATGTTACTGTCTGAGTCTAGAAGCCACAGAGGCTAACAAGTTAGCAAGCTAGCTAGTGGGTAACATAATGCAGGTACTGACAGAGGAGAAAGACGAGGTCATTGAGAATATCAACATTTTCCCCAAACATATTAGTAAATTACCAAGAACAACATGACTAAAATTACACGATACTGTACAATATTAACTTATTATGCACCGATAAATGAACTTCCATTCTCACAACATCAACAAATACGTCACAAGTCGTGAACTCTGAACTTTCAGAAACTTTGCACCGAAAAGGTCGTGAATACGACATGAGGGGGCGTTCGTATGGGCCCAACTTGTAAACAAGGTGCCATTAGACTCCGAATGGCTGTATTCATGTCCAAACAATGTTCCTAAAACTCAAATAATATCTGCATATCCTATGTCTTGGAAAATACTACATTGATTAGGACTAATTCAGAATATCCAAACATGCTGTTTACATGATCCCTATCAAATTCACAAAAACTGTCATATTCAATATAATAGTGGAACATTAGTGTGCATGTAAACATAGTCATCCCTTTAATGCAGTTTCTCCTTATTTTTTTGAACCTCTCTTTTCTTCTATCACTATTAAAATGACGCCTGGGCAAAGTTGAGAAAATTAACATTGGTTCTTGGTGTGTCAGTGTCCTAACAATCCCTGACAAACCCCACTGCAAGTGAATGGAGCTCTATTAGCATGTGCTAATTGACTCGACAAATGTTAGTTCAGTGTCACTCAGCTGACACATCATTTTCTCAGTTTCATCAGTAAACAAATGCACATAGGATCCACCCCATTAAAATGTTTGTCATTGTGACAATGGACTTTGTGTCTTTTGGGAGCTTCCTGTTATCTTGGAAAACCAGATGTTTAATTTTACACAGTTGTTACAGAAAGACGATTCATTTTATTTTGAAATTAAACTCTTCACGCACTCTTGGCATTATTGTTGTGGATTGATGTTATCACATATAAATCTGGTAATTCCAGTTTAATGTCAATTTTCTCGGTTTGAGAGTTGCGACTGTGGAGAGCTTTTTAACCTCGAGGCTGACAAAAAATGTACATGAAGACATAAAATTTTGCAAGTCAAATCACAAGGTTTAAATAGTTTCCAAGAGTCCATGAAAGATATGACACTATACATTTGCAAGCTCAACCGTACAGGTTCTGTATTTTTTCATGTATTTTTTCAACGTCATAGGTCTTTGCAGTTCCATTGATGTGTCGGTATGCCATCATTTCTAAACTGTAAAGCAAACCTTTGCTGCATTTATAAGACATTCTCTAAATTTGTGGTCTGGGAAAATAAAAAGACTGCTTTGGTGTTTCTGGCATCACCTTGGGCCTGACATACACTCTCAGCAGCTGTGCCTCCGAACATACACCTCTACAAGTTTTTTAACAAATTTTTCCTCCCACCAAACATCAAAAAGCAAAGTTAAAGAGCTGCAAATGAAGCGCTAATGAATCCAGGTTAGCTGACTTTGAGCTTGTATCAATAAAAGGCAGTTTAGCAAATGCTAATACCGGCCCATTAGTTCTTTAGTAGCTCATTAATGCTAATGCTAGCTGTTTGGGGACAGTGGCTACGCAAACAAACCATGAAGGGGAGCGGATTGCATTTACCGACTGTCTGTATTTGTATATATGTGTGTGTGTTATAGCGAGATAAACATGTACAGGGGGCGGCAGTAGCTCAGTCTGTAGGGAGTTGGCTTGGGAACCGGAGGGTCACCGGTTCAAGTCCCGACATGGACCAAAAACTGAGTGTGAACTGGTAGCTGGAGAGGTGCCAGTTTACCTCTTGGGCACTGCCGAGGTGCCCCTGAGCAAGGCACCAAACCCCCAACTGCTCGGGGCGCTTGTCTGGAGCAGCCCCCTCACTCTGACATCTCTCCATTACTGCGTGTGTGTGTGTGTTTGTGTGCATGTACCATGTATAAGTTTAACAGAGTGTAAATTGAATTTCCCCACTGTGGGACTAATAAAGGTTGATCTTCTTCTCTTCTTCTTCTACACACTCAGTTGCAATATCATTTCCAGTCTGTGTTTTGGTTGTGACACTCAACTTCTCTTTAGCTTTTTCTCAAAAACATCCTGAAACCTCACACTGACTAAACAACAGGAAATAATGTGATCACCCATTCAAATATTGAGTTCTTTACATTGTTTATTCATGTGTTATCTGCAGAAAAAAAACCTCATGCACAGAACAAGTTTTGGTCTGCAGTTTCTGCACACCTTGATATCCCAGAATGACGTATTGCCATACAAGTAAGGTGACATTAACTGTTATGGAAATGATCCCAGTGGCTCACTTTTACCACGCCAGCAGCACTCTAGTAACCGCCACCATCGTTTATGTGTATATGGAACAGGTTTTCTCCCAGGTGGTAAGTTTGCATCCGAATAACTGCTCTGTTTTTACCCAAAAATAATAAAACGGAGCTGTAAGTGATGCAAATCAATGTGCTTTTACAAGAGGGAGGATTTGCATAGAGAGTCAAACTTTTAGTGAAATCAAGTCGTCTGAGAACACTGCAAAAGACGTTTCCTTATCAAGTTATGTTTTGTCTGTTATTGTCTGTTTAAATTTCAAAAATCAAGCTTGGTCTTTTTTGATTCGAATGCAACAACAAGTTATATTAGATGTCATTTCCTTTCAGATGAGAGACTTTTACTCACAATGTGAGCGAGGGTTCAGAGAGAGGCTAATTCTTGAGACACTGATGAGGGAATGTCAACATTATTATTTAATATTTCAGTCATTTACCATGACTTTTATTGAGATCAACAGTGGATTCATCTTCGACTCCTCCACTGACAGTGAAGAGGTCAAGTGTCAAAGTCGCAGTGCCGTAACAGTAGGACTTAACAAAGGTATTCACAGCAGTTTCTCACAACGACGGGCGACCTCTAATGATGACGGACGCTGCTGTTGTGGAGGATCACGGCATTGTTTCCAGGTGACATTCCTGCCAGTCATTTGGGGCTGCGTTTGCCAGCCCTCCTCTCTGCATGACAAAGACCTGGGACACCTGACGCTTCAACTTCACCAGCTTCACTCAGCAGCCTCCCAGCTAAAGTAAACAAACTGTTAAATCAGGATAATTCACCATAACCTATAGCCCCGGCCGTATAAATTCCTCACCTCTGTCCCTCCCTTCCCTCGGCCTAGTCGCCCTTTCCTTTCTCCCCATTCCTTTTTCATTCAAAGTCTGAGTGTTTGATGACTTTCAGGAAAATATCCAATAATCTATAACATTACAAATACCAACATTAAGGTCATCAGGACTCCAATTTGACCGACATGTCATGCTTGTTCTTTTGGGGTCACTGGCGCATTAGTTCATCTTTCTCATACAAAGTCAATGTTTTACATTTTCCACAACATTTTGGATATTAGAACAAAATACATAAATACATAAAATTTAACATTATATTTTATTTCATTGTCATGTCAGTGGACTCTTTTGCTTTTGTTTGCAGCTTAGCATGCTGTTTAAAATTCATACTTTTGGTTCGTTTTCTATTTAGTCTGGTTTGGTTTCACAATACACAAATTAAAGACGACCAAATAAAAACATCAATTTGCTGAGGGTCATTTGAGAGGGAGCAGGGCTGGAAATGTACTCGCAGAGGTCTTTCTTATTTGTCACATGGTGGAAACTTTAAAACACAGAAATGGAGAGCTGCTACTTGTATGTGAGGAATCGCAGAAATACTACAGTCAGTTTTTTTCACTTTGACTCTGGGCATCCCTTCGTCTCCAGTTTACCTCTTTTTAATAAATGTCACTGTTTTGTGGACTTTATGTAGCATATTCTGTCTGTTCTCTTTGGTCCATATGTTAAGTATAAACCTCGTAGTTCAGCAGAAGATCAGTTCAGTCCTCTCCCACTCATGCTAATCTGTCATTTACCTTTGTCCATTTCAACAAATACCCACACAGGCAACCTGTGTTTTGCTTACCTTCCTACAACTGGGTTGGATAATGATCTCACTACAACAGAACTACACTAGGATTTGCTTGGAAATAGTCTAAGATTACCTCTCAAGCAATTTCAGACCAGTTGTTTTGGTCCACATCAGTATTAGTATTATTACTGTGTTCACAACTGCCCAAACGAACTGCACCAGAGTTTGATTAATACAGACTAAAGATTGGCTTGTGAAAATACCCTTAGTTACCCAAAATGTTGTGGGTAAAGTTAGCAGCCGGCAACATCAGAGCCACGCCAATTTTGTAGCTACTGGAATGTTATTGGGGTGTTTGTTCAGCAAGCCAAAGGCTACGAATGCACCTATGTAGAGTTTTGAATGCTCAAATAACATATTTTTAGCTGCACTTGTTGCATTATGGGTCAGTCGGCTGGTCCACCACATTGGTTCAGTTAGATGGATTGCCATGTGATTTGGTGCAGATGTTTGTGGTGCCCAGATGATGTATCCTAATGCCACTGGTGATCCCTTGTCTTATAAAGCACCATGAGGTTGAGGTTTTAGGTGATCCCTTGAAAGAAATGCTGTACTGACCTCCAACTCAACCCACAAGCATCAGGAGTGTTTTCCTGTTATTTTGCTGTATGTTAGAGAAATAAGAGTTATTTGACTCCGCTATGGAAAGCTTGAGACATATGGGACAGTTTAACAGCGACAATAAATGAAGTGAAATTACGTGAGTGAAGGTAAAGAAAAAGTTTATTTTTTTAGGAGGAGAAGCTCATCACCCCTCTTCTTTTCTCCTCCTCATGCCACAGTGAACGGGATCATTCATCCTCTTATCAGGTGAGTCCCCCCTTCAACCCTCCCTCTCTCCCCTGGCCTTTGTCCTCTCCGACAATGGGGCGATCAGGGGGGGGATGAGGGGGGTATAAAGGGGTAAAGAGGCAGTAAAAGAAAAAAAAAGAAAGGTGATGTTGATCCGTCGTTCTTTACGGAGAGGTGGTTCAGGTAAATAGGGGTCTTTCTCTTCTCTTTACTTTGTTGCAGCTTCAGAAGCATAATGAGGAGGTTTGTGTGTGACGCTGAACCCAGCCCCCATGCATGCATCCCTACATTTAGTTTAAAAACAGCCTAAAAATCTGAACTGCCCACCATTCACGTGGCTACAAGGCTTTTCTAGGTCCTGGAGGGTCAATACTTTCAGGCAAAACTATGCCTTTTCACGTCATTACATTATTATTGAAAGCTTAATAAGCTTAATATTTAAAACAAGTATGACAGAATAGACAATGTGAAAAGAAATGAATAAAATATTTAAATGAATCACTGACAATTACATGAATAAATGATCTACAACACTTTCCACAATATTCCTAAATGCTAAATGAGTTGTACTTTAACTCGATTTCTTGCAGCTGGATTTTGACAGACCGACAGCAAAATTTTACATTTTAAAGAGTGAATTTGTTGAGTGAATCAAACTGAAGAAGAAGAAGAAGAAGAAGATCTACCTTTATTAGTCCCACAGGGGGAAATTCAATTTACCTCTTTTAACTTATACATGACATGCACACAAACACACACACACACATCAGAATGGAGAGGTGTCAGAGTGAGGGGGCTGCTCCAGACAAGCGCCCCGAGCAGTTGGGGGTTTGGTGCCTTGCTCAGGGGCACCTCGGCAGTGCCCAAGAGGTAAACTGGCACCTCTCCCGCTACCAGTTCACACTCAGTTTTTGGTCCATGTCGGGACTTAACCCTCCTTCCCAAGCCAACTCCCTACAGACTAGCTACTCTCCCCCAGTGAAAAGTGGGGATACATAAAACATGTCTCCCACATACCAAGTGGAAATTACACCCTGGGTTATATCCATTTCTGTTATTTTATGAGACATTATTTCTTTGTTTTTCCCTTTTTTAGTTAGTATTAGGGCTGTTAAAGTCAACACGATAATAAAACGAAGATAGTGGTATCATATCAAACTAGAAAACATTAAGAATCCATCGGTACCAACCAGGTCAGACTAGCTTGTTGCAACAAACTTTCAAAGGGGTCCCTTGACCTCTGACCTCCAGATGTGTGAATGTAAATGGGTTCTCTGGGTCCCCACCAGTCTCCCCTTTACAGACATGCCCACTTTATAATAGTCCCAGTCAGTCTGGATCAAGTCCTAGTCAAGTCAGCACTCTGACACACTGACAGCTGTTGTTGCCTGTTGGGCTGCAGTTTGCCATGTTATGATTGGAGCAGATTTTTTTATGCTAAATGCAGAACCTGTGAGGGTTTCTGGACAATATCTGTCATTGTTTTCTGTTAATTGATTTCCAAGAATAAATATATACATACACTTGCATAAAGCTCATTTTTTTTCCCACTCCCATGTTGATAAGAGTATTTAATACTTGACAAATCTCCCTTTACGACACATTTTGAACAGAAAAAAATGTGCAGTTCATTTGCTATTAAATATCTTAATTAATCGACAAATCTTCTTGGTAACAAATGCTGCAGACAGAAATAGTGAGTTTTTAAAGTAATTTTCAAATAAACACAATCAGCTTTTAAAGTTTTAATGAAATACAAAAGTCAAATCCCCAAAATACAGTGAAGTAGACATTTAGAACCGTAACTCGGTCCAGCCTGAGGTTAGCTTTTCAGTGACCCGGGGAGGCCCTGAGCTGTCAGCGCCCCAGGGAAGAGCTCTGACTGCTGGGGGACATAGTCACCTGCATCCCTCCCCTCCCTCCTCCCACCTCCCTCCTCTCCTCTGGAGGAGATCAGAGAGCGGAGAGTGGAAGGTGAGGACAGAGGGCTGCTTTTCTCCCACACTACGCTCTGACCTCAAATGCAACCTGAAACTCTGAACATAACACAACACTGGAAACAATCAATTCGGAGTTTAATCCGCAACTTTACTTCAATTTTGATCAATGGAGACTCAAATGCACCAGTGACAGGAAGCTGTATATCTCTGGCATCACAAGAAACAAACAATGAAGAGGTCAAAGGTCACAAATCACTCAACCACAAAGTCACATGAGTGTTTTAAAAGTTCTGGTAGAAGAGTGAAGAACATCATTACAAGCTATTATCTTCTGGACAGAATAATTATAAATAATCATTTTAGCATGATCATTTTAAAAATGTTTTTGTGAATATCACGCATAGAAAAAAAAGGGTAAATTAATCATCCTACCTGACAAATGTGGTATGGCAAAGGTCAGAGAGAAAGACACAGTATGCAGGTATGTGTGTGTGTGTGTGTGTGTGTGTGTGTGTGTGTGTGTGTGTGTGGAGAGAGAGAGAGCTCTGAAAGGGAAAGGCTCCATTAAAGCCCACCTGTTTTGACCCCTGCAGGTATGTTACCTTCCTTTCATTCATTCATTCTTTCATTCACTCACTCCTCCCTTCCTCCATCAGCAGCCCGGGGCAGCGCTTTGAACTCACAACTGCACCTCTGTCTGTGTGTGTGTGTGTGTGTGTGTGTGTGTGTGAGAGAGAGAGAGAGAGAGAGAAAGGCAAACAGAGCAAGAGAGAGAGACGCTGATGAAGAGAGGAGGACAAAGATGAAAGCATGTTATTTTCACTATTATACATGTCAGTTTTTATGATGAGGAGACTTAATGTGTGTGAGTCACTCAGGATTTATAATGTTTTGCCTGAGGTGTTGGCAAACTATTGTTCCCACTTAATGAATCTGGCATGGGATGCATAGGCCTCTTAGCGAGCTTAGTGTGTGAGTGTGTGGAGGTAACATCCCCGGCAGCAAAGAGATCTTATCTCAGCCTTTGTCAGACTAGCTTAAAGGTGTGTGTGTGTGTGTGTGGCATGTTTACATTTGTTTACCCACTCTTAGACAACATCATCACCAGCGTTCCTATCACACATACGGACTTGAACACTGGAGACATGTTTTTAAGGTGTCCAGCGTCTCTAAATATTTGAGAAAGGTTCAACTTAAAGCAAATGTCCTCTGTGGGAGCAACAACCTCTCATCTAGATTCCCCCGTGAAACAGAAGCACATACAATAAATCTGCAATTAGTTTTGACAATTAAACACAGGTTTCAATTAGATGGTGGGTAGCTTTTGTCATTACAGACAAGCCATTATGTTTTTACATTTCAACCACACCCATTGTATGTATATATAGAGCTACAGATGTTCATGTTCCAACTACACCGTAATTATTCCATTGTACATTATTTCTGGGATTTATTAAAAAAAAACATACAGTACAACTCAGCAATGTGCGATATCAGGATTGCTATTTCATTTCGTTGTACTCAGTGATGATAATCTATTACAATACATGTATTCTGCATGTGTGCAGTTTTGCATGTGTGCATCCATAAGACCACCCCAGCCCCCCTGGAGCCCAACCACTGTGGTCCCATCTGATAAAGTGAGTACTGAACCTCCAGGAAGATGCCATTAAAGCTAAAAAAAAAGGGGCATGTGAGGTCACACCTGTCCATCCTACTAAATGAATCCATCCTTCCCATCAACTCATTATGAATCACTTCCTCACACACACACACAAACACACACACACACGTCTTGTTTCAGGGGAACAGGTTGAAGGATGATGGGGGGTGGGGTAAGGTAGGTGTCGGGGTTGTCTAAACAAGACAGTGAATGAAGAGGGGAAGGTGTTAATGTGCGGAAGTTCAGTGTGTGTGTGTGTGCGTGTGTGTGTTATTTTACCTGTCTTTGTGAGGACCAAGAAGACATTAATGGAAAGTGAGGACAGAATCTGTGTGGTACCATCTTTGTGGGGACACCTGATGAGTATTTTGTCCATGTATGTGTGTGTGTGTGTGTGTGTGTGTGTGTGTGTGTGTGTGTGTGTGTACTCAGGGCTGAGGTGTGCCGTTCCTCTATTCTTATGTTAACATGGATTACTGCCAAGTCCTCCCTGCTGATGGTCCATTGTAGGAGCCGACCCGCTCAGTGGGGTTGTGTCTACACCACCCAGCAGGAGTGACTGTGTGTGTGTGTGTTTGTGTGTGTGTGTGTGTGTTTGTGTGTGTTACCTTGCTGTTCTCAGCAGGATGGCCCATTGGACACTGATGCTGCAGACACCGAAGTGGACAAAATGTGTGTCCATATTTCTACACCTGTGTGTAGGTGTGGATGTAAATGTACAATTTAAGTGGACAAATTAAGTGGACGGAAAGAAAGAAAGAAAGAAGGGAAAAGTAACACTGAGTCCGACCTGAGCCGTTCTGGGCCACAGTAGGAACACGGCGGGGCAACATGGCGGATGCCACAAAGAGGACCCGCTCCTTATGTAGATATCTTTCTAAGCTGACGAAAACACGACTCTGATTATTAATGCTGTATTCCATGTCTGCCAGTGGATCGGCCTAATTGTTACACACCGGTCCGTTCAGAAGCTTGTCTTTGAGTGACAGAGCAGTAAACAGTAACATCTGGTTGTATACTCCTAAAGTTAAAGTACCACCGGAGTGACACCGAAATGTGTGACCACAGAGAGCCGGCAGCACATAAAGTCACCGTTTCTGACGGCTGTTGTCAGAAAATGTGGCCCCACTGTACCTATCTTTTACTTTTCTTTTAGAGTTTTGTGACTATATCTTTAAATCAAAAATATCAAAACACATTTATGTTTTTTATGTGTTTTCTGGCACATATTTGGATGACAGCCGTCAGAAATGGTGATCCTCGTGCTGCTGCTCTCTGCGATCACAGATAATGATAATAAGTTTATTTATAAAGCACTTATCAAAACTCATTACAACGTGCTTTACAACAAACACTTAAACTACAACAATGCACGGGAAGCTGCCGACAGATGTTGGGTTTCCAGCAGACACAATCACGTCACTTCCTGTAATTTTGGTGGTCACACCCGTATTCTCTTCTGGCATCACCTAATTCGACCTCCCATTCCAGGTGAGTGCAGAATCATGGATTTTGCCATGTTTCTATTGTTCAGGTGTTTCACTGTGGACAGAAATGCTAGTGCAGACTAGCGTAGAGAGAGGAGGGAAAGGTAAAACACACACACACTCCTTGTCTCTTCTCCCTCTTTCTGTCTCTGTGTTTTATGAGCCCGTCTCCATTCTGTTTACACGTTAAATGCTTTAATAAGAAGCTGTGGGGGAAGCGAGCAGACCGGAACCTTTCATCTCAACCTGTCCTGTCACACCCAAGGGTGGGGGGGGGACTTATTTATGGCTGCGCGCAGGTTTGTGTGGAGCACTTACACAGTTGTCTGAGTCAGACTGGAGGCTCCAGAGGAGGAGGAGGAGGAGGAGCAGGGATGTAATCTATAATAGATTACCTGTAATAGCATCAGATTACCTGCAATGACATGAACTATTAACTTAATCTGTTCACTCAGAGCGATTTTAATGATCGACTTTGCTTTGTTCCCTCCATATAGCTGAAAATCATAATTTTTCTGTCATTTAGGGTGTCACACACTGCAGTGATAGTGGTATTAGGAAATATCACTTCGTAATAATGATTAGAACGATCTATTTATGCAGTTTAAACGTAAGTAAACGAGTTATTTCATGCTCTTTATGTGCTGCAGGTATAGTGAAAACCCAACAGTAAAGAAAACTGCTCTTGTTGTCTTAACAGTAAACCTGACAGGTTCCAGTGATTGTAATCAGATTACTTTAATCTCATTCCATGTGTTGTATTGGTGTGGAGCTCCACCCGGCTGGGAGACAGACGGATCAAGTTCTCAGGTCGTAAATCATGGAGGTGAATGGAGGGTTTGTGTCTGATGGGAACTTGTTATTTTGGAGATGGTGACACACACTCATGCACGCACATACATACACACACACACACACACACACACACACACACACACAGGAAAAACAAATAACACGTACATCTCTTCCTCTTTCACTCCCATTCACTTGTAAACTGTGTGGAAACAAAGAAAATCCAGCAGCGCAGACGTCAGTAAATGTCATGATAAATGTGATGTGGAAACACTAAGAAACCAGAGCTGAGTTTGGTTGTAAATTAATGCTAAAGATCATAAAGTCTAAATTGTCAATCAGTGTGTGCAGATTTTTATCTGAGCTACTCTCAGCTCACTGCTGTGCTTATTTTTTTCCACCACATTTGAGTAAAGGGCTGGAGACGCCTGATGTCCCCAGTTAGATTTCTGCTGGAGATCACTGATTTTTTTTTTTTGCCATTTAACCAGGTTTCTTTTACATGGTTTGTCTTTTTACATGTACACATGTACACATCAAACACTTCAGAAAGGGGAAGTACTGCTGTGACAGTGAAGCAGACTAACAGAGAAGATCATTACAAGCAGTGATGTATCCGCTTATCCTGAATTATTAAGTCATTCCCAGTCACCGAAAAAAATCGTTGCTTTGGACGTTTCTGCAAACAAATATGCTGAATGACGATGCTTCTGAACTGCTTCTGAAATGTGCTTCATTTCAGCCTTGAGTTGCGCTTGCAGAAAAGCACAATGTCATATGGTTAACATTGTGAAACAATTGGTTTGGTTTAGGCAATAAAACTACTGGCTTAAGTTTACAAAAAAGATCAAATAATAACATAACTAGAGATGTTAATTAATCACATGATTGTCCCTAGTTAACATTTTATCTGTTCAAAATGTACCTTAAAGGGAGATTTGTGAAGTATTTAATACTCTTATAAACACAGGAGTAAACAAATTGCTGCTTTATGCTTTATTTATATTCTTGGAAATCTATTAACACAAAACAATGACAGATATTGTACAGAAACCCTCTCAGGTGCTGAATTTAGCATAAACAAACATGCTTAAATCATAACATGACAAACTGCAGCCCAACAGACAACAACAGCTGTCAGTGTGTCAGAGTGCTGACTTGACTATGACTTGATCCAGACTGACTGGGACTATCATAAAGTGGGCATGTCTGTAAAGGGGAGACTGGTGGGGACCCAGAGAACCATTTACATTCACATATCTGGAGGTCAGAGGTCAATGGACCCCTTTGAAAATGTCCATACCAGTTTTCCCTCACCAAATTTTAGTATAAATTTGGAGTGTTATTTAACCTCTTCACTGTAGCTTTAAAACTGAACTTGCAACAACCTAAACCTAAAAATTGCATTCATGCCTTAAATAGATTAGTGGTGTTAAAATGAATATGTATTAACTTTGACAGCTCTCATAACAACATAACATAATGTAACTACTGCAAATAAATAACAACCGCCCTTTGTAACAACGTTATTTAAAAGCGTAAGGTGTTTCCATTGAATGTGCTTTGCAGGAATGCACAATTTCAACATTTCTTCCTGGCGACTGAGCTGTAACTAAATATCTAACTACAACAAGGCGACTGATATGAGGCTCTCTTTCTGCACATCTCCAATTATTTGTATCTTTTGACACTTAGAGATTTTGGATGCTGTAAAGGTGTAAATGTAAAGTGATTATTTAGAGTTTTTATTAAAAAGAAAATCCAGGATTGAATGTAAAACAGATCTGAAAACGAAAATTTCCTGTGCGAAAAGCTCTATGACTGACAAGTAACAATTACTTTGAGGTAATCTGGCATATCACCAGCATTTTATTGTATTTTCTCTCTAATTTGCTATTAAATGAAACAAATTAAATAATAATAAATAGTTCACAGCTGGTACCAGCAACCTCTGCAGCTCTATCAGTTTTAGAAAAACTGTGTTGATGTGGACCAACACAACTAATTATCTATTTTCTTGAATTTTCCAGTGTAGAAGCTCAGTGGTTATAAGCTGACTCACAGTTGTTCAGCAACACTGAGTGAGAGAAGTCGTCATGGAAACATTTTAACATGATTTATCGTTTCCACAGTGGCCTCCTGAACATGAACGATCAGCTGATAAAGCTGCACACCGATAGGTCGGTCAGGTTGCAAAACCTCCACTTCCTGATTCACTTCACACAAAAACAGGACATATACCTCAAATATGTCAGCCAGAATTCAACACAGTTTGAAATCAATCATTATTATCTGAGCAACAGTTACCATTAGATGATCGCCAGAATGTCCTTTTCCCTGACAATTTTCTTTTCTCACAGTCTGACAGACAAAGTCAAAGGTTGCTGTGGAAAATGAGACATAAATATTGACCTCAGTGTTTGAGTCGGAGGTTAAATGTGACCCCACGTGTGATCAGTCAGATGACGATTCTCCTGCTGTAACCGCAAAGAGATGACCTCTCGCCCCAGAATGAAATACACCAACACCCCGCTTTATAATAGCATTTTGTCTTTACAAATATTACATTTTCTATGAAACCAGGGCAGACAGGGATACCTTACACTGACACCAGACAACACATTATCTCATTTTCTATTTGCAGTGTGATGCACATTTCAGCCTGTTATTTTTAAAATTTGTAACATCATAAAAACTTTCTGTAGAGTTTATTTATTGCTTTCAATTAGTAAGATTATAACCATGAATTTATACTTTCAGGTATACATTGTACCATTATAATTATTATTCAGCCTGATCAAAATGGTGCATGAATGACACTCTAATTTCATTTTGCTATCAAAACATCTTTCTTGCATTTGGCGAGTCATTTCACACCATGTAGTCTGTACTGACTGTAATGTACCCACGCACATGTACATACTACACTCAGAGCAAGTGACAGAATAAAAACTGAGAAGACTCCTTATGGTGGGTGTAAGGGGAGGTGCCTGGGTTCAACAAACACAGGACTTTGGACCAGGAGCTGCATTCAAGACCTGTGTTTACATCCCAGGTGAGATCAGGTGTGAGCCCTTTTGCATTACCTGCAGCAGAACCCTGGGCTCGCTACCGGTGACAACTGTCTTCTCTGAGTACATGTATGTTTGCAGTACCTTAATGTTTGAGCTATTTATGTGAAGTTAGGGCAATGATACATGACACATACTTTCTGTTTGGATAAAACTAGCATCGACCACCTGTTCCATGTCAACATTAAATCACTGAAGTGGACTCTTCCGGTGTCTCAGGCCCTGTTCAGACCTGGCATTAACATGCGTCCTGAGTGATTCAATCACAAGTGGACAGCTTTAAGTATGCCTGTTCCCACCTGGCATTAGAATGCATCTCCACATGTGTCTTGAGTGGCCACTCTGATTTCACTTTCCCCCTCTATATGTGAATAAAAATGTAGTAAACATATGACTAATACAGCAGACATTGTGAAGTAATATTACATAAAACGCTGAAACAAAAACGCAGATACATCCCAGACAGTATGATACAGCACTTTGTGTGCCTAGTCTGAGAGTCTGTAGATACAGTATGTAGCCGATAGAGAAGATATATTTTAATAAAATACAGTTGTGCTGTACACAACACGTACACACTGTCAAAGAAAGTGTCCATATGTGGCCCGGACCACCTCTGAATGTGGTCTGAAAGATCTGATCTCAATGCATCTTGAGTGTGTTCACACCTAGAGCTGTCCACTTGTCATCTGATCACTGAGGACTCATGTTAATACCAGGTCTGAACAGGGCCTCTTTGTGCCTGACCACACAGCCATAGTCTTAATCACAGGACCTGGTGATCATCATCGTAGCCCTATACAGTCCTGACTGGTGAATATTCTACAAAGGTAGAATAACAAGCAACGCTCAGATGATGTTAGTTTAAAAAGTCCTAAAGTCGTAGAGCTACTTAGGATGGGCAACACAAAAAACACAGGACTTTCACCCTGGAGGCCAGTGTTTGTTGTTGAGTTATTTTAAAGTTATGCTGGTGATGTTTGTGACGTGTTCTCTATAATTATGTTAATTTTTTGTGTATGTATTTTACTGAGCTTACATACTTATTTTAAGACCAACAATTATGTTTTTTTTTTCCCTAAACCTAACTAAGTAGTTTTGTTACCTAAACATAACTGCAATCGTTTCATGTTAACAATGTGGTGTTAAATGTGCATCATGACACGCAGAATGTCCTTATGCTGGTATGCTATTTATACGCCTTCCCATGAGATCAGGTTGTATTATTATTATTATTATCATTATTATTATTATTATCATCATTATTATTATTACATCAGCACAAAGCATTTTATATCTATTTATTTAATCCTGATTCAGTAGTCACCATCAAGTACCTGGTGCTCCTTGTAATGTATCTTCAATCGGTGTGTTGTGTTTTAATGCAAATATGTTTTAATATGCCCTGTCTGGATGTGATACGTTTTAATGTACCCTTTTTAATAGCAGTTTTTGCACATGCAAACCAAAGATAAATTTCTGTCTTTTGAGAGCAAAAAGTACACAAAGTATTTGCTATTTCTATTTATTATTGTATGTACGGTAAATGTATTTTTGCCCTTTATTTTACAATATATTTGAATTCTGATGTGTAAGATTAATAATAATACTGGGTAAAGACTGTCTTACAGCCTTGCGTTGAGAAGTATCCTCGAGTAAAGCTGAGGGCTGCTGTCATCCTGCAGCCAAAGTGCAACCTGAACATCATCTCCTTTCTATACTGGGAGTTCGGAGAGCTTCACATGACAGAAGTGTCACGTAAACATGCATAAAGTGTAAGTGTGGCTATTTTTCCTTTCTGTCCTCTGACACTTTCTCGTTCGGTCCTGATCCGAGGCCAGCAGCGAGTGACGAGCCGCCGGCTAACTTTCCCTTCTGAGGCAGCGCCAACTCTGAACTCTTCACCTGGCTGCGACAGAAGCAACACACACACACACACAAACACACACCTGCTCGGAGCTGTCACACACACACAAAGCCCAACACTCTCCAAGGCCAAACCTGCTGTAAATCTGCCCTGACACAGCGTAGCATGCCACACACACACACGAGAGTAAACACACACACACAGAGTAAACACACACACACTGGCAGCAGCATGTCTGAACAAAGGCAAAGCTGTTGGGGAGTTAAGAGTTTTATTTTTGTCTCTCTGTCTCCTTTTTCATATCTTACTTGTTTCTTTCGCTCAGCCTTGATCTCTTAAAGCTGCACTGAAATGAGAAACCTTTATTTCATGAACATCCGTCCCAGAATAAACGCAAACTCAATATACACATAGACCTTTATTAATCCCACAGTGGGGAAATTTGGTTATTACAGCAGCACATATACAAAAAACACACCCAAGTGTACATAAAAATCTAAAATATAGACAAATATACAGGAATATAAACAGACAAACGTCCAATTGTCCTATTATTTAGAATGATGGGATACTGGGTGGACCACGCTAAGGGAGAAAGTTTCATTCGGACTCTTAATAATAAAGGAATTAAGACCTGAGTGTTTTTCATGTTCTCGCACACACACAAACTACTCCCAATCACTTATGTGTGTGTTAAGTGGTTGGGTGGGCCTCATTACAGTGTCTCTAACGTGTTGTGATTGACAGCTGACCCCCGTGCAGTGTTTTTCTCTTCCTCTGTGGTCCAACAGTCGGGTCTACGTCACCTACAGGAGCACACAAAAACTATTTCACACTCCATACAGGTGCACATTTGCTTCTTCCTCTTGATTGATGAGACTGCAAAGAAAATATTGTTGGCTGCACTTTTTAATGCTATAAAGTAATCTTTAACTTTAAATAAAAGACACAACAGCTGCAGCGGAGAACAGGAAACCTTGCACTGGAGGTAAAAGTTTGCAGCTCTGCAACGGATGGAAAACCCACAAAACGACCCGTCACCCGTTTGGGTCCCTGAATTCCTGACTGTAAAAACAGTGACGCTGCAGTTGCTGCAGGAACATGTGAAACTCTGTCACGTCTCATCAGAGCTGCCACACACACACACACACACACACACACACTAATGAGACGACAATGACACCAACGCGACACGTTGTTACAAAAGGGGCCTGCTGTCCTTTTGCAGGGTGGGCTGATGGTTACAGTGAGGGTCCCATAACGGAGAGGTGACAGTCTGATCCCAGCAGGTCGTCAAACTGGACCCACAGAGTTTGCGTTGATGTGGAGCAGAGCGCCATCTAAGGCTGGAGACTCACACTACAGCACCGTGCACTGGATACATATTTTATTATTAACATCAGACCCAGTGAGGAGACCAAAACCTACAACGAATTTCTCCTAACAAGCAACACTTTAGTGATTATATACATACATATTTTTGCATAGCCTTCCTTTAGTCTGCCTGTCAGTGACTGTGGGCTGCATTCATGCCGTGCTGTTTTATGGTGATTTACAAGTGGCTGCAAACTTTTCCCCAAAGATGTTATCAGACACCAACACATCCTATCAACTTTTTGCCAGCAACATCACCTCCAGCCAGTGTGAACAAGAAGCGAACTAACTGTACTTCGTCAAACTCAGTTATATTAGGGCGCTTTCACAAGCCATAGTCCATTTAGATACCGTATTTTTCACACTATAAGGTGCACCAGATTATAAGGCGCACTATCAATGAACGTGACTGTTTTCATACATAAGGCGCTCTCGTCATTATTCGAGTTAGTCTTGTCGCTGTTACTTAGCTGTTCAGTGATGATTCTGGCCTTCGTGAAAGCTCGGGCGACACGTGATCCATTGGCAGATAGTGGAGTAACTCGCCCGGCGTTGCCTCCCTGTCTTGGTGAATGTGTGTTGGCCTTCTGTCATCCAACGCTCCCACGCAGCTCACAGTTTAACTTTGAATGACCGGTTGACACCAATATCTAGCGGCTGGAGTTCTTTAGTTAATCCACCTGGAATGACGGCAAGCTCCGAATTAGTTTTCTTCACTTGGGTTTTGAAAGTGTCGTTGAGTGCCGTAATGCTCCGGCAGTCCATCCAGCGGTGTGGCTTCGTAGCTTACCAAACTCGTAATTAAACATTTTTGACAGATTTTTGAGCACCTTGTACCACATAAAATTGGTAAGTAAGCACAACCAGAATTGATACATAAGGCACCAGATTACGAGGCGCACTGTCGATTTTTGAGAAAATTAAAGGATTTTAAGTGTGCCTTATAGTGCGAAAAATGTGGTAGTCTGCATCAGAGTGAAGCTGATAAATTTTGGTTTGTTTCACAGTGCTGAGGGATGTGTATCGCAGGCATCCCATAATCCCTTGTGATTTATTCACTTCCTGCTACTGGGTTGGATTATATTCTCACTGCAATTTAAGCACACTAAGGTTCTCTTGGAAACAGACGAAATGTTTGCTTGTGAATGCGAGTGTGTAGGATCTGGTGGTATCTGGCACTGAAAGCCTAAAGCCTCTCCTGTGTGCCAAGCATGTTGGAGAGCTACTGTGGTCAACACCAAAAATGTGAGTGGCCTTCTCTAAAGCCAACTGTTGTAAGAGTAGGCAGCGAGTAATGTTATTGACCCTGGCACAAGTAGATAGAAACAGCTCACTCTAACATAATGAAAAGGTGATTATACACATATGAAAACTATATTATTATACTCCATTTCTGACAATATATCCCTCTAATTGTTACCCACTGGTAGCAGGCAGTGATAGCCTACGAGAAACCTAAAAATAATTCCCTGTAAAACCTGTGTATTTGAACAAAGGTTTAAAGATTTGTCACATACTCAACATATCTTTACAAGTTATGCCCATACTTTCCCTGCAGAATGACTTGATGTCTGCATAAAGAAAAGGACAAAAAGTTGCTTTCTTTCTTGACTGAGTCAAAGTGGAGTGCAGCTTTGGCGATGGCCAGATTTAAGTGTTAGTCGGGGGGCGTGTCAGCGGCCTTGAAGCTCTGGAGTGTAAATCTTCAGTCGGTCATTCTTTCTTCTGCCTGAAGCCGACAACTGTGCAGCGATCTGACGGAGAGCTCGGCCTGCGCTGCATTCTTCACATTGTGGAGATGGAAAAGGTATAGGATCTACCGTCTAAACACACACGCACATACCGGGCCGTCTCCTCGTCTTGCTGTTCCACCTGGGCTCTTCTGTAGCCGGGAGGGCTTAAAGAGCAGAAACACACACCCCGGCTTTAAAATAACCACCGTCTTGTCCCAGTAGTGGCACTGCCGTCTGTGTTATGATAAGGCGTGTGTCTAAGATGTATTGACCCATGCACACACACATACGGAGGGTTCCTCTAATCCCCCACACGGTGTGGCGCAGCGGCCTGAATAAGCAGAGTGTGGAGGGCCAAACATTCAGCCAGCGGCGGCAGGAATGTCAGCATGTCAAATACAGTAACACACACACCGAGCAACCTGAGCCCAGCGGCATTGTCCTGAAACACTGACGAGACACTGACAGCTGCGTGAAAAGAAGAAGAAAAGAGAGAGGAGAGGAGAGAGGGAAGGAGGAAAAATAGAAGAAGAGATGAAACTGGAGACGCTGGCTGATTCCAGACCAATTAAGGAAATGGACTGAAAGGGAAGACACAAGATCCATTAATGTAAAATCTGTTTATTGTTACGTTATTAAAACATGAGAAACAATCAATGTACACAATCAACTTAAAGTAACATAATAAAAATCAACAAGCTTCAGTTACAAGTGGCCCCTCGAGGACAGATTCACAAATATACTTACATGTCCACATTTCAAATAGATGTACTGTGATCTGGTTATATTCAGTGATAACCAATTAGATTTGACGTCCAGCATATTCACGGCTCATATGATATCTGACGAAAACGTCATTCCACCTTGTCTTTCAACGAATGTCCAGCAACATGTGTCAGTTTCCGTTTGTCACATCAATCTTTTCAAAATAAACTCCTGTCTTCACAGGAAACATCTTGTTTAGGTTTAGGCAAGAAAACTACTTTGTTGAGTTTAGGAAAAAACTGTAGTTTGGCATGAAATAACTCTGGAAGTGGCATTACTTAAGTACATAAGTTACGTGACAAGCATCAATGTTGACTTCTGGTTTCACATGGGACATGAATGCTGGTCTGATGGGCGAAAGTCTGATATTTTTGACCCACCCATCAACCCTGACCACCTCGCGACGCAGCGTAAGTTAACTTTATAAATTTCACTATTCTTTGTATTTCCTGGTGCTTGATTGTGTGAATTACGCACAAATTGATGGTGGGATATACAGTATATGAATTACAGTGCATTACTTTCATAGCCACAGCAATGGTCGTGTGTGCGACCAGCCTGGTTAATTGTACCTCTAATTTGCAGCTTATTATTTTGCCACTGATTTGTATCATAGTGGAAGAAGTAACATGTTTGATTGGTGGTTCCTGTCGTCCTCACCATGTTCACTGTGTTTCTACACTCAGTTGTTGAACAAGAGAAAGGCAGGAGACCTGTAGGAAGTGACCTGTAAACCTGAGGGATGAAGGAGTCATGTGTAGCTTCTTATGACTGGAAAGCTGCTCAAAAGAAGTATGGATGCTCAAATTCAGCTTTTTCTTAATGTTTTTGTTGGGACCAGATCAGCAGGTTTACGAGCTGCGGTTCACTTCACATCTGTTTGGACTTCAATATTCCAATAAAAACAAATACTACCAACAAGTTTTCAGGTCTGATTCAAAAGAAAAAAACAAAAACCAACTTAAGATGAGATGGCCAGAGGGAGAGTTTCAGATGAAGAGAATGAGTGAGAGGCTTAAAGAAAGAGAGAGGGGATTAGAGAGAGAGAGGGGAGGGCGAGGAAGGATTAGTGAAGGAGGACGAAGGCGTTTAGTTTCACAGCTCAGGGTGTCAGCGGTGAATATTTAATGATAGATTTCTCTTGTTTCTGTTCACGTTAATTTACTCATCTGCTCTCGTTTCACTCTGCCTGCCAGCTCCATTTACACTGCAGAGGCGTTTCATAAAGCTGAGCGTTAACATGCTAGTGATGCTAACGGAGTCAGATCCCAGTAAGCATATTTCTATTTTGTAGGACCAGGCACCTGGGTTAAACCTAGATATGTGTGCACCAAATGCTTCTTTAGCATTAAAGTGTCATCATCACTGTGTATCATTTCTTGACTGACGTCCTTACATGAGCAGGATGAGGAAGAGGAGGAGGATGAGGTCAATGACACAAGATGGTAGATGTGGATCCAGAGATGTACATTTCACTGTTTGTCTCAGACTTCCTGAGCTTCAACAGTTAATAACTCATGCATGCAGTACAAGCAACAAACTCGACCACTCATGATAAAGAGATTCTTTAACGTAGAATTAAGTAATGACATACAATGACATATATATAGATATATAGATACCATTAACTGCATTTTCTGTGATGCATGTGGGAAGCCAGTGGGTTTGAAACCATTTGGCAGTCATGGAAAAGCATCATCTCACTGTTTGTGAAGCCATGTGCCATAGGGGACAGAGGCAAACATTTCCATATTAGGGCTGTTAATTGATTGAAATATTTTATTGCAATTGATTGCACGATTGCCTATAGTTAATGGCAATTAATCGCAAATTCATTGCATATTTATCTGTTCAAAATGTCATCTGTATATTTTATTCTTATCAACATGGGAGTGGGCAAATATGCTGCTTTATTCAAAGGATGTATATTTCTATCATTGGAAATCACTTCAGCTTATTTTATCCACTACATTTGAGGTAAAGGGTGACGCCTGATGTCCCCAGTTAGATTTCTGCAGGAGATCACTGATTTGTTTGCCATATAACCAGGTTTCTTTTACATGGTTTGTCTTTTTACATGTACATGCACATCAAACCCTTCAGAAAGGGGAAGTACTGCTGTGACAGCGAAGCAGACTGACAGAGACGATCATTACAAGCAGTGATGCATCCACTTATCCTGAATTATTAAGTCATTCCCAGTCATCAGAAAAAAAAAAAAAAAAAAAAAATCTTTGCTTTGAGCGTTTCCGCAAACAACAGATATGTTGAATGGCAGTGATTCTGAACCAAAGAAAGCTTTACGTTTCATAAATATGTTCATATCAGCCTTGAATTACACAGAAAAGCACAATGTCATATGGTTGTGAAACAATTGGGTTTAGGCAATAAAACTACTGGCTTAAGTTTACAAAAAAGATCATGTTTGTGTTCAAATAACGTAACAAGCTGTTAATTAATCGCATGATTGTCCATCGTTAACATTTTATCTGATCAAAATGTACCTTAAAGGGAGATTTGTGAAGTATTTAATACTCAACATAGGAGTGAACAAATATGCAAATGTATGTTATATTCTTGGAAAAAATTAACAACACAAAATAATGACAGATATTGTCCAGAAACCCTCACAGGTGCTGACTTTCGCACCTGTTATCTGAAATCATAACATGACAAACTGCAGCCCAACAGGCAATAACAGCTGTCAGTGTGTCAGAGTGCTGACTTGACTAGGACTTGATCCAAACTGACTGTGACTATCATAAAGTGGGCATGTCTGTAAAGGGGAGACTCATGGGTACCCATCTATCCATCCATTTTCAACCGCTGATCCTGTTAGGGGTTGTGGGGGGAGCTGCAGCTGATCCCAGCTGGCATTGGGTGAAGGTGGGGTTCACCCTGGACAGGTCACCAGTCCATCGCAGGGCACATAGAGACAGACAACCATTCACACTCACATCACCAGTTAACCTGCATGTCTTTGGACTGTGGATGGAAGACGGAGAACCCGGAGAAAACCCACGGTAACACAGGGAGAACATTTCAAGTCCACACAGAAGGACCCCAAGCTGGATTCGAACCTGCGACCCTCTTGGTGTGAGGCGACTAACCACCGCACCACCGTGCAGCCTGTTTGTGGGTACCCATAGAACCCATGTTCACTGACATATCTGGAGGTCAGAGGTCAAGGGATCCCTTTGGAAATGGTTATGCCAGTTTTTCCTCACCAAAATTTAGCACACGTATGGAGCGTTATTTAGTCTCCCTCTCGACAAGCTAGTATGACATAGTTGGTACCAATGGATTCCTTAGGTTTTCTTGTTTCATGTAATCGTAACTTTGTGAACAGGAAACACAGGTTGCCTTGGTCAACTGCATCTAACCATCTATGAGAGAAAAATGGAGCGAGGTCTTCAGGAATTAGTTTCAATTGGGCAATTTTTAATTGTTCTTTTATGTCAACCATATGAACATGGACTTTTTCCATCAATGGTGAAACCCACCTCTATCTGAGAACGTTTTATCAACTTTAGCTGTCAGTGCAGATTTTTGAATGCCATACTTCAAAATGTGCATAAAAATATGTGAACTGATATAGCTGAAGTTTGCTTTGTTAAATTTTAACTGCAGTGCTGTCGTATCCCTGATTCGTCCCTTTGTTCACAGAAAAACTCTCTTGACCACTCTCTCCATTTATTTACACCCCCCCACACATTTAAGAGTATCTTTGTAATGACCCTGGCCTATCTCATGTGAAATCAGCACTGAGCTGAGTGAAGACTGAGGCATGCTATACTTTGAAGTCTCACACACACACATATGATCAACACACAGTCAAAAACTAAAATGCACCAAATACCTTCTGTATGCATGAATATAAGGCAATCTTTCCTAAACACACGCACGCACGCACGCACACACACACACACACGCTCATGCAATAGTTTATAGTCTGAGTGTGTGTGAGTGAATCTTTAGTTCCTCATGTTACACTGAAGCCTTTTATCTGTGACCCAGAGAGAGAGTATTGGGAGCATCGTCCTGGTAACGGACATAAAAGATGACATGATGACTGAGGACTGTGTGTGTGTGTGTGTGTGTGTGTGTGTGCGATAGTGAATGAAAGCGAGATAGAAAACAAGTGGACATTCAATCATTAACATGCATTTCAATACGATTTTCACTTTAACATATAGTGTAGACTTTCTGCAGTCACCTGATTTTCCTAAAAACTACGTAAATAAGAAACAAGGTCTCTGAGATTATATAAATTTGATTTCCCGAGCTAGATTTTTCTTGGTGAAAGTCCACTTCTTCACTATTTATATGTGGAACTGTGTTTCTAATCTGATTTTTACATGCATGCATGTGCACGACAAAGACATCAGACAAAGTGTTTCTGTAACAGCAGACAGGATGAAAGGAAGAAGAAAATGGTTTGATTAAGTGACAACATCTTAATGTATCTATAAAACACATCATATCAGAGTCCTTCAGGGGACTTATTTCTGCCATTCTCCCTGGTGTTTTCACAAATACACGTAGTGATGCATCCTAGTTATTCAGTAATTTAAACATAACTTTAAATATGTGAGAAAGCAGGTCAGCCTGATTTCATGGGAAGGTATATAAATGCCATGAAACTGTTATCATGACAACACATTTTAGCCTTTTTTGTGTGTCATTTGTATGCCATGTAACAAAACTATGTTAGGTTTAGGCAATCCACTCAGCTAGGTTTAGGAAAAACATTGTTAGCCTTGAAATAAGTACACAGCGAAATACAGTACATACGGAAACAACATGACAAAAATATGAAAAACACATCACAAATGTCACTAAAAACACAACAAATGTCACAAATGTAACTTCAGAATAACAGAATAGCTGACACCATAGCTGGTCTCCTGGTTTAAAGCCCTGTGTTTGTTGGACCTAGCCACCTCCCACCCTCGTCCACCATAAACAGTCTGTCTCATGTTTTATTCACGTCACTAGCTCTGAGCGTATCATACTAACATGACTGAATTTACACTGCAGTCAGTACAGACTGATGGTGTACACGTGATACGCCAAAAGCAAGAACTGAATTCTTATTGCATGTCAAATGACTTTTATTACCGCGTCCTTCATGTGCCATTTATTGCGACCAAGCTGATTTTTATTTTCATCATGGTTTGACTCAAAGCTATCTTTTGATGACTGTATGAAACATGCTGGAAAACACAGTCTGCTTTATTCCTGGAAGGCGAAAATGTCCTCATTTTCTCTTGAAAGTGTCGTCACATTACATGATGCAGGAAACCACTGGTTCTTCTGCAGACTCCAAACTCAAACTAAGATAGCCAGGAAAGGTAATCAAAATGCAAAAATAATTATTGAATGAGCCGCTGTTTGTTAATGTTATATGTCCATATTTGGGATAAAGCCTTCTGGCTTTCAGTTCCCCAGACACGTGCGCACACACACCCACATACACACAAACACAAAATGTCAAAAACATACATTGAGTAAGAGAACTTTCAGCTGTTTCTCAATAACGGACCCCAGACACATTGCACCACACGTAAACACAGCCTCTGTAATGACATCATGTATTCGGAGTGTATGTGAGCGCATGTAGCAGTCTACAGCGTATTTATACGGCGGTGCAGTATCATTAAGGATTTGGGCAATCCAAAAAATGGCCTTTCTGAACGGCTGCAGTCAGGCAAGCGGCCAGAACGGAGAGGCTAAAGAGGAGCTAGCGTCCGAGTCCTGAACAAGGAAACTGCCAAGGCTCCTGACGTTATGTCACTTACCTCCACCATTCTCCTGCATCCCTTCCATATTTGCTCCGTATTTAATATCAGCATTATATTTCATGTTTGCTCATACTGTGTGTTGTATTGTCTTTGTTGTATATAGTTTGGCTTTAAAATGTTTTTAGTCCTTCATGCAAACTAGACAGCTGAATCATTCAATGCTTTTTGAAGGACTCGGAATCGGGTCAGAAAAAAAAATGCAGGTTTTGCTCTGGACTGCGATTGCAAGAGACTCCGGTTGAATGCATAGTTTAATTGTTTATCCTTAACATCATAAGAACCCACATACCATGTCTGTATGTGTCTGGTGACTACTGCATGAATAAGTGCAGAGCAAAGGACGTCAGCGGTATGTTCGGTTCTTTCCACTCCTATATATTAGTCAGTCTGACCTATCAAAAAGACAGAAGTAACAGCTATGTTTATATATCGCTGTGTGTGTGTGTGTGTGTGTGTTTGCACTCATTAGTCACCAACTGGCCAGTTCGTCTTGGACTCGTCTACAAACAGCTCACCATAGAAACATACGAGTGAAAAACTCCAAATGTCGACATGCAGTTTATTTGATCAGATCTGCTGTGTCATTACCAGGCAGAGTGGATGATGGGAAAACAACTGAGGGTGTTATTCAATGATTTGTGTTCTGAGTCACAGCTGAAGTGAAAATCAAGAGATGTGTTTGACATCGCCCCCTCACTCACTCAGTCGCTATGACAGACGTCATACTCACTCAGTAATAGCAGTAATTTCATTGAACAATTAACAAAAGCATTGCATTGTGGGATTTTCTATTATAATGTTATTTTAACTTTTTATTTGTATTTTGTTGCGTGTGACACACACCCACAATGCCAAAAATAAAAGGAAACTGAAACTGGTCCAGTATTGAGGGAAAACGCTGCAGCTGCCTGCCATTAAACAAACAAACTCCAATGTAATAATTTTGCGCAACCTGGTGCCATCAGTCACATCCACCATTTTTTTCTTTGACTTCTATCTTATGTTCAAGCCAGCCCATGTTTATTTAAGTCGCCCAAAACATTAACAGCATCCATAAAGACTATAAAGTGGTAAAATAACAATATAAAGAAACAGAAAATACCACACTTAACTGGAAACACATCTAGCAGCAGAGAGCAAACAGAGTCCCACTGACATTAGTTTTCATTTGAATGTACAAAATGCTCTGTATATCTTAAGTTTGACTAACTGTACCAGATCTTTGTCATGACAGACACAAACACAGGTGTCACTGATAACATGAATCAATGTAAATCAGAAGTATTGAGCACTCAAGCAAACAGCAGCTTATAAAATCTGTTGCTTTGGTTGCATTTATTCCAACGTGCACATTTTAAATTTTTTGTGATTTCATCAATAAAACATTAGATTAGAAACTGTTTGTCTTGTGCTGTGTGGTTCTTCTTCCTCAATGTAGTGTAAATGTCTTAATAACTGATTTCATGCAGAAGAAGAAGAAGATCTACCTTTATTAGTCCCACAATGGGGAAATTCAATTTTACACTCTGTTAAACTCATACATGGTACATGCAGACCTAAAACACACATACATGCAGTAATGGAGAGATGTCAGAGTGAGGGGGCTGCTCCTGACAAGCACCCCGAGCAGTTGGGGGTTTGGTGCCTTGCTCAGGGGCACCTCGGCAGTGCCCAAGAGGTAAACTGGCACCTCTCCAGCTACCAGTTCACACTCAGTTTTTGGTCCATGTCGGGACTTGAACCGGTGACCCTCCGGTTCCCAAGCCAACTCCCTACAGACTGAGCTACTGCCGCCCCCGTAGTACCAGCAGGTATTATACATGTGAGGACGGGTGGACAGTCACCCGGCAGTACCAGCTTTAGTGAGCCCAGTTGTGCCGAGCTGTGCCTGAGATGGACCAGTGAGGCCAAAGTACTGACGTCTTGCCGTATCGTGTCTGTGTGTTCAGCTCTCAGTACTTTTGGAGTTTCTAACCAAATCTCTGTGAGTCAAATCAAATCACAGTCAATCAAATCATATGACTGATTTTCAACAATGAATGTCTTTTGTCCAGAACTACTTTATTTATGGAGCTGGTTTTGTGCATGGAGGCACCGTCATGCACCCTGAACTGTTACCACAAAGTCCACAGTTCACTTCCCTTCATTTCATTTAAGGTCCAAACCATGAAAAATAGCTGCAGACCAAATCTACAATAATGGGTACCACTTCATTTAATAAGTCTGCAAATTTCAGGGTAAGTAGGTGATGTTAGCAAGTAACCTATATGAGATTTCTTTGGAATTACTGCCAAGTTACCTGAATATTTACCTCAAAACCGTACATTACAAACATTATTCAACAATGCTATGCTAAAATAACACATAATGGTTAAAATAGGGCTCTTAGGCTTGAGAAGCAGCTGTGCACTTCATCAGAGGTGGAAAACCAAAACTAATTAGACTATCTGATCAGACACAAATCTCTTGTGACTTCTCGTCTATACAAATGTAACCTGGTAGCTGATGTCATGATTCAGGGAGTTTTTTTAAAGAGGTTATTTCAGCAGACATGGAAATAAAGCATATCATTTAACTTTGTATTCTTCACCTGGAGAAGTATTAAATAAATTACCTGCACTTTATTAGTGCTGATTGGAAAATAGTGGAGTGTAATTATTAAATAATGCTTATAACAGATATAAAATAATAATAATAAAAGTTGGGTCCCAAGTCAAGATAGCCAAAACAAGCTATTTTTGAATTTTGAGGTAAATATTGGGGTAATTTGGCATTAATTCCAAGGAATTAGGTTATTTGCTAATTTTCACCTAATTACCATAAAATGTATGGACCTGTAAAATTAACTATTACCCAATAATCTCCCAAATGTGCCATATTGTGTAAGTAAGTCAAATTTGATCTGTGATTCAGGTGAACTGGCCCTTTAAGCCCATTGTGAACTCCAGTTTGTTCATGTACTCTAAATGTCTTATTTATTCAAAATGTCTTTTTCAGTGTATTGTGTTGCAGTGTTATCATATACAGACTTTTCTTTGGATAATGTTTTGATTTGTATTACTTTATGTTGTGTATGTTGCGACATTGAATTTGAAACAAATGAGCCAGCTCTAAAGAAAAGGGAGAAAAAGAGCTTTAATTTCCGACCAACACGCCCTCTCACATGTACGCCTCCACGCTTTACCGGATACACCGACCACAACAGATGGGACCCCCCAGCACACACACACACACACACACACACACACACACACACACACACACACACAAAACTATTCCAACACATGTTACCTCTTTTCGTCAGGGCGGCTTTAGACCCTTATTGCCACAGTCAATTAGCCCGTCTGACTGGACTAATCAGCTCACACACACACAGAAAACTGCTCTTACATAAGACGTATTGTTCCCACTCGTGGGCTCAGCACACGAACAGAAGTGATGTGTGAACCAGAATTTCCAGCCGTAATCTGTAACTGAGTGTTTGTTAGTGTTTGTGTACATGAAACCTCCCACCAAAAACTGAACGCAGCCAAAGCAAACTGATGTTTTTTTTTTTTTTTTTTTTGAGTGTTCGTCACCTCACGCATACTTATCGTCTTTGTGGTGCACATACGGGGGCTGAAGAGGAAGTGGGATTATTGGAGCAAAAAACTGAAACGCACATGTGACGGTCAAGCTAATAAACTGGATATAAATAGCCACAGCCTTGTGAAAAAAAAAAAAAAAAAGCTTTGGCATTTGTCAGGTATAAAAAGTGAGCTGCAGACAAACAGGCACTGATTAAATATTTTAATAACTGTATTTGAAACTACCAACTACGTACTACTGATGAATGTATGAGTATACAGTACACACTGCACACTGTGTTTTTCAGTAGTATGCAGTGTGAAACTGTTAGAGTGATTTATTTTGCAGTATGTTAGGCCAGGCTTTAAAATATTGGTCAACAAAACTTATGCAAACTGCTTTTTCAGTTACAGCAGGAGTGGGCAGTTATTTCTCCTCGGGGGCCACATGACAAACCCAGATTGTTGCTGGTGGCAAAACAAATACTGTCAGACATAACCTCTATTTTATCACTATAGAAAACATACTGGACACTTATTTTTCAGCATTTATTCTACTGAAAATCACTCCAAACAGCATATTATTAGGAAAATGCCATTATATACCGGACTGACAGTTTAGAGTAGTAATGTTTCCATTAACTGAACTTAATATTTAACTCAACATTAACACTTAATTTAACATTTAACATTATCACTTACATTTAACATTTAACTCAACATTAACCCTTCCATTTCCTTCTTTGGTTCATGCAGCTTCGTAAAAGTCCTTCCTGCTTTAGTATCTTAGCTAGCAACCCCTCGGCTGTCCTCTCCTTCTCATCTCCAGACAGGTTTCTCTATTTTTCATCATGTTTTATCTCAAAGTGACGGTTCTAGTTGTATTCTCTGAATATAGACACATGATTTTTGCAAACTAAGCACACAGCCTCACCGCCAACCTCTCCAAAAAAATACTGAGCAGTCTATGACTTCTTATAGACGTGCCGCTGGAGGGACTGTTGCCTGTGGACTAGGCCGCCTGAGAGCGCTTTGGGACGGGGAGGGGTCCACGTCTGCTCATTGAGAAGAGTAAAAATGATATCTGCTTTCATGTCAGTCTCCAAAAGTCCCTAGATTTGTCGCTGGTTGCTTTTTTGACAAAGATTTGCAAGACGAGTCTGTCTGAGACCTCCATCACGAGGACCGGATCTGGCCCGCGAGCCGTATAATGCCCAGGTCTGAGTTACAGCAACAAAACAGTGGACGGTTATCCCTAAAAAAAACAGTCATGTTAAAAGGCTGGTGTTGTCTCAGAAGGTATTTCTGTGCCCTGTCAGAGGCAGCTCTCGCCCTCGCCACGCTGATGCTCTGTAGCCGGTCTGTGATCGTAACCGGCCGGCTCTCCAGCGAGCTATGCAGCTATCGGTTACACCTGTGCTTCTCTTCCTGAAGCTACACAATGTAAGCAATAATCTGAACAACAGAGTAGGCAGTATTATGTATGACAGTCCTGATAGACCTACAGCAGACCCATAATCTCAAAATTTGAGAGCAAATAAAAATATTGCAAATAAAGAGCTGTGAGAGAGAAGAAATGCAGCTACCACATGTATTTCTTTGGCAATGTTTATTGCCCCAAAAATGTTGGGCTTAGGTGGACAGCAGGGCACAAACAGCACAATGTCTGTGACAATGCAGCAAAATCAACTCCAAACTGTGTTTTAAATATAACAACTCAGAGGTATTACAGGAAACACACTCAAGCAAATATCAGCCTGCACAATCTGTAAATGTGACTGTAAGTGTGACTTTCACCAATAAAACACAAGGGGGTGAAACTGTTTGTCTCAGTGCACATTCAGAGGTGATTATTTTATTTCTATGATCATTTCATGTATACTTGCATACTCCGTACTGGGACTTTTTCATGAGTGCCAGAACTTCTCACAAGCTGCCGGTACTCTCCTCCGTCCTCTCCATATCAGGTTCTCAGGGAGATTTACAACGGAGACTCATAACAGCGCAGTGCCAGCGTATTCGCAGAGTGCATCATAAGCCGTTTGAACAGAAACACAATGCAGAGAGCATCTGGGCAAATATTTTCAGAAGAATTAAATGTTCATATGAAGGCTGTGATAAATACTAATATAATCATATAATTAGTGATAACAATGGTCCAAAGTAATGTAAAATGCATAGTTTTTCAGTCAAAATCTAATTTATTTTTAGTTGAGGACCCCCAAACCCAATATCTCCTGGTATCTTTAATTCACTGCAGAAATTCAAAATGTGTCCCTTTATCTGGCTGCATAATATGTAGGAGCATCCTGACTGGGACACTGCTGCCAAGACCTGGATTATCCTGTAGTAGACGCTACAAATAACACAGGTAAGCACTTTTTTATTAACACTAAACACACCATCTTAACCCTATAATGTTCCAGTTGGAATATTATTGGAGTATTACAGGTCCAATCCAGAATATGTATAGCCCAAATGTTATAATATAACAATAACACAGCTGGTTTTGACTGAAACAGTATAACATCCATCCATCTGCAACCGCTTATCCCGTTAGGGGTCGTTGGAGGGCTGGGGCCTGTACACCTTGTCCATCGCAGGGCACATAGAGACAGACAACCATTCACGCTCACATTCACACCTACGACACATTTAGATTCATCAGTTAACCTGCATGTCTTTAGACTGTGGGAGGAAGCCAAAGAAAACCCATATTAACAGATGGAAAGCTGGATTCGAACCTGTGACCCTCTTGCTGTGAGGTGACAGTGCTAACCATTGTGGTATATGCAGTATAACATGTTTAAAGATTTAATGAATAAACAGAAAGAAGTCACAAGACATTGCGGATACCAGCCGATACATACACCAACAAGTGAATAAGAGAGTATACTGCCACTTCATGCACTCATCTTATCCTGTCCAGCTAATACAACCATGACACATGTGGACAGTCACGTCATGTTTAACATCCTGTTTCAATGGAAAATGTATTGAGTTGTTGGAAGGATTCGTCAAAATGCAGATTCATTGTGACTCATTGAGAGAGCGTGATTTGTGTGTGTATATGTCTAAAACTCACATGAAGTCCATCCATCCATCGTCAACCGCTTATCCCGTTAGGGGTCGCGGGGGGGCTGGAGCCGATCCCAGCTGGCATTGGGCGAAGGCGGGGTTCACCCTGGACAGGTCACCAGTCCATCGCAGGGCACATAGAGACAGACAACCATTCACACTCACATCTACACCTACGGGCAATTTGGAGTCATCAATTAACCTAAACAGCATGTCTTTGGGGGCAGCAGTAGCTCAGTCCGTAAGGACTTGTGTTAGGACGTGGAGGACGCCGGTTCAAGGCCCCCATGGACCAAGACCAACTGGTTGCTGGAGAGGTGCCAGTTTGCCTCTTGGGTACTGCCGAGGTGCCCCTGAGCAAGGCACCGAACCCCCAACTGCTCTGGGCGCTTGTCAGGAGCAGCCCCATCACTCTGACATCTCTCCATTGACGCATATATATGTACTGTGTGAACAACAGAGTATAAAACTGAATTTCCCCACTGTGGGACTAATAAAGGAATATCTTCTTCTTCTTCTTCTTCTTCTTCTTCTTCTTCTTCTTTGGACTGTGGGAGGAAGCCGGAGTACCCGGAGAAAACCCACGCTTACACGGGGAGAACATGCAAACTCCACACAGAAGAGTCCCAAGCCGGAATCGAACCCGCGACCCTCTTGCTGTGAGGTGACAGCCACATGATATATATATATATATATATATATATATATATATATATATATATATATATATATATATATTTACATAGCGTAATGTTGTCGTGTTGAAAGGGTTGTAAGTCTGTTGAATCTCTGTTAAAGGACTGGGCCATGTTCTTAAGGCACCACACGGAGCTGCTTTTAATCAGGTTTAGCAGCCACAGCCTGTGAAGTGGCTCACTCACACTCAAAGGGCTCAGTCAGCACTCAGACCACACACACACACGCACACACACACACACACACACACACACACACACACACACACACACAGCGATCTGACTTCCTCTGTTCAGGCCACTGTCTCTCTCTGCTTCCTGTGTGTCTGACAGAACGAGCGAAAACATTCACTTTCAACACTTTCACTTCGCCTTCCTGCAGGTTCTCTTGTGCTGAACAAGCGCACGAAAGAGAGAGAGGATGAGAAAGAGGAATAAGGAGACAGATCATTAATACTGGGAACAAAAGTCATAGTCAAGTCATTATTGTGAGCTTCATTTTACCAGGGAAGGGTTCAAGCTTTATTTTATTACATAACTGGCCTTTTACATTCATGCAGTTCTCACTGGTGGAACAAAACTCACTACTGACAACCTGTATGCAATTTGCATAGCAGGCACGTATTTTGGGATCAAAGTAAGCTGGTAGGAGTTATTACTTTAAGGCCTTTACACACTGGGTGTGTGACAAATAAACAACATGAAAATGTGAAATATTCACCTGAGAATATTACATGTGAAGGCCTTTTATTGTGAAAAGTAAGAACGGTAGGTCAATGTGTTTTAGGTACATAAAAAGGAGGCCATTTTTTAAATAATGTAATAGATAAAAAATTATGATGATATCCATTTGGACAAAACAGACGTTCAAACCACAAATGCTGGTTTCTATGTTTCCGAATTTTCATATCAGTGCATTTGTCTGTCTGACTTATGTAATGGTATGCGTATGTGTGCAAATATGTACAGTAATTCATTGTGCTAACAACAGTGATTCACATCTGTCACATCTAGTGGTAGCGCTTGTCAAATCCATCCAGGGCTGACAGGTCTGCAAAATGGTGAACGGTTTGCTGAACTGTGAAGCGAAGGTAATGAAAGTGAAATTAAACTGATTTACTCTTAACCTTATCGTTCCCTCAAGGATTCAGGGTTACAAGAATGAAGTTTGATAATAGTTTGCAGTAAGTAATTTTTATTTGGGTGCAGACTCAAAGTTTGAGACATGAAAATGCTCTGAACAATAATTTGTCTCCAGAAATCCAGAATCTTTATGTTTATTTACTCCAACATTTATGTTTGTTGCATCCGGAGCACAGTTTAGCTTCTACTTCAGGCTTGGGGGCGGCAGTAGCTCAGTCTGTAGGGAGTAGGGAACCGGAGGGTCACCGGTTCAAGTCCCGCCATGGACCAAGAACTGAGTGTGAACTGGTAGCTGGAGAGGTGCCAGTTTACCTCTTGGGCACTGCCGAGGTGCCCCTGAGCAAGGCACCAAACCCCCCAACTGCTCGGGGCGCTTGTCAGGAGCAGCCCCCTCACTCTGACATCTCTCCATTGTTGCATGTTTGTGCATGTGTGTGTTCGGGTCTGCATGTACCGTGTATAAGTTAACAACAGAGTGAAAAAATTGAATTTCCCCTTGTGGGACTAATAAAGGAATATCTTCTTCTTCTTCTTCTTCAACGCATTATAGTCTGACTGAATTACTCTCAGTGCCTCCATGTTTCTACTTTAACCTCTTAAGACCCGAGCTCTTTTTTTGATATGCATTTTTGATTTCTCTTTGCTATTTGGGCTTATTGGAACCTGATAAGTAAACAAACTAAGCATCATCTTTTGACATAATGTAGTTTTAGAGACAAATTATGTCCACATATGCGGACACTCGTTCTGAATTTCCATAAAACACAATAAAGTCCCCATTGTGTAATAGTGCAAACCTCTATATGTCCACTCTGAACACAGCAGTGTTTTTCTTGACTGCTTTTGCATTTGTTAATAACACTTGCAAACATGTTTTTTTTTAAACATTTTGGAACATCACAGTACAATTTAACAAAATGAAAATGTTTTCCCCTTTTGGACAGTCATAGCAACAGTATGGCTCATTTGAAGTGCTGCAAACAGTTGCAGGACTACTAGATGACAGTGTACGTATCCTCGTACGTGTACACAAGACCCCAGTTAAATAAAATTAAGTATTACGTTCATATGACCCAAAATGTGATGTCATCGCATGTGTACGCCAGGTCCTAAGAGGTTAAAGACAGGGGCCCAGTCTAATGATCCATGGATGGAGTCTTCCCCAAGTTACGTGAACTGTGGAGGAGGACAACAGCCGTGGCATGAGCAGCAGGTCGACATGCAGGACCCCACACCCAGAACAAAATCACAGTGTATACTGTGACTATACATACCAACTACAAATATACATTCAGCAGAGTCAGTGTGCGTGGCAGCGTGGTTGGTAAACAGTCAGAGGAACAATGAAAGTGGAGCAGTGATTGGCTTGGTCAACCGCACGGTTATCACAATGAGATCCATATGACACAACTCAACACGTCAGTTACGATCAGCTCAAAGAGGAGAGAGAAGAAAGTAACACGTCGTCTTTGTATGCTGAATGTTGATGTCAAGATACTTTTTTTCCAGTTAAGTTTAGACCCATTCTGTGAACTTTGACATTCTTTGATCATTTTTACGGGTTAATAACATAACACAGCAAAATGAAGTTTAAACCAAAACATACTGTAATTGCTTTTATTGTTTTCCAATATCAATGAGACAAACGGTAATTAAATTTCCTTTCCCACTGAACAAAAAAACCCACTAACATTTGGTTTTTGTCTTTAATAGGAAAGGCACAATTGACATTCACCCCTGGGACAAATGACTCTTCAGCAGTCACAAGTATTTATGATGGAAACATGGCATGCCCCTTTTCTGGTGTGATGCTGTGTGACACATATTGAAATAGCTATATGATAAATCAACAAGGATTGGGACAATTATTATAATTTATTAACGTACGATGCATACAATATGCTCTACCTGATTGCATTGACAGAAACAGTAATTTTACCTCACTGATCATTGAAGCACACTTCATTCAGACTTGACAGAAACATAAATCTAATCAAAACTGTCTTTGTTAGTCTTTCCTCTGTTCCAACAATATAATATAAGTATAAAAAGAAGTAAAATTTTCACTGTTTACTAACCCTTTTTTTCTGGTGGGTTTGTGACATGTAACGTGATATACCAAACAAAAAAGGAAAGACTACTGCAACATAACAAAACTACGACATTAGTACAGTAAAAATGAACGCTGTGAACACAGGACACAAATGAACAGCTAATTGTAATGTGACACACAAGACACAAACAGCGGTCTGCCTTGTGTTTGTTTTAAACTATCAATTTAGGGGTCTTTGACATGAAAAAGATTGAGAACGACTGATTTAGACAAACTTGTTCAAAATTCAAATTCAAGCCAAAGAGCCATTTGCAACATAAAAAACAATGAGCACAAACTCCCTAATGGGATAAATGAAGAGGACAGATGATGCATTACATTCAATAAAATTTTATTCTCATTTTCAGGTGCAAACTGTGCAAAATGTTTCTGTGGTGGCTCGGCTCATGTGCATAAAAGCCCACAGAAATTTTGCACTGAAGGGAAGTGATTGATTATGCAAAAGTGAAAAGCGATGGATTGCAGCTGCGTGTGGCTGCAGGTTGGCCAACAGCATGTTGAAAGTGAGTGAAGACACAGCAGAGACGTGTGAAAGACATCACAAGTTGGTTTACAGCGTTGACACACTCAGACCCCACTTCCACAAACATCACCGGGCTCCACTCTGCGCTCACAGGAAGTGGGTCGTCGCCTGCTTTCGCGTGAGAAGAAGAAGGAAGTCTTTTCAGTGACGTTATTCACACGCGGACAAACTTAAATAACCTGATTTGTATTTTTGCCTTTTTCTCGCTCAAACTCTCCATTCCCAAACCACAAAAAACAGAAGTGTAAAGACAATGTATAGTGACTAAGTGTCTAGCATTTCTGCTATGATTAGCCTATTGTTATTTTCTCCATCATAGCCTACACACATTTTTGCTGTTTCTGTGGAAAATTGTCAACCGCAAAGGAGCTCTAACTCTCTGACAAGATATCCAGATGAATACGTCAAATACAATGCAGTCTAGTTTACATTTGGTGTGGTAAGATGGTGAAAGGACTTGCATTTTCTAGTCTTCTGACCACTCAAGGCTCTTTACACTACATGTCAGCATTCACCCATTCACCCATACATTCATACACTGATATCAGAGGCTACTAAGGTGTCAACTTTGCCCATCAGGATCTGATCTAAATACTCATTCACAACATGTCACTGGGGATCGAACCGCCAACCTTGCGACTGGTGGACGACCTGCTCTACCCTCTAAGCCACAGCCGCCCCCTGAAAAATGTGCTGTTGCTGAAAAATGAGCATTGTATTGTAAACCAATACAGCCTAATCTGTGTTGTGCATCAGCTTTGCTCACTTTGCTAACTGGATAAATGCTAAATATGCTAATCCTTGGTTTATGAGTCACTGATACAGCTGATGCACTGTTAATTGCTAAACAAGCTAAATGCTAAATTCACGCTAAGCCCTTGGCGATGAGTCATTGATACAGCTGAGGCTTCTCTAATTGTTAATCAAGCTAAATACTAAATTCATAATAATCCTTGGGTTATGAGTTGTTGGGATATCTTACACCTTGCTGATTGCTAATTGAGCTAAATTCTAAATGCATGCTAATCCTCAGTGAGGAGCATAATGAGTCATATTGTGTGACGCTTCACAGAAACACACGTTGGTTAATCCGTGAGAAGCAAATTAAGAAACTTCTCTGCAGCTGTTCTGTCCGTCTTAATGTGTGTGTGTGTGTGTGTGTGTGTGTGTGTGAGTGGGTTGAATTGGGAAATAATCACCGCAGATTACTGACCAATGCTTGGTCAACATGAATCATTTTCGGTGCTAATCGGTGCTGCGACCACTGATGTAATAAAACACAGGAGGTGGCTCGGACTCTTTTTTCTGTTTAATCAAGATTTGTTCTGATAAAATGCCAAGTCCAATCAACTTTATTTACAGATCACAACACTTTTGAAGGTCACAGTATCACTCAAACCATCAGGTATCATTACAGCAAACATAACCAAGCTATTATTTATTTGCTCTGGTTACATGAACAGACTGAACAAATACTGTCCAAAAAAACTGATATATTACACTGTATTACGTTAGACCAGGGCTAAGTGGCCTTAGGCATGCGTGCCAAAATTGGCATGTGGTAACTTAACCAATGGCACATTAGAACTAAGTGTGCGAGAGAGCTTGCACACAGTATCCTCTCATCTTCATGCCAAATTTATTTTCACAGCCAATGGCAGTTGCGTGGTTAGTTATGGCAGTTTAACTTTTTTCCCCACCCGTAATCCACAAAGACCTGGCCTACTCTGTCTGTGGCTAGTCCTTGTTGCTCTCTTTGCAGAATTAGATGAAAAAGGTTAGTGGAGGGTTGGTAGGGTTAATGATTTAAACTCAGATGTGGATGTTTTTCAAGGATGGCAGCCGTCTTGTATAGTCCTCTCATAAAATTACAATCCTTATATATGCTATGCATGTTGCCTATATGGATGGAATAATATTACATATTTGTTGGGGCTCTAAATTTGTATGTGTTGTCATAATTAATCATAATGTTAACCTTAATATTGATTTGGCACACTGATTAACAAGAAAATAATAATAATCACTAAAAAAAAAAAAAAATATGTGACTTCATATGAGAAAGGCTGCCGACCCCACTGCTAGACTATCCCGTGTGATCAGCTCTGCAGTTCTGTGTGAACACAGTTATATAGTTCAATAACTTTGGATTTATAGAGCACAACTATAGCAGGTCAATTAATCAGTTCTAATAAGTAGTCCTATTTTTATAATGACAATGTATTGAATGACAACGTGAATCCAGTTATGTTCTATAACAGTACATAGTTAATCTCGATAAAAATATTGTGCATTCAAGATTTTGGTTTCAGAAGGGCTCTGGTTTCTGTTTGAGTATAACTGATCAATCAAGTTGGAGCAGGCTTTGGCTGAATGCATAAACAGTCCGTGTGGAGAGCAAAACAGGTGGAACGCAGTGGCCGAAATGCAGTTCCTGAACCCACCGGCTATCACCTTGCAAAGGTTTTGCTTTTTATTGGTTTAAAATGAACTTGTACTTCATGTACAACTAGCTACTTTGAAACAATCAGGTCGGACGTGTTGTCCCGCAACTCCAACACTAGTCTCTCATCTCAAGTTGCTTATCAGATCCATAATATAACACAATTATTCAAATCTTTGGTCCCAGAATCCCTCCCACCTTTTACATTTGACTTGTTTCTGTTATTGATTAAGCTACATTTGTTGTATGCTCCTTTTTCCATATTAACTGATGAGTCATACTTGCTTTTGCAGCAGTGGCTATGAGCCATTCATGCAAATAAAGCATATTTGAACATGAACTTAAATAAAGATCGAACTATTTTTGGAAAGTCAAAAGTATCAGAAAAAAAACCCTTGAAAAGTGGAACAAATATGTGCATCTCTTTGGTTGCGCCTGCATATACCAGTGTGTTTACAAGTGGATTTCTGTCACTGTTCCTTTATGGATTAGTGCTAACAACAGCATCTGTTTTGTAATCTGCATTCTAGAAGACACAAAACAGAATAGACAGTACTGCACACACCACATGCCAATCACTCACAGCTTTCTCCTTTTTCAGCCTCTGCAGGCCTCCTTGGCTGTTGTGGTTGCCAGATCTGAGGGGGAAAATCCCCCTTAAACGCAACCAGGCCGTTGATGGTAAAATGGCTACCAGACCGGAGAAAAGGAAGACATGGAGGAGAGGAAGCGACGTGTCGCTCTTTGATGGCGGTGCTGAGGACAGTCTCTGCGTGTGGCATGTATATGTCTGTCTGTGTGTGTGTGTGTGTGTGTGTGTGTGTGTGTGTGTGTGTGTGTGTGTGTGTTTCTGTGTGTGCATGCATCAGTGTGGGTGAATGTGACTGTACTGTATATATATGTGTGTTTGCACGCCTTGTTGTCTGTCATTCCGCCCATGAGCAACCACTGTTTACATACACAAAGCTGAGCAGGGGTGGCACTATGTGTGTGTGTATATGTGTGTGTTGGTGGGGAGGCAGGGGTGTTAGCAGTCATTGGGTTTCAGTGGTTAACCCCTAAACTTTTTATTTTTTGGAGGAGTTGAGGATTGGTTGGGGGGCATTTGAGCATCGGCACTGGTGTGTGGGCACGTTATGCTCTTTATGGGCCAGGAACAATCAGGAGGGGAGGAAGTTAAGGGTAAGCAGGGGTGGGAGGAGAGTGGGTAAGGAAGTAACTGCCTCCCAATACCCAACATATACCCCCCCCACCGTCCCACTACCCCCCTCCCAGAACACCCTCACACCACCACCGGAGGGAGAAGAGGAGGCTGCTGGACCACAGACCACCCAGAGAGATGGAGACAGACAGAGATACAGACATAAAGACAGAGAGACATTAAGATATAAGACAGCCAGCTTGAGAACAAATTTAAAGAATCAGACCAAAAAGAAATTAGGAAGGACAGAGAGAAAGATTAAAATAAAGGAAGAGAGAAACCAGTTGAAAAGAAAATGATAACAGACAAAGAATAAAAAAAGAAATGGAAAATAATAAATTAAATAACTAAGGAAGGAAGGAAAAAGCTTTGCTTTTTCACAATAAAAATAATAACATTTCGGATAAGACTGACTTGTGTATAAAATGCTTTATTTCATCTGTGGACAATCATCAGTTGCCTCGAAGTTACAGTGAAAGTAAAGACTTTGTTCATGTTAATGCAACCAGTGATCATTTTCATATTCATGTCCTAACTTATTGCTCACACTGGTGTTCCAAGCTGGACTCTGAAAACTTTCAAACTACATAAATTTGTCAGAAATTGTTTGTTCAGCTTAATTTGTGCCCCCAAATTGCCATGAAAGACTACTTGTTCTGCCAATGTTACCCAAGAGAAAAAAAAATTTCTCCCACAGGCAACTGGTTTTACAGCGAGGCATATTAATGCTCATGAAAGAAGACAGACATAGTCATATATATAGTAAAGGGAAGTAAAGGCATCCTGAATACAACAGGAGGACCGACTCACAGTCACACAGTGTGCAAAAGCACAGCAGCAATAACACCAGAAAAAAATTATGTTAGATATACACTGTAACGAACCTACTGTGAAATTCACAGTAATTAACTGGCAGCAATTGACAAGTGACTTACTGTAAAATAAATCACAGTAACTAACTGGCAGCAATTGACAAGTGACTTACTGTAAAATAATTCACAGTAACTAACTGGCAGCAATTGACAAGTGACTTACTGTAAAATAAATCACAGTAACTAACTGGCAGCAATTGACAAGTGACTTACTGTAAAATAAATCACAGTAACTAACTGGCAGCAATTGACAAGTGACTTACTGTAAAATAATTCACAGTAACTAACTGGCAGCAATTGACAAGTGACTTACTGTAAAATAAATCACAGTAAATAACTGGCAGCAATTGACAAGTGACTTACTGTAAAATAAATCACAGTAACTAACTGGCAGCAATTGACAAGTGACTTACTGTAAAATAATTCACAGTAACTAACTGGCAGCAATTGACAAGTGACTTACTGTAAAATAAATCACAGTAACTAACTGGCAGCAATTGACAAGTGACTTACTGTAAAATAAATCACAGTAACTAACTGGCAGCAATTGACAAGTGACTTACTGTAAAATAAATCACAGTAACTAACTGGCAGCAATTGACAAGTGACTTACTGTAAAATAAATCACAGTAACTAACTGGCAGCAATTGACAAGTGACTTACTGTAAAATAAATCACAGTAACTAACTGGCAGCAATTGACAAGTGACTTACTGTAAAATAAATCACAGTAACTAACTGGCAGCAATTGACAAGTGACTTACTGTAAAATAAATCACAGTAACTAACTGGCAGCAATTGACAAGTGACTTACTGTAAAATAAATCACAGTATTTTCCTGTTTATTTATTTACTGTAGCATTATGCAACTGTAAAATCAAACACACTAATTTCCAGGTATTGTATTTGTGTTAACGGTAGTAGTGTTTTAACCGTAAAATAGAACCCGGTCATTACTATTTACTGTATTTTAAGTTACAGTAGCAGTGTTAGAACTGTAAAATAAAAAAACAGTAATTTAGTGTTTTAGCTGTAAAATAAATCACAGTAATATATACTTATTGTATTTTGAGTTACAGTAGCAGTGTTATAATGTAAAATAAAAAAACAGTAATTTCCAAGTACTGTATTTGTGTCTATGGTAGTAGTGTTTTAGCTGTAAAATAAGACATAGTAATTAGTACTATTTATTTTTGTTACAGTAGTAGTGTTATAACTGTAAAATAAAAAACAGTAATTTCCAAGTACTTACTTATGGTAGTAGTGTTTTAGCTGTAAAATAAAACACAGCCATTTCAAAATACAAATTTTTGTGACGCTAATATGCTCTATCTTAAAATAGAAACTTTAATATTGAATTTACAAGTACATATTAGTATTAGTAGTATCTGTTAAACGAAACAATTTCATTATTATGGTATACTTGATGTCATGCTACAATTTACAGAAATTCTTGACATACTTTAAAGCTTCAACAATAACCCAGAGAGACACAAACATTTAACTATTTATTCTTCATTCTTAGTGGTAACATGCAAACATTTTTATTTTTAAATATCAGCAACCATAAACAATGGACAAACAACAAAAAACATTTACAAACAGTGGGATAATACATTGGCATACAATTTAATTTTCTTGAAATCCACCATCTAACAACATTATTTTGGGGAATTGCCATAGTAACAGAGCTGCATAACTCTAGGAAATTAATTTCTATTAGAGGTAACAGCTTTAAAAGTAAAGCCTGACACACAGGAAAGTCCCTGCTACTACTAATTCTTCAGTATGTTTTATGTTTACTCCTTGGCAAATGCACAATTAATTACAGACAAAAAAATCTTTAGAAATTAAGGGCATAGGGTTCAAGGGGGTTGTATGAGGTACTCATCCATACATATCAGCTAATAGAGGCTGCCCTTTTGGCAGGAACTGCACCTGTTATCTTGGGCTCTTCAACTCACCAACACATAAATTTTTTTTTTTACCTCACAGAACAAGGGTTACTACTACCACTCTTGGATCAGTTAGTTTGTGTTGTGCAAGTTGGTGAATCCAATCTAACCAAAGTCAAACAAGAACGAAACAAACAATCGACAAGCAACATTAGACCACAATACCATATTCTCAGTAAAATACTAATGGCTAGGAAGTGGTGAAAATACTCTAAATATGGTGAACACTTATTGATATTTTTTTATCAGGTGTCTAAACTGTTTTGCTGCTTCCCTTCCACAGCAGACATTGCATTCTCCTGTGCTGGTCCTCCTTTTGTTTCTACTAACTCCATCTAGGTGGAGGTAATACACTAACTATGGAGAGGCCATACAACCACACTTCAAAATATCCATCCTTTAATGCTAACTGCAAAATCAGTAACTATAAAGATAGTAGACAGTATAGTCCCTACGTAACATCTGCAACATCTTAACAGTTCTATTCAAATTTTTAAAACTTTACTGTATCTCATTTCTTATAAAAGTGTTTTTTCCCTTTACAAAGAAATCAACATTAACAGGTAGCCCAGCCTTTTCCATAGTTGAACAAAGTTACTTAGCTGAACAGAAGGTCTATGGCTCCTTGCCTCTTAGTGATTCCATTACTATTCACCATTCCACATGCAGTCCACGGATCCCTGAAAAATAAACAATCACAGAAATTAAGTGTAAAATGACAAGATTTGGGATATTATGGAGCCAATTGATTTTTTTGATAACCATGAGCTGCTTCATAGTAAACCCTGAAATGGCCTTTTAGATCAGTGACCCACATATATTATTATCTGATTATGAAAAAATTTACAAATAAATATTAATCCATCAAAAGATTTAAACTTAAAGGATTAAAAAAACACCAACATCAATCCTACAATTAAAACACATAATAATCACAAAAAAAATGCATAAGACATTTTTGTGTCTTAAAAACCCAACATCATCACTCTATCTCACCTTTCTTTTACATTAAAGAGCGGGGCCTACATTATGTGGTGTGTTCAGGTGCACCACATAATCTGAAAACTCACAAGGCTCAAAGGTTATGTAAGACGCCAAGTTTCTTTTTCCCTTATAAATACACAGATTTCATAATTTCTTTTTTTTCTTACATATTAGAGATATATCCAAAATCCTAACAATATTATGAGAAAACCCAAGACCATCAAGTCAACATGAAAGTCATGACAGAATGTATCTGGAGATCACAACTCTCTGGTTCTTACTGCTTCTTTGGGGTGACCTGGTTTTGACCAGTCAATTTACTTATGAGTTGCTCTTGTGTCTTTACTATACACACTCATGTACAACAGTCCCCTGATACTTCTTCATGACTTTCTTATTCCTGCTGATTTATTTCATATACTTAGATGGTAAATTGACATCAAATGCACATTCAATTCTTTCAAAATTATAAGACAACTCAATTTCAAGAAAAAGCTAAATTAATCTTTTTCTCAAATTTTTCATATTACGAAAATCCAGGATTGAAAGAACGAAAAAGAAAATATTATTTCAACAAAACAAAAAGAAATCTTTTTTAAACAACCTTTGGGAGGTATAGTTTTCAGACTTGTGCGGTGCACTAATGCACCACATAATGATGGAGCCCACGCTACTCTCCTTCAAATGGGGCCGTGTTAACCGTGTTACAAGATGGGAAGTTGTGAACATGCATTGCATTCAAGTGATTCAGTTGTAAGAACAATCTCTAAGCAAGGCAATATTAATGTTACTATCTGAGTCTAGAACCACAGAGCTAACAGTTTAGCCAGCTAGCTAGCTAGTGGGTAAAAAAATGCAGGAGCTGTAAAGACATAATGACAGAGGAGAAAGACGAGGCCGTTGAGAATATCAACATTTTCCTCAGACAGATTATAAAATTAGCAAGAAAAATAACATATGACAAAACACAATATATTTACAATATTAACTATTATGCAGCGAAAATGAACTTCTATGTGCTCCACCATTTCTCACAATTCAACAAACATGTCACAATTGTGAACCTACTTTCAAAACTCCACTAGAGGTGTCATATGGACCCAACTCATAAACACAGTAAACACCACCATATTTATGGCACCATCTTTACCGAACAAAGCAAATGCTGAGAGCATGACTACCATGACTGTGACACTTGGATGGCCATAGCCAAGATATGTGATGAAGAGTTTTTAAAGACACACCAAAATGTCTTGTTATCTCTCTGTGTGGGATTCAGACCGACCACAGGATCTGCATCCATTCCTCTCCTTTCCCACTTCATTCAGTCTCTGGTTGACCAGGCCAGCGCAACAACAGAGATGGCAGCTGACAACCAACCAGAGAGTCTGCCACTTTCCACATAATTTTGAAGGACTATGACAGTCACTGAAAAGGCAAATGCAAAACTTGAATGATGTTAGTTATCGGTCCTGGTTCAGCCTGAGAGGACAGACTCAGTAACATTAGTTACTTTATGACTCATGACTGGAGGGGCAGAAAACAGCGGCATCTACTATACCTGGGCACAGGTCAAAAATACTCCCAAGCTCTACTGCTATTAAGTTAAAATATACATTAAGTAAAAAAAAGAGTTGCTCTGATTTAACCCGTACTAAAATCCAATAACTACCATGACCTGATGACTGACCCTTAAAATTTGTTTTTTTTTTCCTTTTCCTTTATGGGGCCGACCACCACCCCTATTCGGACGACTACATTTACTTTTAAATACTACTAATAATTATCATAAAAAAAAAATTTCTTTTTTTTTTTCTCCTCCCTTATCTCTATCCCACCATTCGCCACTCCATATACCCTCCCCCTTTTTACCAACACAAAATTTTTCACCGCCCAACATCACACAAAACCAACCAACACCTTGGCACTATTATCCTACTTTTTCCATACCTTACCCTACCCTCTCTCCCCCCCTACTTCACCACTCTTAGCCCAAAAACCAAAAAAAGAATTTCACTCACCCCACCCGCAGCAACAAAAATTAAGGATTTAAAATACAACCATTCAAGACAACCCTAAGAGAACTAGCTAAGATTCCAACAGGCCCCATCCTACAAATTCCATTCTTCAAAAGCCAATCCCATCCCAAAAAAAACAAAAAAAGGGAAAAATTACAACCCTCGCCCACCACACCCACCAAACAAGCCCCAGACCACCACCTCTCCATCCCCCAAAAAACACCCGCACCCTCTACCTTCTCTTTTCCCCCTACCCCCTCCACCAACCCCTCCCCCCCCCTCCCCCCTCCTCCCACCCCCCCCCCCCCCCCCCCCCCCCCCCCCCCCCCGACCACTTACTACCTCTATCCCCAATCCTCCCCACGCCACGTTATCGCCACCACCCACTTCCACCCCCGCCCCCCCCCTCCCCCTCGCCCTCTCTCCTCCTCCCCCCCCCGACGCCATAACCACCTTCCACCTTCTCCACCCCAAAAAAAAAATCACCGCGCAACCACACGCACACGTTAACTCTCCCTATATAAACACCCTGACGCTAGCTTCAGTCCCATGCCCACGGTAGATGTTGTCACAGTGAAGACCTTTTGCCCCTAAACTAATTAATTACACACTACTATCATAACTGTCATGGCTCTCTATGGTACTTTCTCTGGGGGCTGGTGCTTTTTAGAGGACAGTATCTTATCCTGTACCTTATTATCATATCATATATATATATATTATCTATCTATCTATCTATCTTCTATCTTCTTCTTCTTCTTTCTCTCTTATTTATATATTTATATATATATATATATATATATATATATATATATATATATATATATATATATATATATATATATATATATACTATATATAGAATAGATATATATAACATATATATATATATATATATATATAAATCACCAAAAATAAAAAAAAATCAGACCAATATGACCACCACCATAAAATGAAAAACAACCAAACAACAAACGACACATACACATCAACACCACAATTCACACCCCCCCCGCCATCTAAAAAACCACCACAGCCCACACCCCCCCCACCACCACACCTCCCCCCGGGAGGAAACCGCAACAAAACCCCAAAAAAACAAAAAAAACGCTAAAACACCCCCCACACACCCCAACAAGACAGCTCCCACGAACCCCCTTACTCTACCACCCCCCACACCCCTATAAATTTCATTAGCCCCCTATTGCGTTCCCTTCTTACACCATTAAACACCAACCAAATTTTTATACCCCCCCTTCTCCCATCCCCTACCCCCTACCCTCCCCCCTCCCCCCCTCCCCCACCAAAACCCCCGATTTTATACAGTACTTGTTGGTTACTTAATTTTATACAGTACATTAAAGGTTACTGTGATTTTATACAGTACTTTTTGGTTACTGTAATTTTATACAGTACATTATAGGTTACTGTGATTTTATACAGTACTTTTTGGTTACTGTGATTTTACACTGTACATAAAGGTTACTGTGATTTTATACAGTACTTTATGGTTACTGTGACTTTATACAGTACATTGTTGGTTACTGTAATTTTATACAGTACTTGTTGGTTACTGTGATTTTATACAGTACATTGTTGGTTACTTAATTTTATACAGTACTTGTTGTTACTTGATTTTATACAGTACATTGTTGGTTACTTAATTTTATACAGTACTTGTTGTTACTTGATTTTATACAGTACATTATAGGTTACTTGATTTTATACAGTACATTGTTAGTTACTGTGATTTTATACAGTACATTATAGGTTACTTGATTTTATACAGTACATTGTTAGTTACTGTGATTTTATACAGTACATTATAGGTTACTGTGATTTTATACAGTACATTATAGGTTACTGTGATTTTATACAGTACATTGTTGGTTACTGTGATTTTATACAGTAGTGAATTATTTCTTTAATTTTCACAGTAACTTCTTGTTACTGTGATATTTACTGAAAACACAGTATTCTACTATAAAATAATAAACAGTAGTTTACTGTGCACAAATACAGTAAATTACTGTGGATTTCACAGCGATTTTTTACAGTGTAAGGAATGAATAGTATGACAATATTAATACAAACTCACAGGGAGAGTCAAGTGCATAGTGACCAGACATATTGAAGACATGATCAACATCTCTGCCATCACAACACATTTGTCCAGTTAAATTGAAGACTAGCAGAAGAAACAAATTTTGCTGTGTCAGAAAATAATTCTGCAGTTGTCATGTCATTCCAGAGCTAAACCGCAAAGGGAATAAAGAAAATGACAATGAGACGACATAAAACATAGCTGGGACGGAGTCAAAGTGATAAAGGGGGACAATGGAATATATTATGAGGTCCAGTGCTAGATTGCCTTCACATGTACAAGGGATTGACAGGAAAAGATGTAGCGTTTATTTCAGCATTTTCATATCATTGAGCCCTGAGGGGGGCGGCAGTAGCTCAGTCTGTAGGGAGTTGGCTTGGGAACCGGAGAGTCACCGGTTCAAGTCCCGCCATGGACCAAGAGAGTGAACTGGTAGCTGGAGAGGTGCCAGTTTACCTCTTGGGTACTGCCGAGGTGCCCCTGAGCAAGGCACCAAACCCCCAACTGCTCAGGGCGCTTGTCAGGAGCAGCCCCCTCACTCTGACATCTCTCCATTGTTGCATGTTTGTGCATGTGTGTGTTTGGGTCTGCATGTACCGTGTATAAGTTAACAACAGAGTGAAAAAATTGAATTTCCCCTCATGGGACTAATATAGGACTATCTTCTTCTTCTTCTTCTTCTTCTTCTTACGACTGAGACGTACTTTCCACACTCTGCGTCCACGGACAGCTGCAGACTTGTACCAGTTGTGTGGTCATGCACAGTGTTTCATTTATACTATAACTGACTCCGCTACCAGTAATGCAGCGCTGACAGTGATCATTCACCAAAAATGTGTCCACAAAACAAGATGCTGTCAAACTGGGCAAATTTTGACAGTGGATCAGTTTGAAATATTGCAGGGAACTTATCAACAAGGTCATATTACTCTGATGGAGAACAGATACAACATACTGTTTTTTTATTTTATACATGTTTTGTTGATTTAGGTATCATATTTTAAAAACAAATTCATTAAAATAAAGGCACTATAATGAGAAGCAGGCTGTCTATATATGACTACTTTTTGTTTGTGCCAAAGACAAAATTTTATATAAAAGTAATTTGTGATTTCCTGTTTGTAACCAGTGGTATTCATGAGTGGTTCTTGAATGGGGCCCACTGAGTGAAAAGAATAAAACACATATAGAAACCATGAATTAATTAATGACAAAAGAAAAGATGTAAGGCACAGTACAAGAAGCGAAACAAAGAGACAAGTCAGACAGACAGACAGGCTGTCAGGTCGGATAGCGAGACTTTGCTGTGACTTTGTTTCAGTGTGCTGTTGGTCCCAGGAGGAAAAAAAAACCCTGTGCTGTTGTCCTTTATTTCAAACATGTTCAGAAACAATGGAGGTCTGTCTGTCCATGAGGCCTGTTTTCATTCTCCGCTCGTTCTGGACAAGAGCTGCACTTCAGAGAAGAGACAGAACTACAGGAAGGAGGAAGAGACGAGTGCAGGATCTCATTTATCCTCATGTGCCTTTCACATTATACATCACAAGGCATTTAAGGGCCACTTCACATTTTCGCCTATTCTCCTCCACTGCCAGCATGAGTAATAAGCACAAGGATGGATGACTTTGAAAGATTGTATGCTTTTGGTTTAAAAAACAGTTTTAAGACTCAGGTCTGTTTAGTTTTATTTTATAGTGCATGTGCAGGTGATGACGTATTTGTTCACTCTTAAATCTATTTGTATGTGTGTTCATATGTGGGTAAACGATCCCTGTTTGCTGTGTAAGAGTGTATCTTAATATACAGTATCTGATGATGGTTTCTATATGTGCCGATGTCTATGTACTGTTGTATGTGGGTAGATGACAGAGTTTTGTGTTCACCACATCAGTGTTAGCAGTGTGTGTGTGTGTGGTTTCCTCCGCCTCACCGCTGCCTCCTCCACTCAGTGTCACCGTTCCTCTCTCTCTCTGACTTTGCTAACATCATTAAAACTCATTTCACCAGTCTGCAGGATGGGTTTGTCACATCTACTGGTCACTGGACAGCCTGAAGATGTGTTCGTCGTTGAAACAAAGCAGCCGAAGCCTCAGGCAATATGCCGCAGGGTTATAGAGCGGTGTGGGAGTGTCACTTTAATGACCAACATATCTTCATACAACAGTTGGTATGATAGCCTAGGAAAAGTTGTTGCTTCTGTTTTGCTCATTTTCTTACAAATATCCAGCAACATGTGTTAATTTACGCTTGTTTCATGCACACAGTCTTTTCAGACGAAAAACTCCCTTAGTTTTCGATAATAAAACAATTTAGTTAGGCTTAGGAAAAGATTGGTTAGGCTTAGGCAACAAAATATTTTGGAAAATATTGTGGTTTGGCTAAAAATAACACCAGAAGTAGCATTACATAAATAGGAAAGTTCCGTGATAAATAATCAATGCTGACTTCTGCTTTCACATGGGACCTGAACTTTGGTCACCTGGGTCCAAGTCCAGTATTTTTCAAACCAACCATCCACCCCGACCTCCTCGCTGAGCGGTGCTCACAGCTCTTCCTCATCCTCCACTGATAGGAAAGTCGGTGGTTCAATCCCTGCTTCAGTCACATGCCGATGTGTCCTTGAGCAAGACACCCACATTGCTCCTGAAGACACAGCCATCGGTGTGTGGATGAGTATTTAGATTAGTTCCCGATGGGCAAAGTTGGCACCTTGCATGGTGGCCTCTGATATCAGTGTGTGAATGGGTGAATGCTGACATCTACATGCTTCGACTGTTCAGAAGACTAGAAAAGCGCTACAGTACATTACTTTTCATGGGTATAACTATAAACAGCGTATGACACCAGCCAGCTTTGTTCCCTCATTACTGGCTCACACAGCTCTTTGCCAGTTATGTGATTGGCTGCCATAACATGACATAGGTTGCGTTTCTCTAAAGGACACACAGAATATGCCGCCATCTTGTCCGCCAGTGTGCGTTGATAGGCACATCCCAGTTATTATACCTCGACTACTTCGATCTCTATATTCCATTCAGTGTGTGTTACAGGCCTCAATTTATCTACATTGTGATGTTTGACTGTAACGGTCAATCAGCACAGATGGTGCTGCATTGTACCACCTGTAGCCTGCACCCTAATATTGCAGAACATTAGTGGAAAAAACAAAGATTTGCAGTCAACGATTTAAGTTCTTTAATTCAAAACACCAAATATCTGTTTAAATAGGCAAAATGTGCAAAGAAGAAGAAGAAGAAAACAAAGCATGTATGCACAGTGTGTGATCAGGTGTCCATATCAGTCCATGTAAACAAAGACAAATGCACTCCCTTCCTTCATTTCCAAACTCAGTCCACCTTAAAAACTAAACTCTGAGTTCACAATGCAAAAATTAAAGTAACAGCTCAAATGTAAAAAAAGTTCATGAGACCTTCCGCTATTGCAAAATAAAGTTGAATTACTCACTCACACACAATTATCCAGAGTCATTATGATCCAGCATGGCTTTCCAGAAAACATGCAGGTCCTTTCCAGGACTTGTGATTCTTGGAAATTTCTAGAGTTGTGTTTAGCGAGGGATTAAACCCACATTTGCAAAAGCAGACAGTTGGCTGGAAATGCTTACTTGCTTGACAGATGCTGGTTTGAAATCCTGGCTGGGAAAACATGGAACTCTTTCCCCTCTTGAGTTACTATTATTTTTATTTAGTTTTAGTTTACAATAATATTTTTCAGTACTTTTTGTCCTTTTGGTTTCAGTTGTAGTATACGATAATAACCCTGTTTCAGTCTCATGAGCAAGTCCGGAAATCTGATCGATTTCTCAGGAATTCAAGAAAAAGTAGGGAACTTTACAAATGAGTCAGTAAACAGTGGAGGAATGGGTTTGATAAACATTTTACATTTATTTGAATGATTATTTCCTTACAGAAAAAAAAATCAACACTGACCAACTATAAAGATTTCTTGACAATAAAAACAAGTCATGGAAAACTCTCAACCAGTACTTCTCCTAACTTTCCTCTCACTCTTCCCTGTCTGACAGAAAAAAAGCAGAATACTTTTTTTAGGAGGGGAGGAAGAAGAAGTGAGGGAGGAAGAAAAGAGTTGGAAAGTCCCTTCACATGTCCATCTGTCTGACTGTCTGACTCAGACAGCTATCATACAGCTGAGCCATAAGTCAGATGATACACATGTCCAGTGAAATATATGCTAGTCCATAACAGAACTGAGAAATGTTTGCTTGTGTTTAATGGAAATGGTCTCACAAAGCACCTGTAGGAGACAATGCTCTGCAGTTTATCATGTTTTGACGTACACATGGTTATCAGGTTGACGTCTAACTGCAGTATGGATTGCTTCTGCCGTTCACTTGCATCGCTCACCTACTGCTGCTATGCAGATGACACCCATCTATTCATGTCATTCTCCCGATCTGATGCATGCACCGCTGCACCTGGTAGATATCTCAAAGTGGATGTCAAGGCATCACCTATTGCTCAACCCAAAAATTACTAGTAAAAGTATGTAAGTACCATCAACAAAATGCAATCTAAAGTAAAAGTACTGATGTGTCAGTAAAATGTTCCCTGTCAGTGTTTTACTGATATATCTGATGTGGATTAATATTAAGGCTGCATTTTGCTGCTGTAGATGTTTTTACTCCTTTATATACTATTGGCTATTTTCTGCAGCAATGCATTGTGGTCTAAACCATCATATGTTTGTAGTGTCACTGTCCTGTGAGAACCACATATCTTAACACAGCCCTGTTTTCAGCTTTGTGACAATGCAGCTGATCCAAGAGGCTTTCTAAAGGGTTTATTTAACTTAAGAAGTAGTATAATTTTGTCACATAGATGAAAACTTCATCCTCCAGTTTATCTCAAACATTCAACATCAACACATCTGGAGACACTTGGTTTTCACTGGACAGGAAGGGAAAGAAATATTGTAATCTGAAAAGTAACTAAAGCTGTCAGACAAATGTAATGGAGTAGAAAGTACAATATTTACCTCTGAGATGTAGTGGAGTAAAAGTGGAAAGTTGCTTACATTTTGATTAATTATCAAATCAAGTACCTCAAATTTGTACTTAAGTACAGTACATAAGTAAATACTTAGTTACGTTCCACCCCTGGAGACGGCCCAGCGACATGGACTACTCCAACTCCTTCCTGTTCAGCCTGTGCGTCTGTCACCAAACCTCTGCAGGGTCCAAAATGATGATGTCCATGTGGTGTCCCCAAGTTGTCCTCCACACTATTCCACTGACTACTCTAGGTCCCTGATGCAGCTCACGTCCAGCTCAAGTATCTGGTCCTGGTCTCACGGGCAGTGAAGGAAAGTACTCCTTACTATGAAAACGGTGGTCAAACCCTACTCAGATGCAACCGTTGTGTTCCTCCAACCCAGTCTCCAGAAAAAACGTTTGTATTGGACCTTTGTGCAAACCACAGATATATTGAATGTTTCTGAATCAAAAATATGTTTCATATCAGCCTCATATCACTGTTGCAGAAATGCAACAGGCCACATGGTTAACCTTGTGAAACATTGTGTAACAACACAACAACACAACATAGCAGCATAAGCCTTGTGTTTGTTGGACCCATCCACCTCCCATTCTGCCCTATTAGGGTGTCTGTTTTCGCTATTTAAACTACCGTACGTCACTTACTTTGACCGAATGCAAAAACGTCACCATTCAGTGTATCCCTGGTTTGCTGAAACATACAATGCCAACATGTTTTCATAGTGACTGGGCTGGTTCCTCTGCCTCTACGAAATGGTATGCCCCAACATACAAGGGACCCTATGGTTGCAAGGATATCAAGGATTTTAAAGTCAGGTAAGAGCACCTTGACAGTACAGGTTAGCCCTTATCTTATAACACAATAAGTCCTGGTACTGCAGCACTGAATACATGTTAAGGTTTTTTGCACAGACTTTAAATGCCTTTCTTGTTTATAGTGAGGATGTGTCACTGTTTGATAGACTCCAGTTATGTGTGGAAAGTAATAAGTGGAAAAGTTGAGTTGGTGTTGGTGTGACACATGTTTTTTTTTCCCAACACACCACTTCTGTAGAAAGGTGCAGGAGCAATGTTTATGTTCATCATTCATTTTCAATTTCATATCTTAAGGGGAAATTAACAGTATAGTACTGTATAGAATCAGTAAACAGACTTTTGTGATATAGCATTAGCATTTAAAGCCTGTAAAAAGGGGCAGCAGTTGAGTGATTTGGAAATATGTAATTTTTTTTGTAATACATTTAAGTGCTATCCACTGGGATTTGCTTTTTTGCCATGATACTTTTTGAGCGACGCTTTTAAATTCCTAATAAAAATCAAACCAAAGCCTGGATGAATATATAATACATGTTTCTAGATCAGGGGTGGGCAATTAATTATTCAGGACTGACTGTTTTGGGAAGTAATGTTTCCACTGACAAAACTTAACATTTAACTTAACATTAACCCTTACAGTACATTTCACATTTAACTTAACATTAACCCTTACAACACCAGCAAAAGTCTTTAGATTTGTCGCTATTTGCTTTATTGACAGGTAGAGGGGTCTGAAAAGTCATTAGATATAGTGACAAAGTTGGCAACACTGCCGCCTCAGCAGGTCAATCAATGTCTGGTATGACAGGAAGAAGCAAATTAACAATACATGAGCATTTCAAAACAAAAGCTATTTTCTTTACTGTTTTTTTTTTTTAATTATTTTTTTTTTAGCTTTATAGGTAAAATTGTGTGGTTTGTCTGAGACCTCCGGGGCTAGACAGCACCATCTCTGGCATTACAGAGCTGAGCGTATCGATCTAAATATTGAAAGTATTGATACTAAGGTGCGTCTCGGTCTTGATCAATACTAACTTTTCTCTCTCTCTCTCTCTCTCTCCCTCTCTCTCTCTCTCTCTCTCTCTCTCTCTCTCTCTCTCTCTCTCCCTCCCCCCCCTCTCTCTCTCTCTCTCTCTCCTCTCTCTCTCTCTCTCTCTCTCTCTCTCTCTCCCTCTCTCACTCCCTCTCCCCCTCTCTCTCTCTCTCTCTCTCTCTCTCTCTCTCTCTCTCTCTCTCTCTCTCTCTCTCTCTCTCTCTCTCTCTCTCTCTCTCTCTCTCTCTCTCCCTCTCTCTCTCTCTCTCTCTCTCTCTCTCTCTCTCTCTCTCTCTCTCTCTCTCTCTCTCTCTCTCTCTCTCTCTCTCTCTCTCTCTCTCTCTCTCTCTCTCTCTCTCTCCCTCCCCCCCCCCCCCCCCCCCCCTCTCTCTCTCGCTCTCTCTCTCCCCCCCCCCCCCCCCCCCCTCTCTCTCTCTCTCTGCGGTCTCTCAGCCCATGATGGCGGTGAGAAAGGGAAGCACTGTGTGGAGCCTTTTCACTGCAGCTGATAGGGACGCCGTCACATGTGATGTGTGCAAGAAACTGATTTGCCACTGTGGTAACACCACAAACTAGCAGAAACATGTAAAAGCAGCTCACCCTCGGGAGAACGCCGATGTGCAACAAAAGTTAAGGAAGGAGGAGGAGGGGGAGATCCCCAAACACAAACACAGACACAGAGGCTTTTCAGCCAAAAAATCAGGAGTATCTCCAGCGTTAAGAAATGTTTTTCACAGTGCAATTGGTGATCAGAGAGGCAATTTCAACAGACTGATTAAACTCTTATCATATGTTCAGCCAGTTGAAAAACATCTTAATTGTTTTACTAGAACGCAACAATATACACTTATATAAAGATTATACTTCAGACCTGAAATATGAATATGACTGAATATAATAACCCTTTTGTGTGAACTGATTAAGGAAAATTAGTATTCCTATTTAAGCTATATGCAGATTACAGTTACAAACTCATAAATTATCTCAACAAATTATCTTCATCATTTTGTTATTTCACCTAGATAACTCACATCGACTCACACTTCTCCACCTCACAAGTGTGGCCTATCAAGATGCTGATTAGACAGCATGATTATTGCACAGGTGTGCCTTCGACTGGTCACAATAAAAGTGTTGTGTTGATATTCTTGTTCAGTGTATATACACTGTATTTTTACCATTAGCTGCCTGAAACATCTGGTAGAAGTGATCAGCTGTGGTTTTGGGTTGTTCAGATTTCTTGTAAATTAGCTGTATTTTCCCAAAAAGACCTCTTTTAAAAACCAGCGAGTTGCACCCACATATTATGTTGTGTGTTTGTATGTGTGCAAATGGGCCTTTGTGTGTGTGTGTGTGTGTGTGTGTGTGTGTGTATGCGTGTCTGAACTGTGTGTTCTGTTCATGTGTGCAGTGTTTGTAGGTGTGTGTGTTATGTGCGACTCTGTGTGTAGATCATGTTGTGTGCATGTGCACACAGACATGTGTTTGTCTGTGGTTTGTCTGACTGTGTGGGCTTCACTCTGCTGTAAGTGATTGTTGTACATGATCTATGATGGCAACATCAGCCTCTCCTATCTCTCTCTCTCTCTCTCTTTATGTCTCTCTCTCATTAAGGGTGAATTTGTTTCAGGTCGTCTCTAATTTTGGTCGTGCTTTTACTTACCAGCTCTGACCCAACCAGAGCATTTCTCCTTGTTACTTCAACAATCTGTGATAAAGGGCTCAGTTCTGCCTTCATCTATTCCAATTAGCAATAAAACTGCCACAGAAGGTGTAAAATAAATAATGTGTATGTACGGTATGTACAGTATATGGTTTGTTTGTATGTAAATGTTTATGAGTATATGACTGTGCACACTTTCAAGCACATTTAAAAGATTAAACGCAGCGTTGAACGGGCCCTCGCACCCTCCGGTGTGTCAGAGGCACCGGCAGGACGCTGGTGGACTGGCAGGTGGACTGTCGGCCTTTCCCAAGAGTCACAAAAAGAGTAGGCTTGTTGGAGATGAGCCAGGCCTGCACAGAATCAATCACCCGCAATCGCCATGCAATGCACGCTGGTTAAATTTGTGTCTGACTTGGTCCCGACTTGCTCTGTCATCATGCACATGTGGGAAACAATAACCTCACAAGATCAAGGCAACAATCAAGGGAACGCTGTCACTTCTGAAAGAGACTCTCCAGCTGAGTCCAATGATACCTCCCACAAGAGTCTATGGCTGAGAAATTTGGAGTAGATTTGACAAATACACTGAAGTTAGAACAACTTCCTGTTTCACTGCAAATTATGTCAAATGGCCGCCAGACCATGGCAATGCCGTTCAATGAAACAGGGAGTTGAAGTCCTAAGTTGGACCCTCGAAATCACACAGTCTGCCCCAAATTTCTCAGGTATGATAAGGGTCTGGTTTCAATCCTCCTAGCAGGTTGAGCAGATGTGCCTCAAATGTGGTTCGACAAGCCTTAAGACCTTGATGATGCATTATTGTGTAAATTGTGATTCTATGCGAATTGTGCAAAATTGCCACCACACCACGGCAAGCTTGTTGCATGAAAACTCAGGATTACCCCAAAACTTTCATTGTTTTGATCGTCTTGACCAAATTTCAAGTGGGTCTGATTAAATCTGTAGGAGGAGGAGTTTGTTTTACACAGCCTGTAAAACGTGATGGACAAAAATGGCACATTGAATTCAAAATGGCTGATTTCCTTTTGAGTTTTCATGTTACATCTGCAAACCAAATTTGATACATGTAGGTGAAACCTGAACGAGGTGGGCAATTTCTCCAACTTTGTTGGGAGCTCTGGCGAGCCATTTTGCAATATGCAAGGCCAAGATCCCTTAAAATAATACATTTCACACCATGTCTGTTGAGTGTGCAAAGTTCAACAACTTTTCAAGTACCATAAGGCCCTCAAAGATACGATTCACTTCCATAAATAATGAACACTACAGTTTCAATAGGGCATTGGCTGCCCGACGTTGTCAGTGTTTGGGCCCTAATTATACTAAAAAAGTACAGTGTAGAACATGAAAGCTCAATCAAATGAAAGTAGTCATGGACATTAAAGAAAAACCAGCTGGTTATTGTGGACATAAAGAAGGTGGGGAGCCAACAAGACCGAGAGGACTGGGCTTGTTTTTGATGTGTAGCGTGCAGAGAAATTGATGCTCTGCTCAGTCAGTCAGCTCTGTGGTCCCAAGCAGACATAATTAATAGAGACGGGTAGAGAGAAGAGGATGCCTCTGATCCTGATGGACAGAGTGTGTGTGTGTGTGTGTGTGTGTGTGTGTCATTGAAGAGGAGAGCAATGCACATTTGTTGTCATTGTTGTGGCCCAAAATTAATTAAATTAATTCCTTAAGATGTCTTTTGTAATTGCTTCCAGTGAGAGTAAAACATTTAAATTGAGTTTTTTGGGTGATGAAGAAGGTTAAATGAAGTTTATTGGCTGTTCTAAACTGATCAACTTGCTGTGGTGTTGTGCTTTTTCCCCGTTTCCTCCTGCTAGTATGGATGTCTTGATTTCTCCCTCTATAACCACATCTTCTGTTGGTGTTATTACTATAGTAGTTAAAGGCATCTCTTTATCATGCTTACTGGTGCATTTTGTTATATTATGTGAGCTTCCAGCATTTTATTGCCACTTACTCCTCTGATGAGATGGATAGCAGAGCAACATTTTGCAATTTGAGGGTTACCTTTTAGATACACCCACATTAGCCTCTGGCCAGCAGTAGTCTGAATTATTTCACCAGCTGTGTGTCTCACTGCCTTGATCACCCAGCTGCACATGGACCACAGGCCCTGTTCAGACCTGACATTAACATGCATCCTGAGGGACTGGATGACAAGAGGACAGCTCTAAGTACAGGTGTGAGCACACTCAAGATGCAATGAGGACGCAATGAGATCTGATCGCTCAGACCACATTCAGAGGTGGTCTGGGCCATATACTGTGTGACCACATTTAGGGGTTTGTACGTGAATGTGTCTTGGGCCACATTAAAGACCGCCTACTCCACTGACGTCCCCTGTTATGAAAGAGTTACTCAAGTTATTCTTCCTTTTCGTTCGTTTTTCGTTTCGTCAATGTCCGCTCGTTACTCGTTACTGTACAGTGCATTACTTTTTGTAGGTACAGCTATGAACGCTCTATGAAGAGCTCAATCTGATGATGGTGATTATACACTAATGACTACATACTTATTATATAACATTATATTCTGTTTCTGCAAATAAATCCTCTTTCCCTTCCTACTGGTATTTTTTTCATTCACATATTGTTGTTTTTAATTATTATCATTATCATTTTATCTCTTCAACAACTTCAAAACACAACTTCAAATCTCTCTTTGAGTTTTATTAAAAAGATTTAATTACATTTAATTGTTGTTTTGTGCATAAGAGATGATAAATGAATGATATCTGCTATGATGAGGTGAACAAGACGAGCATGTAATCACTCCCTCACATTGCAGCAGCCTTTAATGTTAATGTGACGGCATTCAGTTCAGACTTGTATCATGTTGGAGGAGTCGCAGAGACGGTACTAAGTCCAGCTGAGGTAAGCAGCTTTCATTGAAATGAATGGAGAGTCATATCCAGTCCTCTTAGTGAATCCACAGTCACTTCCAGTCTGTGATGAACTCACAGACCTTTGTTCCTTGTCATTTGATTTTGACTTTTACACCTGGACTTATATCTTATAACTTTTTTTTTTGGTGGTTAGTTAGTTGAGCGGGATGGGGGATCATGGTGGTTTCAGTGGTTAGCAAGAGAATTACAGCAAGAGGGTCCCTGGTTCGAATCCGGCTTGGGACTCTTCCGTGTGGAGTTTGCGTGTTCTCCCTGTGTAAGCGTGGGTTTTCTCCGGGTACTCCGGCTTCCTCCCACAGTCCAAAGATATGCAGTTTAGGTTAATTGGTGACTCTAAATTGGCCGTAGGTGTGAACGTGAGCGTGAATGGTTGTCTGTCTATATGTTCCTGGTGATGGACTGGCGACCTGTCCAGGGTGAACCCAGCCTTCGCTCAATGCCAGCTGGGATTGGCTCCCCACTGCGACCCCCAACAGAATGGTTGAAGATGGATGGATGGATTAGTTGATTGGTAAAAGTTGTGACAGTTCCCCTGATTTCATTTTCATTCATGTTAATTGCTTTTCAAGGGCCTGATACCTGCACAGTGTGTGGCATGTTTGTGTATTCAGCCTGTCTTTGCCTGTCTGTCTTTCAGTCTGTCTGTATCTGTTTTTCTCTGTTGTTTTTGTAACGGCTACACACACCTATTCAGGGTGTGTTAATGTGTGTGTGTGTGTGTCTGTTCTTGCTCATTCCATTTCAATCTATTGAACGTTGTGGGTTTGTCAGTAAGTGTGTGTGGAGGCTGGGGAGCAGGTTATTATTGCTAAAACCTCTCATGCTTTCGATTGTGTCTGTCTGAGAGTGACTAAGAGAGTACGTGGCTAATCACTGCTGCATTAACCGATTAGTCTTCTTTGTTGCTCAGGTTGGGTAACAGCCGGTGGTTTTGATAGGGAAAGGAGAGGCAGCAAGACAGTCGGCAGCGGCGCTGAGGTCACAGAAAAATGGGATTTTTAATCTTGCCTGGCTCGCATCTTAATGCTTCCCTATGAGACCGCAGACTCACTTCACAGACCAAAATGACACTCAGATGGTGGGTGTTGCCACCTCGGCCACAGCAGGTGAATAATCGAAACCTAAAGGAGAAATCCATTTTTAAATAAATGCTCATAAATAGACCCAGAAAAGAGTATCATCCATCCCCGTGGTCATGTTTTGACCATAGAAATGGTTTTAAAGATATCAGGCTGTGTCCCTCAGTCTTTCTAGAGACACCGTTTTGCACTGATGTTCATCATTAGGGGAAATCCATCAAAGAAGGGAAAGCAATGTTTACGTCCACAGTAGCAGAAAATACTGGTCAGAATACAGTTCAGCTTCAGGAAATCTGACCTCTATTCAGCCTGAAATACTTTGGCAACAAAGTGAATGTTTATCAGATGCCATTTTGGATGATGACAATTGCACGGATGGTGGCTCTCTTTTGGCTTTTGACGGGTGCTAAAAAACACAGAAAACCAAACCGGGTCCCAAATCTTTAATGATGTACCAAAGTTTCGGAGTCAGTGTGTAAATGTTATTGAGGTCATATTTATTTTTAAACAGCAACAATTACGGACAAAAAGACAAAATCCAACAGTGAATGTATCTACTAAGATGCATAGTGTGTGTATCAAAGCCTGATATCTCTTCCTCTCTATCAACAACACATCAGCGAGCCTCACTGTTACACTGGGTGACATGTTCCTTCAACACCATCAACACACACTGCAGTTTATTTAGACTCAAATCCACAAACACCGTCCTCCTGCCACAAATACTCACTACTATACTCACTACGAACACCAAATGTAGATTAATTCACCACTGAAAATAGTCCCCAACAAATGCTTACCTTTTAATTTATTGTCAAATCTGTAACTGGCATGGCGGCACACACAGAGACAGTGACTACTTCAGGCTCTCCGGTGTTATACTGTCTGAATGAACCCCTCTACAGTGAGTACTGTATATGTGAGTGACAGACCACTGTGAATGCCGAAAGCTGTGACAAGCACTGAATGAGAGTAAACCGGACACAGATGTGCAGACCTTCAGCAGAGACTAGGAGGCAGTTTGGGGAAAAATAAACCACATTAGTTTTAAAAGAAAGTCATAAATGTGGGATTTCCCCCATCAATCTGATCCTCTGATCCTTCTGAGGAGCTAAAAGGATTACAGATATTCTTATAAAACTCCTGGATGAAGGCGAGCAGCGATGCATGAGTTGCTCAGACGTTTGTTTGTGTTTTTGGATTGATGCTGTTTAGTATCTTATAGCAACAGCAGGGATTTCACTGGGTGGATGACGAAGGGGGAGGAGGAGTTCTGAGGAAAACCCGAAGCCTTGTTTGTGCTTCCAGAGCATTAAGTCAACCTTAACGCACCTTCCACACCCAAATGCAGAGCAGGGTTCAGCGTTGCTCAGGATTGTGCGGGGGTGTGTTTCTGTGTCTGACGTCTTTTTAAACTGTCTCTTAAACTGTCTCCAAAAAGCTTGAACACACACACACACACACACACACGTATATCTATATATATGCTAATGATTAATATATTATTATAAACCTTGGCAATTATAAAGTTGCAAGAGATCATTAGGATATATTAAATGGTTGTACTGTAAAGCATCTGTAAACATTATTTAGACAGACAGACGGTTAATAATTGGCCATCCATCTATGTAAGGTTTATAGATGTTTTACAAATGATTTCTTATAGCAAATTATTTAGCAACATTAACGAATACTTAATATATTATAGAAAATGTTACTTTGTGTGCAACAATAAACTGGTAGTAAATAATTATGAACGTGACCAGAATGTAAATGTTATTGTATCTTGTCAGCTATGATAAAATATAGAAATTATATAGTTAATATTTCATATTACAGAAACTAATGTTGAAATAACAAGTTTCAAAATATATAACTAATAATCATTATCATTTCATTGTTTATTGAAAATAAAATAGCTGTTAACCAGTTTAATTAACTATCAATTCACCATAAAAGACTATTAAAGTTAATAAAACGTGAGTTCATGAGTCAGTCATACCACACATCCATTTGTCCATCTGTAACTAGATTGAGACTAAATGTTCCAACAGAGTGACATCTGGCAATCATGGTTCATAATACAGTAACTTAGGTCGAATTAACTTAGGTAAGATAAGTTTCAGGCCAGATGTGAAAAGGAAAGTAAGAGCATCAAATGGAAAGTTTTTTTTTAAATTTTGTCCACACCCTATCATTGTCATTGATGTGCCCAGAGTGCAACTGAATCAGCGAAGAGGTATTGTTTAGTTTATGAACTTGATTTTTAAGATTAACAATAGAAAACCAGCAAAATCTGAACATGAGAAGTCTTTCTTGACCTTGGGATCAGTACGTGTGTCTAAATAAGAGTGAGGTTTCCACGTGAAAAAGGCTTTTTCTTCTGGTCTTCATTAGCAAACTAACAATCAGTGTGACATAACTGTGACTGGCCCCTGTGTTGTCTTTGGTCCTCGTCCTCAACACAAGTGCACGCTCATGTTCACACAACAGTTGCAAAGCCGACAGTTGTTTTGTCGCCATGCAGAGACTCACCATGTCCTGCAAACCAGCCTTTGATCAGCACCACGGACAGCAGCCAAAGCGTCAAGTTTATCAACGTGAATCGACAGCCTGTCCGGGACTCAGCAGCACAACGTGGCACCCATTAGAGGTGGGTGATCCTGACCGACTTTACTGTCTTTCAGAGTCTGTAGCGGGTTCAGTTTTAGGGCTAGGGTGAAGGTACAGCTAGCATATGAAACTATAAAAACGTGCTAAATAAATAATAATTTTTGATGAGGAGCAACTGTTAGGTCCATTTTCAAAGGGGTCCCTTGACCTCTGACCTCCAGATATGTGAATGTAAATGGGTTCTCTGGGTCCCCACCAGTCTCCCCTTTACAGACATGCCCACTTCATGTTAATCATATGCAATTTTTTGCATTCAGGATAAATATATTATTTTTGCCTCTCCTACAAATGGTGTGTTTGAATAAGTCTCCATACTGAGGTCCCTAAACAGTATTGGAATTACACAACTTGGGTCTCACTGTAAAGCTGAGACTGTTGTGGATCAAATGAGCTCAACTGTATTCATGTGTGATGATGTTTGTCTGCAAAGTAGCCATTTCATTGTAGAGAGACCATTTTTTAAAATTTCGACCCTGTATAAAATGACCTTGTGGTGACCTCTAGGATAATCACAGCCTCCTGAAACTTTACAGCCTCAAACTAGAGACCTGGAGCATTCAGAGGATGGATGGCTCTCCTAGCTAGACTGACAAAAAGGGGGTTTCTGAGCAGCTTCCAGAACAGATGCAATTCTTGCAAATGTCAAAAATCTTTGAAACCAAATCACAGCATGGCTTTTTGTATGGTGATCCTTAAGGTCTTACTGTCTTAATATAGTATTTGGGAGGGATTATTGATCATTTTCATCAATTCTCGATGAGTAAAAAATCGTTAAATTTAGCACCAAATTTTTGTAACAAATGGTATCAACCCAAAAATTGCTGCAACAACTTGCTGGCTCAGGTGTCATCATGTAAAAAAAAAAAAAAACACACACACACACATAATGATAATGATAATGATGATAATTATTACAGAAACAGTCTGTGTGGAATGAAAGTGTGCTGTATATACAAGCAATCTGTAAAATACCCATCAGAGGTGAATATAAACATAAATTTATCAGTATTTTAATTGACTGTTGTCTGTTTCAGGATTACTTTATTTCTATTGGAGGTATTTTATTTTCCTCTGTTTATCATCTTTTCTATTTCATGCTCTATATCTGCTCTATATCTGTTCTATATCTGCTCTATATCTGTTCTATATCTACTCTATATCTGCTCTCTATCAGCTCTCTATCAGCTCTATATCTACTCTATATCTGTTCTATGTCTGTTCTATATCTATTCTTTATCTGCTCTATATCTGCTCTCTATCAGCCCTATATCTACTCTATATCTGTTCTTTATCTGCTCTATATCTGCTCTATATCTGTTCTATATCTGCTCTATATCTGCTCTATATCTGCTGTGTATCTGCTCTCTATCAGCTCTATATCTACTCTATATCTGTTCTATATCTGTTCTTTACCTGCTCTATATCTACTCATATCTGTTCTATGTCTGTTCTATATCTGTTCTTTATCTGCTCTATATCTACTCTATATCTGTTCTATATCTGTTCTTTATCTGCTCTATATCTGCTCTATATCTGCTCTCTATCAGCTCTATATCTACTCTATATCTGTTCTATATCTGTTCTTTATCTGCTCTATATCTGCTGTATATCTGCTCTCTATCAGCTCTATATCTACTCTATATCTGTTCTATATCTGTTCTTTATCTGCTCTGTATCTGCTCTATATCTGCTCTATATCTACTCTATATCTGTTCTATATCTGTTCTTTATCTGCTCTATATCTGCTCTATATCTGCTCTATATCTACTCTATATCTGTTCTATATCTGTTCTTTATCTGCTCTATATCTGTTCTATATCTGTTCTATATCTGTTCTTTATCTGCTCTATATCTGCTCTATATCTACTCTATATCTGTTCTATATCTGCTCTCTATCTGCTCTATATCTGCTCTATATCTGTTCTATACCTCTTCTATATCTGTTCAACTGTCTCTATTGAGTTCAGATCATTTAGTCACAAATCAAAAGTTGACCTTTCTGTCTGTTTCCATCTTTGTTTTGTTTATTTGATTTGTACTTCCTCATTCACTTATCATTGCATTATGTCCATCCACCCGTCCCTTCCACTATCCTGCTACTGCTTTCATAAGTCCTTACTTCCTTTCCTCTTTGCTTCCTCTCTTGTTTCTTTCAGTAGTGCCCCCCCCCCCCCCACCCTCTGTGTTGTGTCTTCCTGGTTCGTCCTTTCATCCGTCAGAGGACGAGGACGAAGGCCCGTTTGAAGTTGACGTCTGTCCCAAAATCGGTGGGCACACCTGGAGGCCAAATTGATGGTGTTGTCTTCCAGTGACACAAACACACTCTAATGCTTGCACACACACATTTCTCACACTATCCTCACATCAAAGTGTCATGACTACAGGGCTCGGAAAGACTAAATACCGTTTGCCTTCGACTCTACTGACTGATCGACTTCCTCTGCACTCACACACCACTGGAAATACACACATCATCATACAGATACTCAAATAAAACAAAGTGTTTTTCAACTGAATGCGCCTCTTCCAGCTATGAGAAACAGTTGCATCTCGTGTGTGGGAGCGAGTTTGTGTCTGTATCACCTTAAACATATTCACAGCGAAGGGGTCCAGTTTCTCTGGTTGGGGTCAGAAGTCACTGCGTGGGTGTTGTTACTGCTATACCATGACTCCCCTAATAGTGCTCAGCTTACCTGTGTTTACAGCTGTGTGTGTGTGTTAATCCACGCCGTAAACACAGAGACACACCAAGATAGGGTTGCTCTTCAAACAACTTCAAATTTCAAGTTCAAATGAGGATTTCTAAAGGTCCTGTCTTCATGTTTGTTGGTCAGTTCATCAGTTTGAAATAGGCATAAAAGTAGCACTGATAACTGCTAAAAATGAATTGTTTTTGTATAATAATTTTAAATCCATGGCCTTGGGAAGGAAATCAAGTCATTCCAATTCAAAAGGTTAAAATCCAAGTTAAGTTATGAGTCGTTATGTCGAGTCAAGCCGCAGATCTTTTTGGATTTTGTCAACTTGTGTCGTCACTCAGGTGAAGTCATCAGACTCTCGACTCACATCTGAGTCCAAGGCTGCGGTCAACAAGTCTTTTCTGCTTAGGAAGGTTCCTAATTTAAGTGAAATGAAACCTCTAAGAGGCAGCCATGATACCAACTGGTCACATCCTCTAAATGCTAAGGAAAGGTGCTTCAGAGCTTCCTTTCTTATTTCCTTACTGGACCATCCTTTACGAAAAGAAAGGAGAAAACATCCCACAATTCCTGCCATTCACCATTCACACCATTCTGCCGTTCATGAAAACAAACAATATGCTTATCTTGCATATCATTTTAATACACTAGTCTGAAAAGATATTAGGATGTAACTTTTTGAAACGTTTTGACTACAGCCCAAGTCATCGGGATCACGTCCATACTTCTGAAGGGGCAGCAGTATCTTCATCCATGGGGACTTGGCCTGGGGAACTGGAGTGTTGCTGGTTCAAGTCCTCTTAAGTAAATCCCCATAAGTAAGTCCTCCAAGTAAGTCCCCATGTGAGCCATGGACGGAGTGTGGACTCGTAGCTGGAGAGGTTCCAGTTTTCCTCCTGGGCTGAGGTGATCAAACCACCAAACCCCTATCTGATCTGAATCTGACTCTGCACTATTTATAGATGTGTATAATAATGTAATATAATAGATAAGTCCTGTTTGTGCATGTGTGTGTGTGTGTGTGTGTGTGTAAATATATCATGAGAGTGAAAACATTTAATTTCTCCATGTGAATCAATAAAGTATGTCTTCTTCTGACAGACATAAAGACGCATCATACAGTCATTTTAACTTCTCAGTTTTGCTCTAACACAATCATAACGTGTGACATAATCAAAGTGTAGCACACGTTACCACAGTTTTGTTGCTGCTGCTCCACAGGAACAATAGTTTATCTGTCAATATTCACTGTTTGTTTTCTGTCCTGCAGTAGAGTGTACTATACTACTGTGTAGGAAACAGATCCCATTACAGTTTGTCTTGCATAAACTGTGTCAGTTCTCTTTTGTCTTACTGTCCCTAAATGTGTCAGCACGTCAGCCCACCAGGTCACATAACATGGACCCGATGAACCACTTTGAAGCAGATTCTGTATGTACGTATATATACTGTATATATCTATATATAGATATATAGATATCTATCTATCTATATATATATATATAGATAGATAGATAGATATAGATATAGATATATATATATATATACTGTATATATAAACGTGATGATAAATGTTGTCCTGGAGCAGACAGCAGTAAAATGATTTTCAGTTACTCAACTGACAGCAGTCATCATTGGGCTCTCACAGGGTTTCACCACAACATCACAAGTTCATATTTAACTCATGACCTCACATGTCAGAAGTCAGCCCTCCCTCTGTCATCCGTCTTTATCCATCATATCGACACGTTGCAAATCTTCAAACACAATCTGGATCAAGTAACATAACAATAGCTTTATTTTGTAGCACAATATAAAATGAAATAAATACATATAAATAGATAGAAATAAAATAAAATAGCAACAAATTGAATTAAATAGTTAAGGTGTTTCAACTGACTCATGTTGGTGGGAGACATGTCCTGTGCTGTTTTCGTATTGTACGTCTTATAATATAAAGTAATTAAATTTATTAAAATTTAATGAATAATTTGTTTTATGTCTTTTTTTTATATTTCAACCCTGTCCCATAAACCTAAATGGCATTCTCCATTATATTTCAAGAGAAACATATTTTCTACCGAGGTATGGTCGCAGTTTTAAACAGTTTAAACACATCATTAATGTTGTAAATTGACAGAAAACAAACCAAAAAGGCAGAAAAAACTACTTGGTTAGGTTTACCAGAAATAATAGTTTGGCTCAAATGCACACATCCCTTGTTGGCACTGCACTAGAGCAACAAATGTGTAACTTGCAGCTGAAAATACACTATATACCAACACTTACACTATTTACTCCAGTCTGAGTGACAGGTACTAAAAACTACCTAGTACCTAGCTGTGTAAAAAAAATACTAAAAATACTTTTTTTAATCAAATATATAGAGGATAAATATTATAATTATAACCTGTTTTTCAGTGTTTACATATTCAGATTTAATTGGCCTGGGCTGAGAGCCACCAACAGGGCAGGGAAGTTGGAAAGCACACACACACACACACTCAGTTCAGTGGATGAGCGATGAAATGATCCGTTCACAGTCAGAGCAGACAAATACAGACCTCCAACATGGCTGCCAGAGGGGACGTTACCTCACATGAAAGGAAATTACTAAGTAATATACTTTTTTTTTTTTTTTTTTTTTGCCTTTTCAAGTGAGTCATATGTTGTGGTTTTGGGTCAAATGTCAGAGTGTGAATTCCCAACGGTGTCATGAGACCAATCGCTCTGACCTTACATGGGATGTTTGTGTCTGGTGGGTGCGCTCATCCACACACACACACACACACACACACACACACACACACACACAGTAGACAGCACTGTAGGAAATGGTTTGCTGGCTGACTTTTATTTTGTAAACATGTTTATTTTCCACTGGCCAATCAGAGTGCAGGTCTGTCACACACAGACGCAGAGGCAAGTTGTTGCGTGCTGTAGTCACACACATACAAACACACACAAACACACAGGTACATAATGTGCAGACACAAAAATAGCACCTAGCCTACATACCTAGCTGACCCAGACATGAAGTCTTCAAGCTATTCCAGTGTTTAACACTTAAACACCTATGGCTGTCTCTCTTTAACACACACACACACACACACACACACACACACACAATGTTCCCACATTGCCAAACAATCATGCTACACCAACCAGAAATTGCCAAGAGGGGACTTGAATCCTTGAGGAATGCCTACCAAATACTGCAGTCAGTGAAACTGTCTGTACCCTTTCTTTCACCTGAGTGCTCGTTTACCACAAAGAGGTTCTTTGTCTCTTTTAAAAATGGATAATATAACTTTAATTTGATCAATATTCAAACTAGGGTTGTCAAGTAATTAAAATATTTAATTGTGATTAATCGCAAATTAATCACATCGTTTTCAATCTGTCCAAAATGCACCTTAAAGAAGAGGAAGACATACTTTATTCGTCCCCTAGGGGAAACTATTTTTTTCACTTATCATTTTACACATTACACACACAGGTCCAAGACACATACACACATGCACAAACAGGAACTATACATCCATGAGCAGGCACCACCAGCAGTTTGGGGTTTCCTCAGCAGTACCCAGGGGCTGAACTGGCCCCTCTACTACTAGGTACTGCCACCCATTCTCTGGTGTTTAATACTCTTATCAACATGGGAGTGGGCAAACATGCTGCTTTAGGCAAATGTATATTTATATTTATTACTGGAAATCAATAAACAACAAGAAGAACAAGAAGATCAACCTTTATTAGTCCCACAATGGGGAAATTCAATTTACACTCTGTTCAACTTATACATGGTACATGCACACAAACACACACACATGCAGAATGGAGAGATGTCAGAGTGATGGGGCTGCTCCTACAACGCCCCGAGCAGTTGGGGGTTTGGTGCCTTGCTCAGGGGCACCTCGGCAGTGCCCAAAGGAAACTGCACCTCTCCAGCACCAGTTCACACTCAGTTTTGTCCATGTCGGGACTTGAACCGGTGACCCTCCGGTTCCCAAGCCAACTCCCTACAGCTAGCACTCCCCCCCCAAACAACAAAAACAAAAAAATACAAATACAGAAAAAAAAAATAAATAATAAATACAGTCCAGAAACCCTCACAGGTTCTGCATTTAGCATAAAAGATATACTAACGTCATAACGTAGCTGTCAGTGTGTCAGAGTGCTGACTTGACTATGACTTGATCCAAACTGACTGTGATCATCATAAAGTGGGCATGTCTGTAAAAGGGAGACTGGTGGGGACCCAGAGAACCCATTTACACTCACATATCTGGAGGTCAGAGGACATGACAGTTTTTCCTCACCAAAATTTAGCACAAGTTTTGTTTGGTTCTTATTAATCCTCCGTCATGACAGGCTAATACAAGACCGCTACAACCTCCGGAGGATCCGATCCATTGTGATAATGAATTAGAGAAATTAGTGCTGTTAAAACAAATTAACTCTTAACTTTGACAGCCCTCATTTAAACATTGATCTGCGATACAAAGTGTATAAAAATAATCATGCCCACTTTAATTAAGAATAAATGTTTTACCTGCAAATCAGAAGTAATTGGCTGCATGCATTAATATCAAGGACTGCAATACAATACTTTCTCATCCCAACTGGTCACATGCCACCACCTAGTCACACACATTGGCATCACGCTCCTTGACATCACTTTGTTTTCAGCATTAAAACCACTATAGTTCCCCTTGGCATCACTTTGGCAACATCAGTCACTATAGTTAGGTTTCAGAACCAGCTACATGGTTGGGCTTTAAACGACCATGTTCGTTTAGTGAAAATGACACTGAATGTTTTGACAGCAGACTCCTGGATGAAAGCTCTGAGTTGTGTTGGACTGTAACAAGGGGCACTTCATTTCTAGAGACTGATTCCTTTGGCCTTGTAAATACTGCACAGTTGGCTTTCGTATTTGCACTCTTAACAAATAACTTAACTTAACTATGCACATTAATAACGACACTTTGCACTTTGGTAGTGATATTTGCACTTTATTAGCAAGAGTGGCACAGGACATTTTACACGTTGCATAATTGCACATTTTGTATTAGATATGTATGGGCTATTTATTGAATATTTATGGCGTATTTATTGAATGTTTTAAATAGCGAGGGTGTGATCTTCTGGCAGGTGCTGTGGTGGGTACTCGGCTCCGCCTGAAAGAGAGTTGAGTTAGATTTGGCCCTGTTTGTGCAACATATTCATAATTGACGAATAATAGTTCAGTGGTGTTCTCTGTAAGTTGGTTTACATTTATGTGCTATACATATGTATACTGTATGTCGTAGTAGAAGATAAAGTGTGCATGCTAGTGCATTATTTTAGCAGATTTGTTAAGTGGCATAGATACTCACTTTTCCTGTCCTTTGTCTGCTCCAGGGTGTTCGGCCAAAAGAGTCCCCAGGTGTACAAACACCTTAATAAATGTTCTGGGAGGCACCAAATGAGACGATAGGAGAGGGGAAATTGGGTAGTTGGGTGTACTGGTATATGTATTGTATTGTATTGTATTGTAATGATGTTTTTTGTGTGCTTGTTTTAGGGGGAATAAACAGCAGTAACTACATATTTGTAAATATTATGTGTGGCATACAGTATATTCTTAATAGTCTATAGTAGTGTAGCCAAGTGCTAATTATTTGAAAACACCTGTTAATGGTAACATCTAATATGGTGACAGTATTAAAGGCACCAGTGTCTCTCTGTCTGTGTTGCTGGTCAGACCTCTTTCTGGTGCTCTGTTGTTTGTGCGGCGATTGCTGTTGTGAATAAACCACACAGTCAGTACACCTTACCTTCGCCTTGGCATTTTTACCTCTGCCAAGGAGGTTATGTTTTTGCCGGCGTTTATCTGTCTGTTTGTTTGTTTGTTTGTTTCTGTTTGTTTGTTTGTCTGTTTGTCTGTGTTCAAGATAACTCAAAAACTTATGGACAGATTTTGATGAAATTTTCAGGGTGTGTCAACAATGTGAAAAGGAAGAACTGATTTAATTTTGGGGGTGATCCGGAAGAAATCCTGGATTCTGGATCACTTTGAAATTTTCGTTAACATTGGGGTAAGTAAAAAAATGTTTCTCAATATCTCTGGTAATTGTTGCCCAAAGCTCATGAAATTTGACTCAGGGATTTATAATGTGTACTTCTATCAAATCCCAAAGGCTGATCCAGATCTGATCCAGATGGCAGAGGTCTGCGCTCTCCGAGTGCTTTTCTACTTGTTACTGCATCATCCGGCTGCTAAATGGTCATTCCAACATGGACCTTTCCAACTCCCCTCCACTTTCTCGGTGCATTTATTGTTGCTGTGGATGGATTTACATTGTAGTTACTGGAACGCCTGGTGTGTTTCCTATCAGCGCTAAGATGTGACTTGTACAGCGGTATCGAACATGGATGGCTGTGGCAAAGCCTTGGTATTTGACGCCCGGGGCATGACAACGGGCTGAGTATTAGCAACAAAATTTACTTTATCTAGTTTTAATTGTATAACATTTTTTTTTATTGCTAAGGAATCCTCTGTTGGCAAATGTGTAAATGCCAAGTCCACTGTTGTATGAGAAGGTCAATACTGTACATGCAAGCACACACACACATACGCTCAAACATTTAAATAGTTAGCCACTGGTTGTTCCCAGAAACAAACCCAATCACAAAGAGATGACAAGCCAGGCCCTCGGGACACACAACACACAACCTCTAAAACTGTACGTACACAACAGACAAACTACTGCTTTCAGTCTTCAATCTAATTCATCTGCAACACAGTTTGCCCTCACACGACTTTCTCAAGCTCCTAATTATCACACTTAATCACACTGTTTTCCCTTTTTTACCCCATTAATCAGCACTGTGATGTTCATTTGGTTTCAGTGAAAATAAAAGACAAAGTTCAGACACAGTTAAAAGCAGACGCATCTCAAATAATTACCAATAACACAAATGATTATTTCATCAGCTCCAGGGATTTATTCATCTCTTTCCAAAAGGTGAAAGACCAAAACACCACCATGTGCGTCAAAACACACCACACCTTTTTTCTGTGTAAACCCTCACCGGTGGTGACACATGGCTGCATAGATGGACGCGCCACACCCTGACCAAGTACAACAGATATGCAACAAATGTTTTAAGTGCACTCCCTCGTCTGACTTGAAGGCAAAACATGCAAGTCTCGATTTCTGGCCTGATGAAATCATACATGCCATACATTGAAATGACCTGTTGTCAGCTATGCTGGAAAGTAAAAGTGCTATATTAATCACATGGTCAACAATTACATACATAGGTACATAGCCTCATTAAAGGTAGGGCTGGTGAAGATTTTAGAAACATCTTTTGTTATATTAAAAAAAAGGAAATAAAAAAGGAAAAACGTGCTATCTGTGGCTGTCGCTGCATTGTAACAAACACGTCCAATCATTTCATTCAGTCTGGACGTAACGATTGGACGGCTACCTGCCCGTCTACTCTGCTTATGAACTTATTGTGTATTACCCGAATCTCTCACATGCTGCTAGCTTGACAACTGTGTGTACTAATATTCATGTTCATTATGATGTGCGTATGTTCGTAATGATGATATTGGAGGAGTGATTGAGGGAGACCTGTAGGGACTGACTGTCAGTGTTGACCTTTGCAACTTTCTCTCTAGATTCAGGGACTTTTGCACCTAGATTGCAGCTAATGCTGCTGGCTTTCATTGAAGAGTTGAAGAGTGAAGAGTTGGCAACACTTTTTTTTTTGTTTATTTATTTTTTTTTTTTTTTTTTTGTGGCTGGATCATTTTACTCTAGTGTATTCTTGCTCGTTTCTCAAGATTGCCCATCCTGTCTTTAAAGGTCCAGTGTGTAACATCTTTGTGGGATCTATAGCAGAAATGTAATAATAAATTCCAAACTGTGTTTTCATTTGGGTATAATCACCTGTTACAGCTGCAGCCGTTAATACTTTTAATTGCTTTAATCTGCTCTGTTAGTGTGTGTCTGTATATGTAAATCGGGATGTGTGGTCCCCGAGGACAGACTGGTCCCACCTGCCCAGCACAGCTCGCCTCTGTAGCTTTTTAGTCTGTTTCTGAGAGGAACTTGAAAATCATTGACGGTGGTTAATTTTCCTAAAGGTACTCGATAGATTGTATTAGATATGTATGGGCTATTTATTGAATATTTATGGCGTATTTATTGAACGTTTTAAAGAGCGAGGGTGTGATCTTCTGGCAGGTGCTGTGGTGGGTACTCGGCTCCGCCTGAAAGAGAGTTGAGTCAGATTTGGCTCCAACAACACCGTTTGTGCAACATATTCATAACTGACGAATGTTAGTCCGGAAAATACGGTAGTTTTCTTAGTTGTAAGTTTAGATTGTAACTTTTGAGAGCCCTCCTTTTGTTCTATTTATTTCATTGATTTTGAACAGCACCCACAAGCCTTTTTTCCCTTTTGTCTGCATCACTTGTCTGCAACACTCACAACTTAATTTACCAAGAAAATCTGGTTTTATGTTGCTTCCCTTTACCCTAGTGAGCTGGGTTGTAACACATGTGTAACTATGTAAAACCATTGTGTTTTCATCAGCTTAGCATGAGCCCTTCATCTATCTACATAAGGAGCGGGTCCTCTTCACCGAGTCCGCCATGTTGCTCCGCCATGTTCTCCCCATTTTCTACAGTAGCCCAGAACGAACAAACCAAACACTGGCTCTACAGAGACCATTTCACGTTTTTATGTTACCATGTAAAACGTGCTTGTGAAACTGTTAATGTCGCCAGAGTGTCAAACCTTTGTACCACCAGCTGCTCAGTCCTACACACTGTACTAAGAGTACTGAGATCACTTATCTCTCATGCACAAGGATTATCACTATCAATAAACAAGGAGTTAAGCACTAGGAATTCTTCTTGTTGAGATCTCTCTAAAAATCCAACATAAACAAAAACATTAAGTTAAGCGAGGGGGGAAGGAGGAGGGAGGAGGGAAAGGGAGGAAGGAAGTAACTTTTACACTTAGGGACAGGGTAAGTTTCCAGGAAATTAATGTAAGTCAATGTAATGTCCTCAAATGTCATGGAAACACAACAGTGTGTGTGTCCACCTACAACAAGGGGCCATCCTACTCTACCTGTAAATGTCAGGGAGCACTGTGTGTCTCTTTCCTAACAAGCAACACATTGGTGGGTCATGTGACCACATACAGTATGTTTTGTAAGTGGTCTGGCCTCATCATGTTAGATCATCTATTATTGTTTAAATTTCATCACTGTGTTGCTTATTCACATTTCTGTTTCTGATTAAACCTGGTTCATGTCATATTTATTCTTCAAAGACGTTGGACCAAAACTTAATCTCAGAAAATCTATGCAGCGGTCACATTTATAAGGAACAAGAACTGCTAATGCTGATTATGTTGATCGTACATAAGTAGTGTCACAGTGCGAGTAGTACAGTTAAGCTGCGAGGACATACGCACCAACACCAGTGTTCTGGAGGAAGCCAACATGACCAGTATCACCACGGTGCAGCACCAACTCTGATGGACCAGACAAACACAAACAGATGTTGTACTCCCAGCTGAAGAAGGCCAGCGAGGCCCTAGCGGACAAAAGAAACGTTTCATGGATGCTATCACGTCCAGTCTGGAGAAATCCACGTCAGCAGTCATCGACTGGGAGCACAATGCACTGGACAGGCGCAGTGCAGGAAGGAGCTGCATGTGAAAATGAAACTCCACCGTACCGCAGAGAGAAAGTCTCAACCACCACCACTAACCCCTGTCCACTCTGCACCAGTTTTGTCTGCAAAAGGGCAAAACTACAAATTTATTTTCTTATTGGCTTTGGTCTTTTAAGGCAAATAGACAAGTTTTCTGTTGTTCTTTACTTCAGTAATTATGGTGTTATACACTATTGTAATACTACATTGTACAAGTGTCTGTCCACCACTTTAAAGTCAAAAGTACTCCATTGCTCAATTTGCTGAAAGACTGCAGGTCAACCTTATGAGAAACTCTATGAATCAGCCTACCATACTAACATAGTAAGGCAGGCAAACATCATGGTCTCTGAACCCAACCATGTTTTGAACAGTGAATTCAAATTATTGCTTTCAAATTGGAGATATGGTACTCCAGGATTTGATAAGGTTAGACTGAAGCCCTCTTGTACTCTTGTTGATGATGCAAATGGAGCTGCTGAGATGCAAGGAAAAATTCAGAGGACGGTCATACGTGGCTCAAGTGACTGCCGATGATGATTAGTGCTGGTAAATGATTTACTGTTAAGTCAAAGGACATTAATTACCACTAAACCTTTTGGCTATAATAGCTACTAACAGGCCACAACAGCTGAAAGCTTCATCATTTCACATCTTCATAACATCAACACACAAATTGACAACAATCAGATTTTAAATAAATAAAATCTCAAGCAAAATTATGTGTAGTTTGCATGAAGTCTTTATGTATATCGCCATGTGTGATTGCGTATTACTTCATTTGACGTGTGCGTACAGTACGACTGTGTGTCAGACTGAGCTGTGTAACAGCAGTGAGTTATGTCCATCTCTGCCGTGTTGTGTGTCAGCGTGTGTCCTTGGTGGGAGATGAGTTGTGGGAAAAGGGGGGATTTCAGCCCAATCCTGCTCAGGACTGGCAACCCTTAAATCACTCAGCACTTTTGGCCCTGGGGTCATGGCAACATCAGGGCTGCCAGATTAAATGAAAACCCACTCTCTCTATCCGTCTCTCTTTATCAGTGTCCGATTAGACACAGAGGGGTCAGAGGGACGGAGGGGTGGGAAAATTAAATGAAAGAGAAAAAAATAGAGAGAGGGATGAAAGTGAAGAAAATGGAAAGAAAGAGAAAAGATGGGTGTGAGTAAGGATGGACAGAGCGGATGGGAATTGATAGGAAAAAATAAAAGAAGAGGGGATGACGAGAGAAAATTAGCAAAGAGTAATGAAATGAAGTGCAGTGGAAAAGCGGAGAGGAGGATGGAGGAGAAAAGGTAGAAAGAAAAATAAGATGCTGAAAATATGACAGAGGGGTGAGGGGAGAGGAGGTGTAGAGAAATACTAGAAGAGTGATTACAGAAGAGAAGGAAGGTCACACATTCATATCTCTTATTCAGTACCCATCATCCTCTCCTTCCCCCCCAGTTTATTTCAAAAGCTTTTACCAACATAAATGTTTTTTTTCAAAAACTGTACAATAATTGATGTAATTAAAACCAGACAACAGTCACTCCAGTGTCTCAGTACTAAATGCTAACATCGGCATTCAGACATGTTTACAACGGTTTGTATGATATATGACAGTTATTCCTCCTTTTTTAGTCATTCTCCTGAATATCCAGCAACACAGTCAGTTTCCACTTGTTACATGCTTACAGTCCTTTCAAAATAAGCTTACACCTTCACAGGAAACTAATTTTACTTTGTTAGGTTTAGGCAAGAAAGCTACTTAGTTGGGTTTAGAAAAGATCATGGTTTGGCTTAAAGGTATAATACTGTATGTAGCTGTTTTCGGTTCAAAGTTGGTTCTTATATAGCCAACAATAAGCCAACAGAGAGAGAGCAGCGATGGTCGAGAGAGCTATTGAGTGACTGAAGAGAGAGAGTGGGAAATGCCAACAATTTCGGCAAATGGGACATAGGTGATGATTGAGAGATTATTCTTCTACCAGCCTATACGTTGTTTTTTTGCATATTATACCTTTAAATCCAGAGTTATTCATTCATATGAATGAGACCCAGTCCAATATGAGACAGGTGGTTGGGAGGCGGAGTTAAAGTAAACACTACTGCGTCTGCTCTATGGGCCCAATGGATGCCAACGATCATAATAATCTGGGTACTTTAGCACTCAGCGGTTTTAAGCCATTTTTGCTTCATAACCAGCTGTCACAGGAATGAAAGGGAGCCCACCTCCAACACTGTATCAGTTCACTTTATACATCCACTCACGGCAGTAAATCCAATAGTTGTTGATTGAATACCTGCTCAGCACCAAACGGCAGACAGACATGAAGCAGAAGTTCAGTCAGGAAGACTCTTGTTACACTCGTTCATTCACATTTATCTCTGAGTTTCTCTCTCATGAGCTCCTACTATTTCCATATCTCCCTAAACCACATGGTTGCTGTCGAACGTTTAAAAACTGTTCTCCTCTCTGCTGCTGTCATTTGTCAATGCAGCACAAACCGGTGTGACCCTCCACCTCCCCATCACCTCCAGCTCATCACACCGGAGCTCCACTTCCCTCATCAGATCTTGATCAAATCTCTTCACTCACACCAGAGTCTAGACCCAGGGGCAATATTCCTAATCCGACTATGGCGTCACTTCCCCCTTACTTCGTCACGTCAGATCTGAATTGCCAAAGACTTTTCACTCTTCGAGGCTGCACGGTGGTGTAGTGGTTAGCGCTGTCGCCTCACAGCAAGAGGGTCGCAGGTTCGATTCCGGCTTGGGACTCTTCTGTGTGGAGTTTGTATGTTCTCCCCGTGTAAGCGTGGGTTTTCTCCGGGTACTCCGGCTTCCTCCCACCGTCCAAAAACATGCAATTTAGGTTAATTGATCACTCTAAATTGCCCGTAGGTGTGGATGTGAGCGTGAATGGTTGTCTGTCTCTATGTGCTCTGCGATGTACTGGCGACCTGTCCAGGGTGAACCCCGCCTTCGCCCTATGCCAGCTGGGATCGGCTCCAGCCCCCCCGCAACCCCTAACGGGATAAGCGGTTGACGATGGATGGATGGATGGATTTTCACTCTTCATAACTTTGTGCACTTGTAATAAATTATCATTCAATATGAGTCTGTCCTGATTGCTCCTGTTAAACATCTGCTGTAGTGAGTTGGATCTCAGAGATGCTGTTTAACTTCCAGAGAGTCAAAAGAAGACAAGTCCTTTACTTTCTGTTCCTCCTAATCAGCGGTGTGTTTTCTTGACTTCCAGTCCTCCTGCTGGTGACCTGCTTACATCTTTGCTCTCTGTGTTTCCAGGTGTGGCTATCAGGGAAAGCCCTGTTGATGCCAGTAGCCTGTGGCTCTCGATATCAGCTGTCAGACTGGCTGACTCACCCGATGCATGTCTGGCTATTAATGACTCACACACATATACACACACACACACACACACACACACACACACACACACACACACACACACACAAGAGGGATGTACAGAACACACATAGCTGCACCCACACATGGGGAAATTATTTGCTAATTGCTGCCCGCAGAAGGACACAAACACACAGAGAAATGGAGGGCATTCCCAAGTGTGGGTGACTCAGCGTCTGTGAGCGACAGACACAGACGGAGGAATGTAAACAGCGGCGGTTGCTGGTTCAAATCCCTGCAGAATGTGAAAGAACACGGTGTGGCTCTGTGGCTTTCACCCTGTGTGCACACGACTGCCAGCTGCTGTTTACTGTTTACACTTTATTTACCCGTGGATGCTTTTACACACTATCCTGCTCTTAGACACCACCCTGCTGCACATTCTTCTGCTGAGAGACAGCTGAGAAACCAAACCTGACTGACAAACAACAAGCAGACAATCCTGTCATGAGAAGGATACGCTTCATGTAATTACCTCTGTCATTTCCTAATAGTTTCCTATGATGTTTCCTAGAAAGAACCACGATAAGCGGTTACATGTGCCTAAGCACATTTACTCACGTACAAATCTCAGGCGTCTGTGTTTTACTATTTCTATTTTTATTTCTATTTCACGATCTGCCGGGAGACTGTGTTGACGGACACAAACAGTGATCTCCTGGGTAAAAGTCTGCTTGCTGCTGAGTCTGTTCACTATACACAGACTTCTATTAGAAAGCATTAGAAACTTATTTATGATATGCCAAAAACAAACGTAATCCAGGAGAAAAACTTAATTGACAATGCAGTTTTGCTGTAGGGGAACATCAGATGAATTTTAAAACTGTCCCTACTCACAACTACACTATCATTCAAAGATATATTTACTTTACATTATTCACTGTCACAATTATTATTATTATTTTTATTTATTTTTGTTTGGTTGGTTTTTGTTATGGTGTGCATTTTTTTCCATCATAGTCAAAATAATGCAAAACAATGGTTTTCTGAAAAGAAGGAAACCAACCTAAAAACATGTGGTACATTTGTATGCTCCTTTACAGGAAAATGTCAGTTTCATTAACATTTACTCATCTACTTCAGGTGCACAAGGATGAATGGCATTCTGTAGTTTCTCTGCTAATATAGAAACTAAAATATGTCCACAACCGGACCTGCTGACTCATTAGCTGCCACTTTCAGTAACAGCATTAACTACTTGACTCGTAGGTAAATGTAAAATACAACTACTAGTAGATTGGTTTGCCATTTATGGCTGTTAGTAGCAAAATAAAGCCTCCAGGTCATTTCTGGTAAGTACGGTAGGAAGTTGGTAAGTCCTTGTTTGACACAATAAAGGTGGTTATGCAGACTGGGTCTTCTGCGATAGTGGTTTCAATGAAAGGGTGCCGGGATCATGAGGCTTCATGACAGGAAGATAAAAAATGTTCATGAGTAAAAATCGAAACTGAGAAAAAAGGAAGAAGAAGGCAAGATAACCAACTTCTATAGTAGACATGTTATTTTTCCTGTTCCTCAGAAAACACATCAGTTGTCACTCAATGATATTTTACAGTAATCTAGTACAAACAATTTTAATACAAGACACCCTACTGACCATATTACTTTGTAAAAAGTAAAACATAAAATACTATAAAAAAACTGAAATATTTATAGTTAAACAAAAGGTCTTAAAACTGGACAAAATACAAAAACTGTAAATACCAAAATGACTGTGTGACAAGTGTGGAAATAAAATCATTCAGAAGTACCTCTTCTCTCTATTTGACACTCTATTGGTAATTAAAATCACATATTGTGCATTAATCTTCAAATATTGTCGTCTATATTGTGTTCTGTGGATCTTGGGATACAGATATTATCTGTCTCATTTTAAGGTTTAATATCAGTTATGATGTAATATTCTCAGAGGTTTGTGATTTTAGTCCTTTCTGAATAGTTGTGGCATCCTGTGGCTCTGCTATGAAGATGTTGTTTTCATTTTAATACCTGACAGATCTTTATAATTTTAAGTAAGGGTTAATGTGCTGTGAAGCAGTCATTACATCGCCCTGAAGGGGTTTATTTCACAGCAATGACCCGCTAGCTGTACATTATCCTGCTGATTACACGGCTACTTTCTCCAGTAGCCTGAGTCCGAGATCAGAAATGCGTCCATAGCAGAGGTCTGTTATACAGAGTAACGATCTGCTATAAAGAAATAACAGACTGTAGAAAACTAGTCAGAAGTGAGTATTCAACAAAGCTGTGTGATAAATAAAGTTAGAGACTATTAATTAATAAATAAAAAAAGTAAAATCCTGCTTTGAAACACAAGCATAACATGGTGGAGATGACTAAAGTTAGCTTTGATTTCAGTAAAGTTTACATTTGTAATAAGATTTTTCCGTCCAACTTCCTGTGTGTGCATGTGTGTTCCCACTCATTCATTCATCCATCCGCGTCCCTGCTGCTGCTGCTGCAGGTGCTTCATTCAGCTCAGTCCTTCATTCGCAAAAACAGGCTGTGGTGGAAAAACAAAAGGAAGGATGTCGCACTTCAGTGGCGCAAAGAATGGACGCATTGTGTCCCACAACGCCACATTTCTCACACTTTTCATTTTAAAGTGATCTTGAGGCTCAAGTTTACAATGTTGGGAAACGATCACTGAGTTCATTTCCACAGCGCACACTGTTTCTGTTTTGGAAAGGATACAAATCCTGACCCACATTTTGTCATCAGTCAGCAGCTGGAAACATGTGGCACAGACAGAAAGAGAGTCCGCAGGTTTTCACTCCCATTCACTAACCTGTCATTGTTGTAGTGTTGCTGTGTCACTGTTGATCAATGGCTTTCAACCTGGGGGTCAGATGATAAGCTTGAGTCATTAACGCTGGGCCATACAGTCTTACTTACTACCGTTATGACTAGTGGATTCATGAGTACATACAGCACAGCTGCTGCCCTTTTATTCAGATCTGCTCCAAAAGTTAAAGGGTTCTTCCTTGGCCCATGCTCGACCCTTCCACCAGGTTTGATGAAAATCAGGCCAGTAGTATTTTCTGTAATCAACAGAAAAATAGGCAAACAAATCAATGTTATGGGGTATAACATATGAGCAGTGTAACTGGAGCTGCAGGTGATTGGCTCAATTTCGGTGAGTGCTGACGAGATTTTACTGTGCATGTGTTGTATCCCTGAGATATGATATGACACGTGATTCAGCCTCTTTCAATAGGCCTTGCTTTCATCCAGGAGACCGGCGGTCATCGCCCGTGTCAAACCGGAGGTCAACACTGATTTATTTGTCACGTAACTTAAGTACTTAACTACTTCTGAAGTTATTTTAAGCCAAACTACAATGTTTTCCTACCAAGTTTTTTTGGGGTTTTTGGCCTAAACTCAAAAAGTTCTTTCCTGTGAAGACGGACGTTTATTTTGAAAGGACTGTATTCATGTAATGAGTGGAAATTGACATGTTGTAGACAGTCGTAGGAAAACAAACGATAATAGAGGATTAACTTTTTTTGTAAGAAATCATAATAAGAATAAGAACAATAAGAAATCATTCTCGTGTTAACTTATCTAACTCTAACGATGGTGTTTATGCATTTTATTGAGAAATAACAAATCTCTTCAAACAAAAGTCAAACAAAAAATACACCTGATAAAATACAGCTACTGTTGCTTCTGCTAAAACTCATGGTGGCTTATAGGAGACTGTTATATAACCAGAAAGTCTCAGCAGACGGGACGTCGTTCATCCACACCCAGGTGTGTTTGAGACATGTTCACAATGTAGAGACCCATCTGACAGGCTGATGGGTAAACACTTCCATGGATTTAAGTGCTGTAATATGTCAATAATGACTCCACATTAAGCCACGGAGGCCGTCACTGACTCAGACAAACGCACCACCTAACATCACCTGAAAGTATATCTATTTTTGCCTCTCCGTTCATCAGAAATGACTCATTCATGTCCCAATCAGAGCCCAGATGAGTTTGGCTAATCCCCCCAATCTCCCTTTCTCCACACCCTGGGACACTCATAGCCACATCGCCCGTCCTGTAACCCCAGCCTGAGTCACCTCGCCTCCTGCAGACCGAGGCTCAGCGGCCTCGGCCTGCAGGAGTGTCAATCCGTCAGCCGCAGGCACGCTAGCTTAAGCTACGCTAAGCTAACAGTAGCCTTGAGGATTACGCTGTGATGAAACTGTGGTTTGGAGAGGTATTAGTATTTCTAGTGTATTTACCCCTCCCCTTTACTTTTTGATCCGCAAGGATTGTTTGTGAATGGTTTCAGCTTGCTGATGTGCAGGCTGACCTGTGTGCGGTCAGACTCCACGGAGAGCGACACCAGGAATTAACTAACTGGGGTTTTGTCGTACCTTGATTGTTAGTGGTGGTGTGATTTCTCTTTAAATGACTCGTAAGTCTTGTACACAAATACACACACTGACTAACCCTCACTCACCAACACACGCACAAATAGAAAAACTGATTCATAGAGTGTATAAAACAGCAATCCTCATGAATCACATGTCTGGTGTTACATTTTCACTATATTCATTATAGTTGATAGTGATTTTTTTTTTTTTCTTTTAGGTAAATCAGTTTCCCAGTGTGAACACTTCAATAGCCCTCATTGAATTTATTATGTCTTAAAAGTTGTATAATTAACCAACAGCTGACTCCAGAGTTATTTTCCTCGGCATAATGAGCATGCAGCAGACCCACGAGACTGCACCACCCTGCACGCTCATCTGCCAGCTTCCTGCTAGCTGTATGTGGCTGTAATAATGGATATATTGGCTGTAATTCATCACTTTTATTATCTTCTAATACACCCATGGGTTGTATGCTGTAAGCCTGTACTGTGGTGGATGTATTAATGTTTCTAAGATAAGATAAGATAAGATATTCCTTTATTAGTCCCACAGTGGGGAAATTTACATTCTGTTCCCAAACAACCAGCTATCAGCCAGTAGCAAGTGCTGCTAGTAGCATGACATCAACAGGATTTAATGTAGTTGTTGGCCATTCACTAACACGAAGGGTAAAAGCTCAGGGCACAACGTCTTACAACATATCCACGATCTGTCCATGGTCTGTTGGACACCGGTTTTAGAGGTTTGTGATATTAAAGAGTTTAAGATTGCTGGATTTTTCTGACTTCCTTTTATGACTCACTTAGAGATTTAATGAATAAATTGGTAAGTAAATTTCTATTGTTCTGTTGTTCAACATTTCAGTAGACACTGAGTATGACAACAGAATAGAAATAATTTAGTTTTACATTTGTACGGCACTTTGTAGGAGGATGTTTTACTGGCGTCCGGTAGTCACTTTCAATCCAAAATGGTGGAAGCAGCTCTGCTGCTGGGCGCTGGCGTTACAGTGAAACGACCAATTGTCTTTCACTTCTTAGCAATGGGCCTATACGTCCTTTGATTGAAATGCAGGACATGCAGGACAAATTTATACGTGTAGTTATATGGGTTATTAGTCCTTTTATTCACTAACATATGTACATACAAACACACTGGAGCCATTTGAGATAACATGAAATATATATTTATAAATCTATATATATATATATACACACACAGGAGCATGGAAGGAGGGTAAGACATGTAAATAGAATAGACACACACACAGCAGACCTGTGGTAATGACAGAGCGTTGTCCAACCGTTCTCATTCATCCAGAGTGTTGACTCAGACTCACCGTGTGTGTGTGTGTGTGTGTGTGTGTGTGTGTATGTCCTTGGGAGGACCAAATTAAGCTTTGTAATGACATTTTAAGAAAGTGATGACATTTTATCCAGTCCTCAGTTCTTCAAAGGGCTGTTTGAGGGTAAGACTCGGTTACAGGGTTTAGGTTTAGGTTTAGGTTTAGGTTGAGGGTTAAGGAGGAATGCATTTTGTCAATGAGGGTCCCCACAACTATAGAAGTACGAGCGTGTTTCTCTGCGTGTGGTAGGATGTCTGAATATTGCTTTCTACTTTTAGCTTTGAAGTTTCAACAAAATCATCCCATTTCTCTGCTGCACACACACACACACACACACACACACACACACACACACACACACAGACAGATGTTGTGAACATACTCATTCATCAGGCTGATCAAAAGATGTGCACACACACTTGCACATGTACATCCACACAAGACTCATCCATCATGCAGCAGAAAGTGCGCACTGTGTGTGTGTGTGTCTGTGTGTCTGTGGTTGTGTGTCTAATAAACAGGCCTATAAATAACTTGAGAGGCAGAGACAAACAGTGTTTCTGTTGTGGTTTGATGTTTTGTCGCTGGAGGATCCTGCAGACACACAAACATCCCCAACAGTAATTACCGTCTCCACGGACACTGATGACTGACGAGCCCCCTCTCGGCCAATCACAAGCCGAGGAGGGGAAGGGGACTTTCTAACTTCACCCCCAGCCCCTTCCCGGCCGTGGATGTTCATCACGCCATCCTAAATAAAATGTCCACAAACTTATCTGAATATGTTTCATTTTGTGTCTCCAATTTAGTCCCCAAAGTCCAACATCACACACAAAATGAAAACGTCTGTGCTGTTTTATGTGCATTTTTTGCACATTTTAGCATCTGAAATGATATAGGATAAGAGTGACTTTTGAAAGCTTCCTTATCTGATGAGAGGGTCGCATTATAAAGGACAGAAGGTGACGTATCCCGTACAGACTGTGAAGCCCCTAAAGCAAATTTGTGATTTGTGATTTTGGGCTATACAAATAAAACTGACTTGACATGGAAACAGGATTGTTATCTATATGGGGCTCAGCAACAAAGATTGCCCACTTGATTGGGTTAAGTAAAATGCCATGTCGGACGAGTAAATCTAACTACTTTAACACATTGCTTTAGCTGGAAGTAGCTAAGCAGTGAGTCACTTTGCTTCTTTCTTGTCTCTGTTATGAACTGAAGCAAGTGAGCATTTCAGTTATCCTGGAAACAAGTTTAGTTGGGTGGCTTTAGACGATGTGGGCGAAACTTCAGATTCATTTTTTAGATCAAGATTAAATATGACAATTAAGTGTGATAACTGCTCTGTACTGAGCCCTAACCCATTAACATTAAACCCTGCTATATGATGCTTAAATGAAATCAGCTGACAGTAACCAGTAATATTCCCTTTCATTCAAGAGATGCATATACAGTATGACGCAGGTCTGCTGACATATGTTTAATCCATTCAGTTACGTTAATTAACAAATAAAGTTTCAGTTTCACGGCTCTCCTTCATACATATGACCACTCATTCACTTTCCCAAATGTGGACACTCTGCCTCTCTCTTGCTTTGTATCTCCTCTTTCTCTTTTTAGGGATGCTTAAATGCCAGTATCAATAAATTTATGTCCATTCACAATATGTGTCGTAGAGGAAAAAGTCACATCTGTATCCAGCCTTCAGGAGAAGGAGCAAATTAGGAGATCTGGCTGACCCATGCAGGCAGTTCGCCAACACATCACTGTGTCGGTGTGAATGAGGAAGCTGAATGGAGGAGAGAGTGACCACTGGGTACAATGGGGAGGGGGACGTCTTTGTTTATGAAGGTAGACAGGAAACACACACACACACATACACAATGAAAAGGATTCATCCCTTTGATTGTCAAGGCTGTGAGAAAAAATGGATTTCAAGCTGCAGCATTTCAAGCCCCACCTCCCAAAGTCTTTTTGACATTAAAGACACACAAACATAAAGGTCCACACACACATTTCTACCCACCTAGGTGTTTGAAAAAGAGCTGTACAGCTTATACTGTGTCTCAATAAAGTCCACCATTGTCCCTGTCAGACTGAACTGTGGTTGGGCAGGAGGGAAACTGAGAAAAGTGCTGCTTGTTAACATCATCAGAAACACAGAAACAAAAAAAAATACAAAACCATAAACAGGTTTCTCGCTTTTGTTGACATCCTGTATCACAGTTTTCCTAAAATGCTCAAAGAATCAATAAAATAATCTACCACATGCACATTAAAATTTTACTCTCTGTTTGGAGAGATAAGCACAACCATACAGTATACTCTATAATACGTAACATGTACTTGCTAAATTGTCAAGGTAACAGATATTTGGGAAATTATGGATGTTTTCAACCAAGAGTTAGATGATTAGATATGAGCTGCATCTCTGTATGTCCAACATAGAGATGTGTTTAGCCTAGCTTAGCATAAAGACTGGAAACAAGGGCAAACTGCTAGCCTAGCTCCACGAAAAACTGGACAAAACTTTTAACAGCTCCAAAGTTGTGCATGTGGAATCTTGTTTGTTTACTATGTGTATCCAGCAACATATACACTGAAGTACTTCATTCATTTATTACAAATACAATACAAATATTACAGACTGTATTTATTTACTTTTATCAAGTCATTACATTTTTTAGTATTACTTTAGTTTTGATTGACATTTGCAACACACACACGTTCAGCCATGTGCAAAGCTGACGGGCTACATTTCTGAATATTAATTGATAAGCATGGGCATGCATGCATGTGTGTGTGTGTGTTTGTGTGTGTGTGTGTGTGCGTCTGTGCTCTGAGAATAGCTCTGAACAGGAAGTCTAAATCCAGCCTGGACCAGGAAGAAAAGTGTGTGAGAGGAACAAACAAATCAGGAAATCCTACCCTGTTCCCCCCAGCCGTCCACATCTCACACACACACACACACACACACACACACACACACACACACACACACACACACACAAACACACACACACGCATGTTATCTCTAAGATGCAGTGAAGTTTAACTCTGTCTCCACTCGCTTTTATCATGTCTGACTGGACACCAGTGGACATTTGATCTGTATTTAATATATTTCATATTTAGTATATTTTAAATGTATTTTCTCCTGGAAGATGCTGCACATGTGCAGAAGTAACTAACTGAAAAACCAGCACGTTCTCATCCCAAGCCGCTGTTTTGTCACGCCCCTGGCATCACTTTGTTTTCAGCATCAGAACCACTGTAGTTACCTCGGCCAAGGCCGAGAGCCTTGAAGCAGGGTCTGTTTTCACCGGCATGGATTTCGTTAGTTTATTTGTTTGTAGTTGGTGGTGATCCGGATCATGGTCTGGAGTCCGGAAATTTTTAAAGGAATCCAATCACACAACAGAACAGCACAAATGATGATTGCTGGAAAGAGTAACGATGACGGTTTAGGTGAGTTTTATATGCTCTGCTACATACAGCTGATCTCAACATAAACAAAAATACACATGGATGAAGGTGCAACCTGAATGCAGGAGTGGGGGGGTAATCGTTCTCAGGCACCTTGGTGGAGATCTGCTCTCTCTGAGTTACCCTTGGCGTCAGATTAGGCAACAAAACCACTAGGTTTAATAATGCACTACATGGTTAGGCATAAAAAAGTAAGTTTGTACAGTGAAAATGACCCTGAATGTTGTGCACACGGGAAAGCTGATTGTAATGTGAAAGTGAAACTTTCACAAACAGCAGTCTACTGGATGAAAGTCTTTTATATGTTGGACCCATCCACCACCCCTTCCACCTTAACTGTTACCGCAGACGCATGCCGCCACTAAAGGGTGCCTTGTGGTGTGATACATAACGCCATGAGCAAGACAAAGCCTCGGTATATGGCGAACGAGAGCCTCTGGCTGTGGGCTCTGCATTGAAGCCAGTTTTTGTCAAAAAATCCTTACGACATTTATCATGACTCAGTGTTCTGTAACAGTAAACCTTGAAAAACAGTTCTGTGCAGGTGCTGTTCATAGCTTTAAATTTCTGCTGTCAAGGACATGTTTAACTCAGCTTCATCCACAGGCGTAGTGGTGTGTGCAGAAAGACTGCAACGTGAACTTAAGGAGTAGTGCAATTGCATATCAAGTCAATGGAAAGATGCAATAGGGACAACGAGAGTTTTCTTATGCGAGTAAGTTGTGTAATCATCACAATCAAGTCCACATTCACCTTTGTGTAGTAAAACAGCACCGTCTGCAGATGGGACAAAACCAACGCAGACTCAAACTCAGAGTCTAATCTATACTCATGATAATCTTGCTAATTTTTTCTTTTGATTAAAACCAATGGATGTCTGGAAATTAATAGCACATTTAAACATTTCAAACAAAATAGCATCATTGGTAAAATGGACAGAAAGGTTTATACAGTGTGATTTATAGGGTATGGCCATATCTCCATCACACTCATACTGTGGTGCAATCGCTCTGTTCATAACAATAAAACACACAGTTCAACAATGCGTTGGGCGGATTTGCTTGTCAAGTGAGCTGATTGGTTGATCCAACTCTAGTCGGGGTGGAAAAAAAACATGTTAACAGGATACACAAGATCTGTCGGCTACAAGAATACAGGAAGAGATACAAGAGCCCAGAAAGGCAGGTTCCATTATTCACTGTTACATCCTCTAATGTTCAGTAACATCCTGATGTGGAGTCAGGTACGCTGTGTGTTATGATATTACATATGTGAAATTATTATCCTTAAGTGAGCCTGGCTGTTAGTACACACACCTGCTGACTCACGGAGGAGGAAGTCGGATTGGTTTTTTCCCTGAGGAAGTCTGCATGTGTGTGTGAGACAGGTTCTCAGGCCGGCCGGTACTTCCTCCTCCTCCTCATCCTCTTCTTCTCCTTTTGTCGTTTGTTCCTCCTCCAGCTGGACTCCAGACAGGAAACAGATGCTCTCCCTCCTCTTTCTCCCTTTTCTCTTCCTCCTCTCCTTTTTAATCTCTCTTCCTCCCTTTCTCCCCATTTCTTTTTTCCCACTCCGTCTCTCTTCTCTCTCTTTCACTTACCCCCCCTCCACACATCCTACATCTTTTTCCTCTCTGTATTTTATATCATCTCACCCTCTTCCTCCCTCTCTCTTTCTTTTTCATTACACCTTTCCAACTCTTGTTTTTTCCCCACCGTTCTTCCTCCCTCTCTTCCTCTACAGTCTGCTTTGGCTGTTATTTATTTTTCTCCTCTTTCTTTCTTTGCCTTCTTTGTCTTTCCTCCTTTCCTTCCTCATCCTTTCTTACCTTCATCTCTCTCCCACAGCAGCCCCTCTGTGTCTGTTGTTTTTCCATCTACTGAGCTGAGTTACACTCTTTTCTTTCTGCCAAATACAATAAGCATCTCAAATATAGAAAAAGGCAATAGAAAATGTAACATACATGAAAACAATAATACAGACAATACTGTGTTAGAAAATTATCACTTATTTACAGTTTATTATTGTAAGCAGTAGAAGTGATAAAATCTGTTTTCTTCATTTCTTCTGTACAGGTGTATTTCTCCTGTTTTTAAGGGTCTACAATGGACTCAGTTTTCATTTAAAAATAACAAATGTTGAACAGACGAAACTTTTAAGTTGAAAACAAATAAAGATAATAAATGGAGAGAGACAGAGAGAGGACGAGAGAGAGAGAGAGAGAGTTTTTGGCAGTGTGTCGCCACCTTGTGTTCATGCTCCTCTCAATTTCTTTTTAACTGCAGACATTTGTGTTGCCACAACTGAAACTGGATACCGTCATCAATAATATTATTTACATCTGTGATTTTTCTCTTTCATGACACATTAAAACGTCTGCTGTGAAAAGCTCTGCTGTCATAATATGGAAACACATTTGTGATGGATTTCGATCAAGGTTGACAGGTTATGTGTTGTCTGCTGATTCTGGACGGAGGAGTCTGAAGTCTTTGAGGCCGTGGTAACAGATCCGTGACCCTCTCTGTCTGTCTGTGCTGACCGTAGCAGGTTGTGTTGACCGTCTTGTATTTGGTTTCTTTTTGTCATGTCATGACCTTACAGTCTGCAAAAAGCATCCAAACTGATGAAACTTCACCAAGTCAGTGAGCTCTGTGCTCTGAGTGTGAGTGAACCGAGGAGAGAGTGAAAAAGGAAGCAAACGAAATTTATATTTGATGAAAATTACCGCTATTGTGTGTTGCTCAGAGAAACTGAGTCAGACTTGTCAGAAATTCAAATTTTAACCTCACTTTTGGAGCATTAAATTGTTTTTGCAGCCTGTTTATTCAAACCAAACAGCCATACCGACTACATTAACTTAAGCAAGCAATGTATGCACAAACCATGTGTCTATTTTCTTGCAGATCCTTTGTTGTTGTTTCTGTCAGATCTGTGGTTCAGTTCACTTTGACTCACAAAGGGCAACGTTTTGCTCAAGTTAAAACCTTTTTCCAACTAGCGCAGCTCAAGCTGCTCAGGACAAGTTGGTGGCCACTTCCATCTTGGCTCTGACCTTATATACAGTCCTGCCGACTTTAAAAGTCAGTTAATATTTGGATGTTTCCAAATAAAAAACACGTTCTCAGTCTCAACTCCAGATACCGGTACTTGCTCAGTGTTCGCTTCAAACTATGATGCTGTTGGTGAGGTACCTCTGGCATCAGTTTTGGACATGTCAGGGATGGCGTACCAGTTTCCCCTTGTTACATGCATATTATCTTTTCAAAATGAACTTAGGATTTAGTTTTTAGGTTTACTTATTCAAAAAAACTAGTGGTGATGTTTAGTCAACCATGTTTAGGCGGCGTTAAGCAGACTACGTAGGTTACATCACAAAACTGACAGCGGTCTTCTGGGTGACAGTCTGTGTTTATTTGACCAGTCCATCCTCGCCTCCATATAGACAGACTTCAGGATCACAAGCTGAGGGGCACTGACAAGCAGTGTTTTTTAATGAAGTGGAGGTGAGAACGTTTTGGCCAAAAACATCCCAACAAAAGTTCAGAACTGTGTCCAGACCTGCAGCATAAACTGTTGAATCCAGCTTTGAATTTTCCAGATCCAAGTCTGCAGTGATGAGCTTCCCAGTCAGTCTGTCTCTCTAAAAAGGTAAACCGAGGTCAAATTCCCCCACTGTTTGTTTACAGCTGCATGTTGCCTAAAGTGATCATGGATCACAGGGTTCAGTGGTGTGAGATGTGGGGGGTGATGTCTGCTTTTATGATGCCGTGTAATTCTTCCAGTAAAACCTGTCCATGGTAACTACTACAGCTCCAGTCAATCTGAATGAATCAGAGTTTCCAAGTATCCTGCTCATATGAGTGCCCCCCTCCTCACACATACACACATGTCTGCTCCTGAAGCCACCACAGCAGTCAGAGGAAGCAGCCTGGAGCTCACGGCTGCAGTGAATTATCATCCAGCGGTGGCCGCTCTCTGCTGGATGTCCTGCTGGGATGCTTCTCTGCTTCTGTCTTCCTGAACTCTCTTTTTACCTTTAATTAACATCCTCTCTTCCTCTCTCCTTTTCTTTTCATCATGTTATTCTTTTTTTTTCCATCTCATTCTTTTAATAAGTCATAATCACATTATAAAATTGGACAATACAATCGCCTCTGAACCTTTAGAAACTTTAAGTTAGGTGTTCACTGTTATAACTTTTACACTTCCACAGCTTCATTTAGCAGACACTTTTGTCCAAAGCGACGTACATCTGAGAATTCATACGACACAAGCAGGGATCTATAGGAAGGAACAACGTGAGGAAATGCATAGGCAACATCAACAACATCCTCAATATCATCATCCTCAATAGCATCAATTGGAGATGTTCATGAAAGAGCTTTTACTTAAAGGTGAAAAGGGACTTCAAGTGCCTTTCATTGGCCAAGCATAGTGTGACCTGGATGAGGGAGTTCAGGTAGGCAGGATTCCTTGCAATGTTTCATGCAACTCACCTTTTACATTTGTAGACTGACCTCTGAACCTGAACCTCTCCGAGTGCAGAATTCAGACTCTGAGAGTCCTGAGCTCTGATTCTTTAAAGACAAGACAGGGGAGACAGAAAGAGGTTGGGTTTTTACGATGCAGTTAACTGTGTTTGAATAAAAACTACAAACCTCTCAACCCGCAACTTCCTAAATGTGTGTTTCTGATGTTGTTTGAAGAATACTAAAATAGGACACACAAGATTTCTGAGCATTAATTCATCTGACCACTACTGTGGTCATATAGACCACAGTTGCCATATTACAGTCTACATCATTACCTTATAAGGTCATTTTATAATCTCACTGTTCCATCGTGCAATATGTTTGAGATCAGAGCTTCCATACAGTCAGGAACACAGCCTCTGATTGGTTGGCAAGTCCGGAACACAGCCTCTGATTGGTTGGCAAGTCCGGAACACAGCCTCTATTGGTTGGCAAGTCCGGAACACAGCCTCTGATTGGTTGGCAAGTCCGGAACACAGCCTCTGATTGGTCAACATCTTAACCCAACGCGGCAAGAATTGCTAGTGGACAGCTAACAACAATAACTGTTTAAAGCACAGAAAAAAATGAAAATATCACAGAAAACATCCAGATTGGATAACATTATAATTTATTTACAAAGTCTCCAAAAACACTCAGATCATGATCACCGGATATCAATAAAAGTATGTCAATAATACATAACAAATTCAATGTGAAGCTGATCCTGCTCTATGACTGTGATAGTTTATATTTCCTATCTTTTCTAGTAAGTTCTTCAAACAGAACTAATTGATGTGTTTGTGAACACAAACAATGAAATAACAAAATTTATACTCCCCCACAATCCCCTTTCACCATATTGTTTTTCAAGAGTTCTGAGAGAAAACTAGACTTCTGCACCTCCTCGTGGCTGTTTTCAGGCTTTAATAAATCTACTACCCTGTGACGGAAGACTTTGACCAATCACAGAGAGAGGAAGTTCCTATTGGCTGTGCTCTGACCATGTGAACTGTGCTTGGTATTTTCTCAAGAGATCTCAACATGGCTACCGGGTCACAAACTTTCTCATTTTATAGCAAAACAGTACATCCATCCATCTTCAACCTTATCCTGTTAGGGGTTGCGGGGGGCTGGAGCCGATCCCAGCTGGCATTGGGCGAAGGCGGGGTTCACCCTGGACAGGTCGCCAGTCCATCGCAGGACACACAGAGACAGACAACATATAGACAGACAACCATTCACACTCACATTCACATCTACTGGACATTTAGAGTCATCAATTAACCTGCATGTCTTTGGACTGTGGGAGGAAGCTGGAGAACCCGGAGAAAACCCACGCTAACACAGGGAGAACATGCAAACTCCACACAGAAGAGTCCCAAGCCTCAAACATGTGACCCTCTTACTGTGAGGTGACAGTGCTAACCACCGCCGTGCAGCACAAAACATTTGAGGAGAGAAATAATCATTACAATAACAGAATATTGATTCATATTTGATCAGCACTGCCTAGTTTCATTGTATGATCGGAGTTTGAGAATGATTGAATCGTGGCTCTCATAGACAACTGCTGCATGGCAGACCCCAGATCAGCTCTGATTGGTTGTTTTCCTCTGGTCTCTGAAGTCTTGCAGATGCCATTAGGAGCACCGGAGGACACAGAGACAAGTTTTTTTTTGTAGATTACTTCTCTTATGCACTACTGCCGCCTCCTTCAGCTTTAACAAAGCTATTCTTATACTGTTTGTGAGTTGGGTCTAGGTCACTCCAGGTCTGAGGGAGAGAGTGTCTTTATTCCAACCCAGCTGTCAGAAAAAAATGTAGGACCACAGATACATTGATTGACGTTTCTGAACCAAAGTATGTTTCTATAGTTTCACACTTGCAGAAATGCACAATGCCTTGTTCTGAAACTTGTGATTGGTTAGATTTAGGCAACAAAACTACTTGGTTAAGGTTGGAAAACAGGATCATGGTTTGTATTCAGATAATAATGTAACAACATATCAACGCAACAAAAGTACTTTAATTAGGTTTAGGAAAGAACAACATGGTTAGGTTTTTTAACTTACTATGTTTTTACAGTAAAAATGACACTGAACGTTGTGAACACGGGACACAAACAAACAGCTGTTGTGACGTGATGCATGGGACATGAACAGCATTATTTCCTGGCGACTGTCACGAGCAACTTTCAGTGTGCACACCGAAAACTTTACACTCGTTATTGAGTTTTTCTTTTATTTAATTTAATGCTGATTGCTAAATGTGGGTTGTGAGAATATAAAGGTCTCTCTCTCTGTCTGCGCCGGTGGCGGGGTTACCTGCTGGTCATCTCAGGGGCCAATCACAGCACTCATACATCACGTCTTTGTTAGGAGGAAGTCATTAGGTTTCTACGGTGACCCAGCCTTGACCCTGCTGAAGCTGCATTAAAAACCCCGACCCAGGGGTCAGGACAGTGGGTGGGGCTTATACTAGGCTTCAGCCAATCACAGATGACCTGGGCACGCAGCCAGCACTTTGGGACAGCTTCCAAGGTTTTCTGTGTGTGTGTGTGTGTGTGTGTGTGTGTGTGTGTGTGTGTGTGTGTGTGTGTGTGTGTGTGTGTGTGTGTTCTTGCCGCCCTGCTGTCTTAAAAGCTGATTTATTTGCAGGTTTTTCCACACAAAGCTCTGCCACCAAAACCACCACAACAGTCTGTCAAAACCTATTCATTTAGTGACAGGAAATCTTCCCCATGTACTACTGCACTGTTAAATTATTGTTTTCGTTTTTGTTTTAATTTCACTCTGTGTGCCTGTTTACTAAATTAATTGCTGGCCTCTACTTCCTATGATGACTTGATGTTGATTTTTCACTGGCTCAGAGGATTAATGTAGCTAAAATGTTGAATGTAGTTTCCTTGTTACTGTACTTACTCATTTTTTTTTTTTTTGTTTTTTTTTTCTGATTTGTATCATTGAATTTTTATTTTGTCCAACACTGACCAACTCCCGTCATCAACCTTAATCTGGTCGTGTGTTTAGTCCACTACATAGCTGTGTTGGTGCATATTGTGTTGTACCCCATTTATATCAGTGAGGGACAAACCAGCGCTGGACCGTGACCTTTGACCTCAGAGATCCTTGTTTTTTTGTCTCATCATGGAGGACACATTGATATTGAATGGTACTCACTTTCAGTGGATGCTCCAGTGCTTTGCCCATGGGTGGGGCAGCTGGGGTGTCTGTTTGATTGACAGGAGGCATAATGTGGCGCCGGGGCGTCCTCTTACCCTCCACCTCCCCTCTTCACCTCTCCTCTCAACTTCCTCTGCCCGGATCCCCTTTCTGGAGGTCAAAGGTCATTCATTAGGATGCCCTCCGTTCCTGATAATACACACATACACATACATATACACGGAGTGCGTGTGAGGGTTATAACCGACACAGGACTCTGCCAGGGGTTGCGAGGGCCGGAGAGGGATGACAGCTACCATCAGTCTTTAAACAACCCCACACACACACACAAACTTTACCCCCAGGGGTTTTAGTGTCCTCACTTTGCCCTGAAAGGGAGTTGCACTGACCGGTCACAAGGATGACAGAAAATGTGATGCTCCATCGGTTCAGTGCCACAGCGTCAAACGGTCAGGTGTTAAAGACCGAGTTTGTAACGATTTTAGAAACATATCTTGTTGTAATAGTTGAAATTCTCATTACATCCAGACAGCAATCAATAAATCAAATACTCTGATAAAAATGAAAAAAAAATCTGGTATCTGTGGCTGTCACAGGAGCATGATAAGCCAGTCCAATCATTCAATTTGATTTGGCCTGAATGTCATTGATTGCCCATCTACCTGCCGACATGCACACATCCACAAGCTGCTAGGTTAACAGCTTTGAGTACTAACAATAGCCATATTCATCATTCATTATGATGTGTATATGCACATAATGATAATTTTTCGGGGCCGTGACTAACATTTCAGGTAAAAATCTGAACCTTTCGGTTCATTAGTCACGGTTTAGGTTGTGTATTTATGGTTTGGATCATTTTAAGTAGGTTATGAGGCTGATTGTGTATTTTTTTTATGGCATTTATTGTCACCACAAGCTCGCTACCACACGTTAGCTCAAGTTATTTAGTTGAGTTGTGAAAGACTTCAGTTCCTTCTAGTCAGCAGTGTTCAGTGTTTGTGTTTATTGTGAAGGGTGGAACAGTAGAAGTGAAGTGGTGATGTGCTGTTATTGACAACGGTCCAGACTACGGAGCCTCTGTGTTATTGATTTATCTTGCGAAAAAAAAATAAAAATAAAAAAATATGTATATATTAATTAAACATGGGGAGCTGTTTAGCTCAGTTGGTAGAGCAGGTGCCCCATGAGCCAGAGGCTGAAGTCCTTGTTGCAGTGGCCCATTGGTTCAAATCCAGAGTCCTTCACTGTCATCCCCTCTGGCTCCCCATTTCACCGCTGTCACTGTCAATAAAAATGAGATTACCCTCTCCAAAAAAAAAAAAAAACATGTTCACATTGAAATTGAAAATTGGCCTCCTTGCTATACCTTAAATGTACCAAACTGAAAACCGTGACCCCAAACCGTGATATGAACCGAACCGTGTATTTTATGAACCATCCCACCGCTAGTGACTTTGGAGAGAGGCCTGAAGGGACAGACTGTCAGTGTTGCCGACTTGGCCACTTCCTCCCTACATTTACAGGGTTGGGTGTTTTGGCTGGATCATTTCTAAAATCCAGTGTACTCTTGCTAGATTCTCCACATGCCCCACCCTGCCTTTAATACTTACATCTCAAAGTGATAATAAAGTCTCTCTTTTGAGTATCAAACAGTCCCTGGAGGCTTGAGAGGTAGCTGTGAAAACATGTTGTCACGGAGCACAAAGGCTGCAGTCGACTGGGAATCACAGCAGTTATTATTGATGATTGTTGAGGCTGACAGAAGCAGACTAGTGATATTGGGTGGCTCCCAATAGGAATGCATTGAAATCATTGAATCAGGGAGGTGCTGCTGGAAACACATTCAATGTTTGTCTTCAGCAAGTCTTTAGTAGGTAAACAAAGGCAGAAATGTGTTCATTTACAGAAAGAAGCTGGATTTTTTTTTCCCGCTTTAGATAAGAAAAGGTTCAGTATGTTTGGAAACGTGTCGCTATCACTGATCACCAACAAAACACCAGGACTTTTGATTCTGTTTCCCTAGAAACCAGTTTCAGGAAGTTGAGGCAGGTTAGGTCAAGAAAAGGATTTTATCATTCCTGTTGGTCAGCAACAGCTCAGAGGAGGAGAGGCTGAATTTACTTTACTGGTCTAACGAACAGCAGCTTAGCAGTCGACATACATATGCAATCTGAATATGCATCTTAAAACAGGAGTTTTCCTTTCACAACCTTTTGCCTGCAGCTCTGCGTTGTTCACAAACCAGCAAGCCAACAGATTGCAGAGATGCATGTGCAAGAAAAAAAGAAATTAGAAACAGAGCGAAGTTAACAAAGACTTGGATATCAGCAAGTTGAGAAAATATCGCAATGCTGACCTTTTCAAGTCCTCCACCAGCTACATTAATTGGACAGCTGCATGTAAATGGGAATATTAATGAAATATTCATTTTCATGAGCCATGAGCCACTTTAGTAGGAATATTGTGATTTTCAGATGAGATGATCAATGTAAATACAGTAAATAGACACAGTTTGCTTAATTGTTAAAATGACATGTTTTGATCATCCAGTGCATTTCCAGCCAATACCGACTCGGGTATTCAGCACTATAAGTAAGAAATATTTTGGGGCGGCAGTAGCTCAGTCTGTAGGGAGTTGGGTTGGGAGGGTCACCGGTTCAAGTCCCAACATGGACTAAGTATGAACTGACAGCTGGAGAGGTGCCAGTTTACCTCTTGGGCACTGCTGAGGTTCCCCTGAGCAAACCAAACCCCCAACTGCTCGGGGCGCTTGTCAGCAGCAGCCCCCTCACTCTGACATCTCTTCATTTGATGCATGTATATGAGTCCTGTTTGTGCATGTGTGTGTTTCGGGTCTGCATGTACTGTGTATAAGTTAACAACAGAGTGTAAATTGAATTTCCCCCAGTGGGATCTTCAGGGTCGGCACTCATGCCTGGGTGTGAGTCACTGTGTCCTCATAATCCTCAGCCTTTCCACTGTTTTTTTTGTCATTTGAAAGGTTCAGCTGACTGTAGGGAATCTTAATGTGTTTCTCTGGAAATGTCTGCGGTTTGGATGAAAACTATCACTCAGATTCAGAAGGTCAGTCTGCTGCTGGTCAGTCATTAAACACATGAAGAGAAAAAAAGAGTTTATGTTTGCTTTATTTACACCATGTAAACATCTTATCCAGCCCCCAGTTCTCTGGAAAGAGTTTTGACTCCACTTCCAGTGAAAATCCATCCACACCTCCAGAAAACAAAATTAAACACACACCATGAAAGCAGTATTTCATATTAAAATGACTATTTCATGAAGACCTGTGCGACTGGGCAGGAATATGCGTCCGTGCGAGTTGACATGTTTCAAAAAAGTCAGATCAACGTTGAGATTCTCCTGATGTAACCAAGAATTAGTAATGGAGGACACACTTGTTGCTGTTGCCATCTTTACAACAACAGCATGGGAAACTGCAGACTGTCATGAGGCTGAACTCACTCAGGACTCTCAGCATATTCACTATATTGCATTATTTATCTTGTACTATACTATAACTGCTATATTATATTAAGATAACTGCTATATTATACTATACCATACCATATATTGTCATTGTATTATTATATCTTATATTATATTACACATTATACCATATTACATATTATTTGCCACTTTTTTGATTGCACTTTATGTACACATGCAGCACATCATAACTGTCACTTTAACCTGCCACTTTACCTTGATTTGTATAATAGCTGTATATACCTTGTATTTACTTTATTCTTATTCTTATCTGATTATTATTCTGTTTTATTTTATTTTATTTTTTTCTTTTAGCTATTCTTACTTATTTACACTGTACTACTTGTTTTTTTTTTTTTTCATTTTAGCCATAAAAGATCCAGCTAAGATGGAGACCAACACACAGAAATAAGAAAAAAAAAGAAAATATAAAAATGAAGGTACAGGGGCAGCTATGGCTCAGAGGGTCATCCACCAATCGGTCGGTGCTCCAGTCACATGTCTTGAGCAAGACACTTCACCCCAAATTGCTCCTGAAGGCATAGCCATCGGTGTGTGAATGAGTATTTCGATTAGATCCTGATGGGCAAAGTTGGCAATTAGCAGCTTCGGCCATCAGCGTATGAATGTGTGTGTGAATGGGTAAATATGACATGTAGTGAAAAGCGCTATATAAATGCAAGTCCATTTACCATTTACAGTATGCGTCTAAATATATTACTCTCATTACTTTATTAGCTTTTCATCAGGGACACACACACACACACACACACACACACACACACACACACACACACAATCACTCCATCAGGATAGGTCATGCACCTTGTTGAGCAACAGTGACATCCCACATCCGACTCTTTAAGTATAGCCTTTCTGTGTCTCTCTGTGTCTTCTTCTTCTGTGGTTGCGCAGCGCTGCGTGCATTGTCTGGGCTCAGTGTGACAGTTTGATGAGCCATTAGTCGACATAATTTATCTGTGTGTTCACTCTGCCTGCAGACTCTCTGTCTGCTGCGGGACGGCGTGCCTTTGTCCTGACTGCTGCAGGGCCCGGGGTTTGTCACGCACACACACACACACACACACACACACACAATATACTGTATATCACAGTCATGCACTGCTGGCGTAGAAAACATGTTACTGTGTTTGGTAAGAATGACACACCATCATGTTCCAAAGTGTTAAAAGTTCAAGTATTAAATCAAGGCAGGTCAATAAAAGATGCATCATCTTTAATGTAGAGTCACACACAGTTTTATGACTGAAAAACACGCATGCAACCACTTACACATACCACTTTGGTCAAGACTCAAAAAACACAGACCATATTAGTTAAATATATTTATTTATTATGAATTAAATATTAAATTAATAACTGCTCACACCCATACTGATTGTTCAAATATATTGTACAGTAAGCATAAAACATATCAATGAAATAATCGCAGAACAAGCTGTAAACACGACAAATTCATAGAGCTGATATGCCTCTCCAAACAATTGGCTATTTACTCATCCAGCAGACACAAAGCACCATTATTTATTTATATTTATTTATATCCTTTATTTAACCAGGTGAGAAAATCATTGAGATTAAAATCTCTTTTCCAAGAGTGACCTGGCCAAGAGGGCAGCAGAGAAAGTTGTTGCAACAATAAAGGCAAACAATACAAACAGACCAATACAGCAATCACACACCATAGACAAATAAACAAATATCATACATCAAACAGCAGCTGTGCTGCACAATCAGGTCAATATCAAAAATAATTCAGTGACAAAAATTCAGGAGCAGTTACAGCGACCAATAGTGCTATTTTCTCGATTTTTTAAAATGGACTTAAATTCCTCTATAGTGATGAATTCTGATAGTTTCAGGTCCTTCTGCATAACGTCCCACGAGAAAGGAGCAGCATATTTAAACGCTCCGTTCTGACCTTTGGGACCAACATCTGTCGAACATCTTGAGAGCTCAGGCCATATTGACTGAGGTACGAAGGCACCAGTCCAAGGAGAGATTTATATATAAGAGTCGACCAGTGTGAAAATCTGCGGACATATAACGATGTCTATCCAGCAGCAGCGTGAAGGGTACAATGGTGTACCAGATTTCCACAGCCAGTAACGAAACGTAACGCACAGTGGTATACAGTATCCAGCCTCCTGAGGCTCTGGTCAGGTGCATTCATGTAGCGCAGATCACCGTAATCCAATACAGGTAAAAATGTTGCAGAAACAAGGTATTTGCTGAACATTAAAAACATATCATCATACAATGGTTTGTATGTTATCTTACAAAAGTTATTCCTTATACAGTCTTTTTAAAAATAAACTCCTATGTTCGCAGGAAATAACTTAACAAAACTGCTTGATTGTGGTTCGGGTTAAAGTACAGAAGTGGCGTTACTTAAGTACAGAAGTTATGCGACAAATAAATCAATGTTGAACTTTGGTTTCACAATAAACACGAACAGCAGTGTCCTGGGTGAAAGTGATGTGTCTCTGGATCCTTCCATCCTCCCCGACCTCCTTCCTATACAGTATTTGTCACTCTTTATACTGCCTGGCTCTTTTTTGTTGTCTGTCTGCCATGTTCTACTCAGCAAGTTTAAACCAAAGACAGCTGTAGGAGTGAGAATGGACCAAAACAAGTAACGATGCTATGGTTAGGTTTAGGAAAGAAGTACATGGTTGGGCTTAAAACTACTACGTTTGTACAATGAAAATGACACTTGAACGTTGTGAACGGGACACAAACGAACAGCTGATTGTAATGTGAATCGGCTTCCTGGATGAAAGCCCTGTGTTTGTTGAACCCATCCAGCTCCATCCCCGCCCGTCCTGTGTGTCTTTTTGCTCTTTAAACAACATCATTTTCTCGGGGCGTTTACTAGTCCCGTTGATGGGTTTACATTATAGTTGATGGAAAGCCCGATGCCAAATGGTGCCTTGTGTGCCAGTATCTGTCACAAAGCCTCAGTATTTGACTCTAACGCACATGCTCTACAACTTGTCTTAACACATCCAAGATGCAGAAAGAGAGATGAAGGACAGACTAAGAAAGGGACAATGGCTACATGGTGGGGGAGCTGAGAGTGTCCGGTGACCTCTGACCTATAGGAGATCGGACAGCGGTCATGGTGACAACAGATCTTCATAAAGTTTGTATGCTCTCAAAAACTTGATGGTTTCTTGGAAATATTGGCAAGTTTGTCCCAAGCTATAAACTAAACTGAGTTTCTGAATAAATTTCAGATCATTCACTGCATGACTACAGGGTTCTGTCTATTAATTATTACTGAAAGAAATCATGACTCAATCTGTGATAAACTGTATTTTGTCCTTTTTCCTTCAGTTAGATTGGCAGTCTGAAACAACCTGTTTACTGATGGTGATTTTAGAGGATCTGAAAATATCCACATTACACCCTTTCTGGCCAGTTATCCACTAAACACTAAGCTGCTAAATGGATTTGACATATATGATGTTGACAGTGCTTTAAGGCAGGTTTCTCCTTCTGAATAACTACACCTGCTTTGAAAGGAAATAAAGGAGGAAAACAGGTGGAGCAGGACAGAGGGTGAACTGGGAGGCCAAAAAAAAAGATAAGAAGCATATAGTCAATGTTAGTTACAGTAAGGATTAGGGTTAACCTCTCTGAAAAGGGTTAATAGTCGACAAGCCAACGCTCAGTCTTTCAAGTTCATAATGCACATTCTTCCAGCTCCTGCTGTGGAGTTAAACAACGTCACTGGCGTCTTGTGTTTTTGCAGTTTCGGCTCTCACAGCTCTCACTTTGTCAACGTTGTCACCGGTTTGTTGCTCAACAGAAGGCGCTGTGAAGAGGGGCGGGGATACACTGAGGGGCTTTCTGCCTGGGCGGAGGGCAAACTCCCAGCTCGATAAGAAAGGTGAGAGGTAAACATTGACCTGAGTCCTATCGCTGCTTGTCCTGGTCCATCTTTCACTGGAGAAACTATGCAAACAGCAGGGATGCACTGATAACTCTCTTTCACTCCAAGCAGTAAACTTTAAGTATCGTCTGATAACGAGGACCAGACCCCAGGCGTCACGGTTTCTACCTTTGCTTAAAGGTTATTAGGCAACAATGATTCATGTACTCCATCTTTCTGCTTCAGAACAGGCTGTGTGAAGAAACTCTGAATATTTTACCTTTATTACCAGGATTTTAATCTCAGCTAATTCTCTGGTTTGATGTGTGATTACTGTAACTATTTTCACAATTACTACTGTTAGGGGTTTTATTTTGAACTTCCCTTCATGTTTCTACTGCTGTGTGTCCATGAAATGTGTATAATGACTCCTGAGATAGAAGTTTAAGTTCTCACAGCAGGTGACTTTGACATTGGAGACTGCACAAACAGTCAGTTTTTTTTTGTTTGTTTTTTTGACCACGATCTTTCCCCAATATTACAACCGATCAGATGTTGGTCTGATGACGGATAAGTCTCTGGGGGCAAGGGGCTATATTTCTGGGGTTCAGTGGATATCCAAGACCAAGGCTTCCTTTTCTGTGTGCTGCTCATTGTTTAAAGTCTGATTAGCAACTCGACACATGAGAATGGAGTTAAGAGACGATGTTTATAAGATGATTTTACACCAGTTAAAAGCTAAATCATCTCCAGACGATAGCTGGTGGGTTCAGAGATTGCATCTCGTCAGATGCATTCAGCATAGACTACAAAATGGAAACCAGAACGCTTCTGATACATCGTGTCCCGTTCCCTACAGAGATTATACTTTCCCTAATTGGTACAGTTTGGCCACACTAGGGAAGGAAATACTGGTGGAAACTTTGTCCAGACTGAAATATCTCAAAAATAATTGAATGGATTATCATGAACTTTGGTACAGATATCCGTGGTGTCCGGAGGATGAATCATAATGACCTTGGTGATCCCCTGACTTTTCTTCTTACGGTGCCTAGTAACCAAAACCCAACCCAGGACCTAAGTCGGTCCAGGTCCAAATTGTTTTCAGTGTGATCTGGTCTCTACTAGGCTCTGCTGTGCTGCGTGGGCTCTGATAAAGCATCAATATAAGATGAGTTGGGATGAGAATACATTGTCTTGACTCTTGACAACTTTTACTAAAAAAAATACTTACTTACTAAAAACTGGTCCCACAGAAAAGATCTACTACATTAAGACTGTGCTGATTTTCATGAAAGATTGAGCTTAGCGCCGGTTTCAGCCTTGTGTTGGATCAGTATGTTGATGGTTTCTCCCCAGTAAACAGCGAGCAGCTCCAGTGGGCAGACGTGTTCGAGGGAGCTGGGAAAACCAAAATGGGAGGATGAAGCAGTAAAACCACAGAAGAAGGTTTTACTTCAGCTCAAACAAAAGAAGGAAGGTAATACAAGAAGACCCATCTGTTAATGTCTAACTGGATCAGTACACATGTAGACACACATGCTGCCCTCCTACACAAGCCTCATGCAAACCTGTAAGCAAACATATGGATGTGTTCATAAAGAGGCATTTGTACACAAAGGCATTACCAGAAGAGTGAAACGGCCTCTCCACGATGTCATTTACCAATTAAGTTGGCTTAACAACCGTCAACTCGTTAAGATGAATTCAGTCTTTCTGTACACCTTCCCATTTATCAATCACAATGTTATAGAAGATAATGTATGAGTATAGCTCTGTTGAAAACCGAAATTCACATCTTTGCACAAACAGCATATCCTGGACCAAAATGGAAAGATTTGGTGTATGTGTGTAGGAAATTGGCCACAAGGCTGGTTTCACATATATGACTTTTTGTACACAACTTTATTGCACTGTGATGTCAGAGAGCACACAGTCATGCATGCATGTGTAAACACTCTCCAACAACTGTCGCTCCAGACATGAAGTCAGGATATTGAACCTCTTGCTTACTCTCACTGTTAATAAGATCCATACAACACATTTCCTGTCCGTCTCAGTCGTAAACACTCCGCCGTACTGCGAACATATGCACAGCACGTCATGTTTGGCTAAGGCTATACATGATGCCAGCTATGTCTAATTTAATGAAGCGTGAAACAAACAGCTAGCGGAGGGGAGAAAAATCGCAAAACACTTCTCATTATAATACAACTTGCAGAGAGATCTGGACACAGAAACACAACATTTGTAACCAAGGGCTTAGAGTTAGGTAGGTGAGAGCCACTTATCATCATATCAATGATGATAAGTGAATCTTTTTCATAGAATTACCAAAAAATTTGAGCTTTACATACTTTATTCACAGAGCAAATGGCGCCTAAGTACAAACTGGACTGCATTTGAAGGAGAAGCCTGTCATGCTTTCACACGTGAGAAACATGCTGTAGATAGTTTTAACTCATGTTGGTTGTCACTAGGGCAAGAGGGTTGCAGGTTCGATTCCGGCTTGGGACTCTTCTGTGTGGAGTTTGTATGTTCTCCCTGTGTAAGCGTGGGTTTTCTCCGGGTACTCCGGCTTCCTCCCACAGTCCAATTTAGGTTGCAATTTAGGTTAATTGATCACTCTAAATTGCCCGTAGGTGTGGATGTGAGCGTGAATGGTTGTCTGTCTCTATGTTGTCTGTCTCTATGTGCCCTGCGATGGACTGGCGACCTGTCCAGGGTGTACCCCTTCACCCAATGTTCGCTGGGATTGGCTCCAGCCCCCCGCGACCCCTAACGGGATAAGCGGTTGACGATGAATGAATGGTTGTTACTAATCGCTGTGCTATCCTCCAGATCCACCAGAGGTCCCTACCTGCCTCCCTACCTGAGAGCAGAGTCTTCACAGCTGCCTGCAATCAGCACTCACTGAGCCCTGACCAATCAGCTCGTCAGCCTGCAGGACTACACCTGACCAATCAGCTCGTCAGTCTGCTGGACTACACCCGACCCGGCTTCAGTCTCTGTTGACTGTAACGCCTGGGCCACAGAGTTCTTATCAGAGTTTTTTCAGCTTGGTTAATTTTCAGTTTATTGTGTGTTTTGCTGTTTTTGGTTACTACTGCCCAAAGTAAACGCTTTGAGGAGACACTGCCTGTTTTGTAAAATATATTAAAAACACTCAATAACTCATTAAAACTCATCAATATGTAGTAAGACAAGTCAGTATGTACAGTGTAGGTGGATGTTGGATAAAAATCTGTCCATCATTTGGTGGACGTTACCAGATGCATTTTGTGTAATTACATGAAAACAACTGTAGATGCCAATCATGTAAACCACATCCAAACCAAACACAGGAAAATAAAGCTCACTTCCTAACAGGGTCTGTGTGAGGGTGGCTGGTCATCATGAAGTCTTTGTCTCCATCTGTTGCTCAGTCGCTGTACTGCATGCTCTGTCTGACGAGGCTCTCTCACAGCAGACTAATGACGCCGACGATGGCTCTGTTCCCGTGAGAGGGTCTGTGAGCAAACATGCATGATATCAGGGACCTGAAATCAAAGCAGCTAAATGGAAGTCACCCATCATTCATTTCCTCATTTACATACATGCTTTTCCTACTATGACAAGCTAAAATGCCTGTTGGAGCTCTACACCACTGAGGACAAAGTTTCGTCACATACTGATGCTTTGTCAGAGCCCTCTGTGTCACTTTTTGCTTGCAAAAAACACATGCATAATGTGAATTAAAGAAAAACACTTGTATGTTTGGGCAACAAAACAACCACAGTTCAGCTTAAAATTACTACCTTTACACACCTTTATATACACACCTTTATACCTTTACAATGACAATGTGACTTGACATTGTGAACTCGGGACACAAACAGCGGTCAGTGTAGGGAGTTGGCTTGGGAACCGGAGGGTCACCGGTTCAAGTCCCGACATGGGCCAAGAACTGAGTGTGAACTGGTAGCTGAAGAGGTACTCAGTTCCCTTTTCTAGGCAGGCAGTATTACTTCAAAATAGTTGCAGGTTATAGTAATCATGAACCCCTACCTAAAACTGTTGAAATGGAAAAGAGTATTCAGTGCAGATGTATTTAAGAGGAAGGGACTTTACAGTGAAAGTAACACAGGCATGGGGTTCACAGATCATTTTAATGAATGTCATCCCTGATTTTTAAGATCAATACAATACATTAAAGGACAGAAGACATCTCATTGTTTATAAAATATCACAGTTCATCTTTAATATTCACAACTCATTTCTGACAGATCAAGCTGAGCTTGTATCTGGAGCCTTTGTGACCGACTTTTAATCACAGGTGTCAAATGAGAGTATAAAACCAAACTTTAACTGACTGACATTTATAGTTTGGGAGCTTTCTGTTAGTAACCACACATAAGCAGACTATTGTACTTTTCAAAGTAGGGAGAGGTGCACATAATGAGCTTAGCTGCCATGGAAACAAACTCTTCAAAGTTCACTTGGCCGTCCAGATCCTTGTCCAGTCCCGCCATGATCTCCCCCAACTTTTGAGGGTTGCTGCTTGCCTTTGAAAAAAATGAAAAAAAAATGAAAGAATTATTTAAATATAGCCGTATGATTTAATCATTACATTTTTCAACACATCCAGACAAATTAGAAGTCCCAGTGAGATCAGTACCTCCTGAATGAGGCCGTGGAGCTCTTCGCGGAACAGAGTCCCCATCTCCCGTCTGCTCAGGTGTAACTTGTCACCATGCTTTTCAGCGTGGCTCTCGAACACTTGAATGAGCATGTTCATGGCTTGTTCCAGTTTACTCGGTGCATGTAGTACTGTGCAGAATGACTGAGGAGTAAAAGTGCAAAAAAAAAAAAAAGTGATTAAATCTCAGATGATGCATTCTAACGTATTTTCATTTGTTTCCAGATTTCCCGTACAAAACGTTCAGATTATCTCGTCAAACTGGAGCTTTGAGCTGAGTAATGTTGCTCTTTGCGAAAGGTCAATGAAAATGTTTGGATTATTCAAATCAAGACATCACATGATCAATAGTCAAGCTTTAACCCTCTGAGATCCACATTAGACCTGTTTTTGTCTTCTGTATGGGGGTACAGTGGGTCTTTAGGGGGAGATAGCAGGTCAACAGTAGATGTCACATAGAAGTGATGAACATCGTCTGTAAACTGGATACCTGCAGATTAATTTCAGATGCAACTCAGCACTATGTGACAATTTGTTCTAGTCATTAATCAGAAATATAAATGAATTAATTAACTCATGAATTATTCAAAATTAATTATGAAAGCGTATAAGAGTTTGGAACATTATGATGGAAGTATATGATGGCCATTCCCACGCTTTATTATGTCTCATGAGTTGTTGCAGCAATTTTTGGGTTTTATCACACAGATTTGGCGCTAAATTTAACAATTTTTTTACCAGTCGCTAATTGATTAAAATGCCACATTAATACACCAAAACTTTGAGGAACAACATAGAAAAGGCCATGCTGTGATTTGGTATCCACACATGGTCTCACAAACAAATTATTTTATTATGCTGTTGAAACTGCTCCTTTTGAGGAAATATCATGCTGTTTTGTAAAGATTTTTCTAACAGTCAGTCGTATAAAGTAGTGACAATTTTCAAGTGCTCAGAAAATATTTTAACACAGTAACCAAACTGAACCAAACAGTACATTTAAGAAATTCTGATTATGTTTGTTCACGTTATATTACACAGATATTAACAGATTTATCCACATAAGATTTCTAAATTCTCAAATATTGATAATGACCTCAAAATTCAATCAAAAATGTCTTAAACTTTTGTATTGTATTACAGATTTGGTCTCTCAGGGTAAACACTGAACTCAACATTGATGTATTTGTGACACTATGATGCTACTTTGATAGTTTTGCATTATAGTGTACTACACTTATATTGTACCAGCTGATCTGAGTGTGTCCAGGGCTAAGGTGTGACTTCCAGGAATGAATCACTACCTGTAGTAAATCATGTTATCTCATATATACTTAGACATGATCTTTAGTCTCAGATGTTCTCAATAAAGATATATTTCCAAATATTAACTGAGAATTGTATACTCACCTCCATGACACTGAAAATGAGACGATCTCGAGACGCAGGAATGACTTTCACCTTCATCTCAGGGCTTTTATAGCGTTGCCTGTCCAGATAAAATCCCTTCCCTCTCAGTTTGGGTGTGGCTGCATCTGCAAACACATCAAGCATTTCAGTACATCTAGATATCTCATATAAAGATTTGATAAATTGTAAATGTAATTCTTCTTTTTGGATGACACGTTACTTAGTCGTTTATATCTCATTTTATATCTCAGTAACAGTGCATGGTCACCCGAAGGTTTTGGAAGTATTTCATTATGCCTGTTGTCAAAAGACGTCACTGTTTTGCAAGTCACAAATAAGTCCTAAGTCCTAAAGTTTGAGTTTGGATGACCTGTCACTATATTTTATTTTTTATTTATTTTAACGTTTAGTTCGAACTGGACCCAAGATACAAATTAATGCTCAGTGCATGTAGTATCTGGAGGTGGATTTGGATGCAACAGTACACCACGTTTAGTTGTTGGTTTTGAGAGTCTATCAACCCATTTTCTCTTCTCAGTTTCACTTTTCTCCTCTCATTCTGTCTGTGAATCATTTGAAGGAAACATTGGTTTACGACTTTCTTCCCGGACTTCCTTGAAGCCATTGGCCTGCATTCATTCTCAGCCTGCTGTTGTTGAATTCCTGGTGCAACATATCCTCAACGGTCGGACTGTATGATATCTTACGAAAGGTTGCTCCTTATTTTTCATGCATTCTCCAACGAATGTCCAGCAACACATGTCAGTATCCATTTGTTACATGTATACAGTCTTCAAAATAAGACAGGAATAGCCAAAAAATTACTTAGGTTTAGGAAAAGATCACATGCATTAAGTATGGAGGTGTTACACAACAAATAAATCAAAGCTGACTTATGGTTTCACACAGGACATGAATAGTGGTCTCCTGGGTCTTTAGACCCATCCATCCACACCAACCTTCTCCATATGCAGACTTTGTTGCTCTATACTTCCTGGTTCATGATTAGGTCGATTACATACAAATTGCTTATACCAATATACAATATACAAATTACTGTGCATCACCCATAGGTATAGCTATGAACAGTGTCTGACAACGGCCTGCCTGGTGCCTCCTGAGGTGACAGAGATCGTAAAACCTTGATTAGGAGACAGGAATGCTCAGTATGTGGACAGTGTGCTGGGTGTGTCGTCTACCGAACAGGGGTCATGCTAGTTTGCTCATGCTCACTCATGCTAGAATGACAACATGGTATGTAGATAGCACTCCCAACTCAAGTTTGAATCCTAATTTAGAAGCAATCTCTCTTTTTGGAGACTGTTTTTTAATACAGCTGGTCTCTGTATTCAGGGCTGCATCACAACCAGTGTCTGCTGCTTTGTCAGCTGCGGCAATTAGAGCTGGAAGTGGATATATTATAGCTTTTATATGACATTTCCTTCCATCATTTGACATAAATTGCATTCATATTCAACACAGTGGGTTAACAGAAGTCCTGCCGTCCTGAGTGTACATTTGATTTATGTCTCAGCGTCTGACTTTTCCCATTAGCACCATCCCAACACAGAAACGTATAATACTTGATCAGGATGTATCATGCTTTAAATATATTACCCACAGTGAACTGTGCCTTCAGTCTTTAATTTCCTTTGTGATATGAGTTATGGTAATCCCCTTGTTTCATCACTGAATATTCACCTTTGTGTTTTTTTATTCACTGTGATAAAGAGCATGGGTCACGGTGAGCTGACGTTTTGCAGTGGAGATGGCTTTGCTAGATGTGTGGTACTGAAAAGGAGAAGATAAGTGATTTTCAACACACCAGACTCAGAAGCCTTAGTGTCCAAAGTGGTACCATAGACTGTATATAAGAAGTGGTCACTTTGATGTCACCCGTTGGTGGCAATTTGGCTGTCGCCATCTTGTTTTCTTTGCAACCAGAAGTGACGCAAGAAGGTGGAGTAAAGTTCAACCGAACGCTGAAGAAAACATTTTTAAGGGAATTTAAAACACATTATGAAAGGGTTAAAGTTCTTAGACAAAAACACGGACAACTCCCAGACCAGACAATGCAGTGGTAACGACCTGTCAATCACAACGTAGCCCCGCCCTAAAGCATCCCCTACTTTATGGTCTATCTGACTCTAAATTGGACCATAATTTACTAAATGAACATCATGCTGTATTGAAGAAGACTTGAAACAAGAGATTGAGACCATAAACTCATGTTTACAATGTTTACTGAGGTCATAAATCAAGTGAGAAGTAGACTCATTTTCTCATAGACTTCTATACAATCAGAGGAGTCGCCCCCTGCTGGTAGTTAGAAAGAATGAAGGTTTAAGGCACTTCCACATTTGGCTTCACTTCTCACACCTGGAGGTCGTCCACTGGATGGTACCTGCTGTATTTATGCCAATGAAATGAGCTCGCTCAGCCAAAAAGTTTAACAAGACTAAGAGCCCTATTTAAGCATGGTCTGATATACAAGGATAAAAGTGCTGGAACAACTGACTGACTGTAAATGGTAAACTGACTAGCATTTATATCGTGCTTTTCTAGTCATCTGATCAAATGTCAGCTTTCAACACTTCATACACTGATGGCTGAGGCTGCAATTCAAGGTGCCAACGCTGCCCATCAGGATCTTATCTAAATACTCATTCATTTCATTCACGCACCGAGTGGTCAAGGACACATCGACATGTGACCTCCGACCTTCCAGTAGGTGGAGGCTGACTGTCTATTGATGCATCGTCCTTAAGTCAGGTTGCTATCCCCCAAAAATAATTTAATAATCTCTGTAGAGACACCAAAATGCAGCCTTAACTGTTGAATAGAGTTTTCCTCTGACTATCCAGACAGTCTGGAGTCACAAGATGCAGCAAATGCCATGTATCTCTAAATCTGGTGGGTTTTTTCCCTTTATGAGTTGACAAAAATCTCCTCTTAATCTAATTTGAAACCCAATAGATTATTTGTAAAAATGCAGTATCGTAAAGTTGGAAAGTGATGTTTTTTATCTCCTTAAAAGCGGTTTTCAAACGATATCTTGTTCACATTGCATAACTTAGACATACATCTTTAATACAACATACTTGCCTATCTGAACAGTCTTGTGACACCAGGTCATACGACTCTCTGAACTTATCTTCCTTCAAATCAGGGCAGGCCAACCAGAGGTGCCACGTTTTTAATACGCTACATTCAGTCTGTTCAAGCTACTGCCTTCAAGAATGCAGAAACTGCACGTCAGCTAAAACAGTGTAGATATGTTCAGTTATTACCCACATGTCCCACAGTATAGACAGAGTTTAAGGCCAACTGTGAGCCATTTAATGCACGGCATTCATGCTAGACAGGTATCAGAAGACAAAACAAGTTCAGCCACCATCAGTTTCACCTTTCAACTTGGCTGAGCTTTTCTCAAAATTAAATAACTTTTAATCACCATAGCTGCAGAGGTAAGTGTATGTACAACATGGCTGTTTAGCAACACTGGGAAAATTATTCAAATCCTCCAGTAAAATGAGCGATAACACCATATTGCTGCTTTGTATTTTATGGTCTCTGCTCACGGCTGCAGTATCATGCCACCAGACCACAGCTTGTGTTTCTAAGAAGTTTTTGCATAAATTACTGTCAGACAAGCCGCTGTTACATAATTGAAGAAGACTTTGTAAGAGGCCATATTGAGTTTCTCCAGACTGCATTGTGTGCAGTCCTTTTGAGGGTTGAGTTTAACCTTAAATGCTACTTCGCCATGTGCATGCGTGTGTGTAAGGCTTTGCTATATCAATTTCACCTCTCTGCCTGATGGGAATACATCTTTTTAAATATTTGTAGAGTCAAATGTCAGTATCCTTTCTATCTTAGACAGATATTTTGTATTATAGGCTTTTAAGTGAAACAGTCTCAATAGTTAAAATATGTGCCATCTGCTGTACTTCACCCCTGTAGATGTTTTGTGCCACAGCGATGTGAGAAGCAGATGGCTTCAGAAGTCAATACTGGGACTTGTACAGAAGTGTGGGTTGGAGGACACCACCCCTTAGTATATATTTATAAGGCACGTCTTAAACAGCCAACAACCCTTGCACCTCTACTGCAGTATATGGACACTTTCTGAGTTCAAGACTGTTTCTACCTGGAGACTCCAAAATTCAAAGCACAGCTTGGTAAAAAGCATTTCAGTTTCTTTCTGAAATTACAATTTAGTCCATAGTTTTGCCTTTGCTTTTATTATCCGGTATACATCCCTCCTGAGTGAAAATCTCCCATTGGACCACGCTTTGTGATTAAAGAAAAACTAAATGATGATGGTATCATAATGTACTTTACACCAGTTTCGGCTGATCGCTATTGGATCCCTGTTACGCATAGGGTTGCTTTTTAAATTCTACTCTTGACATACGAGGCATAATGTGGTCGGGTCACGGTGTTGAGCCCTCACATCTTCAGAGAAGGGACTTCAGACTGTTTCATGTCAAAGCTGAAAAGGAAAAGTGGTTTTGTTAAGGTTTTGTTGCTCCTTCACTGTGAAACAGCCTTCTGCAAGAGAAATCAGTGCAAGGCTTTAAAAAGGACCATGACACCTTTTTGTTTTGTCAGTCTTTCTCTGGATTTTGTACCTTTTATTATGTGGGTTGTGGACTCTCCTTTTTAAATATATAAATATATTCAGTCTCATTTTTTTATCTCCCTCTTTCTACTTTTAATTGTTTGCTTTTTTTGGGTGAGCAATTTTCAGACATCACTATCATATCTGGTAATGTGTGAGGAACATTTTGAATTATTTTTTTGTTTATCTTAAAAGCCACTGATAAAAGAAAATAATAATAAATAATTACCTGTTGGTCCCAACCCACTTGCATTAGCGTTACAGAAGAACATGTGATGGATGGTGTAGAGTGACTCAGCAACACCTATAAAACTGCTTTACTGGCTGTTTATGCTGCTTCAGTGGTTCGGGTTAGAGGCTCTTAAAGAGTAAGGGTGCTAATTTTTTTTTTTTTTTAATTTAGGGGAGTACCAGCCCGTTCTCATTCCCAGGCCGTCAAATACCAACGCTTTGTCATGGCCATCGGCATGTCGTACCAACACATAAGGCACCAAGATGCACCGGGCTTTCCATTGACTACAATGTGAAGCCATCTGCATCTATAATAAATGCTCAGGGGAAGTGCTTTGGTAACATTGCTTTAAGAGCGAAAAGACACCTGGCAGGAGGGAAGGTGGATGGGTCTAACAAACACAGGGCTTTCATCCAGGAGACCACTGTTCAGGTCCCATGTGTCAAATTACAACTGGTTCGTTTGGGTCCTGTGTTCACAACATTCAGTGTCATTTTTACTGTACAAGTGTAGTAGGTTTAAGTCCAAACATGTCTTTTTTTTTTAACCTAAACCTAATTGGTTTCATTGTCCTAACCTAAGCAAGTGTTTTTGTTTAATTCAAAACATTAAGCATGTTTACTGTGAGCGAAAAAGTGACACTGAGGTGTCTGACAAAGGGGTCTGACGGGTTTATAGAGAGACAGAAATGAGCTTACTAGACCTCTGTAGTCTAAACTCCAGAACTGTGATTCTTACAGTTTTATATAAGTGCAATGCTAAAGCAATACAGTACTCTTTAAAAATTAAAAATCAAAAGTCTTGATGCAAGGATCGTCTCAGTTGATATGTTTCAGTCAGGAAAGACACAAGTGAACAAAAATGCAGAAGCTTTATTTAAAAAAAAAAAAAAAAAAATTAGATCCTACTAATAAATTGACCACATTGATTAGAGATCAGATTTGGGGACAGGTCCTTACAAAGAGCAACCAATGTGGTTCATAAAGTTGGCCTCAATACTGGTGGTGGTGGGGTGATGAAGACTGCAATGGCAGCAGAGGGATAAAACAAGTAGGGTGTTTAAAGGAGTGTTTATATATATATATATATATATATATATATATATATATATATATATATATATATATATATATATATATATATAAGTTGTGGTTTTACAAGGAGTTATGCATGAGACGATTTCTTGGCTGGGTGCAGTTGCTTGGCAACCTCAAAGACCAAGAAATAGTTGTTTCATATATACCAAATGTTAGCGGTGTCCAATTGCTCGTCTTTTAGCAGGAAATAACTCGAGAAACTTGAGAAATCACCAGCTAATAAGTGATAAGAGCCCACTGATGATGCATTAGAAGGAAATTTATCCTCCTGCTTGAACTGGCCCTGAAAAAAATGTTGAATCAGTGAATTGGTTTTTTCAGTTTTTGAGAAAATGGATTAGTTCTGTTCTGTGCTTTGATAATCTGTAATAAATATTTGAAATGCATCATGATCAAAATGAACCTCCCGAATTTCCCTCCGGGGATTAATAAAGGTTCATCTTATCTTATCTTATCTTAGATCAGGAGATGCACTGTGAGGGAACTACATGTTTGTTTGGATGCGTCTAATGCAACTCTGTCCTTCGGTTTTTGTTTTGACTAGTAAGCATCTCATATCAGAGGAAACATATTTTTGAATCACTTCATCATCTAGCAACTGATGAACCTGATGACTAGTAATGCAACCCGATCTATACAAAGACTAGGTCCATTCAAAGGGGAATTAAAATGGTTTGCAAATGCAAAGTGCATAAAGCCTCGAGTGCCTGCAGCACATTTCTTCAATAAATGTCTGTTTTATCTGCTGGTCAAAGTTACCTTATTCCTCCTGCGAAATGAACAATGATAATGGGTCTGATGAATGAAAGCTGATGTCTCAGAGCGCCTGAATGCACCGCCAGCACAAAACAGAAAAAGGCAGGGCTGCTGGGTGAGCAAGGAGGAAGGGATGACGTCAGGCCGACATGAATTACCCCCATCAGACACTGGGTGGTGGTGTTCAAGGCTGCCTTCGCCTAGCAGGCCCGTTGAGCCTGTTCCACATGTTAACTGCTCTCTATATTGAACAGGTTTCATAGTGCTCTTCATTATGTTTTCAAAACTTGAGAGTTCTGCGGGTGTAAACCTGTTGAGTGAAGTCTTTTGCAAACTGGCAGCATTGGGCAGGTTTGTAGGTAGGTAGGTTTGTATCTATAAAATAAGATGGGAGACAGTATTAATTAAAATCGTGTGGTCATTTAGGACCCAATCACCTCACTAGAAGAGGCTGATTGAGAAAAAAGTAAGGGATAAAATCCTAAATGCATCAGTTATAATATTTTTGGTCAAGATTGTAAAGTGATATAGCTTTTTGGTTTTGGAACGGACCACAAGCATGTAGTTTATAATCAATTCACCCATTCACACATCGATTCATACACTGATAGCAGAGGCTGCCATGCAAGGACTCAACCTGCCCATCATGATCTAATTTAGATGCTCATTCACACACTGATGGCTCAGCCTTCAGGAGCAATTTAGGGATAAGGATCTTGTCCAAGGACATTTGAACATGCGATGGTTACCGTGTCCATACCGTAGTTTCAATGAACAAATCTTGCAGAAAAGTAGCATTTTAAAATTGATGTCCAAATCCAGAATTTGCAGACTCATCCAGCACCAAATTTCTTGTCTGAGGATCAATTTGTTAAATCTGATGTACAGTATTTCTGTTGCCAACAGTACACACACTTATTTTCACATATAAATACAGAGAATGGATGATATTTTAGGGTATGTACTGTATATATTTTGAGTCATATTGTAACAGTGTAAATAGAAAGAAAATCTGACTTGAGACATGTCATCACCACACCACAGTAAACATTGTGAGTCAAGCTCTTTGCTTATGCATTTGACAAAAGTGACAAACGAGATAGAGTACTGCTGCACATGAAAAACTCACGTTAATCTTCTGACAAAAAATGTGTCAAAAAAATCACAATATTTTCGTAGTTATTGAAGTTACTGTTATTTTATTCATTAAAACATTAGCTGTTTCTTTTTGCTGTTAGACTGAGGAGCTGAAGAGCACAACACAGTTGTATGTATGTGCCATTTATGCAGCTTATAACAGGCTGCCACACAAGCTGCTCTTATATAATTAATGGAGCTTCACGACTTTGTGAGGGCCCGTATTGAGTTTCTCCAGACTGCATTGTTTGCAGTCCTCACAAAAGCTGCGTTCAGCCTTAAATGCTTCTTTGCCCTACTTGTGTTAATGAAGACTGAGGATGTTCGGCCGCCTCTGTCGGGCTCTGTGGGTCGGTCACATCTCTGTCCTGCAGTTTGAGTCAAGATGTGCATTTTATGGAGCTCTGACTGCGCTGTGATCAATAGGTGTTTTCGGGGTGACATGTCAACATCCTCAGTGTCACTTTTTGGTAGGATTTGACTTTTTGTCAGTCTACTGTCAGCTCTCAAATCTAGACGTTTCTCTCTGACTATCTTTGGATAATGAGCCCTGTATTTTCAAGAATCTACTAACAGTCACTTGTAGCGTAGAGATTTAACTGTTTCTAGTATAAATGCTTTGGTTTGCGACTCGGCAGACGAAATGAGTAACTTGAAAGACTTCTGCCAGGATTTCTGGTTTGTGTAATCAGTTAAAGGAGCTCTATGTAATAATCAGATACTGCTTGACAGTGACTCCTGTGGCAGGTAAGTCAACGACAGTCAGCATCCTGTTGCTAACACTCACCAAGACTGAACGCGACTGACAGGCATCATGTTGACTGACGTACGTTAGCAACATTAGCAGCTATAACCACATCGTCACTTAACATGCTTGGCAGTAATGTTTGCTCACCGAAAGAACATCCCTCCATGAACTGTGAATTTCTCCACTGCGGGACCAATAAAGGAATATCTTAAGTGATGTTGATTTTCCCCTAATGTCGGTCATATTCCTGTTTTGCAAGACGGGCTCACGAGGACCCAACATAACATTAGGATGGTTGAGTTGTGGGGTTTGTTTTTTTTGTTGCTGTTAGCTCTGTAGTAACAACACTCACATTAAAAGTAGTTTACAGGCTGAAAGACCTAAAACCCAGAAAGTCGCAGAAGGTCTAACTTTTTTTTTTAGCTTAGGTTGCAACCTGTTCACACATTGGCAATAAAATGATTAAAAAATATTTATACATGCCAAAACTTACATAAAGTCCTTTTTAATAAAAATGTTGTATTAATCAGAAGAATAAATTAGTGCTGCCCTAACTTATACTGAGTTTAATTTTGAATGTGTGAAATTAGTACATAGCTGTACAGAAACTGGTACACTCCACCACAAAGTCTTGTGCTTGACTCATCTGTGCAGTCGTTTAAATCGAGTCAGTAAACGTTGGACCAAGAGCTGAGTGTTAGCGGTTTTGTATGTGATTAATTGCAGTTAACGTAATTCACATGCAGCTCATTCTTCAAATTATTTTTCTGACTAGTAAGCAAATAATTTGAGGAAATATATTATTTAATCACTTTGGAAAAGAAAAGGTCAAACTGGGAGTGATTTAGTAACGATGTATGAATGTAATGCAACCCATCTATACAAAACCAGACAAAGAGGAAATCAAATTGTTTATGAATGCTCTCGTAACTGCACAAAACCTCTGTTGCCTGCAGTGTGTTGCTTCAATGAATGCCTGTCTGTTTTATCTGCTAGTCAAAGTGACATCGCAGTATTCTGCCTCTGAAACAGCCACAATGCGTCTGATGAATGTAGTCTGCGTCAGAGCCTCCAGGACTGATGTCATTTAATAGGCCAGCGTTCAGAATAAAATAGGAGGAGCAGAGCTGCTGGATGAGCAGCACACTCTTGGACCGAGGGGGGAAGGGATGACGCCAGGACCTTGACAGCTGGCTGACTTGAATTACTCCCATCAGACACTGGGTGGTGCTCAAGGTTGCCAGTGAACTAATGAAGTCTGTTCAGAACCGGTCTTGTAATGCTCAGGTTTCACAGTGAATGGCCATGAATCGATATGGATGTAAACCTGAAGTCTTCAAAGGCTGAAAATTGGCGCAGGGGGACCGACTCTGATGCATCTCTTAAATGTTTTAAGCCAGATTAAGCAGTCCAGCTTTTCTTAAAATAAGAGACATGAATAGTGGATGACATCTTTATTAAGATGGAAGACTTTTCAAGCACAAAAAGAAAAGAGTAATTGAATTTGTTTGCAGTGATGCATATTTTGCAACATCACAAGGTGCATCGTTACAACCTGACTTAACGTTGTTAGTATATAAATTGTGTAAAGAAATGGGTGCTTGAATGTGAGCTATTAGACATTCAGGCTTTCTTAGAACCAGGGTCCGCATTCCTGTTCACTGTTCGTGTAGTGGTCTATGAAGAACTTATTGCAGGCGACAGTCAGCGTAGCAACCAGAACGACAAACTCCTGGTAGTCCACTTCACCGTCCCGGTTTTCATCCAGATCAGCCATAATCTTCTCAACCACCATGGGGTCCTTGCTGTCCTAAAACAGAAACATCATGATGAAAATCAAACCAAAGAGAAATTTGTTTCACAAGATCAGTTCCTGGTGTCGACAACACTTCCAAGCCTTAATCTGAAGTTCTGGGGTGTTAAGGTATCTGGTCTTTATAGCCAGTAGACAACATGGAGGGGGGTGGGTTATTAACTTGTCATCTCCTCTCTCCATCCACTAGTAGGAGAGAGAGCAGGCTGAGCTCTCACTGTGGCTATACCTATGAAAAGTAATGCTCTGTGCATACCACACAAAATCAATGGTGTGTAATTGACAAACTGTCAACCAGGAAACAAGAAGCAGCAAACGCTGCATAGGAAGGAGGTCGGGGTGGGTCAAAACAGCAGACTTTCTCCCAGGAGACCAGCGTTTGTGTCCCAAATTAAACCAGAAATCAGCATTCATTTATTTGTTATGTAACTTCTGTCCTTAAGTTACGCCACGTCTGGAGTTATTTTAACCCAAACCATGACCTGTACCTGAACTTAAAAGTAGTTTGTTGCCTAAACGTAAGGAAATTGTTTCCTGTGAAGAGGGAAGTTTATTTTGAAAAGACCGTATGCATGTAACACATGGAAATTGACACCGGTTGCTGGACATTCGTAGGCGACAAAGGAGGAGGAACTTTTTTCATAAGATATCATACAGCATGTTGTATAATAATATGTTGGAGAGGTTGTTGTTGATCTAGTCTCCCTGACTCAGTGATCCTTCTTCTGACTGAGGCTTATACCAGTTTGAATCTACGTTAAAACAAAACACCACATCACCTGCTAATTATAGGCCTTCCCAAAGGCACCAGACACTGGGTCTCATCCTGCTCATAACAGATTAGTTCTTTAGTGGCACGAACGCCAAGTTTGGAAATCAGTATTTTTTAAGGTATTGTATTGAAATTCCAGTATCGTTTGGTTATAGTCAAGATACTCACTGCCAGAAACTCGGCGAGTTCCCCGTACAGCAGGTTCTTCAGCTCGGCTTTGCTCAGCTTGTATTTGTCACCTTCCTTTCCAGAATAGGAGTGGAAGACTTCAATGAGGCCCTCCATGGCAGATACCAATTTGGAAGCCATTTTTCAGTCCTACGATTAAAGCCTGGAAGGACAAATCACGAGCGTCATTATTAAAAAAAAAAAAAAAAAAAAAACACTAGTGAGTAGTTTAAGTCATGAGGAAAATGGTATTTCAGCAATTTTGCTGATTTCCACTGGGGAAAAAGGAGGGAGAAATGATGAACTGATTGACTTGAGGCCAAATAAAATGTAGGAATGACAGGCAGAGTTAAACTAGTTGAAATGTCTCACTCCACCAGCCCTTCACTATCAGACACCTGAGATGGAAGCTGCCACGGGGGGGCTGAGTCATGTCACCTCCGCCCTCAGTGAACCAGAGGAGGACAAAGGACTGACCCCCTGCAGGGCATCATGCACACCACATAGATTTAGATCTGGGCTGGCATTACTTTACATAAACTACCTGATGCCTTCATGCTGAGGATTAACGTTGGTCATGTTTCATCATCTGAATGTCTGATGATTCTTATCTATATGAACAGAGACGTGCTCTCGTCAATAACGCAGGGCTGCAGTAAACCGCTCTGTGTGAGAGAGTGTGAATAAATAAGTCAGATCCACGGTTTGAGAGCCAGAAGTGCTGCATGACTTTCCTGAGCGATGCGGTGCCACATTCCTTGATTAGCCTCCATGATTGCCGTTAATCATTTATTCCCGCTGCGATCGGGGACCTAATTAAACTCCTTTTGAATGTCAAACGCAGAGCTGGTGTTAATTAAGACTGAGACTAAAGCACGAACACTTTTGGAAAAGTTAAAAAAAAAAAAAAAAAAAAAAGACTGCCGATGCACATGGAAATAATAAAATACAGTTTTAAAAAAAGTACCATGTTTCCATCCTTTGGTAGGATTTGTCACCTCACAGCTTTCAGACTTTACGCGTTTAAATAGCAACGGAACAGAAACAAGCAGGAACTCACCTGAACACTGAGGACAACAGCTGCTGCTGGAAGTGACTTCAGCTCTCATCTCATCACTTATATCCCCCCTCACCTGTGCGCAAATAAATCTGGATCAGATGCTCCTCCCTCCGGACAGCTGCTCCTCAGTGATCCGCAGGGCCATGTACGGCAGCCTCATACCTTTACCTCACGGCTGGGAGAAGCACAGCTGTAACTCAGTTTATGACCATTTAGGTATAAAGTATGGAAACCAGCATGTTTAACTCTCATCCTACCAGCAACATACAAGAACTACATAATAATAAATTATCCCACTGTAAGAAATAACCATCATAGAAAAATGATTTCTTCTCAAAACAATGAAGTTACAGTTGATTTGTATACTGTGCAAAATACAGATACAAATGGCAGTACAAACCACATTTGCTTATTTACCATCCTTTTATCTAGTTTTTGGTGATTTCAAGTATTATTTGTGTTATACAGGGATAATTTTGAACCCAACTTGAAATAATTGAAATAACCTTCCTTCAAACTTTAACACTTGTTTTTCAAACGTAAATAGAGACTTTGGTTTGTCAAACTAAAAGTTGAATAAATTTAATTCAGATTTCTCCTTCACAATGACTGACAGATTAGCCCATGGCAAACATGAACTCACCATGTAGTTCTATTAATCTTTCTACTATCTAATATCTATTAAAACTGCATACGTGGTTTTGGTGATGTTTACTGGGTTTGTTCAGGACCCCAGTGCACTGGTCTTTTTAAAAAGCACTAAAACAGACACAGAAACAATGATACCAAGTCATTAGGAACAGACTGATTGATAAAGTCATGAAAAACTGAAGTGATGGAATAAAGCATCGGTAATACACTATAAGACTAAAAGAACAAACTAATGAAACTCTGGTGTGTCTGTGTCCCAGTCCCAGTCCCCTATTTGTCCAGCTTCATTGTCCTTATTCTTAGCTGTTATGTCTGTTTCAGATTCCTTGTGTGTGCACAAATAGTTGGCCAATAAAGCTGTTCCTGTGAACTGATACTGACAAATAATACAAGAAACGGGCTGGAGAAATTCATTTTCCCAGCCATAGCTTTTCCCTTCCCTACGTGCTGCCTGTGTTCGTGTTATTAGGCCTTACTTATGCTTATTAGGTGTGACTAATGCTTTCCAGCAACATCATTTGCAATTAAGGGAATGATTGTGCTTGAATGACGGCACCACTTGAATAGCAATGCAAACGAAGTGCAGGCAGACCAGAGCAACAGAATACCTCTTTTCACTGAATCAAACTGTTGGGGTTGATTTACATCAACATCTCCCGGATGACCACTATCAAGGTTTTATGGATATTTACATTTGCTCTAGTTAAAAATTAGCCTCAGTTCTCAAAACCAAAGATCATTTGATATATTACTGTAAATAAGAAAAAAGGTCATAGTTAAAGTATGATATCACCAGGTAAAGCATGAGATGCTTCTCAGATTTCCATTAAGGGAACATGTGTAAAATGTGCACCGAACAATATCTTATATACAGTATATACTGTATAATGAATAGACAGGTGAATGGATGAAAATGTAATTAATAGGGTCCTGTAATTTCCCTTGACTGTCATTGATGGTCATTATCTTAACACAAATGGTTTTCTGAGTTTGAGGAAACATAAAGATGAAACCCTTTCTTTGACTTGATTAACCGAGACCGACTGGATGTGTGAAAAAGAGCCTCTCATCTCTCTTCTGTTTGGGAAACCAAAGCAACCATCTCTTATTACTGGGTCTAACTAACCGATAACTGCAGAGATCCAAAGGCAGTAGATGTGGTACAGCCATCCAACATAATCACACTTTTATAGTCATGACTAAAACACTTGTGTTTTTATTCAATTACACAATAATACATCAGTACAAGGATTATAAATGTCCAGCATTTTACAAGTAATAAAAATGAGGCACATGAGCCTACGTACTTCAAATATGATACCTAGAGCAGGAAATTAGTCTCTCTCTGTCTCTCTCTGTCTCTCTCTCTCTCTGCCAAAGCAGTACAGAAAATTATTAACATGGGTAGCAGTAACTATACAATCATATTCAAATATCGACAATTGTATCAAATACGCAACTCAGTCGCGCATCCATTTGTGAAATAGTTACAAAATTTTATATATTTATTCATGTACATAGTCACAATTTTTTTTTTATTTTTTCTCGGTCAGTTAAGAGCAGAAAAGGAAAACAAAAGTTGTGCTGAGCATCATGGAAAAACAAGGAAATTTGTGTCTAACAAACTAATTAGATAGTTTAAATAATGTGACTATAATTGCCATGAGATGCAATGTGTTCAAATACAATATAATAAAGGCATTAAAAAAGCTCAAAAGGTCAATACTTTTAAAGATGTTATCACTCACATTTTCCACGCAGCTTGTTCCTCTTAGTGTATGGCAACAGTCAACATGTTACTGCACACTGCCTTTTCTCCTCATAAATAGGTCAGTTTATTTGGATCTAGGGGATGGATGAACTCAGGATATTATTTATTTTGTCAAACATAACTTCTCTCAAAATCGTTATATTGCTCACAGAAGTGAGATGGGACATCAAACTGAAAATAATGAGTTCAAGGGTGTCATCTGCTGGCCATCTGCAAACCCTGCAAACAGCCTCGCATGTAAACCTGCAGTTTAAATTGTTACATAATACTGACTGAATACTGCACATGAGAGGGAAAGTAAAAAAGTCATTTAGAAAAAAAAATGCTTTCAAGAAAAAAAAAAAATCATAATGGCTCAGTTGTGAGCTCAACTCAAATACATCAATAAACAACACAAAAAAAGCTGCTGTTGACCACCGATTGAAAGTAGTTACTTCACAGAAACAGTAAAATAAGATCAAGTTGAGAAAGATATTTGGCAGCAGTAGAATTGGTGATTATCTGACCATACATATAATAGTTGAATACAGGAGCAACTTGAAACAGTTCAGAGTCTAAAGAGAGACACTGAAATTGGGGGCTAGTTAGCACAAACTCAACGAGCTGATAAAATTACAAAGTGTATGCATTTTCAATTTCTTTTTTAGACTATCACTTACTGTATATGCTCAACTATTCTCACAAAGCATTGTCCATCCTCCATGCTAGTATGGAGTACTGAAGCCAAGTATCTACCAAGATTTACTTGGGATTTATATTTTTATGTTCCAAGGTAGGTCAGCAATTTCCCCAAAACGCATTCCTGTCACGAAGCTTTGGTATTATACATTCTGTGTGGCCCTTGACTTGGCCTTGTAACATCAGAAAAAGACACTCATGATCTCATACCTCTGAGGGCCAAAAATGTAACAGAGCATGGCGCTTTCACAATGTGGCTCCTGTCACCACATCTTCCTGGCACCTCGCTTGTTATCCAGAGTGCGACATGGGAGATCTCATTTGAGCCGTTGAGTTTGCGGCCTTTCAGCGCTTGTCAGCCGGGCAGCCGGCCTGAGATGCTCAGAGGGAGGGCGGAGCAGAGGGCATCAGCTCGGCCCTCGGGGATAACATGACAGAACGTGCCATGGGCAGGCAGGGGATCGTGTCATTGTCATCATAATGAGACTTTTGCTCCCAGCTTTGGCATAACCCACACACAAAAGGTTACCTGAGTTCAAGCCTTTACTGAGACAAAACTGGAAGAATATTTATTTTCTAACCTTTTGGTCAAAACGCCACCACAGGGATTTGTCTCTGATTTGACAGCTCATCATTACTCCTCTTAATAATCTCATTTATGGGTTCTCCGTCTTTGTCCACCACTTCTGGCCTCCTATCCTCCATAGGGGTGCCAATCACAGAAACTCCTCCCACAGATGAGTTTCTGCTCTTAACACTGTGTGCCTCCTCCCAGGACATTGTTGGCTTGCCCAGGACACCTCTCAGCTGGGCCCAGAAAAACGCCTGCTGGGTGGCCTGCTGGGGCCACTCCAGGTAGGTCTTTGTACTCAACATCTTCTTCAGCTTGCAGTACTTGCTGGGTAAGGAGTTGGGATCCAGGGGTTCCTTCACCACTAGTATGACATCACTGAACGTCTTTCCCACTGCTCTCTGCTGAGCGAAGTACAGCTCATAGTTGCACCACTCACTGTTAATGAAGTGTTGGGAGAGAACAAATATCACCTGAGCATGGAGACAAAAAAAGAAAACATGGATTAAAATAGTTTTCTCATACTTTCTTCCACATTGGATATGATGAGCTATGACTGTGTTGTATTCTGTATTGTATTTTGGCTATTACAAAACTACAATTTGGTACCTTATGACTCCTTTCAATGTTGTCAATGATGTTATCAATGATCCACCGCCCTGGCATGAAGTCCCTCTCATGAATACACAGACGATAGGAGTTCCTGTTGTTCTCCAAACAGGGCAAGAGCTGGTCCCTCACCCAGTCTGCATCTGAGTGGCTGTAGGATATGAAGGCATGATAACTAAAACTCCTTGATTCCCCTGCTGCTTTTTCCTTGTGAGCTCTGTATTTGGCCCTGATGATCTGATACGTAGCTTTAGTGTACCATGGGAGGTCAAAAATATAACAAATCAGCATCAATATCAAGATCACCGCTGCCGTGGTCGCAACACAGATGATGATAACAAGTCTGATATCACATGCCACACGACCTGGGACAAATTTGGATATGATTGTGTTGAGCAAGGCCTCTGGGTGGTAACACTTGTAGTTCCAAGGCCAGTCAGTGAGGTTAACCTTTCCCTTCGACACTGTGTCCTCGACAAATGCATGGAGCTCACAAGTGCAATGATAAGGATTGTTCCCTGCCCTCAGGAGAGACAGCTGAGGCATGTCCTGGAAGGATGCCTTGCTAATGAGACCAAATGAATTTCCATCCAAAGCCAGTGACTGTAGTGATGGACTCTTCCACTTAGATGGGATGAACTTGATTTTATTCCCACTCAGCAGGAGCTCTTTTAGGTTGGTAGCTTTCTCAAAGTATGTCATATCCAGCTGGTCCAGGTTGCAGTAGGACAGGTCCAAGTAGTGCACTGTGGTGGGCAGACACTGGAGGGCTTCACTTACAAATTGATTGTGGTGAGCAATAAGCTGAGTGATATTTTTTTGCCAAACGCAGTTCCGACTAGTTTCAGCAGATCCAAGTTTATTGTTGCTGATGTCCAACACCTGTAGCTGCTGGAACTCCCTTGTTAGCGAGGACAAGTCTTTTAAACTGGTCAGATCATTGGTGTTCATTTTGAAGGTGTGCATATTTGGCATGGTGCTCTTGTAATCACACCGTTGGTTGAAGATGAACTCATTCTGTAGTCGATTATTGGAGACATCCAGAAACTCCACACCTTCCATCTCGACCCAGGCATCGCAAGGCACACCATTGAAGTACACATGTTGAATGGACAATTCCTTAATTTTGTTGAACCAGGTGAATCGCCAGTCAAATCGCAGCACATCAGGATTGCTGATGTACCTACAAGAAACAGAGAATTGTAATGATCTGTATGTGCACATGAAAAGCAAGCAACCAGTCTCCACATGATCATTTTGAGCTTTCTGTGATTATTGAACCCCAAGTGAAGGAGTTCAAGTACCTCAGGGTCTTGTTCGCGAGTGAGGGGAAGATGGAAAGTCAGATTGGCCAGAGAATCAGAGCAGCGTTGGCAGTATTGCAGTCACTTTAACGCACCGTTGTAATGAAAAGAGAGCTGAGCTGGAAAGCAAAGCTCTCGATCTACCGGTAAATCTTCGTTCCTACTCTCTCTCGCCCTTAGAGATAAGGTGAGAAGCTCAGCCATCCATGAGGGACTCGGAGTAGAGCTGCTGCTCCTTTGCGTTGAAAGGAGCCAGTTGAGGTGGTTCAGGCATCTGGTAAGGATGCCCCCAGGGCGCCTGCCTAGGGAGGTGTTCAAGGCACGACCAGCTGGAAGGAGGCCCTGGGAAAGACCCAGGACTAGGTGGAGAAATTATATCTCCACACTGGCCTGGGAACGCCTCAGGATCCCCCATTCATAGCTGGTTAATGTGGCCTGGGAAAAGGAAATTTGGGGTCCCCTGCTGGAGCTGTTGCCCCGCGACCCGACCCCGGATAAGCGGCTGAAGACGAGTGATGAGTGAGTGATTACAGAAAATCCTAAAATATATTGCCTTTGTGTGCAAAATATGGCATGAAAATAGCATCAATATCTGTGATATTTTACTGATAACTGTGATAATATTCCAAGTCAGCTGTGTAGTGCTACCAGCATGGTACTTGAACAAATGATTAGTTTTACCAATAAGATTAGAAATAATTCAGTTCTGAAAACTTTAAAAAGTCAGTGGTAAGAGGTTGGTCAGAGTGACATAGCCTGTGGTCAAGTTCAAGGCAAAAAAAGTCCTTTGCACTGTAGTTACAGAGAAGTTTGTTATGTAGTGTGAGACTTGACTTTTTCTTTGACATTTGCTACTAAACTGCAGGTCAGGCAAGAATAGTTCCAGTTTCAACATTTACACATATTGGGGGTTATGCTTGAATTTGCATTCAATCTTGTGATTTCAATGTTGTGAGTTCGTGGAGGGACTAAATACTAGTATACAGTATGTCAATGAATTTATAATAAATAAGCATATACTACACAACTACTAACACTAAAATTGATTGTTAGACTTTATGTAAACTGAGACATCATGGGGCAGTGTCTAGCAGCATATGACATTATGACAAGTATGTGCCGAATTTCATACCAAATGAATTATATTTCACATTATTACATGATGCCCCCAAATGAGAAGATACTCACCAAAGATCCAACTTATCCAGTGCCAGGTTTGTGATACTGGAACCTGCTCCACTATCAACAAATGTGGGTGAACGGGCAAAGTCGATGTACTGAAGTCTCAACCTTTCGACTTTCTTGATGACTTGTAAGTTCATTAAAATCATCCTGAGGAGCTTCTCATTGAATTTACCTCTGTGAAAGATGAGCTGTTGGGCTGTGATGTTTTTCAAACCCTGGAAAATGTCCTCCTCTTCCATGTAGTACATGAACTCAAAGAGGTTGCGGAACTGGATGACGCTGAAGGACTTGTTAGCGAGGTCACGTAGCATGTGAGGAAGAGCATTTGGCCGTTGATCGATAGCCATATCGAAGCCCATCTGATTTGTCTGAATGACTTCTAAGCTTCCAGGCTCGTAGTAACTTAGATTGGAGGAACATTTGATTGCAAAACCTTGTAACCTAGTATTCTTCAGGGGCTGAAAATCATCTCTCTTTAGACCCATCACCAGAGGGCCACCCAGCGACAGAACCTGGAGTTTGGCAAATTTGGAGAAGCTATCAGCCAAAGTTGCTTGTTTGTAAAGGTTATTGGACATGAAGAGCTTTTTCAGATTCAAGAGAGGAGTCAGAGCCATGGCAGGAATTTCCTGCAGGGAGTTATTGAAAATGTCAAGATGCTCCAGTAGCATATTGTTTTTAAAGGCATCATTGTCAATGTGTGAAATGTTATTATACTGCAGCTGAAGGATGAGAAGCTGAGGGAGGCGGAGGAAGTCATCAGCATGGACAGCTTGAAGTTTGTTGTAGGAGAGGTCTATGTCTTCCAGCGTGGATGGAAATTGTCTCCATGGGACACTGTTGAGCTGTCTTCCCAGGCAGTCTGCTGCTCGGCCAGAGTTGTAGATGCGACAGAGTCCTGCGTCAGTATTACTGGTGAGGGGTGAGGATGGAGTCGGGGATGTCAGCACTCCAAGAAGGACAGCACTCAAATGAAGCAATTTCCAAATCATCGTGACAGACTAGTAAAGAAACAAAAAAGGAGAGATTTAATGTTAGCATTTTATTCTTTATTCCAATGAAGAAGTGACAGCACATTGACCCAAATTATTTTTGGAAGCAGGGGTTTACTTTAGTTTGTCACATGAAACTGTCAATGCTTCTCTCCAGAGATGCTGCAAGTACATTTGCTCAAGTACAAGTTTGAAATACAAATACTTTGTCAGCACATTTTCTTTTTATGTGAAAGTCTCCACTCTTCTTCCCTTTCCTGCATTTCAGAAGGAAAATACTGTACTTTTACTTTACTTTTTGTATTATTTATTTCCATACTGTCGTCATTATTTCTGCCGTCTTTCTTTATTTTTCCCTTGTCTCTGTGCCTTTTTATACTTGTTTATATCTTTCCCTCTGTCTCCTTCTTTGTGGGCTTTTTTAATCCTCTTTTCTTTCTCTTTTCCAAAGGTTATCTACACACAACCTATTCTTACACAATGCTTCAGATGATATCTTACAAAAAAGTTATCCTTCCTTTTTCATTCGTTAAACTACTAAAGTCTAGCAAAATGTGTCAGTTTCTGCTTGTTACATGCATAGTCTTTACAAAATAAACTACTGACTTCACAGGAAACAACTTCCCTATGGTTTAGGCAATAAAACAACTTAGGGTTAGGAACAGATCATAGATGATTAATAAATCAATAATATTTTTTTAACCACCCATCAACTCAACCTTAAAAAAACTTTATAACTTTAAACTTTATTAGAAATGTCATGTACATAGGGGTATATACATGTAATCTGACCTTTGCATTTAACCCATCCTAAGTATTATAGGGGCAGCTGGCTGCTGTAAAGCACCCGGAGAGCAACTCAAGGACACTTCAGCTTGAAAACAGTGGGAGCCGGGAATCAAACCAACCTTGTGGTTAACGAACAACCCGCTGAGCTACAGCCACCCCTCCTCCCTATATGGAGCCTGCCACTGCTTATACTTTCTGGTGCACGCTAATGTGAATTACACACAAATTGATTCGGATATACACAAATTAAAGTGCATTACCTTTGGTAGGTATAGCAACGAACCTTGTATGAGACAAGCCTGCTACACAACATTCAGAGCAATAACATAGCAGCAACCTATTTGCTAAGTGAAGGTAGAGGAGTAATGAAGTCACTGCCTCTGTGTTGTGATCTGAGCTTCTAGGTCCCCCCAGGTTAACACTGTTAGCACTGTTGTGATTGTTTGTCCTGTTAGCTGCTAGCCACCGGCTCAGCGGACGCCATGTTGAGAGCCGTATGGAGGCAACAGACATGCTTTGAATTTTGCTTTTAGCACCTTTAACTTTAATTCAACTCGTCAACACTGCTCTGCTTCACAATGGGTACCACTACTTTGGAAATGTATTTACTTTGTACTAAAAAAGTCAAAGTTAACATTATTATTATTATAACATTATTAAGTGGCAAGGAAACATCATCCTGTTTGTAAAAGCATCATATTCATTGTCGTTTTTTGTGAGCCTGGCTGAAAGGTCAACTCCCAACCCTTCTCTCTTAACATCTGAGTCAGTTCTAAGCAATAAAATGGCATCTAATTCCTGCAGGATTAATTATCTTTTTTTCTGAAGAAAAGGGGGAAATTCACACTTTTACAGAAACCCCCCAAAAAACTAAATATAGCACTGAGAGACAGAAGAGAGATCAAGATAATAGAGACATGATGTGACAGAGGAAAGGAGCAAATCTTACATCTTCAAGATCCTTGAGACATTTTCCGTCATCTCCCATTAAATCATAAATGTGTCTTTGCAAGATATTCAGTTTACTCTGCAGGGTATAAGTGAACCTTGCAAGACAGACACACAACAGACAACATGCTTCACACATCAGTCCACCTGCAGTCTTTATGTGGTCTCAGACAGCAAAGCTGCAGTAAAAAAAGACACATTCATATAAAACAGATGTTTTCATTAGTCTCCCTTTACACAACAGCACTCACACTGCACACTACTTACCCTCTTAAGACTAGTTTCCTGCTTAAGGCTGATAGTCAGACTCTTTCATACGCCCTCTCCTAAACCTTTATTTATATTGCAGGTCCACTCTGTTTTGGCCCTCACGTGAAACCAGGAACCATCAAATTTTATAACCCCCGTTAAACAAACAGTGTTAGTTGTATCTAGTCCAGAAGTGACGTGACTTGAGTAAACATTTATGTCTCTGCGGATATGGGTGGTGTAGAAATATATTGTTTCCCTATTTATTGTAGGTCATCTATGACAGCTTGGACAACCACCAGAATAAACTGCAGTGGAATCAATAAATTTAATTTAATTTTGCTTTGATTCAGAATGGAAACTAAATTAAAATCAATTTACCGAACCTGCAAGAACCATGAGGCTGAGAGCAACATGGTGAATATTGTTGGTCGCTTTTCCAGAGTTGATGTATCACAACATTAATAAGATAAACTGGTGTGTACAGTATTCTTTTGTAACATTTATCACATGATAAAACCCACATTAGATATATGTATTTATCACTCTCAGCCATGTGAGCAGCAAGGAATGAGATGGATTGTGATATTACAGGCCAGATCTATGTTCATTTGCTATTCAACCAATCACTCCTCATTCCTCTCAGGCCATCTGAGTGACTCATTGTTATTGCGCTCTGCTAGATAAATACAAGACCGCAAACGAATGATTGTATTCTCTGAATGAATTAATGTCCCCCTTTGTTTACTATGTGGTCATCCTCTTTCTCGCTTGACATATAAACATTGCCTGAGTGAGAAAACAGCAGCCGCGACACTGCTTCAATGAGGAAGCCAGAAACACTCCTCGGCTACCTCATCTGAGCAGCAGTGGACAGCTGTTCCTGGAAGCTGACAATAGATTAAATCAACATCAATAATATTGATGTAGTAAAACTGTGCATGAAAGGCACTGCTGTAAAATGATGTTGTATTATCACCTGGCAATAACAAAGCTTTGGGAATCAATACAATTTTTTCTCAGTTTATTGAAATGCATTCATGTTCCAGGCATTCTCAGGGGTATTGTAATATCTTCTGCCTCATCAAACTGACAAACAAAACATGATTTCTCAGAAACAAACTTGTTACACTACAATTACTTACAAATAATCAAAGAACCCTGAGTAACACTGAATAAATCACAACTCTTGTCCTGGTGTTTTGTAGACATGGGCCACTGGTCCTACATTTCCACTGTTTTAGACTCAGGCCCAACGATTTATCCATGTTTCTCTCACAAGTATCAACTTTTGTCTGGGACAGCCCAAAATTGTACTGTTAAGGCTAATTGACGTTCTGCAGAAATTTGTCACCATGCAAAATGTATGCGTAGCAAGCGCACAGACTGCGTATGCTCCTAGTTTCGTTCCACACTCCCCACTCCAGGTAGTGGTGCAGGTAGTGGTTTTGAAGACAGGTTGTGCATGGAGTCACGACGTAACCCATATTTATATGATTTGTCTTTAAAGGAATACAAAGACAGCCAAATGGCACTGAACCCCTGTCAAACAATGTTATGGTGCCTTACGGCCACCAGCTGGAATGGAGAGTGAATCGGGAAATGGGCATACATACCACAGCATTGTCACAACGCCTGATATCACTTCATTTCTGGCAATAAAACCACTATAGCTAGGTTTAGGAAAGAGCTACATGGTTGGGCTTAAAACTACTGCATTTGTACAATGAAAATAACACATAGCGCTGTGAACATGGAACATGAATGAATGATTGTAGCATGAAAGTGAAACTTAACGCACAGGACACAAACAGAGGTCTCCTATCGAAAGCCTTGTTTTTGTCGGACTCATCCACCTCCCCTCTCGTTTGCCTGGTGTCTTGTTTGCTCTTTAAACTACGTCACCACACTCCCAGCGCACGTTCTTTGAGCGTTTACTGTTACCGCGAATGGAATTACATTATAGTTAATGGAACGCCCGCAGCATTTTATACCATATCACATATCACCACATTTATACTGTATCAACATTTGATGCATGTGGAAGGTGTGTCCGAAGCCTAAGGGTCTTAAGTTGTGTCACATCTACAGCTGTGACTAACTTCTGTTAACATTAATCATAATGTTTCTGATAAGTCAACCTTCAACCATGCACAGCATCACGCTCTAAAGACAACAAAGTCAGATGAACACCATTCATTCATTGTAGTCTTGTCTCTGTTTGCAAGGCATCTGGCCATGACTCAAGTGAAAGGAGTAGCAGCTGCCTTAGGCAGATTCCTCTGTTAAATGAGGCAAGAGGGGTCAACCAAATCTGTGTTTCTAACCTACAAAGGTCTGGAGTTTTGAGTTCATGACCATCACCTGGTTTGACATTAACCTGTCTGGCATGAGTTTCTCTGGGATCTGATGTAGAAAATTTACTGGCTGACTCATATGCACAGTTTCCTGTTCTGTGGTGAATGCAGCCTTATCTGTGAAAGGAATGTGCACAGATATGCTGCCAATGTTGCAGGGTGTTCTCTGCTTCATCCCTGAGTATCACTGAGGGGTTTTGCAATCACTACAGCATCAACACACATTTATGTTTACAGCCTTTAAGGTTTCTAGGTCATGCAATCTAAAACACCTACACATGCAGTTTATTGTGATAACACACAAAACATATGGCCCCTTTTCTTGGTCAATATTTGTCATGTGCAGCTTGGTCTGCTGCCAGGTTGACAGGGTCGGAGCTGGAAAGACAACTGGGAAGTCCCCAGAAAGCGTGAGAAAAGGGAAAATATTTGCTCTTTCTGCATCCGAGAGATAGCTTTCACAATTCCTCTCATGTTTCAGATCTATAGACTGACACTGCCTGGCAACAGTGGCATTGTTCATCTGTGGTCCCAGTTGAACACAAGGATGTAAACTGACATTTAATTTTCCTAAGGAGTAAACCACACAATTGGAAATGTTGCAGTGGGCCAGCAACTCATTGTTAGAAAGGTACACTCCCTGTCCTAATAATAAAGTCACAGTCAAACCACAAAAGTAAAAGCAAAGGTGCTGTGAAACAACAATCTTAAATCTCTCAACCAAAAGCTAGTATTTGGATTCAAGACTAACTCATGACAGTTAATGCACCATAACCAGAGATATCACCTTTTTTATTCCATACATTCTGATGCATGCGTCTACTCTAATGCTTTCCATTAAGTACCTACCCTTTAAGTAGGCCCACCTTAGACCACATGATTTCATCTATGTGTGGTACATCAGCTTGGAGAGCCCCACGGTGAAGGTGAGTTTATGAGTTTATGATTACATTGTTCACTAGAGCATAAAATTGTTCATCTAGGCCACATGTGTCGAACAGACGTACAGAAGTACAGTGTCCTTAAACTATATGTCCCATAATGCATCTTGATTTTGTTACATGCACACTGAAGCATCTCAGTATCACCTGTTTCCAGCAGCAGCGCTCTAGCCAAGTGATGGGATCTTAAAAAAATATGAATAGCACCAAAATGTCCAAGAAAAGAAAAGTTCCTGCAGAGGGAAGGAAATTTAATGAGAGAGGAAAAGTGAATCCATGTTAGTGGTTAATGGAGACGAGTCGGTTTGTCTTCTTTGCTACGAGGCAGAAAAACACTGTCACACCACTGTCATCTACCACATGATCTCAGCTGATCAGCTGTTGGAAAACAAACAGTTTATACGCCACAGACTGAACGTTAGATCAGAGCTCATTGATCTGTTGGACTAGAGTTCTGCCCCTCTCAACTCCCACCACAAAGTTAAACTAAGTTAATGGAATAAATTGGGTTTGATAATATTTGTGTGATGGTAAAAAAAAAAAAAAAAGACCTTTATTATTCACTTGAGAGTTATTTTGGTCTTTGATGGATAAATTATAAATGGATGGATAAATTCATGGGACTTATATTATAATAACATAGAAATGTGTGTGTGTGCCCACATACAGTATTTTGTGTCTCCGTGCATCCATATATATTGATGCACAAGCATGTGTTTTTGTTACTGAACTCATTTTTTAAATTAATTGTACAATATTTCTGCTTGCGATTATATTTTCCTACACTTCTGCTTTCAGAGCTAATTATTAACTAAATTATTGCTAAAACCAATAATAATCAAATGTAAAAGCAATTTTGTAATATGATCAAGAGTAGATATATTTGTATAGTCTTACAACAACAACCGGCCCTTTGAGGGCGACCATGATGCTGATGTGGCCCAGGATGACACCAAGTTTGACATCCCTGATCTAGACACTTAATGTTGCTCTCAAAGTGCGCCGGTTACAAAATGTAAGGTAATATTCAGGCATATTTTCATATTGCAATATATATTGTATAAAAAATATTGCTATGTCATTTTCTTTCCAATGCAGCCCTAGCACCTACATTACCCACAATGCAACAAGAACACCAACAGTTGGGTCAGTGTGATTGCAGTTGATGCAGTAGGCTGGTGTATGGGCCCGTCAAACACTGGACTATTAATCAGGAGGCCTGTGTTTGAGAAACTTGTTGACTGGTGTTTACATTGTTTCCGTACATGTTTTATGTAGTTTATTTATTTTAAGCCCAACCATGACGTTTTCCCTTACCCTAAGTGGTTTTCTTGCCTAAATCTAACTGCAGACGACTGTGTATCATACAAGTGACATGTGAAAAGTGGCATACTTCCTCATGACATGTGGGATTTCCATGTAATGTTGTGGTATTATACGCCTTCCTGTGAGGCCAGGTAGGGTGAGTTCACTTCTCCACACCTCCAGATTTTCAGTTTCAAACTTGCCATCTTCAACTCCAACTGACGCTGACTCAAGTAACATCACTTTAGGCAACTTATCAGACTTCACACAGCTGTGTAAAATCAGTGGACTTCCCTTTAAGTGTAGCTGCAACAGAATCTGAGATGCCCTGAAATCATGGGGGCTTTGTACATTGATTTTGAAGATATTGGATATTGAAGCCATATCTGCCCTGAACTTGTTATGACATCTGGCTTAAATATAATGATAAGGAGAAGAAAAATATTTTTTTTTTTTTCTCATTTTTAATTTTTCTTTTTTTTTTATTTTTTTTTTTTTCTTTTTTACTTACCCCCACCCCCCCCCCCTTCTCTAATTTTGTAATTTTAATGGGGAGGGCCCCCTCTTCCCCCCCACCCCCTGGCCTTTCTTTTTTTTTCCCTCCCCCCCCCCCCCCCCCCCCCCCCCACCCCTCCCCCCCCCCCCCCCCCCCTCCCCTCTTTTTCTTTTTCCTTTTCTTCTTCCCCTCTCCCCCCCCCCCCCCCCCCCCCCCCCCCTCCCCCCCCCCCCCCCCCCCCCCCCTTATTTATTATTTTATTTCTTTTTTCTTCTTCCTTTCCTTTCCTTTCCTTTTTTTTTATTTTTCCCCCCCCCTCCTCCTTTTCCTTTCCCCCCCCCCCCCCCTCTCTCTCCTTCCCCCTTTTTTTTTTTTTTCTTTTTCTTTTTCTTTTTTTCTTTTTTTTTTTTTTTTTTTTTTTTTTTTATTTCTTTTTTTTTTTTTTTTTCTCATTTTTTTTTTTTTTTTTTTTTCTTCTTTTTTTTTTTTTTTTTTTTTTTTTTTTTTTTTTTTTTTTTCTTCTTTTTTTCTTCTCTTCTTTTCCCTCTTCTCCCCCTTTTTTTTTTTTTTTTTTCTTTTTTTTCTTTCCTTTTTTTTTTTATTTTTTTTTTTTTTTTTTTTTTCTCTTTTCTTTTTCTCCTTTTTTACTTTGATTCGTTCCCCCCTTCCCTCCTCCCCCCCCCAATAACAATAAAACAATAATAACAATTATTGTTTAACTGAACATACGTAATTACTGTCTTCAAGCTCACAAGAGGATGACGGTGTATCAGCAGGCACAATCATACTCTAATAGGGCTACTGTGTTGTGGTACTGTGTGGTCCATAGCAACCCTATGCCACATACACACTGCACTCTAGGCTCCACAGTGTGAGCTGGTAGTCCTGCACTAAATTAGCAACCAGGCTATGAAAGAAACAATTAATGGCTCTATCATTGATTAAACTATGATATCTGTCTGATATGTCATGAATGGCGTCATCCAGTTAGCTCAAAGCTCTATTACTGTGTGTGATATTTACCCAACAGTCAATAATTGGTGGCAAATAGCTCTTTCATTGACATGTTTTGGCAGCACTGTGCCCACTGCCTCTATTCGACACATTCATCTGGCAGCGGACTTGTTTTACTGATGACTGGTCTTTACTCTGGTTCAATGAGGCTCCATGTTTACGTGCTATACACAAACACAGCTGCACTAGTACTCAAGCGGTGAACATGCTGCTCCCAGGTATTCATGTTCATCCTCCACAGTGATATACACTCCCAGTGCTTATGTGCAGGGGTTGTTTGTGTCGTCATACATCAAGTGATCTCTCCCTTTCCAAGACCATTTTCTTACTCACATCTGGTGGTATTTACAGACACAATCAATGCTGGTGTTTCTTTTCTTTTGATATCGCCATCTCTGAGATTTCTGCTGCCACCCCAAACAATGAAATAAATTTCTGCTGCTCAAAGCATTGATGTTTCTCAATTTTAAATAAAAAGAGCAGCTGTTTTTTCTTCTCAGAGACACTGTCCCCATTACTCTGGATAAACTACAGGCCATGCTGTCAACAACTTTTATGGGAACTATCATTTGTTGGATAAAAACTGTCCACAGCAAGCAGGCTGTTCTCATTCATTGTTCATACTTTTCCTCTGAAATGTAATGCACTGTAATTTCTACATAATTGTGAGCCAGGACATGCAGGGCTGCCTCTAAGGAAGTCAGGTCATGTAATATAAAGAGCAACAAAATCTGTGTAGGGAAGAGGTTGGGGTACAATAATTGGTGAAACAAACACAGGACTTTCACCCAGGAGGCTGTTGTTTAGGCATGGGAAACCTTTTGAGATGACAAACTTTGCTTCGACGCTCTGGCGAGCTACAATATCGACAACACGTTCTAGAAGTGGAGAGAAAATGTTGCTAATAATGTAGCCCTCTGCTAACCGTTGCCTTTGCGCTGCAGTGCTGAGCAGAGAGCATTTAGCTAACTAATAGCAGCATTTTCTCTCTATCTCTGAAACGCTTTGCCGATATTGTCAGCTTCTCCATTTTTAGGTGGCTTTACAGAGAAGGCAGTTATTGCCAATGCTGAAATAGCAATCGCATATTTTCCTGCAGGATGTTCTGCCATTGACTCAGTCAAAAAGGCCGATAACTAAAACCTGTACAATGAAACAAAACCTCTCTGCATAGATGCTAAAGGGGAAAAGTGAAAAACAATTGGGTAAGGTGACCCTCTAAACCTGCACCATGCGGCGTTTTAATTAACTAGAATGGCATTCGGAAAGCTCAGACCTCTACCAAGGTGCCTGAGTATGATTATCCCCTGCCTCCATTCAGCTTTTGCATCATCCAGCTGTATTTGTGTTTATGTTGAGATCATAAAGAATCTTTTGGAGTAATCCTGTTAGCAGACAGACAAACAAACCATCCAGTGTCGGTGAAAACATAACCTCCATGGCCCAAGGCCTATGGGGCCAGCAATGTCCATCCATCTTTGACGTGTTGCGGGGGTTGGTGGAGAGGGCGGGAAATCATCTTTCGGCAGGAAAGTGACAAGGCAGATTTTTTTTTGATTTGTCATAGGAAGAAAAGTGCAGGAGTGACTAATAACATTAGTCACAATAGACAGTGGATCTTTCTCAATAGAGACACTGACACATCAAACAGGGATGACTACCAGCAGTATGTTTTGTTGTCTCAGTGCCAGGGCTTTTGAGTTGCACATGCTGGCTCATGGTTACAGCTTATTATACTGTTTTAATGTGACAGAGCCATTTCACCTGGGCATTTCCTGCTGTGCCAAATGCGGTGAGTCCTGCATTTTTCTTTTTAAACTTTTGTTTCAATTGTTTTCTCAAAACTTTATGTCTGTATCTCACAAAAATGATCCTGGGTGGCCTCCAAAAGGAAACAATGCTCAGCACAGAACACTGTGTGCAATGTTAGTGTGATCTGACTCCACCTATATACTATTGTCCTGCAATCTGTGTGACATGGTAACTAAATGAGTAATCAGTGAGTAATACCAGGACCAGTGGACCAGTGGAGGTCTGTCTTTTTAAGAGTTATCAATATAGTGTCAGACGAACCGTACAAACAGTTGCTACTAAGTGGTCCAACTGGTCCAACTCTAAATGGGAGGAAGCTGCAGTGCAGCTTTTTAGAGTCAACAGCACAGATAGTCTGTGCCCACAGCAGCACACAAGCATGTGTGTTGTGTTCTCTATGAACTGCAAGATAAAAAGGAAAGGCTGAATAGATGGTTTACCTTTAGATATTTCCACACTGCCTTTAAAATAACTGAAGTTAAAACATACTGTATATTGAAATAGTGAAGGACTGAGATAAATGGCAATACGAAACAATTTGAAGCAGATCTCAGAGGGCAAAACAGCAGCAGTGACTTTCATATACAAACAAATCCTCATGAAACTACTGGAGCCTTGGCCACAACTTCTGCTCAATAAAACCCACAACTCTGAAATGGATTTATTATTGCCTTAAAACATAGGACTGGTGTTGGTTTATCGTTTATTATTATCCACAAATCCCATCATAAGACCCAAACCAACTGTTCACAATACTTAAAGTAGAAAATAATTAGCCCAAGATGATGGGAATGTTATAAGTTTTACAGATTGGTCCATAAAACTAAATATTGGACTTTTTAAAAGTTTGACCTGATGACACCAGATAAATACTCATTAATTATTGCTATGTAAAAATGACAAATCACAATTCATAATAGGCTTTCTCTATAATTAGTGCATAAATTAATGTTCCTGACCATTTTTACTGCCATTTTCACATCACCTTGTATTATCTTGAAGAGGTGAACCAGCCATTTCAAAGAGGTGTACGTTTGATAAATCACAACTTCATTTAATGCACGTGTCATTCAAAACATTTACATTACAGTACAATATTTCCCTCTGAAATGTAGTGGAGATGAAGTAGAAATTGGCAAAAAAATAAAAAAGAGAGACTCAAGTAAAGTACACATACCTCAAATCTGTGCTTAATTTTAGTACTTGAGTAAATGTACTTAGTTACATTCCAGCACTGTTGGAACCAGGACAGCTGAGCTGACAAATGATAAAAATAATGATAAAAGTTTGCTGTTTTGTTTGATGTTTAGTAGTTGATTCCCCGTCAAAACTACAAACACTGAACCCCCAGGTTGTTGTTGATCCCAAAGCACTTTGGCATGCAACTAAAAATGTCAGGATGAAAAACAGTTATCTCAACGAGACTGTATGTGCACTTCAGATGTTATCAGCCGACTGAGAGGGTGTTTTTTAGTGGTTATCAACCTCAAGGGGCATGTTACACCTACTAGTAGGTTCAGAAGGACATTGTCATCTATTCACATGGTTGAACACCTATATGAATCCAAGACAATGATGTCGCTTTAGATCACTCAAAGCACTTAACACTACACATCAGCATTCACCCATCAGCACACACATTCATACACTGATTTCAGAGGCTGCTAAGGTGCCAACTTCAGGATCTAATCTAATTACTCATTTATCTCATTCACACATGATTGCTATGCATTTGGGAGTAATTTGGGGTTAAGTGTCTGGCTCACATCGACATGTGACCGGAGCAGCCAGGGATCGAACCACCGACTTTCTGACTGGTGGACGACCTCTGAGCCACAGCTGCCCCACAGTAGTTAACAGGTCGGGATGGTTGGAGGGGTCAAATAAATGCATCATGTGTGAAACCAAAACAGAAAGCATGACTCACTTTAACTAACATAATACTTATTTTAACCCAACCTTCAATGTTTTCCTAAACCTGCCAAGTACAAGTTTTGTTTCAGTTCACATTAACTTTTACTTTCACTTTCACAAGGTAGGTGTTGTTTTCCCAGTCTGAAGCGCTGGAACGGTGGTGATAACCACTGATAACGTCCAGCGATGACTGAATCATTCTTTCGTCAGAGTCTGACATCTGTTTACACATAGCCAGTGCTTTACCATCTCTAAATATAAAAACCTTCATAACTTAACCATTGACTTAAGTCAGGTCATCATTCACAGAATTACAATTAATGTGTGATTTCTGCATGATAATCCACTTTAGAGAGTGCTGAAAGTTATGAATACAGCACATTTAAACTGCAACAAACTTGACAAGAATCATTTGTATATTAAAAGTCAAAAGTTTGAAACATGAGAGACAAAATTCATTCAACTCACCTCGAGATGGACGCTCATATTTGCCTTTTTTGCCAGTTTAACAGGTTAAAATGTGCTGTGAAGAAAGTCAGACGCTGGGCGAGAAGTGACTCAACACTGGATGAGTTAGCCTGTGGCAACTCTGTCAGCTCGGTTATGTTCTCTCTGTCTGCCTCTCTCTCCCTCTCACTCTGTTTAATGTGTGTGTGTTGGGTGTGTGTGTGTGTGTGTGTGTGTGTGTGTGTGTGTGTGTGTGTGTGTGTGTGTGTGTTGCTCAGGAATGTGTGGTTGCAGGAAGATTTTCTTCTGCCTCACGAGCTCCACTTTTTTTTTTTTTTTTTACAATCTGACTTTTTCTGTCTTAATGGAAAAACATCTTCCAGAGCTATAAGAGCTAGTCTTCAGAAATGCTGTTGACATTATTAGGTTCTGCCTTTAACCCAATACAATATATGGAAATTCATTTTTTTGTGTGTGTTCAAACTATAAACAACTGACATTTCAAAAGTCAACAGCAGCATGTCTGACAGGTTGAGGTAAAAATAATTACAGATGGTGGAAAACAGATGTGGGTGCAACAAATAGGAGAAAGGAAACAAATAGAAAAATGAGCTGACAATGTTGGTGCCTTGTTATTCTTTACATCGTCACACTTTCCACTTAACATCTCTTTTCCAAATCTATAAAAGTCTGCAGATGATTTTACTGCAGAAACTAGGAAGCACCTCACCAGCATATGCAGACGGTCTGTCACTGTTTAAATCCTGTCAAGCGAGACCTAAAACATGAATGAAGGTATCCACGCTGTGCCAGGTGTGCATATAATATGCAGGATTTTGGAGAGCTGGCAGAGAGGCAAGTGAACATAATCTGGAGAGCATGGAAGTTGCTTTTGTTCTCTGCAGTCTGCACATACCATTGTCTTTTTTTTATTGTGTATTTACTACCTCACAGTATTGAGCCCTGATGCACCAAGCTTTTACCTGTACAGTGTCCAGCTCTGAGCCTGTTTGATAAGTCTAAAGGTGTGGGGCGTTTCTAGAAAGTAACCCACTACATGGGAAACTCACAATATGGTTGATGTTAGACATTGACCACAAATAGGTCTCTGGTCATGTTATGTCACGAGTTTGTTTCCCCATTAATTTGTTTCAACTGGCCTTAGCCTGAGCCCAAATACATCCCTAACCCCAAATAGCTGTTATGCTTAGCCGACTGTTTTCACTTGGTCTGTGCACCGATGCACCTGGGCAACCTTTAGCATCTGTATGAGACGCACCAGACTTACAGCTACCTCCAATGTAAACCATCAATGTGATTATTAGACATTCAGGGTGACTAACGTAGTATAAAGTATAAAGCATGAGAAATTCTGTGTAGGGTGGTTTGGAGGTGTGGATAGATGGGTCAAACAAACACAGGAGTCAGCTATTCATGTCCTATACAAAGCCAGGTAAATAAGACTTATTTTACCTGAGCTTAACTGTGAGCTTCCTGTGAACCCCGAAGATAGCTTTGAATAAGGACTGTATGCATGTAACGAGACACTAAACAAGGCAAGCTGAGAATGTGTTGGCTTATCTTTAACCCCAGACAGGCTGGTCTCATACTTTCCTCATAGAAATAATGCACTGTAATTCCTATACATCGTGATGTAGGGTTTATTGAGAGCAGCAAACGCCATGTAGGGAGGAGGTTTGGGTGGATGGGTGGCTCAACACATACCTGACTTTTGCCCAGGAGACTGGTGTCATTCAGTGTTGATGTATCTGTCACATAAGTTACATACTTAAGTAGCACCACAGGTAATTTTAAACCAAACCACAATCTTTGCCCAACTAAGTAATTCCCTGTGATAGCATGAAGATAGCAGTTTATTTTGAAGAAGAAGAAGAAGAAGAAGATAGTCCTTTATTAGTCCCACGAGGGGAAATTCAATTTTTTCACTCTGTTGTTAACTTATACACGGTACATGCAGACCCAAACACACACATGCACAAACATACAACAATGGAGAGATGTCAGAGTGATGGGGCTGCTCCAAACCCCCCGAGCAGTTGGGGGTTTGGTGCCTTGCTCAGGGGCACCTCGGCAGTGCCCAAGAGGTAAACTGGCACCGCTCCAGCTAGCAGTTGGCACTCGGGTTTGGTGCCTTGCTCAGGGGCCCGCGGGCCCCCCCCCCCCCCCCTCACTACTCTCCCCCCCTTAAAACTCTATGCATATAACGAGCAGAAATTGACGTGTTACTGGACATTCGTAGGAAAGCAAACAAAAATGGGGAATAACTTTTTCTTAAGATATCATACAAACCTTTCATACAAACCCAGAACATGCTTTTGGCTGTTTTCATACTTTTGATGAGGACTGTATTTCTTTGGTAAATAGTATTTCTGATAAACCATCCAGCAGACTGATCTCCCCTCACCTGGGCAAGTAAAGCCATATTTGTCTCCACTGATAGTGTAGATATGAAAAGGTAGGTGAGAAAATGATTGGGTGAATTGACTGTTTACCACAATACCACCAGTTTTATCTGTCATGCAGTTTACCTCACTGTGTTGAGAGCCATGTCATCTGGAAACAGTTACGATGGAATATGGTTTGATTTGTTTTCTGGGCGTGAGTTTAAAAACTCGGCCTGTGTTTCTGCCACTGAGAAGACTGAGATGTGAACTACTTCGCTGGATGTATTTGTGTGTAAAAAGAAAAAGAGACGGTCCTAATTTGTGTGTTTGCTCCGATAACTGCAGAAGAATGGATGTGCCAAAGCAATTTAAAAGAGAGGAGGATTTATATTTAATGGCTCATTGTGCTTATTTCAGCCAGAAAATATGAATGGAGTTGATTGGCAGAAATTTGTTGGGAAACAGTGAGTTTACAGAGTGAGATAGAGACTCAAACTCGGGTCTTCGGAAAAAAAAAAACAACACTTTGTTATTGAGAAATCTCAGGAATTCATTGACTTGTGTATCAGGCTGCTTTTACCCCTGAAACTCTCCGTACGGTTGAACCACTGAGGCTGAGAAGTCAACTTTATATCAGTATTTTACAACAGTACAAGCCCTCCCTTGGGAAAAAGACAAATCAGTGCTCCAGATGTTCAGCATTGTCTCATCCATCGCTCACCATGCCGTGCATATCATTTCATTATTTCAGTACTTAGATATTCAATCTTAGATCACTGTTTCCTGCTGTGTAAAGATGATTTTTGTGATCTTCTATCAAAAATACCCATATTAAGAATCTTATTCTTTTCCCCTCGTTCTGTCACCACACATCCAAAGGTTGTTGTTGTTTAAACTTAATGCAGCCCTTATCGTAGTGTTGTTGTCTTCTCCTGATGCTCCAAAAAACGTCTCTATGTACACAAATAAAACATTAAATTTCATGACTGTTTCAAGAGCTGTTGTGCGACATAGCTGTCCTATGTCCTTTATCTATTCATTTTAAAATTATTTGAAAAGCATTTATGTCAACTTGTGTTGTGAAAACAAAAGTAAAATCCACAAAGAAGTGCGTATATCATTTGGGAAGCCATTAAAAGGTGGTACTGAGTTGTTTTGGGGGAACCGTACACTAGTGTGAAAATGTGATCCTCCTTGACAAAGTTAATTAGCATGTCTGTTATCAGGTCCCTAAACACTGTGGGCTTTTGGTGCATTTAGTTTCACTAAATAGTCTCTCTTAATACTCTTCAGATGAGCATAAATGGATATTTCAGCTATAAAGTATTCATCTATCTGAGAGTGCTGGCCTGCTGGCTAGTGTTACATCATCTCTTGTTACTGGAGCAGACAGATTTCACTGGTGGAGTTGATTGCTGGTTCTTTACTAATAAAATATCATCGATCAGGGAGAAGGAGGCCACAGCGACAACGTGGCTGCAACTGGAATCATCTTAAGGTTTAAGGAATGACCAGTAGAGGCTGAATTTATGTCTTATGTTGGTGGATTTTAAATGCTGAATAGGCCGTATATCCTTTTATATATCCTTGTCAATACAACAAATGTTGGCCAGCAGATGGGGATGATGCAACCTGCTTCTCTTGACAGGAACCTCTAACTGAGCGTCAACCATTTTGTGATCTGATGTGTTCATGTTTCCCCAATATTCTGTTTATGTGAAAATCCACATGCACCTTCTGGTCGTTTAAACAACTTAGATCTGAAAAGGTGGAGACTGAACTCCTTAGGAAGGTTTGGATTTAAAAAGCTCTTAATTAAACACATAAATATGCAGATTTTGATTTACACATTAATTTGAAATATTTGACAAATCAATTAATTCTCTTGGAAATCTTGGGATTTTGGTTGAAATCCAAAATGTTTTCACGATAATATTTAAGGGGGTAAAGTATGGTATGAATTAAATTATGGATTTCAATGTATTAATGGCTGTATGCAAGTATGCAATAATGCAAGTATTTTCTGCATGGATTTTTTGCTTTTAAAAAGGAGGAAAACACCTTTAAAATTAAATAAATAAACATTACAGATTCCCTTTAACTTGAAAATCTCATAAATACCTAATATAGCATTATTAATGGATAAGTTAATGGAATTTAAAGGTCTTTTAAGTGATTCACTTTCATAGTGCTTTCAAATAAACACAGCAAATCATATCTTTATACTTATATTTTATTAATTTTCACTGCACATGTTCAGGGAAACACATGTCAATATGGGTTTGTTACATGAATATCTATTGTACTATAGATATCTGTTTTTTTAAAAATACATGTTATGAGATGGCATTAGACTGGCATGGCACCAATATAAATCTCTTTTTTTTTAATAATAGAGTTTGGCATGTTACTTTTAAAATTAGATATATCAAGACACAGAATCGTGGGCACACATGTACAGTACTTGACACTCAAAAACCCCAGAGCAAACAAAACAGCGACCCGCTTCACTCGACGTTGATTTGCTTACAGCAGACAGCATGATCCATTAAATTGGTTTCCTGAAGGCAAATCAAGAGCTTGCTTTGAAGGAGATTAGCCTCTATCGGACAGGCTGACGATGACGGATGTGAGTGAGTGATAACTGCATTACAATTATGTGGCCGTGTGAATATCCACATCAAAGCAAGGACTTGAACATAGAGGAGATTCGACGAGCTGGTAAATGCTGTAAATTTTAATCCAGCGCAATAGCTGGAAATGTGTTGATATTAAAGCAAAGCCTTGAGGAGCTGAGCATGATGACTGGGTAAAGTTTTGAACGATGAAAGCCTGATTCCACCTGCCCGAGGAGCAGTGCTGCTCCTCATGAAGAGGGAAAACACAATCAGCTCTGCACAGCAACAACTATCTGATGTGTTTAAATGCTGTGTAACACAAGGTCAACATCAACATCTCTCCTTGTGAGAAAGAAACCCTGTGTCCCAAATCCACACTATAACATAACAGCCTGCTCTTATTCCCAGAGTGTCGAATAATGACGCTTTGTCACGGCCATTGGCGTTCAGCACCGCCGCACAAGGCATCCTTTAGCACCGGTACGAAACACATCGAGCAGTAAACAGTAAATCCTCGGGGAAAGTGCTGCAGTGACGTAGTTTTAAGATCAAAAAGACACGCTAAGGGCAGATGGGGTCCGGTTGCTGGATGGTCCAACAAACATTGTTTCATCCAGGTGACGGCTGTTCATGTCCCATGCATAAAGTTTCACTTTCATGTTACAATTAGATGTTTGTGTCTCAGTGTCTCATTTTCACTGTACAAAGGTAGTTTTAAGCTAGTTTTAAGCTAAAACATGTTTTTTTCCTAAACCCAGCTAAGTGGTTTTGTTGCCTAAACCTAAAGTGACAACAACGGTGCATGACAGAGTAGCCATATGCAGCGAATTAGCATAACAATGTGTTGAACATAGACATGCTCTTTGGTACATCTGCCAAATTGATACTGTCACTTATGTTTAGCCAATTAAAAGTACTTGGTTAAGGTTAAAGGAATACTTCACTCAAAAAAAATACCATTTGTGTATCACTTGCTCGCCTTGAACATTTGAAGAAAACTTCCGCAACACATCTGTATGCAAACTCTCACACAACTGGTGCAGCAAAGTCTCATTTATCATTTCATACACTCACTATCTCCCAAACCTTTCCATTTAAAACACACCTCATATATGTGCAGGAGCGCTACTCATCCGTGCAAGTCCAAAATGTTTTCAGTAGTACATTTTTAGTGAAGATGCATATGTTTGGGAGGTAACAAGGGGTGAGTAATTGATAAACAAATGGTCATTTTTGGGTGAAGTTCTCCTTTAAGGAAAGCCATGGTTTGAATAAACCCACACTGATGGTAGGAGATGGGATGTGACGCATGGTCTCCCATCTCAGAGTCACATGTTTTGTACGCCATCCACCAACCACCCACTGCACCCTATTATCTTGTAGATTTTGCAGCGGTACCATTGTCATGCTATCCACCTTTGACTGCAAGAGGACACCTATCAGGAAATCTTAAACATACACGTTTGAACAAATGCTGTTTTTCTGTTGAAGACACACAGATATATAGTATGGCTTTGGGACACAGTGAAGAAGCGAATGATACCAGGTTTGAGTTAGCATTGGATCGCATACACCTCTCCTGTCATAATGGCTTGTGATAACAGCTTTCTGAGTCAAATCACAATGACACATACACAGCAGTTTTAGTAGCAGTATAAAGGAGGTTAGACAAGAAAATGCCATGAGTACGTCTGTGCATGTTGAGTTAGTTTCCTGCCCAAGGTCTGGGACAGCATCGTTAACAGCCTCTACTAAATGTTCACCAGCACTTGGCCGGTAGCTGATGCTAACACAGACACACAAAAACGCTTACTATGCAGATCTGCAGCAGGTTTGTGTTTGGGAGTTTGGTTGTGGGGAAGACTGATGTACATGCGCTAGGAGAAATTATTATGCTAGGTAGAGAGCAAAGGATTTTTGCAAATGAACATAAGAAGAAGCATTGGGAGGATGAAGTGGCTCAACATATCTGTTTTTTCATCTTTTTCTTGTCTTGGCACAGTCTGTAGCCCGCGTCAGTGCAATGCAGATCCCCGAGCAGCAACACACAACCAAGCTGAGCGAGAAACGCAACACTACCTCGAGACTTTCACAGCTGAGAACATGCTCGCCGCTCATATCCCTGACGGTGTGAAATAAATTCTTTAATACGGTGCATGACGAGCAGGCTCCATTGTCTAATTGGCTATTAATGACATCTCTGCCACTGTGGCCGGCTCGGCAGGGCCAGATTTATTTAACATTACTGAATGATAATTCTCAAAGCTCTGGAGAACATGCTAATCCGCTGCATAATTCATCACCACACAAGCCTGCTTCTTCAGTCAGCTGATCAGTATTCAGAAGGTTTGGCATTAGTTTTAGGCATTTCAGAGCTGCTGAACTCCAGCTACATTCACAACTCTTATTATTTTTACATTCAAGTTTAATCTGCCTTCTTGGTCTTAGTAAAGTTTACATTATTCAAAGGATGATGCTGCAGATGTAGCGCGTTGTTAAAGCCACTGCTCTCATCGCTGGTTGTGGTTGCTGCTGCACATCAGTGAAGCATCTTGTTGGAATCTGTCGAGGCTTTTGTTTCACAGCATAGAGATACAAGTATGACAAAAATAACCATTTTCTTATCTATTGGCACTGATGTCCCTGGGGAAAGAGGCAAAGCAGTCAATGGTTACAAATCACGTTCTAACTATGGCATAAAATCCCAAACAATCAAGACAAAGTGTCACATACGTAGGCAGCGACGGTGGAAATCAGCATCTGCAGAGCAATAAAATACAGAACACACTTCACAGATATAAGTACAAGCCTTTTTTTCGTTTTTCTCCAAGCAAACTATAAAATGCAAGCCTAATATGCAGTTCCATTTAGCTTCATCTGCCCTCATGATAATGTAAGTGTGTGTTTATTGAAATTGCTATAGCGCAACACCTTGTTCACATCTTTACGCATTGTCGGGTTGACAGAAATTGGATGTCACTTGCAGCAGATTGGCTCCTCTATGTCGCTCTCTGCTCTATTTCTGAAAAACTGATGGACGCTCGGGACTCAAAATCATCAACTGCTCTTTCACGTAACTTGCAACCACCGTCTCTCCACAATAAATGAAACTTCTTGAAACTTTCAATGAAAAAGATGATTGATAGAGTTTTATTTATTTATTTAATGGTTTCATGTTTGAGTCCTCGCTCCATAGTGTTAATATTAAGTCACATTGTTTCCAAAGGAGCTGAAGGCGATGTTGTGGTTTTCACATCCTGTTTAAGAGCGAGTGTTTTGTTTATGATGCTCTGGGGAGGAGGAAAGACGATGCCATGTATAAAGATTAAAAAAAAAAAAAAAAAAAACAATGGACAAAGCTGTGAACAAGGCGTAATAACGATGTCTGATACCATCTGATAAAAAGATGCAAGAAACTGCCTCGTCTGAGGAGGAGGTGCTGAGACACAGTGATGTTCGAGAATGAGCTCTTGCCCATCCACCTACTTCCTGTCAAAAAGCTGACACTTCCTCCCAGCAATGTTGTTAGACTCAGCTGCGCTAATTATGGCGCCAAAGTCCGACCGAGGCTGCAGTATTCTGCCTCAACTGCAAAATTGTGCTTAGGAGTTTATGTCCCAGAAGTGTTAAGGCTTTTTAAATCTCAATACCAGACATTTTTCTAAGTACTAATGAGCTATACCAATGGAGTTTAACAAGATGAATGATTAGATGTAAGAGCGGTATTAAAGGTTTATATAGTCACAAATAAGCACAGTCAAGTCAATTTGAAAATAAGTAGAGAAATGATAAAAAGAATTGGCCTGGTATTGGTGTTTTTTGCCCAACTCATACGATATGTTTTGAGTCAGAGAGGAAAGGTTCGCAAAGCACCTAATTATGGTTGATCAGACTAGCAGGATGTGACAGCAACTCCTTGTCACTTTAGTATGAATGGATTTTCCACTTCTGATCTTATTAAGACAGCTGCAGTGCATACGTTGCTTTCTGCAAACAAAAATGAAGAACTGAATTCTTCATTCACATTTTTGGGACTCTAAAAATCGATAAGGAAACTGGTGAATTTTCACTGTCCAGTCCAACCATGTACTTCAATGCTCTGCGAACCTACCCTCCTAACAGAGGCTCCTTGCTTTGCTGTCATTGGGAGCCAGTAAGGATGAGGGGTTAGCATTAGCGGTAGCTGCAGTTAATGGAGCCACAGCGTAGCCATGGCGAGCAGGAGCGACGGCCCCAAGGTGGAGGCCAGGGAGGCGGCCAGGAGCCTGCCGTCGTTCACCAGCCTGATGGAGATAACCTCCACCTTGAATCCGTCCTCGGTGGCCATGCAGCGGAAGACGCCTTCCCTCAGGGGTGTGTCAACAGCTGGCCCCAGGACGCAGAAGTCCCCGGAGAAGAGGCAGGGATAGTTCTTGACACAGTTGTCTTTCTCCCAGCGGTAGGTGGCGTGGAAAGAGTGCACGGGGCAAGGGAGAAAGATGGAGGTGTTGGACTGCACCATCACTTCTCTGGGAGAAGTGCGACGCTGCTTCAGAGCTGTAGGGAGAAAGAAATTAATATTTTTTTTATGCCAAAATGAATCATTTCTTATGCATTTGCGTTATTCAGTGAAAACTAAATATTAAGTGAGTAAAGATGATAAAGCATATTATTATTATTTTTTTATATAATTTCTTTGCTCCAAAATATTGGTTAAATATTAAAAAACGCTCCTCATCATCTTTAAGTCATTATTTTCTGCAGAAATAGATAGATCTTGATCGATGAATCCACAGGCAGGACGTTCAGCATCACTGAATCACTGGGAATACATGCAATGCTAGAATCAGATCACTTAAGGAGATAGGCGTCCCTACAGAGGGGAGTAATTGTCATGATTACTTGAGGTTATATCTGGGTTTTGAGCTTTAAAACAGGGCAAGACAAAAAATCTCTCCCTGCGGGTTTTTGGACTCAATTATATGATAATCATCTTTTTAGTGAAGCTGCTCAGAAAGGTTCCTATGTTGGTTTAATTAAGAAACACAGAGAGAGTGGGAGAGAGCAGATAAGGGCTCACCAGCAGCTTCCCCACAAACTGAAGAGTTTGAATGGTCCAGATTCTGAATGAGCGTCCTGTTGGAAAAAGAGGGGACAAATTAGCAGCATTAAATAGTTTCACAAATGGCTTATGAGCCTCCACATCAACCCACTGTTGCTCGCAAATTAAAACATGCAGGGACAAATAATTCAGCAATGTTGGGGGGGGTCAGCTTATTACAGTACATGATTATTTTTATATTGTATCTTAAAATTGAAAATGCACAAGGTCTATTAAAGCAAAAAGCAATTTACAAACCGCGTGAAACAGTGTTAGTTCAGCATGTATTTTTGGTGATTGTCATGTTTTTTTCTGTGAACTGCAGTTTGTTCATAGTTAAAACAAGTTTCATCACCTCACGGCCGATGATTGTCAGTCAGTAATTGCAGGCACCTGCTTTATATGTGATACAGCATTTCTGAGGGACAGTAGCTCTGCAGCAGCGACATCATATCTAATCATACCCGGTGGTGACGTTGTATCCAGGCGGGATGGGGATGCACTTCCTCCTGGCCCTGTCCCAGCCGCAGTATGGATCCCTGGAAAGGATGCACTCCCTGCACGTGTCGCCATAGCGACTGCAGTCAGCCAGCGGCAGTCGCTGGACCTCCATCGCTGTACCTACATACAGGTGTCCCTAAAGAGGAGCAGATGAAACAGACACCGGTATTACTGGAATAAATCAGCCAGTGTTATGTAATGTATTATTCAAAACTTTTCTAGAGGCTAGTATAATCCCAAATGGAGGATTAAACTGCCTCACCCATCAGTAAAAAATAACAGGCAGTTATTTATCATAGGAAACTTTTTACTCAACAAGAAATGTCAAATGAAATATTTTTTTAAAATCCACCTAATTTAGTTTAAATTCAGATTAAGCAGAGTAGATTATGTTGGTGCTGTAGTGACAGTTTGACCAGCTTACTCTTAATGAGAGCAATAAATTCAGAATGAACGAGATATATATATATATATATATATATATATATATATATATATATATATATATATATATATATATATATATAACATTGTACCATTATTCCTCATACCTTTTGGGAGTCGATGGCCATGTTTAGAACAGGGCCCTCATTGTGAAACAGAGAGTACTGGGATATGATGAAGACTCCCTCACTGGTGTGAAGAACTTTGAGTACTTTGCCTTGGTCTGTGGAAATAAAGAAAGACATTGTAAATGGAGGGATGGATCGCAGGTCTGTAGTCATCTGAACTCATCTGCAAGTGCACATATATAGAAAAAGACATCCTCTGTATCCTGTGGAAATTTTGTGCATTGTGTTGGTTAGTTGCTGTCCTTGTTGTGCTGTACAAAGTATTTTATAAATGCATGAATTTGACTTGGACAGCTTCCACTCTTACGGTACAGTAGGCTAGGGGCCAAAGGCAGAAAAAGAGTTTTAGAGATTTTTTGAAGAGGCATTTGTGAAGGCGGAGCTGTTCTGGGAAGAGAAATAGTGTAACAGTACTTGTTTAACCTCAACCTTAGATTGAGCCCAAACCAAATAACAGTACTGAGTACAGTAATACAATAGAAGAAGTCTGTTATCAGGCTGCTGATGATAGAATGAGGTTAAGAGGTTGAGCTCTGTAGACCTCTGGGCCAATTTTGGATCAATCACAGAACTGAAATGATTCAATGTCCAAAAACTTTGTCTTGCCTTTGGCTGTGATCTTTTGTATCACAGCAGTAGGTCAGTGATTTGACCTAACAAACTGATGGAAAAAGTGATTTCTCACGCTAAGTTGAACCATAACCTAACCCCATAGTAAGACAACACACTCTCGCTCCCACTTGGTCGATGCCCCTCAGCATCGGAGACTGACGCACCGGGTAGCCCTCTTGCGTTACTTTTGGACAGAGGATGCTTAGTCCATGCATCGTGTCCCTCTAAAATACTGTAAACTTCTGTTTTCACAGCAACTTAGGTTTAGGCAACACAACCACTGGGGTTAGGAAATGATCATGGTCATTCACTGACTGACTCATGTGACTCACAGTTCTCACATTATTAACGAGTCATGTTACGACTGACTCACGTGACTCATCAGACTGACAATACCGATGAGGCATGTAACTAAAGACTGATGTGTCAAAATAAGTCAACCTTACTTTTAGTTTCACACGGGACATGAACACCGGTCTCCTGGTTGAAAGTTGTGTTTGTTTGACCCACCCGGCACGCCCTAAATGGACTCTCACACTCAGTGAGGCTGGTCCATCGAGGGAGGACAAAATATAAGAGTATTTTGGTTGAATAAACATTACCAAATCTAATTAGCATTTATGAAATAATTTTTCTTTCTTCTCTGGGAAAAAATCCATTATTTAATAAAGTAAAATTAAAATGCTGAACAGCGACCCTGCTGGACAGATTCTGTTTTTGAAGTGGTTGTGGTCATATGAAGGGAGGACGGGGACCCTCAGTCCTCTGTTAGGGCGTCAAATGATGCTCCAAGGGAGGAAAGGCTCCCTTGGCTTCCTTCCAATCAACAACCAGCAGAATGTATGATTGACAGCAGGCTGGTCCAACGATGATGATAACCTCAGTCTCTACTACTGTACTGTACGACAGTAAAGTATCAGACTGCAGCTTTTTAGTAAATTCATTATAGGGTGTAAACTGTGAACTACTTTTACATATATAATAAAACATTTTTATTTTTATTTTGCTGTTTGTTGATCTTTAGCTAGCTACTAGTGTTAGGTTAGGTTCATTTCTAACACTATACTACTGTGTTAGAAATTTATCGTTCAGCCCTACTAGTGTTAGCTAACGCAACAGTTAGCTTGTTGTAGCAGCTCTGAAGGACCCAGTGCAGCAGTCCGTCGCCCCATTCAACGCCACCGTATCCCGCCATGGCTCAGTCCAGACAGCTGAGCAAGGGTCGGGGCAGCCTGGCAGCGGCAGGACTTGGACTCTGCTGGGGAGTGAATGGAGAGATCTCCGCTCAGGGTTTGGGGTTCAGGGCTCAGGGTTCAGGGCTCAGGGCTTGTGTTTCACTACCTGGGCCTTACCATCAGCTGTCCGGACTGGACCCAGAGCAGAGCTACGGAGACGTGCAGTGGTCCGATGTGCTGCTTTGGATCTCGGTGTGGCCAACAGACTGCTGTACAGACAGTTTACAGGCGTCTAGTGACACATTACACACACGGTTATTCCCACCCTGAGGCTGCAGTGATTGTGTAAGCCATTGTTTTATTGCTTAGTTTTTCACTTCACATCAGAAAGTAGAGATAAGTAGCCCAGGCAACTAGTGTAGTAATAATAATGCTTTATAAAACACTAAAACTTAAGAACAAAGTTATTTCCAGATTAAAAGAGTTACAGAATAAAAATGAAAACAATCTAAATCCCTTGTAATGATAAAATGAGGAACATGAGAGCACATACAGTATATCAAGCAGCACTGAGTCCACACGTAAAATGGAGATGCAAGTGCAAAATACGATAAATTACTTCATAAAATGACAGGACACCATGGCTGTTTTTTTAGTCTCCAGCCACCACTAATACTACATCACTTGAATAATGCAGCTGGTAGGTTTACATTGGAGTTAGCTAAATGCCTGATTCGTCACATACTGTTGTGTAAGGACTTGGGTTAGGATGCGGAGGACCCGGGTTCAAATCCCCCATGGACCAAGACCAACTGGTTGCTGGAGAGGTGCCAGTTTACCTCTTGGGCACTGCCGAGGTGCCCCTGAGCAAGGCACCAAACCCCCAACTGCTCTGGGCGCTTGTCAGGAGCAGCCCCATCACTCTGACATCTCTCCATTGACATGTATATGTACTGTGTGAACAACAGTGGGGGCGGCAGTAGCTCAGTCTGTAGGGAGTTGGCTTGGGAACCGGAGGGTCACCGGTTCAAGTCCCGCCATGGACCAAGAACTGAGTGTGAACTGGTAGCTGGAGAGGTGCCAGTTTACCTCTTGGGCACTGCCGAGGTGCCCCTGAGCAAGGCACCAAACCCCCAACTGCTCGGGGCGCTTGTCAGGAGCAGCCCCATCACTCTGACATCTCTCCATTGTTGCATGTTTGTGCATGTGTGTGTTCGGGTCTGCATGTACCGTGTATAAGTTAACAACAGAGTGAAAAAAATTGAATTTCCCCTCGTGGGACTAATAAAGGACTATCTTCTTCTTCTTCTTCTTAAGGGTGCCTCCGTACATCGGGTGGGGTGCTGCCGAATCGGCGGCATTTCAAAGTGAAAGTGAAATTTGGGAGTGAGAACGGGTTGAGGTAAGAAGTTAGGATTGCAAAGCAATCCAAGCGAGAAACTAACCAGGAGCCCCAGAACTTCAGGGGCCTCAAAAGCTCCAGACCGTTTCAAGTAGTTTGTGTTAGTTTAATAAAAAAATGTGTCAGAATGCAGAATGCACCAGAGCATATCAACTGACATGATGAAGGCCTTAAGGTGAGTCCCGCTCTACTGGGGCCGTGTTGAAATCTAGCCTCAAGACCCTCATTATCAGAGTTGGCTACATGTTGCTCATTTCTAAACTGATTTACGTTTAATCAAATTACCACCCTGCAGACCTCAGGCCAGGTAGTATTCCAGAAAAACAAAACGTAAAAACAACTGTCAAATGACTGGCAGCAACAACAATAAATTTACAAATTTCACTCAATGTTTTGCAGAGAAACACGACAGATTTTCCTTAATTATTACAGTCAAACACCTTCAATAAAGTGACAACAGTAAAATTTCTGCAGACATAGAAAAAACTGCACAAGCACACACAAGACTATGGACAGGAGACACTGAGAGGCTTGTCAGCTTATGAAGCTCACCTGGGCTCTAACACTATAAAAGCTTCCTCATGTGTTCACTCTGCTTCAACCTTCCTACTGCTAACATCCATTATTGTCTTTTGATTTGCAGCTCCAATGCACATTAACCACGCTCGGGGCGGCAGTAGCTCAGTCTGTAGGGAGTTGGCTTGGGAACCGGAGGGTCACCGGTTCAAGTCCCGACATGGACCAAAAACTGGTGTGTGAACTGGTAGCTGGAGAGGTGCCAGTTTACCTCTTGGGCACTGCCGAGGTGCCCCTGAGCAAGGCACCAAACCCCCAACTGCTCGGGGGGCTTGTCAGGAGCAGCCCCCTCACTCTGACATCGCGCCAATGCATGTATGTGTGTTTCAGGTCTGCATGTACCATGTAAAAACAGAGTGTAAATTGAATTTCCCCACTGTGGGACTAATAAAGGTAGATCTTCTTCTTCTTCTTTTTTCTTGCTAATCTACACAGTTCATGGTTAACTTGAGAACCTTGGTTTTAATAAATTACGTTTGTTTAAAGGTAATCTCTTGCATTGACTCCCTCATTAGCACACTTCCTCAGCTAGTTTGTGAGTAGAAACAGGCCTAGATTTCTCACTATTTGGACATTGTGTGGATAATTTGGTGTGGAAACCTGTTTCCTGCATTAACTCCATTCAGTTTTTGTAGCTGACATACGGTAAAGGAGACACCTGCTTTACAAAGGTGTGTGATCAGCGAAGGCAGTAAGGTCTTTACCGCTGATAGAGGATGGAAACTCAGTAATTACAAACTGGCACACAAATCAATGCAGAGTGACAGCAGCCCATGAACACACACATTTGATTTGATTTATGTTTTGTATCATGCTAATAGTCAGTAGTTTTTGAGACTCCCCCCAAATTAAAAAAAAAAAAAAACAAACAAACAGGACATCAATAGGCTCCCTGGACCCCATTTCATATGAATCCATGTATTAAATTACAGCCTGGTCTCATTCCCAGAGCGTCAAATACTGATGTTTTGTCAAGGCTTTCTCCTTCCCTTCCACTTTCTGTGCTATCTCCCTGCATCCTGTGCTTAGCGCTGCCTGGGACGACTGTGATCAAGAACATAGACTGTAAATAAAGATGGATGACATGACAGCTCCCAAAAAGTAAGGCCCAGACAGCTTGATTTCCCCCTAGTGGCTGGCTGCAGTACAGGTCATAAACCCTGCGTCCTCCATGTTAGTGGAACATGTCAAATAATTTTTTCCCTAAGGTGTTTCTGTCATTTAGGTAGTTCTTATCATGCTGATGTATGTTTAAGTGTTGATTTTTCTGCTAAGTTTGGTTTTAAGCTTTTAGTCAAAGTGCTATTAAAAAGGGGTGAAACGTCACGATTGATAGCTATCTCATGACTGGTTCGGGTGGGTGATACCGCGGGTCCACCTCCTGATCACTAACTCGCAGAGTTTCCAAATGATGTCAAAATCTCAAGATGGCAGCCCCCGCATCAGGATATTTTAACAGTAGAAGGAAGTGGAGACACATCGTCCATCTTTATATACAGTTTGTAGAAATACAAACAAGCCTGAATGTTTTCTCTCCTATACCAGAATGATAATGTGTGGATACAGACCTTTATGACATAGTGATGTTGAGAAAGGTCTGGTTATGTGAGACTACTCCAATTAAACTGCATTGGCAGCAATATTTGAGCAGCTGCTCTAGAAGTTGATAAAGCACAACAAAGTCCAAGTAGGGAGGAGGTCGGGGTGGATGGGTGAGTCAAAAAAACAGGACTTTCACGCAGGAGACTGCTGTTCATGTCCTGAGTAAACTAAAAGTCAACATTAATTTATGTAAGCACATCAAGTTAGGTAACTTTACTTTAAACCAAACCTCCACCTTTTACTGCTTAAACCTTGTGATGCCAAGGGGGCCCAACCAAGCATCCCTATGTGACAAGGTGGAATGGTTGTACATTATCCATGAGACTCAACAGTTCAGCAAGGTGTTGTTTCATCAGTTTAACATCTGAATATAGTTCTGGAAGCAGCTCTGAGCCTTTGACAAATTCACAACTCTATTAGCATAAACAACAAAATTAGTTATCAAACCGCTGGGCCCTTTCAGCTTCGCTAATTTGAATATTCATGCAATCACAGTTGTCCTGTGCCTACTCTTCTCTTTCTGCTCCTACCAGAAGGGAAAAAAGGAACAAGTCTGTTGATTTCATCAGGTCTTAATCTCTAAAAATCTGCATTCATATTCTGTTTAGGCAACAGGACCAGACTTCGGTATCAGATGCATTCTGGTTTAAGTTTGTAGTCCCAATAGTATTGAAAAACCTTGTTCGAGTAGGCTTTGGTTGAATGCAGGTAAACCAACACCGTCTCATCATCAGCATCACTTTTCATTTGTAGTATAAGTGTGCTTAATGTTTTGAATTAAACAAAAACACTTGTTTAGGATTAGGCAACAAAACCACAGCATGGTTGGGCTTATAACTGCTATGTTTTACCAACCCAATTTCATGGCAAAGCATGTAATAGACCTGCCTGTCCACCAGAGGACAGCATGTCAGCGTCAAGTTTTGTTACGCAGAGACTTGAATATTACACGCCTGTATTAACATGCAGCACCAACAAAGCCACTCATTTAGGATTAGACAACAAAACCACTTAGTTAGGTTAAGGGAAAAGGTCATGGTAGAGCTTAAAACAAGCATGTAAACTATGTAAAACACGTACAGAAACAATGCGATGTCAGCACGGAAAACATGTGACAAACATCACTAAGGTAACGTGCAAAACTAAATACCGGTTTCAAACACGGGTCTCCAGTTGAAAGTCCTGTGTTTGTTGGACCCATCTACCTCCCCACCAAGTAGACTTTCTCAATTTATATACTATTATCTAGCTCTGAAATTAGACTTCCGACACGAACAAACGAGTGACTGTAAAGTGGAAGTAAAACATAACACACGGGGCATGAACAGCAGCCTACAGGATGAAAGCCTTGTATTTGTTGGACCCATTCACCTCACCTCCCGCCGGCCCGGCGTGTCTTTGCTCTTTAATCTACACCTACACAGCACCTTCCCCACAGATCGGTTTAACTTGTAGTTAATGGAATGACCAGCGCGTCAAATATCTCCTCTAAGGGGAGGCTTGTGTGGCGGTATTGAAGGCCAACGGCCGTGACAAAGTGTTGGTATCTGACGCCCTGGGAATGAGAACGGACTGGATAAACAGTACTTGTGGGGCGCAACAGAGGCGGAGCACATTGGTCAAAACACCATCTGGGAACAATTGTCTGATGATGATGTAGCATTTTATTAGCTTGTGAAACAATCTGGTCGTACACGTTGTTTCTCGACATCAGTCTCGCATCTCAAGTTGCTAATCAGACTATAAACAATGAGCAGCGCCATTAGCCCAGATATCCGCTGGCTACCCCGGAACCACAGAAATATAGCCCGTTGACTCTAGAGGCTAATCTGTCGTCAGGCCGATAGCCGATGGTTACTGGCTGCAGCAATAGCAACAGTTGCTTATTATTTTGAACTTGTGCTTGTGTTTTCAACAGAGACAAATCATTTTCAGTGCTGCACAAATGAACATAAGGGACTACTTCTGTGTGAATATTTGCTCCAACTATCAAATGAAGTCCCGTTTTCCGAACAAACCGTTCGAGCAGACTCACATTTTGCTACTTTGTTCAATATTACCCTGTTGGACAATAGTGCTGTCTTGCATGCAGCTTGATTTTGAAAATGGAGGAATCATTATTAGAGCTATGAGCCATCACTCTGTTTTGTGCAATAGGCTAATACACTACCAGACAGCTAAGTGCAGCATCACTCTCGCAGAGCGTTAAAAGTCTCTGCTCTGCTCAGTGTTTCTTTATTACTCAGTACCTTTTGGGTGCTGAGTGTGGGGATATTTCATTAGACTGAAAGCCAATGAAAATGTTCGTCTAGCCCTATTATTTGCATTCCCTAATTCATTGCCTCCTTCTTCTCTAAATAATGACAGGGCAGATTTAAAGGCTCCCTGCAGAAAGACGCTTTAACTTCTTTAGGCTTTTGTCACGTCTAAGAATATTTTACCTCCCCGCTGTGAAAATGTGATTACAGTGATGTCTCTTTATCGTACATCTCCATTTCCTGCGTGCTCCCTGCATGAGGCACTTTCACATTTGTAATTAGACAGGCAGGTTCTTGCTGTCATTTAGACTTCTTTTGTCCTGGAACTGTCTTTTCTCTTTTTCATAAACTTCAAACCTTTTTTTTTTTCTTTTTGTAGTCAAAGATACCATTCCCCATTTTATCCAGTTTATTCTCATATGATTCTTTAATCCCGTCTACGGCTATTTTCGGCTCTTCTTATCAAAACAGTGTATCAGTACAAAGATAGAAGACATTCTGAGGGAAAAGAGGTGACAATGCTGAACTCTTGCAGCATCTGCTGATAGAATCAGTTTTTGGTTTGATTTATCCAGGGACAGTTTGCTGAGTGCACATATGCTTTTACAGTAAACACCTTCCCTTGTACCTTTTAACATCTATACAGTTGCACACACTTATTAAGCTATACTGTATATTATTTTCCCAGCTGGCCATAAGATTCAACGGCACTTTCTTTTGTTAACAAGGTCTGTTTCCCTTCTCTGTAAGGTGCAGCTTGTACACATTAACACTGAGTTACAGTCATTCACTTCAAAAACTCCTATTTTTCCCAGTCGGGCTCCACCTTTGATCGGCCTCTCTAGCCTTGAAGCTACTGCCACCTCGAATGTCACAATATGTGGAAAGAAAATGGCTTCTGATCTGAAACATAAAGTCAACTTGAAACAAGTGTATAGCTCTGACATTTCTTCCATCCCTGAGGGGACCTTTCTGTTGTATCGCCTCCATGTCTGAAAATGTCCAAGCAGCTTGACTTCTTCTGGTGGTCAATCTGTCAGTGAGTTACTGAAGGAAAAGAAATCTTTCACTACTGCCTGCTCCTTTGTTCCATTTTTAACAGTCGCCGACCTCAGATGAAGTGAGATCTACACCCTGTTATACCTCCTTGCTGCTCTTTAGGGTCCTGACATGTTGAAATTCAGTGGCTGACTGTAGATTCTGTGTTGTGTGCAGCACTACTGGCTCCAGCTGGTACTTGTCAGCAGTATCAACAGACAGCAAATCAGTGATTTTACTCATTGTCACCTCTCGTGAGTCTACCTCGCTATGTACAACCTTCTATCCCAGGAATGAGGTTCATATTGGACGGACCTGCAGGGCACATTTTACACCCAACACTGAATGTGGGATGTTGTTAATGTAGCAAAGAGGAATGAAAGGGTGAAGACTTTGGGGTGGGGATGGACGTATACAATAGAAATATAAAGAGAACTGGATACAGTGTTGGAGGCGGGCTCTTGTTCAGTCCTATGAAAGTTGTTGGTGCATGAAGCCAAAATGGCTGGACTGCTGAGTGATAAAATTGTCTGGCGATTCTCCGCATCAGTGGGGTCCATAGAGAGCCAAAGTCCCTCTGGTGGACCACCTTTGGAGCTTATTTTGGAAAAAAAAATTATGAACAGCGAAAACATCCCATCTGAATTGCGCCATGAATCACAAATATGATTTTTTTGTCAATTTAAAACAGAAGAAAGTCTCAGTTTGTTTAAAAACTGTGAAAATACTAATGAGAAAGTGACATCCTTTTCTCGCTGACGCTACGATGCCTGTGCGTTTTGTACTAAGTTGTACTAACACCAGCAATAGGTCTCGCTCATTTTTTTCTCTTTCTGACTAATAAATAGATGACGAGTCGCTGGATAAAACACATTAGGTAAGATAACGTTTCATGTGCGAGGACCATATAGCTAAGTTAGCTAGCTAGTGTTGGTGGCGTATATGATACATGACACACGACACTGAGTGGTTTCACACAAAACTAAATGATACTATGACAAACCTTCAACAAACTGACTTTCCTGACTTGCAAAATTATCTTTTAAATTGACAAACATCATATGTGTGATTCATGGCTTAATTTAATCAGAAAATGTTTGCCTCTTGCCTCTTGCTCAGATTTTTTTCAGAATAAAGGTCCACCGGAAGGCGAGGGTCTTCATCTGTCTATGGAGCAGGCTTTAACCCCACCTACTGACTGCTCAGACTGGGGCTCATTCACATGATTGGCAGCATAAAAATATCTCTGGATTTGGCTATTAGTGCATTTTACAACTTTTAGTACCTAAATTAGGGCTATTTAAGTTGAGTGCTCCAAAAAAAAAAAAAAAAAAAAAATAGCCGTTGATTTACAGACTTTCCCATTGTAAGCCAAAAAACTTCCCACAACCAAGATGCAATGAAATGGTTCTTCTTGAGTGTTCTCTGTCCATATCAGGTCATAATCATTTCAATAATCAAAGAACACAGCTTTATTTCAGTTTGACTTAAAATGAACTAAACTCACTGCACCACATTGAGTCTGTTTTGTGAAAGTACTTTTGCAAATACGGTGAATATCATTGTCTGTCATGGCTTCAAGCTGACATATATTGGAGTAGCTGGTTATTACATGCATAATTCTGCTGAATTATCTGCTGTCTGTTGATCAAGAGACAGAAGAATTAACTGTGTCAAATCCTGCAGCATTCTGTCAGCCTGCATCTTCCAGTGGGAGTCCCACGAGACTAGTTAGAAAGGTTTTAAAACACAGAGTATACGGTAGCTATTTAGCTAATTAGGACTCTGCATGGCACTGCCCTGTCAGTTTGTTCTAGGTCAACATTTTAAAGTGAATTCCTTTATCCTACAAATATCGTCATCACTTCGCCAGACGACTGTGAGTGGAATAAACAAGGTGCGTGGGGAAATTAGATGAGCAATGTTCTCTGCTTTTATAACAGCCGCCATCAAGGTGCCCTTGAGCACCCACAGTCTAGTCATTGTACTTGAGGTTAAGTGTTGCATGGCTGAAGAGTGTTTGCCGTGATGCTACAAATTTAGAGAAAAACGTGCAAAAGAGTACTCGGTGTTCTGTGCTGTGCATGTTCACACTTGTGCACAGGTCTCTCTTGAAAAGGAGAAATTGATGTCAGTGAGACTACCTGTTTGAATGAAGGATCATCCAACTATGTTAATCTCACAATTTATTTGTCTCTTGCTTCACATACCAAACTAATTTATGTCTCGTTTCTTTGTGATCTTGTTAAAGAGGACCTATTATGCTTTTGTGCCTTTTCCCTTTTCTTTAGTTTGTTACATAGTTTTTTGTGCATGTAAAAGCTCTGCACAGTTACAAAGACCGAAGTCCACGCCAATGGGAGTTACTCTCGCCCACAGAAACACTGCTCCTAAACTGCCTGAAATGCCTGGATTGACGTCTCGCCTTTTCCTCCGTAACACCGGCTACGGATCAGAGCAGCTGGGCTTTCCGAGAGGACGGGGCAGGAGCTCAAACAGACGGGGCTGCAACAAGGAGCTGCAGCACAGCCAATATGGTTTGTTGAACATTTAAGCATGTAAACGTGTAATAGAAGCCCAAAATACAAGTATGAATCTGAAAATAAGCATAGTAGGTCCTCTCTAAATTAAAGACGTACGTGCTGCTTATGAGCACCAAAAAATAAAAGAGCAGCAACAGGAGCTCGGGCAAATAGAATCAAGAGGATGAACATGATGAAGAAAATGGCTGCCATCATCTGCACACAAATCGAGTAAATATATTTGTTTTAGCTTTTGGATTTGTGCATGTGACCAGCTGGTCTGCTCTGGGTTCTCACCACAAACAAACACACCAGTGTGGAAGCAGGCATCCACCCCACGTTTAAGGTGGATGTGATGTGGTACCACAGTTCATTTAAAGCTAAACAGATTCATAGATTCAGGTTTTAACGGTCTTAGCAGAGGAGCCTCATTGAGCCACACTCTATATTTGCCCTCCAGGCTACCACTCTTATATCAGCCATTGCTTCTTCTTGTACAAAGATGAACGGTGCGGTTTGTCTCTGAGCTCGTCTTTGTGAAGGATATTTATTGGAATTTCCATCACCAGGGAAGAGTAATGTCCCAGGGCTACCCAAAATGCAAGTGCTTCGATTTCACTGTCGCAGGCCCAGAGGTGGACCCTGGCTCGCCGCTTCACCTCTTCTGATTGGTTTACACCGCTCTAATGCAACTATCCATCAGGACGAGCTGTCTGACTGTGTGCTCCACTCACTAAAGATTGGATTATGTCAAGAAGGGAGCTTCTCTCCATCATTTGTAGAGCTACGAGGGCATGTTGGGAATTAATTATGCAGACTGATGAGTGTGACTTGTTACAAGTCCTGTGAATATTAATAACTGGTGCCCTGACGTGAAGGTGATGCAATTTTGAACGGGAGAAAAAAAGGAATACGATCAAAACAGGATTCTGGAAAGATCAGAGGAGTCTGAGACTTGTACGTTTCTTTTCCCAAATCACAAAAGCAGAAATATTCAGGAGTGATAGCCAACAACACATGCTCTTTCACATGACTGCTCTTGAAGATGTAATAAAATAAAAAACGGGCAATAATGAGTAAGTGTGGAACAGCAGATCTCCAGCTCAACCTGTTCCTCCGGCCTCAGTGCGACTCAAACTGCTCTAGTTTCTTTTTTAGGCCACCATAGAGACCCTCGGCTCTTCATAGCTCTCCATCGTCTCCTTCCTATAACTGACACAGTTAGTAAAGCCCACAGCGACAGGCCATCCTGTCTTTTTTCGCACTGTTTTGTTTTTTTTTGTGAGATATTATTAGAAGCAACCCAGAACTGCCCAATGAATGACAAGCTCAGAGAGATGACACTTGCTCATCGTTTTGGTGAACTTCAGAGTGGTGAGACATTCATGCACACATGAACATATGACTTGTGATGGTTGCCATAGTGATCTCCCTGAGGCACAAGGCAATTTTGTAAGTAACTGCTATGGGCAACAGCAGCGCCTCAGCATTGCTGCTTTGATCAAATAGAAACAATCGTGTGAAGGCCAGCGATCGTCTGAATAGATTTTGAACAGAATAGATTTTGTGTCAGTCCTCCGCTCTGTTATTAAGTGCTTGAAATAAGAATTCAAGCAGATCTTTCAGTTGTTTTAATAATTAATTAATATATGTGATATTTTTACGATTATTTTTTATGTTTCTGGCGCACACTGCTGTACTGCTGAACTGGTAGGTATATTGTAATTGTTGCAGAGACAAGGATTTCCCCCCGTCTCTATTCGCTCGTATTGAAAGGATAAGCAACCATCAGAAACAAAGCAGATGCAGACACATGAATGAGTTAATATATACAAAAAGGTCCTACTTTAAGGATGTCTTTAACAACCTTACTCTGGCAGTCATATCTTTCATTGTTACAACTTCTGACCCATTTCCAGCAGCAGCCAGCAGCTGCTTTCAGCAGAAATGCTCTGATAAGGCAGCTGTACACGACCTGCTCAGCACCACAGAGCACAATGACAAAGCGACTTGCTGAGGATGAAAAAAGACAGAGTCTCTTTTTTCACCCAGACCTTGAGGACCATTGTTGGGCCTGTTTTTTTTTCCGGTCAATTAATCACATGATTGCTCATATTTAATACTCTTATTAACATGGGAAATTTACTGGCTTCATACAAATATATGTAAATATTTATTATTGTAAATCAGTTAACAACACAAAAAAATGACAGATATTCATTGTCCAAAAACACAATCCAGAAACCATCACAGGTTCTGCATTTAGCATAAAAAACCAGCTCCCAATCATAACATGGCAAACTGCAGCCCAACAGGCAACAACAGCTGTCAGTGTGTCAGAGTGCTGACTTGACTATGACTTGATCCAGACTGACTGGGACTATCATAAAGTGGGCATGTCTGTAAAGGGGAGACTGGTTGGGACCCAGAGAACCCATTTACATTCACACATCTGGAGGTCAGAGGTCAAGGGACCCCTTTGAAAATGGCCATGACAGTTTTCCCTCACCAAATTTAAGTTTGGAGCGTTATTTAGCCTCACATGGTTGGTACCAATGGATTACTTAGGTTTTCTAGTTTCATGACACCAGTATCTTCACTCTAGCTTAAAAAGTAGCCTGCTACGACCTTCAAAATATTGATCACTTAATGCCTTAAAGAAATTTGTGGCATTAAAACCAATTTGCATAAGCACATTATTATTACGTTAACTGTGATAGCCCTATTCATTAGGCTATTGTTTGTTAAGACATCAGTTGAAGCATCGTTTTAAAGCAATAATATGTCCTGGATACATATCTGTCTGCTTGTTTTGTGGTTCCACTACCCTCTAGTGAAAATGCTTCATGCATCTTTAACATGGACCCGTTAAACCTGGGATTCAGGTAAATGTTAAAGTGAGTGATGGTGTATTTAAAGTTGTGTGTTACGTAGCAATCCAATCTCAATGATCTGTATCAGGGCCAATCGAGGAATCTTATACCTGATTGTATTGGCTACATGGGGCTAGATTGAACCCAATCCTGTCCTTTGTTTTATGTCAGCTGTCACACAACTGTTTTTAATCACAAAGCTTTCATGCACAGCAACGCTGTCCATCTCTCCTCCACTCCACTGAGCTCCGTCTGTAAGAGGCAAAACACCAGACACCACAAACGACAGCAAAAGGCAGTATGAGACTGTTTAATTATGTTATGCACCTAATTTATGTGCACTTCAGCTCACTGTGAGAGCATTTTGCTATCATCCATGCATGGCGTTTCACCGTGGACAGCACAGAAAAACAGCAGCGGAGAGCCGACAACAACTACACTCACGATGCCACTGCAAGTGCAATGAATGCACTGCGAGCAAAAATCCAATAAGAGTGATTTATTACTGGAATCTGTGGAAAAAGACGTACAGATGACGAAATTAAACACTCAGTGAACTACAGGTCACTCAGCTGCAACAAACAGGAGGAGACTTTTAAAAGACACCGACGAGGCCAAAAGTTTACAGAGAAGGTTTGTTATTGTATATATTGTATGTAAAATGTTATTTTGTAATAAAATGGAAATAAAATAAAATGCACTTTAAGTGTGCAATGTGCAGCTGTATTACTTACAAAAACAGAAATATGGGATTGGGACTCAGTATTGGCAGATATATCAAACTACTCAGCTCCAGATCAGGGCCAAAAAACACTTCATTGGGAAACCCCTAGTGTTCAGAGGTTACGTACGTTACGTAGCTATAAAGCCTTCGTACGTAGCCGCCATAGGCTACACTGTAGCTGACATGCATGGCTTGCAAATTTAACTACACATCAGCGGCTACAGATGCAGATGACAAGAACTGAAACTGATTGGCTCAGGCTGCTTTTATTGTCAACTGCCAGTAGATACTGTTGAAATAAGGCAGGTTGAAGAGGATGCTGTTGTTCTATAATAAACACCTGATGTTTTAACACACACACACACACACACACACACACATGGATGCAGACATACGGACACACCTGTTCCGAGGTACAGGACGCTGTAGTGCTCATCATTGACTGCCAGGACAATGTCCGCCACGGTGTGTGTGATTTGGTCATCTGTGGGCAGATCGAGTGGAGCCACTCCGACAGGCCGGATCACATCCTCAATTTCTGGGTGGTATCTGATCACGCCGAGGTTTTTGATGTCGTTTTGAGCTCCTGCTGTCGAGTTTTTGCGGACACACTGAGAGGAGAAGTGACGTAATCGATTTAGAGGCTGGGCTCTGGAGTAAACAAAATGCCCTTGGACAAAGAGCACAAAAATTGCTTCTTCTTTATTAACTCGTGCCTTTGAAAAATAGCACTCCAATCTTTTTTGCCTCTAAAATAAAGGCTGACTCATGCAATTGCACATTTGTATCTCAGTGCTATTTTTCTCAGATTAGTGTGACAGAAAAACCTTGTCGTTATTTTCTTACCATCCCAGGGCGACTGCCAATGAATGAACTGCTGTAGCCCTTCAGTTTGGATGTGGAGAAAGCCTGGTCAATATCCTCGATGGAGTAGGCACAGATCACTGTTCTGCCCCTGAGCAATGGCAGAGAGAAGAGTGATTACAGCTACCATAAATGCAGGCTGAGTGCTTATGAGGCACATGCAGGGACATAGCTAGAACTTCACAGCCGACCCAGGACCCTAAAACTGTAAATATTTATGATCCCTTAGAGCGAACCAATGTCTTGTTATCCCTTGTCACCAGCTGAATGCATCTAATATGCGTAACTAGTCACTAGCGGAGAGGCGAAACTCTGCTCCTGGTCGGCCAGACGCCGGAGCTCCAACTGCAGGTCGCAAAGCCGGATCTGGGTCTGTCGGCGGTGGGCTGGTCGCTGTTGGAGGCCCCGCTGGAGTCTGAGCTGGAGTTCCCGTTGAACCTGCCTGAGTGCGTCTAATTTCATATGGAGTCCAACCCGGTTGCACCCATGACAAGTGTTAATAATAACTATAGAGAAAATAGCCAATCTTCTCGCGGATGATCTTGTTTAGTTATGTAGTATTTCTACAGTATGTCCCTTATGTCATATAGAGAAACCAGGATTAAGCTGAGACTGTTTCATAACTAGAAGTAACTTCAAATTTAACTTGTTTTTAAATTGTGTGTGTTTTAATTGTGATATTGTGTGACTGCAACTGGAACTGCAAATGATGGTCCAACATTCAAAATACAACATTTTGGTTCAGTGTTGTAAGTTGTCCCTAACAAATGGATCAAATACAAACCTGTTTTGTCAGTGAATGCCATACAAACATCACAACTACATAAGGAAAATACAGAAATATGAATCTGCCAAAATGAGTTACACTTGTATGAAACTATAGATGTGAGGTTACACCACAAACTGTAAAGTCACAACACGAATGTCCACCTCAGCAGGCTGTTCTCATACACTGTTTGTAGCTACACATGAAAAGTAACTAGAATTTGTATTGACCCTACATGATAAATTTGTATGTAATCAACGTTAATCGTGATCCAGGACAGATGATATCGTTTAAAGAGCAAGGAAACCTCTGCCTGTGTGGAGCCAGAAGTCAGTGTTGACTTATTTGTTATGTAACTTCTTTATTTAAGTAACGCCACCTCTGTAGTCATTTTAACCCAAACCTTGATATTTTCCTAAACCTAACCACTTAGTTTTATTGCTTAAACACTGCAGATGCACTGATCACTCATATTGCTGGATATTCTTTTGAAAATGCACAAAATATAAAACTTTTCATAAGATCAAATTGTATGATACACTGATTGACATGGGTGGAATATTGCAGTTTGAAAACTTGTGACTATTTTGTAATTAAAAAATATGCACAAATTTGACATATCCATTTGACAGGGCAAAGTTTAATCAGTGTTTCCTCTGGTAAGCAATTAGAGGCATTTTTAGCAACGTCTTGCTGAAAATGACGCCACGATGTGTTCTGTACTCATGTTGTTATATAGTTATATGCATGACAGCTGATTTCGCTGAAACTTGACTTCCAAACCTTGAGAACTATTATTTGGCAGATTGTTATTCAGCTTTAAACTGCTTTTACAATCAAAGGAAATGGAAACTAAACACTGACAAGACTTTTTTTTTTTTTTCAAAATCTGACATAATGAGAAACCTGAGTGTGCTGCTGGTATGTGGCGTGTACTGCTGTGTGGGTGGATGAGTGTCAGTTACTGTGCTATTGTTTAGCTTTGTTTTATTTAGTGTTGTCTGTTTCTTTCATTGCATTATTTGCATGTTCTGACAGATTAAACTGATTTTCAGAATCGATATCTAGCCCTAGGTTATGTTTTCTCTCCCCCATATTATACTGAACAGTACTTTACAACTAAGGGAATTAACTCTTTTCCTCAGTACTATAATTATACATCCTCAACTTACTGTACGTCTAATTAGGTTGTTGTATTCATATTAGGCTTTCTTGTCCTCGAACAACATTACAACACAAAATTTGCATAAAAAAGCAATTTCAGTGTGAGTGAAACAATTACAGATCTGCTCATTCAAGATGGTGTCTGAAGTGTGTTTTGCTTGACTTTAAATGATCACAAGGCCAAAGGCGGTAAGTGTGGTTCTGTGGATGACATTGCTGATAGAGGCCATATGTGATGCTGGTTTCATGGCAGTATCCAATCAGGTTTCATCTTTAGTTGCATATTAAAATGTTAACGTTAGCCCGGTGGCTACCAAATTACTTTTGTCAATAAATGTGCTCTGATGTCAGTCACTCTCCTATGAATAAATAAGCAATTATACCAATAAACGTTTGGACTTTTCATCAAAACATTGACAAAATGATTGCTACAGGGTTGACTAAACTAACAGGAAGTTAGCATCACACTATGTTCCCAAGACAAAAAGCCAATTATTCCATTGGATTTCCGATTATTGCGGAAAATAAGTGTCAAATAAACATTTATGACACTTCCACATTTTGTTCAGCAAAATAATCTCCACAAATGACCCTCTTTTATGATTTTTGGAGCATGAATGTTATCACCAGAGGTAAAAAGCTAACGTTAGATGTAAAGAACTACGCTACGGTCGCAAGACCTCACGTCATCACCACTAAGCTGAAGGCATGATGACGTTTAGTCGTCTCTTTTAGTCACTCATGATATGTAAAAGCTAAATTCATGTGTGAGATATTTACTGACAGATTTCATGTTGTACATCAAAATCTCTTCAGCTTGTGTTAAACACAAATCAAAAATATCAATTGAATTTGAAACCAGGGACCACGAGGTGCCAAAATGCTGATTTCTGGGTTTTAGCTGCATAACCATGACCCACAGTTAGCTTGTTTTGACCAACTACTATTCCAGAAAACTAAATGACATAAAAAAGGACTTTATCCTCTTAGGACCTGGCGTACACATGCGATGACATCACATTTTGGGTCATATGAACATAATACTTAATTTTATTTAACTGGGGTCTTGTGTACACGTACGAGGATACGTACACTGTCATCTAGTAGTCCTGCAACTGTTTGCAGCACTTCAAATGAGCCATACTGTTGCTATGACTGTCCAAAAGGGGAAAAAATTTTCATTTTGTTAAATTGTACTGTGATGTTTCAAAATTAAAAAAAAAAAACATGTTTGCAAGTGTTATTAATAAATGCAAAAGCAGTCAGGAAAAACACTGCTGTGTTCAGAGTGGACATATAGAGGTTTGCACTATTACACAATGGGGACTTTATTGTGTTTTATGGAAATTCAGAACGAGTGTCCACATATGTGGACATAATTTTTCTTGAAAACTACATTATGTCAAAAGATGATGCTTAGTTTTTATACTTATCAGGTTCCAATAAGCCCAAATAGCAAAGAGACATCAAAAATGCATATCAAAAAAAGAGCTCAGGTCTTAAGAGGTTATTACCCATAAATAAGTCACTGTTAGTAAACTGCCTTAGAATCAAACAGAGGCAGGAAACAAATTATGCTTCTCCGGACAGCTACTATGAAGAACGAGTGTCGCTGGCGTGGTTGTTCCTTTAATTCTTGTATGTAGGACATTTATCTTTGATTTCATCTCCATTTCCAACCCGCCTCCAGACAGGACTTAAATCAAGCAGCCTCCGTTTACTGTGTTGTTTCATCGAGATGCATACGAGCATCTTCGGAGAAGCATAATTTCAGCTTCATGCAACACAACAAAGCTTATTTCTGCTTTCTTTGTTTTACATCCCCACATTCCTGAAATAGCACAATAACATAAAATGTATGGTGTAATTTCTCTGAGGCCAATTAAACTGTGGAGGGAGTCAAAATGTTCCAGCTCACCATGCGTTGGAAAACAGGCCGTACATGACTCCAGCCCTCTTGTCCTGAGCTGTTAGCACCACCGCCTGCTTCATGTTGTTGTACTGCTGCTGTGTGTTTCCGGCGCCACACATCACCCGGGCCTTCATGAAGGTGGTCCACGAGTCTGCCAGCAGGGCTTTGATGCCCCCTTCATCCACCTGGAAATGACATAAAAGGACTATGACAACAATGTTACTGTAGGGCAGCCAGGTTGCCAGATTAGCTCTGAGTTTTACTTTGTCTCCTGCCAAGATGTGACGCTGACCCCTTACCCAGAATACCAGGAGTCCTTTTCCCTCCCTGACGTTTTTGGGAAAACAATACGGTATGTTGCTTGTTTTATCTCTGAGCATTCAGCACACAGATAGCTCCAAGATGTGTGAGAAAAGGCTTTATTAAATCCACCTACCTAAAACTAAAGCTAACTAATTAACAATTCAGTGCATTAGAGATGAAACAACAGTCTCATAGCAGTTGGTGAAGAATTTACTCTATTTGCTTCCTGAACATGGACATGAATTTCCCTCAGCACAATGTACTACATGCATTTTCTAATATATGTTCAGTAACGTGTCAATTTTTGCTCTATTTTTTTCATTTTAATAAAACTACTTAGGTTCAGTAAAAGATTGCATTTTGGGTTAAAATAACTCTGGAAATGCTGTAACTTAAGTACAGAAGTTAGGTTACAAATAAATCAACTCGGTCTGACTCCTCCCAACGTGGCGTTCGCTGCTGTCTATACGTCCCGGTTCACAATTACGTGGATAACATGCAAATTGATTTTGTGCTGACCAAAAAAAAGGTAAATGTTAAATGGACTTGTATTTATATAGCACTTTTCTGCTCTTCTGACCACTCAAAGCTCTTTACACAGCACATCAGCATTCGCCCATTCACACACATTCATACACTGATATCAGAGGCTGCTACGGTGCCAACTTTGCTCATCAGAATCTAAATAATCATTCATCTCATTCACACACCGACGGCTAAGCCTTAAGGAGCAATTTGGGGTTAAGTGTCTTACTCAAGGACACATCGACATGTGACCAGAGCAGCCGGTGATCGAACCACCGATCTTCCAACTGGTGGACGACCCGCTCTACTCTCTGAGCTACAGCTCTGAAGTTGAAATCTTGTTTATGTACATGAATCAATACACTCATTCACAAACTGCTGTGTGACTGGGCTGGATGAAAAGGGAGTTTGGGTAAGAGAGCAAAGTTTATGTTAAGAAGTGTTTAACATAACATTGTAATATTCCTTTAATTAGATGAAGAAACCCCACAAATATCTAAGATAGATAATCATCACATAAAACCTTACTTTTCTACTCTTCTGATCATTTATCTTTTAATGTGTGTCTATCTGGGATCATTTCCTGATTCAGAAGGTAAGTCATGAATCACTCAAGGCAGCACTGACTGGGAAACACCTGTTTCGACACCACTGATTGGAAAGCAGTTTGAAACTGTGCTGAACTTTTCCCATAATTTCATATTCTGTGCCGATTCACTAATATAAAACTGGAAACATGCTGTGTTGTTTGTTAAGTGGACAGTGCACGTTATCTTGTGTTGTGTTGCATCTTCACTCTCACACACATTTGGGATTTGTTTGAAGCGTTCAAGTTCATTTTATTAGCAACTCAATTAAAACCAGTGGTTATCTTTTGAAACACAGTATTCATACAAAATCTCCAGGCCTCTAAAGTAATCTGTAAAGGGTAAAGCGCTCTCTGATTGCCTGCTCACAACTCTGATAAAAGCAACGTGATGGAGGAGTCACGGAAAGTAGAAACAGGTTGGGTGCATGGACCTGGATTTGTCCACATTTCCCCCAAACAAAGTGGGATATTTACCGTGCAGATTCGGCCGATGCGAGCCCTGTACGGCTCCTCATCCACCCTGGCTGTCTTGTTGATCTCACTGAAGAAGAAGTAGATCTCCTCCTTATATTTTATTGATGACGGGATTATGGCTGCGCCGGCAAACTGCGGATCTGGTGATGAGATTTAAACATGTCCATTGATGTCCCTTTGTCTCCAATGCACCTTCAAGACTTCTCGAGGGTCATGCAATATCATTTTCTAGCATCTTACTTCAAGATTACATCACGTTTTTTTAAACTTGTGATATACTTGTATGTAAAATAAGGACATTGTAAGAATCAACACACTGCTCTTCTTTTCTGGTTTGCATTTTAAAGCTGTAAAAATGTGACCCAAACCATAAACACAGTGACACTGAACACACCTACATGTTATTTTTTCCCATGTTAATTATAGAGGGTTGTTTGCAGAGAGTTACCACCCACTATCACCATATTCATTAGTCTAAACCTGCATGCTTTCTGCATGACTCCCCTCCTCCTACTCACTCAGCAGCCAAATGTTCTCCGTCTTCAGGAGTTTCTGGGAGCCAAACGTACGGCGGATCGAGCCGGCGTGACCTGCCACCGATGACATAGCAGAATACAGACTCCCATCTGAGACAGTGAGGAGAAAAGACAGAGAGAAGAGAGGGTGAACTGAGGGTAAAAAAAAGAAAAGGGTGCAAGGTTCAGAGGGAGAGGAGGGTGGATTGGAGTGACACGGGAGGAGACTGAGTGAAGCTGGAGGAGAGGAAGATACAGAGAGAGAGCATTAAACACAGAGAGGGAGAGTGAAGAGAGGAAAAAGACGGCCCAGGAGGCCAAAGACAGAATTAAACAACAGGGGAAGAAAGAGAGAGCCGGAGCAAAGAAGACATCAAATCAGAATAGCTGACTGCACTGATGAGCAGCCCCCAATCACCATATCGTATAACCCCAGCTCTGTCTCCATAGCGATGCGGAGGAGGGGGGGGGGCATTTGAAATCGTAGCAGTAACGTCTTAATTAGGACTGATTGTTACAAGAATGCTGCTCAACTCAAGCAAAGGGTCGGCTCATTGCTTCAACAATCGATGTCCATCTGCCGTCCTGCAGCGATAAACTAACCTCTCACTTATTTCTCTACAAACAATCCATCTGCATTAGCAAACAGACAATTTGTCCGACCCTCATCATGTGCTGTTACCACTGGAAGGTCGTTTTCATTTGAGACATCTCTGTTTAGTTAATGTGACCCTGTACTGCTCAGTATCACACAATCAGAGTTCCCAGGGGAGAGATGCAAAGCACTAAAGTCTCATGTAGCAACCTTGTGAAATTGCTGAATTACACCCCTAACTGTTGTCTTTTATTTCAGCCAAGTGAGCTGGACTTGCAAAACATAATTGATATAGTGTTATACACCCATTGTTGCTGTCGCTGTGTGGCAAAGCAAACCAACTGTGGCTGCTTTGAATAAGGAGAGCTGTGATGCTGAGATGAAAATAATAAACTCTTGAAAAGATTGCCATGGGCAACGACAATGATTGATAAGATGTAGCAGACAGTCAGTGGTCTGTTGATGTTGAAATGTGGCCAGTACAGTGTGTGTGTGTGTGTGTGTGTGTGTGTGTGTGTGTGTGTGTGTGTGTGTGTGTGTGTGTGTGTGTGTGTGTAGGTGTGTGTGTAGGTGTGTGTGTATGGGCACAATTCGGGTAAAAAAACGAATCGTTCAGTTCGCTAGTCACAGTTTGGTTCGCGGTATATATCATTTGGTTCATTTGAAATAGGGGCGGACCAGATTTTACTGCGCTTGTGTTGTACAGCTAAAGCTACGACGCATTGATGACACGTGACCCAGCCTCCTTCCTTCTCAAACTTCTCAGATCAGAGACATTGATGACGTGCAGAGTACGGCTGTCACTCTAAAATGACATGACAGGAAATGGCGGGTGGACACAATGAAGACCACCACCGTCGTTTCGCTCTGTGGAGTGGGAGCATTATGGATTTGGTGTTACGTATGACATGATGGGAATAAAACGTCGACTGTGTGTAAGCACTGTGCAGCACGTGTGGCTAAAGCTAGTACTTTCAATATGATGAATCATTAACGGGGACATCACTCCGGTGTGTCCGTTGATAGTACGAGGAGGAGAGAGTCGGGGAGGACGCTGGATTTCAGCATATGATTAGGGTACCTGAGCTGCAATATAATATGCCGTCTCTCAGACACTTAAGCTACACAGTAATTCCTGAACTGTATGAACAGACACGACGATGAACTGTGGAAGAAGTGTCCAACACAGACCATGTGATGGACATCCAGGGCTGAATGTGGACAAACTCATCTTCTAGCAGAAGAACATGAAAACAGACTGAACAGAGCAGCGTTGGTTTATGCTGCTCTTTATGTTGATGACTTTAGCCTGTGTGTGCGTTTTTTTTTTTTTATTATTTTTTAAATACCAGGGAATAGAGAGACATATCTTACTGTTTCTACTGTTTAAAAAAAGGTCTAGCGGGGCATGCTTTAGGGTGAGGCTACCTTGTCACGAAAGTTAATTGTAATATGGTCGCCTGAAAATGTCTTATTCAGAGTTTGGTTGTTCCCATTTTTGTTCATGTACTCCTGCCCCAGCCTGTGTGCATGCACCTCAGCTCGGTTGTAATAGAAGTAAAACAACAGCTAAACCTGCAGGGCACATACTTACATACCACGGCTGGTCCCATTTTTAAAGGATTTGTCTGTTTGATCAAAACCATCAGTGGACAGATAGAGAAAAAAATGCAGATTTTACTTACACAGCCCTACCATCTTTCTTTTCTCTTCAGTGTCCAAGAGTCTAAAACTGAATTCGTTGGTGCAGTCAGTGGTGCAACAGCTCCATTTTAGTGTCATGTTTTACATGATTTTTTCCATGTGAATGCACAACGGCAGATGGCTGACTCTTGTGCGCTTGGCACTCAGGGTGGTGTGATCCCCTGATGATGTTGCACTTGACAAATTACAGATATGATCTGCACAGATTATTCCTGCACAGGAATAAAATGTTCACGACTATGTGACCAACCTCGAGTCACTCCGGTTATAGACGGGAAGAGTTTTGCAATAACTGAATCGAGGGTTTGAGGAGAGAAGGTGTTGTATACCGATTATAATGCCTTTTGAGACAAATTTGTGATTTGGGGCTAATTAAATAAAAGCGATGTGTTTGCAGTAACGCTTCAAACTTAATTTGTCCAGTTCTCCTGAAAGCTGAATTTCCCCAGGAAGGATTAATAAAGTTCTTCTCTATCCAGCTAAAACTGTAGCACAAGGCTCCAAAATGGATAGATAAGGACTTTGATTCAACCGTGTAGTGAATAGCTTCATTCACTCAATAGCCTTCACTTAAGTGTGGCTCCTTTTATTGTAATATTGATTAAAAAGCTACTCACGCCAATGAAGGGTTAGTAACTAAGGAATGATTTTCTTTTAGTTTGAAGAACATTATGATGTACAGAGTGAAAAAACAAGCTCCCCAAACACTTACTCTAACCACAGGTTGTTCTCGTTCTCATTGCAGATATTGGTCAATTAGCATGGCACTTTATTATCAGTAATAGGTAGCACATCAGATCTTGTTTAAGGTAAAGTAGGCCTACATATGTTTCAGCCAAGTGCTACATGATTTATCAAAACAAATCGTGTAGGGGATTGGCTTTATAAAACATTGTGAAGCACTTTCTAAAAAAGCATCTCTTCATTTGCATGTCATGAATATAGAGTAATAATCAGAGACACATCACTCCCGGGACTCACAAGTGTCGCTCTGCTGCTCCCGACTCAAATGAGCAAAATTAATATAAAGAGCTGAAGATGGCTTTGAAAAAGTGACACCTTTGTTAAAAAAAAAAAAAAAAAAAAAAAAGGGTGAGACTTTTGAAATAGTAACACTCATTTCTACAAAATGGAGCTCGGTGAGTTAATCAGGACTCTTCTTTAACGCATCCTGATTACCTTACTCACTACTTCCTGAAGTAGTGATTACTTTGACTTAAATATCTTACATCAAATTCAGTTCATTTGAGTGGAGTAATCAAGGTTTTCCTTTTGAATTCTGATATGCAAATTGCCACTGCTTATTGTTTTATCTCTTAAATCAACTGGCTTGGAGAGATTAAACTCGACCACAGTGTAGTTCTGTCAGACGTTGGCACTATAGGCAACGCATGGCTGTAATCTGCCAGTAAACAGAGTAGAAGAAGAAGTAGAGGCTGCGAACCAGAAAAAAAGCTGCCTATAACCGTCTACAAGATAAAAATGGAGAGAAGTCTCCAGGAATTTGTTTCAGTTGTGAAAGTTTTAATTGCTCTTTCATATCAGGTAGTATTGTCCATATTTCACGGTGTCCGGTGATGAAGGTGCCAACAGTCGATCAGTCATGTGAGTTAAATGTTCGCTATGTCAGAATTTATTCAGTAAAGGCAATTCCGTAATCAATTCTTTATCATCGAAGGAAAACAATACCTCAAGTGAGCGTTAAAATTTCATTGTGCAACTGAGGAAGTTATACTGGGTTTTGCTGTTTCCCTAGCTTTTCTAAAGTGGTATTTCAAAATGCACATAAATTATGTGAACAGAAGCACAGCTACTGTTACCAAAAGGATTCCCGTGTTATCACTGATATGGTTGAGGTTTGTTGGTTTAGAGAGACTGTAGTTGGGGGTAAATATCTAACTGATGCTGTCACTTTTATCATTGTGGTACTCTGTCGTCTCTTGCTGATACTGAACCATGAAGAATATATATTTTTGTAAGATTTTACTCTTTTTCCTCCCAGTGAATCAAGAGCTCCAGCGAGTAGAGCGGGATTTCTTTTTCTGGTTTGTTACCTGCAGGCAGGCTGATGGACCTCTGGGAAGGGTATGGTGGTGAGATGTCAGAGGCAGACGCTATCTGCCCGTTGCCCTGGACATCAGTCAGCACAGTGTCATTTACCTGCCGGGATATGGAGGAAACGTCTAAGCCTGGGGGAAGTCTGGCATTTTAAACACTTTTCATTTTACAGTTTGATACCCCAAGACCCAACATTCAGTTATCTGTTTGTCACCACACAAGCTTTAGAAGATTTTATCTTATCCATGGAGGCACATATTTATTACTGAGTGAAAACATCATCCATAGCAAGTAAATAACTCCTTCATCTAACCAGCAGGAGAAATAAGTGAGAACATAAATCAATCTAGGGACTGTTTGACTTGAAGAGCAGCAGCAACCAGTAAATTTTCAGTGTGTGCATAATAAGAAACAGCATTTCAAAGAATTTGTCTGAAGACGTTCTTACCAACATCCAGCACCTGGGGCTCCCAGCATTTGTTCCACATATTATTATTGTGTCATTCACTTTCTGAATGACGGTGATGAAATTATCACACTCCAGCTGTGGGAGACAGAGGCAGTAAAAGGGAGGGACAAAGGCATAAAATGAGGCAGAAGCAAGAGGGAAAGGGAGGAAAAAAAATGCACAGATTGGGAGAGGGATTGGAGACTATGGAGAGTATGTGAAACAGTGATTAGAGAGAAAGAGGCTGCACAAAGGGAGAGAAGAAAGACAAGACCAAGGGACTGAGAATAACAAACATAGGAAGAGAGGAAGGTGGAGTAGAGGGACAGCGAAACAAAGCAAGAGTACAACATAAAACAGATTACGGGAGCAAAAGCGGCTTGCTCAGAGAGAGAGAGAGAGATTTAAGAAAAATTGGAAGCAATCCATTCTCTGAACATTTTTGGCAGACAGCGCTCAGGAGGCTTAGCCCTGCAGTACAGCACTGCTACACTCCATATGCATCACTTATTCATTGAGTACAGAAAATGGACTGCCATCTCAAAGCTACAACTGGATGTGGGATGAAAATGAATGAGTGCAACCTTGAGGGGTAAATTCAGATTTGGGGTCGCAGCGGTGCTCGTGTTGACTCATGTTTGTTGTTTGTCTTTAACACAAAAAAGACATGTTTTTTAGAAAATAAATTCTGATGAAAATAAGGCTAGAAAAAACTGGAGAGGGATGAAGGACATCACTAAATCCAAAAAGCAGGTCCAGAGCTTGTGTGTGTGTGTAGGTGGATGTGTAGGTGGATGTGTAGGCGAGTGGGTGGGCTGGGTAATCTGTGTACACTTTGTACTTTGTGTTCTTGAGACAAATACTTTCAGTTTGGGCATGTTTGCTGAGTGATTTTACGTGGCCCACACTAAAATGTAGGCCTGAGACATTAGAATTTGTTTGAAATTAGGTCAGGGTTAGGTTTATGCTATCTGGCAGAATAACAGACGAGTTGGAGTCTTACCGGAGCAAATAGCTGGTGTCAAACCTCAAACCAATGTCTCCTTTGGTAACGTCATTTTTGAGCAGGCTACAGCTGGTCTCAAATTCTTGTGATGTTATGTTGTTTTACTGCACTGCTTGGCAAGTAGCCCTCAACACTGCTAACAAACAATACTCATTGGAATACCATCCCCGCACCAGTAGGAATTACATCCATATTTAATGATTCTGCACCTCATGATTTATGTCCAAAGCCAACATTCAGTACCAGTGCAGGAAGTAGAGAGGAGGCTGGGACGGCGTGCAGGCATGTACCATGACCTCAGTCTTTCCTTAAGATAAGATAATATAAGATGAACCTTTATTTATCGCCGGAGGGAAATTCGGGAAATTCCTTAGCCCATACCTTCGTGTATTTATAAATGATTATAAGTGCATGTGAGTGAATATTGGCATACAAATTAGGTTATACTGTATGTATCAATGCGCTTATACGCCTTTATGCAAATGCATCTATTCAGCTGAAAGTCCAGAGTACCAAAGCTAATCGGCTCTACTCTTACTCCTACCGGGGACTGAAGGGGGCTTTTGTCATGAAAAAAATCCATCTGTCCATCTGCAGGCATGAGCAGAAGAGGTACAGTATTTAGGAAAAGTCAGGGCAGGTCCTAGTGTTAACCAAGTATTATTTGTCTAACCACAACCATACCCAAACCTTGACCACACAGTAATTGCCATGCAACAATTATTGGCATGGACATGAAAATACTTTGTCATTGAATGTAATCAACTCAAGCATCAACATCCTGCTCTGCCTGGGTTCAAACTACACTGGTGAACAGCTGTCGTTTAAGCATCCAAACTTCATCAAACATAAATCAAAGTTCAGTGTTTTTGGCGTCAAGGGAACTTAAGTACTTTTCTCAGACTTGAAAAACTCCTCTACAGTGCCTTTGTAACTGAGTGGTTACAGCACATATGTGATATATATCTATTCTGGCCTTGTTGCATGTCATACCCCTGTCTTCAATTTCCAGCCTGCCTCCAAAACTGTCAAATAACGACAAAATGCCAGATATGCTCCTCTAGAGCAGCCTATTCTCACTCCCAACTCGTCCAATGCTGTCGATTGGGCAGCACCACTCGGTACTGGACATTGACGCCCAGAAGCACCCTTTAGTGGCAGTGACCAACTGGATTTTCAACTAACTCCAATGTAGACACACCCACGGCATTATTCGACGGGTGGAGCAAGTGACCTAGTATTAATAGCCAGAGAGTCCACTAAGGACAGGGGAAGTAGTGGTGGATGAGTCAAACAAACATGGGACATTCAAATTCATTCTGTGTTTGTGTCCCATGTGAAACTAAAAGTAACGATGACTTATTTTGTCACGTCAGTGACTCGTCGGTATTGTCAGTCCTGTGAGTCACTTGACTCACATGACGTTAAGGTCAGCCATGACCGTTTCCTAACCCATCTGATACTATGCATGTAACAACCGTATGCTGGTATGGCATCCCTGGCCCGTCCAAAAGTAGCAGAGGAAGAGAGGTACCCTGTGCATCCGTCTCCGATGCCAAGGAGCGCTGACCAGATGGCGGTATTTGACGAGTTGGGAGTGAGGATGTTTTGTCTCGAGCCAAAGAAGACATTCTATAACTGTTTTCACAAGCTGAGTCCTCCTCAGGACAACTAACTGATCTGTAAGAGTAAAAGTACCTCTTTTAGCGAACTTCTCTATAGCTAATCTGAGCCTGAAAGCCCCCAGTGTGAGTTGATAATTGGGTCATTTAGGATGAGAGCTTGAGGGGTTAAAGTAGGATTTAAGATTAGCTTTAACTAAGGTTAACACTTTCCTTTTATGCTCAGCCTCGGCTGTATTTGCTGTCAGTGTATCTGCTCTTTTCACATCCACCACTGCCAGGCTCTCTGGAAGTTTTAGGTCTGTTTACATGGAGAAGACAGTTTCCTCTTTGTTTTGTGCCATAACTCCAGCAACACTTTTCTTTTATGTAAACTCACAACTGTGATGGGTTTTAGTTTACATTAGATTTAGGTGGAAATAGAGAAATGGTACAATTCCAAGCCAATTGAAATGCAACATGCTCATGGTTGCCAAAATATACTCCAGTTGACATATTGGCTTAACGGAGAGAACATTATCCGTGTTAAAATAGGAAAATCACTCCATTGTTAAACCTGACTTGAGTTTACCACCCTGGCAGACATTGGTGGGCTGGACACTAAAAGGCTCTGAGCAGCTGTATGTAGTGTCTGACGCAGCCACATTAGATATGATATGAAAATAATTGGCAGCTTTCAAAGCACTGATGTTACAAATAGGTCAACAGTGCTTTTGAAAGGTGTCATATCTTTTCTGCTGTCAGCACTCAGACTCGAGGAATCATTTACTGAAGTCCAGACAGACGTAATTGTAAGATAGTAATGCCAACACTAAAGGCAGGTTCACACAGGACTGCCACAAAGCGCTGCCCACATTAACCAACTGGACTGTTCAGACTGGACACGGTGTGGCGCTCCAAGAGCTGATTATCTATCATGAGCAATATAATGGATGAATTATACCGTATATGCATTATACAAGATATAAATGATCTGATTCCGATAAAATATGAATCCCGTGCTTCCAACCCTTTTGACTTTCAATTCCCCTGCATGATGAAATTTCAAAATTTTGCCATCCACTATATTTATTATACAGCATAGTATCACTGCTCTTTGTTGACAAGCACGGAGAAATGTGCCTCTGGTATGAACAGCAGGCGGCTGCTAGCTCAAGAACTAACATATCTCAGTGCTTCTGCCTGCCGTGTGAACCTGACGTAAGACCCCTGTTACTTCGAAGAGAGTGCCCCATTCATTTCACCGGACACATAATGTAATGCTGTAATTTTGGAGGATATTTTTGGGCCCATAGAACATAAGCTTAACAGATGTCCTCCAGCTGACCTGGCTGACATCTGCTGCCTCCCCACACATTGGCATTAAAATAATTAAATGATAACCTAAAGCCAATGTGGAAGTGATTTAAATGTCCGATTTTCAGCAGGGGGCGACTCCTCTGGTTGCAATAAGAGGTCTGATTGTATAGAAGTCTATCAGAAAATGAGTCTACTTCTCACTTGATTTATTACCTCAGTAAACACTAAATATGAGTTTATGGTCTCAGTCTCTAGTTTCAAGTCTTCTTCAATTCAGCATGATGTTCATTTAGTAAATTATGGTCCCATTTAGAGTCAGATAGTCCATAAAGCAGGGGATGCTTTAGGGCGGGGCTACCTTGTGATTGACAGGTTGCTACCACGGTGTTGTCTGGTCTGGGACAACGTTAACCCTTTCACAGTGTTTTTTCAGTTCATGAAAGTTAATTATAACATTTTTTGTCCTCTAAAAATGTCTTATTCTGCATTTGGTTGTATTTAGCTCCACCCTCTTATGTCATTTCTGGTTGCAAATAGCCAAGATAGTAACGGTCAGAAATCAACATGGTGTTGGCTAAAATGCCAGTCTCGAGGCTTCGAAACAGCAACCAAAAACCAACGGGTGACGTCACATCGGCTACGTCCAGTTCTTATATAGTCAGGTTATGACTGGTACAAATCTCCAAGATTTTTTAAAATATGACTTTACCAAATAGCTCAAATTTATGATGAGACAAAGACTCATCTTGGCTTTGGTTGTATGCTCACAAAAATGTTTAGCCAGTATTTTTACAATATTGGCTTTGGCCACTATGGAAAAACGGCCTCGTAGCAACACCCTGCTCCTCTATCTGATATACTCCTGATATAAAGTATAATGTGCTTTTAAGTGTTAACATTATGAAGAGACCATAGTCATATTTGAAGTATCTGCAGTAGAAAATTAATTGTTTATTGAAAATTTGTTTCAATGATCTTAATTTCCTTAATTTTCGATTGATGTAAAATGGTGAAGACAGTCTTGGTATTCAAAGTGCAACCTTTAAATACCAAGACATTCTCTTGCCAGGCACTGTTTTTGTCATTTGGATTTCTTTATTTTCTATGACAGGCGGCATATCAAGCAGCGCTGTATCCTACTTAAGATTATTTCTGAGCCTCGGAGCATTTCACATTAAGCTGAAGCTTCCCCACACTCTTAAACTCATTTCAGGTTGAGAGCATACCAAGAGATGAATACAATATTCGGTCTCTCTATGGAATCTCCAATTATCAGCAGCTCACCCATCTGTGTTTGTCTGTTTTTAGGTGAAGCTGTCTCCTGTGTAATGTTGTCTCATGTATTATAAATTACCATTATTCATGCATTTATTTGTCTTTATTGCATGTCTTTACTTTACGTCCCTGCAGAAAATGAACATTAACCTAAATGGCTGAATTAAAATTGAACACTGCAGAACCAACCTCACTGTAGTGCAACTGCACATGATGATGAAGAAGATGATGATGACGATGATAAGCATGATGACATCGATGATAATACAGTGATGGAGTCGGAAAGTGCTTTGCAGAAATGATGGTGGTGCTGTCGGTGAGGATGAGTTTCTACCTCAAGTGGTGCAGCCTTCGCCTTGCAGGTATCAATTGCAGTCTGGTCCGATGCCGCTGGGATCTGTGGGAGGAAGGACTGTTCAGTATGTGCCAAGTTCGTTCACAGTGCCCTGTTTCAGCAAGAAAACTGCGACCTTGCTGCAGCTGCTAAAATACAATCCTCACAGAAAACATCTACTTTCTGAGCTATCATCACGATGATGTTCACTGCATTCAAGGATTTATATTGTTATTAAATCTGTGATTTATGTCCTGTATACGACCTGCCTCCTCTACTTCACATTTCCCAAAACTCATCTCAACAAGCCCCAAAAGAATGGCCATGAATTTGTTGCTCTAAGTCACACTCTTTCAAGTCTTCACTACAACATAATGATCATTTAGTAAATTATGATCCCATTTAGTCAAATAGACCATGAAACGGGGGACGCTTTAGGGCACGGCTACACCTTGTGATTGACAGGTCGATGATCGGCATTGTCCGGTCTGGGTGTTGTCAGCTCTAACCCTTTCATAGTGTGTTTTCAGTTCATGAAAGTTCATTTTAACACTTTGGTTACCTAAAAAAAGGGAAAATCAATTGGTTCTTCCAGTGCAACATCAGAGCCCAGCAGCAGAGCTATTCGTCTGCCATTTTGGACTGAAAGCGACTACTGGATGCTAGTAAAACATCCTCCTACAAAGTCCTTTACAAAAGTAAAACAAAATTATTTCTACTATATTTTCATATTTCACATCTCTAGTGAAATACCCTGTGTTGAACAATAAAAATATTATAAATTTGTATACTATTATAACTATTTACTTACTTACTTTATTTATTAAACTTTTTTGCCCGGCTGCTTCCCAGGGGAGCATCAAGTGAGCGATGGACATAAATGAAAGGTAGAAAAGTCCAGCACACAGATTCTGAGAGAAATCTCAATATTTTTTTCATGTCAAGGATCTAAAATCGAATAGATCATGGATGTAGAAAAGGTTGTGTCTTGTCGTTTTGCCCCGCATGTTAGTAAATAGCTGTTTTGTCCATTGGTTTAAACGAACCCGTGGCAATAGCCTACAGCTACACTGAATTCTGTTTACGTCAAGCTGCTTGAACTACGAGCTACTGGCCAATAACCGGCTACTTGGGAACAGAGACGGTACAGGCTGACAGCATACAACCCATGGGTGTATTATAAGATGATAAAAGTGATGAATTACAGCCAATATATCAATTATTACAGATTCATACAGGTAGCAGGAAGCTGGCAGAACCAGATATGTCACATATGTGTAGATTAAACTCTGGATTTATCTATTAATTTATTTTACAACTTTTAGGACATAATGATTTAAATGACGGCTATTTTAGTGTTCCCACTGGGAAGCTGATTTACCTCCAAAAAAAAAAAAAAAAATTCTCATCTGATTTACAGATTTTTACATCAAACACCATAAAAATGTTGCAGTTTTCAGTCCAAAATAGCGACAGCACCATGTAGCAGCTGTTTTCATCGCTTTCTTTCTAGACTCTTTACGGTGACTACGTCCACTTCCTATATGCTCTCAGTACATGTATGTGGAGAAAGCAGTAGATACGAAGAGGAATGAAGAGGCACAATGAACTTTTGAGAAAACATGGTACGCGGTGCCCCTCAGCCAAACACGCATTGTTTCTCCATTGCAAAATAGAAAACTGAGTTTAGTGACCCATTAATAATTAAATTTTCCCACTACAACTGTTGAATCTCACAAAGAGAAGTCCTCACTCTCTCATGCAATGTGCTTGATGTTTACTACTGCTGTTTTTAAGAACTGAAGGTTGTTATTTTTCTCCCATCATGCTTCACCAAACTAACCTGCACCGGAAATAACTCCTGACATCCTGTCACTCATCTGTGTGATTGAGATAAACACACCATCAGAATAGTCCCTCAATGCCAAACACATCACCAATCGCTGTTTTTCCATCTGTCTTTTCGTCTCCACTGAGGGAAACCCAACTCTAAGCCAGCAATCATTACGAAAAAAATAGGGCATAGTCATGTCTGGATGAAACATCAAGCTTACAGTCTCTTCAATTTGTCAGGCTAGTCAGTGCTGACACTGCAGCCCACACACTGTGTAATTTTGAGCCTATGCTGACATTATTAGCTCAGTGAACGATGTTTTCTTTCCTCACAGGGAGAGATATGTGGAGCTGCATTAATGCATGCATGACCAAACTTCCTGTGCCCTCAGCTGCTGAGCTGGGTCATCGGCAGGTCGGCCATCTCACCTCTCTCCTCTGCCCTCTCTGGCTCACCGTGTCACCCTCACAGCAGGAGGGCAACTATATTTGTTGTCCTCCAGCAGTCGGACAAATAGGGTTCGTAATAGCCCTAACCCTGGAAGCAGGGGAAACCGCTAGCCTGGCTCTCTCCAAAGCTCAGAAACACACCTATCAACACCTCACTTAGCTTGTTTGTTTCATCCATACACAAACAGAAATGTAAAAAGTAATATGATTAAAATACAAACATAAAAATATTCAATCGCAGTTAATTGCATGATTGTCCAAACTTAATCGTGATTCATCACAAATTAATTCCACATTTTTTTCTGTTCAAAATGCCTTAAAAGGAGATCTGTCAAGTTTTTAATGCGCTTGTCAACATAGGAGTGGACAAATATGCTGTTTTATTCAAATGTATATATATTTTTTATTATTGGAAATCAATTAACAGCACAAAACAATGACATGATGTTGTCTAGAAACCCTCACAGGTGCTGCATTCAGCATAAAAAATATGCTCAAATCAATACATGGTGAACTCAAGCCCAGCGGGCAACAACAGCTGTCAGTGTGTCAGCGTGCTGACTTGACTATGACTTGATCCAGACTGACTGGGACTATCGTGAAGTGGGTATGTCTGTTAAGGGGAGACTGGTGGGGACCCAGAGAACCATTTACATTCACACATCTGGAGGTCAGAGGTCAGGGGACCCCTTTGAAAGTAGCCATGCCAGTTTTTCCTCAACAAAAGTTTAGAGTGTTATTTCATCTTGTTTGCAACAAGCTGACATGACATGGTTGCTAATGGATTTATTCCCGTTTCTAGTTTCACATGATGCCAGTATCTTCACACAAAACTGAGCCTGCTACAACTAAAAAAATGCAAGTTGCTTTAATGCACGTCATCAGTGATGTTCAAATGATTTAGTATTAACCCATTATTATCACATTAATTTGACAACCTTAGTAAAAGGTTTTGTTTTGATAGAGCTGGTTGTGTGTCACAGTCTGGCACTGTGTCCAGATGCCCTCAGACTTTTTGTAGACCAGACTGAGTTTTTATCTGTGTTTTGGGTTTTCTGTACTGTGTTTTTCCTCCTGTGTCCCTGTACTAGCCTTCCCTCCTTTGCCCATCTACAGTCAAACTCACTAGGTCTCAGTGTTTTTCCTCTGCCAGTCAGCTCCCTGCCCATTCCTCAGTCTGATCACCTTATTCACTCACCTGAGCTTCTCCACCCATCTCTCCACCTTAACATCATCCTCTTGTCAGATCAGTTTGTATTTAATTCCTGGTTTTCAGTTCAGTCTTTGGATCCTTGATTTTGTTATGAGAGTTGGTGCATTTGAGGTTGAATTAAAATTATTTCGCCAAGTTCCTGTTATATGTGATCTCCTGCATTTAGGTTCACCTGCTCCACTCTTCCTGACAGTTGTGTGCTGTAATGATTCATTTACTTTTGGAGATGTCAATCAAACACACGCTGTACACACCCATACAGTCTTGAGGAGAGGTTTAATCAGACAACAAATGTGAAAGAGGGCCTTTAACTCTGGTTCAACTGGTCCCTGCTGCCTATTTTACCTAAAGATTTATGTAGGAACAGCACTTCCAAACATTGATTGGTTGCCAAAGTGTTTTTTTGAAGTGGACTGACTTAATGACAGTAGTTAATAATTCAACTGGTTGGCAACTGACAACATCTTTTATAACTACTCGAATTGGCAGTGGAGTGGTTGCCGTTACAAAAGACAGTCTAGAGCTGAGAGACTGAACCGCTGAAAGCAGAGTGTAAGGCCTACAAGACAGCAAACACAGCTAAAAGTAAAGTGTACCTGCAGGTCGCGGACCCCTCTGTTGGTGAACGTCAACACATAGACCATCGCCTGGCCGCCCACGTACAGTGTGTCGCTCCCCTCCTGGTGGTACATGCTGATGTAGTTCTCCGGTTTGTTGAAGTGGAACCTGGAGGGCTCTGTGGATCATAAAGTATATCAGAGAGATGAGCTGGCAGACAGGAGCGTTCCTTGAGTACATTGTTGTTTTAATTAACTTTTATTAAATAAAATGTATGCGTAATGAAAATATGCCCCATCTTAATAAAGTTAATAGAAATGAACCAAACTAAGTTAAGTTAATTCTAAAAACAAGACAAAAACAACAGCCGTGACAAGTTTGGATTTCAATAATGTGGCACTAATTAGTGCTGCTAATCCAATAATGAGGGATGAGAAGGAAGAAGAATATATACCGCATTTTTCCATTCACAGGAAATCAATCAAATCAGTTGATTGACAGCTAAAGCAAAAAAGAAAAACAAGCTACTGTAATAAAAAAGATTCATAAAGTTGAGGTCAAACACAATAACAAAGGGTCAATGCATGAAAGCAGAATTGAGTTTCAGGAAGTTATTTAAAAAGATGATCCAGATTTATCTGGTCTAAGCTCCTCAGGCAGGTCGAATCAAAGTCTCAAAGCTCTGATGGCAAAGAGCCAAACCTCCGGATTTTAATCTACATTTAATCTGCCGTCAATATACAGTAGAAGCCAGCTCGAGGGCTCCTGGATATGAACAGGTTTGATTTACCAAAACACTCGATCCCATGTTGCTGCCCTTTAGATTAAACCGGGAGTCTTTGGCTTGGGTGTTAGATGAAAAGGGCATTTGGTGGGAGCATAAATACCACTGAAATAATCATTTGGGTGAATACCATCACAGATGCTTGGTTGAATTACTCTCAGGACACCGCCGGAAGTGTCAGAAGTACACTTTGGCATTTGTGATTCACCCATCCAATCAGACTCACACTTACTGCAATGGTGTCTTCATTTAAAACAGATTCAAATCCCTGCTGCTATTTAAAAAGATGTCATTACATAGAGAATATGCTCTAAAAGTCATCTTGAAGATATAAAAGAGTCTGATACTGAATGCCATATAATTGAAAAACGGGTTTATAAAACATCAAAGTTTCACGTCCTTTAATAGGCCTGCCAGCCTTTTTTCTTTCCTGTGCTCCACAACAACATTTTTACATTTATTTTGTAAAGAAACATTTCAGAAAGAGCTTAAAAGCTTTGAAGCAAACCAACCAGCCACCTGTTAGAGCTGCTGACAATATAGAAGGGAAAATAATAATAATAATAATAATACTGTATCAAATCTGAGCGGCAGAAAACAAGCTTTCATTTTCTCCTTTCATCTTCTACAGAATTACAGTACATCCCGAATGCAAAATTTAATTCCAAACTAATGATGCGTTTTGCTCACTGTGTCTCAATATAAATAGCTATACTAATAATGACAAGACACGATTATACTGTCCTGGTTATTGGTTACACTGTATTTGAAATGATTTCTTCTCATCCCTGAAATAAAAAAAGACATCCAGTCTGGCAGCAAAGCCAGGATGAAGTGGTGGTGATCACTGCTACAGGTTGCTAGCCAACCAACTAAGTTTCTATGGAAACAGTGGCCCCTCTGATTGGTGGGAATCTAATTGATGATGCTTGCACTTCACAAGGAAGTAAAAGATGCACAAGGATAGCCAGTGTGGCTGATGGCTTAGGTAAGAACATATTTATTATTTTCACTGTCCCTGACAATCTTGAGAGGAAGAGTGTAGCTGGCAAAGTATACCAACAGATATGTATTAGCTCTAAGCACTTCCTCTTATCCCGACCTTCCATGTGGACAAATTAGTGTCCAGTGTTCGTGCCCTCGAAGAAGAAGAAGAAGAAGATAGTCCTTTATTAGTCCCACGAGGGGAAATTCAATTTTTTCACTCTGTTGTTTACTTATACACGGTACATGCAGACCCGAACACACACATGCACAAACATGCAACAATGGAGAGATGTCAGAGTGAGGGGGCTGCTCCTGACAAGCGCCTCGAGCAGTTGGGGGTTTGGTGCCTTGCTCAGGGGCACCTCGGCAGTGCCCAAGAGGTAAACTGGCACCTCTCCAGCTACCAGTTCACACTCAGTTCTTGGTCCATGTCGGGACTTGAACCGGTGACCCTACGGTTCCCAAGCCAACTCCCTACAGACTGAGCTACTGCCGCCCCCAAAGTCATGCTATATATAGTATAGCCTTTATTTTACCAGGTGACAAAAAACTCTTTGAGATTCAAATCTCTTTTCCAAGACTGACCTGGCAAAGAGGGCAGCACAGACATTGTTACGACAATAAAAACAAATACAACAGTCACACACCACTAGTGAACATGATATGTAGTTTCTGTGCAACACAAAAACAGCTATAACATCAATATCAAACAATTCAGTGAGAAAATCAAGAGCAGTCACATTGACTGATAGAGCCACTTTCTCCATCCTTTAAAATGGACTTACATTTCCCCCACAGAGTGATAATCAGCTCTGACAATTTCAGTCCAAGGAGCGATTTATATATAACAGCCAACCAATGTAAAAATGTGTGAACATACAGTGATGGCCGTTTAGCAGCAGCATACGGGGTACAGTGGTGTGCAACATTTCTACAGCCAGTAATTAAATGTAACGCACAATGTTATACAGTATCCAGCCCCTTTAGGCACTGGTCAGGAGCATTCATATAGAGCAGATCACTGTAATCCAATAAAGGTAAAAACATTGCAGAAATCAAATGTTTGGAGAAACAGGATTTGTTTCTAAAAAAAAACCACAGTTTAATTTTCAGTTTGGAAACCAGGTTTTCAATGTGTGATTTGAAAGACAATTTCAGATCAATCAGGATACCTAAATACTTATATCGGGACCAGTTCAGTATCCACATGAAATAAAAATAATGATAAAGACATGTTTCGTGCATGCTTACATTCACAAAATTTCACCACTTCAATCCATGCTTAATGTTTTGCGTGAAAAGCACCATCAAAAGTGACTTGACAAAGCTCTAACGGCTTAATAGACTCAAATTGAGTCCTGACAGTCTGTTTGGTTATGATTAGCTGCTCTGACTTGGATAGGAAAATAACCACTGTAAAATGAGCACCAATCAAACAGTTGGCAACATTTTAAAATGCCCTGCCATCCCTTTTTTCATTTAATTTAATATATTTGGCAAGACTTTACAGACAACTGAACTCAACAAGACAGTAGCTTGCTACGTGAGATAAAAGGAAACTATGGAGGTGATGGCCAATATTTCAACCTGTCTGAACTTTCCAGTTTACATTCAACTTACATTTGACATTTTAAAACCACTGTATAATTTCTGTTAAGAAATCATACAGTGTGACAGACCTTGGCTTATGTTAACCAGAGCACGCCTTGCAAAGCAACCTATTAAAGGTACTCTGTGGAGTGGAGACCTCTAGTAGCTCTAGGGAGCACTGTTTTGAGTGAGTCATGACTTGGTCCCCATTTAATTTGCTCTTGTGCACTCTGGATGCACATGCACATGATGCGCTATCCATTCCTGACAATGACTGACACCATTTCACTCATCTACAGACGGCAGGAGAGAGAAGACGACTGCTAGCAAGCAGTTAGACAGCTTTCCATATATTGAAGGAGGAAGGAAAATACATTCAAGATTTCTGCCTCAAGGCTCAAACATAATAATGTGCATTTAGGTGAGCAACCCTGAATGCAACACACAAACCAACTCTTGTTTGTTGACAAGAAAACTCCACAGAGCCACTTTAAAGTACCACCTATTCTTATAGCAACACAAACACTTGGACAGTGTTTAACTGTCAGAGATGCTGTCTGTCCCTGTTCTTTAAACGACCAAAACACTCAGGAGGAACAGAATGTACTGTCCTTTCATGGTGTCTTATTCCATGTCCTTCTTAACACAACTTCAACACAGTGCAGGTCAACAAAAACGCCAACCTGCTCTCACTCAACTCGTCAAACACCGCAGCCTGGTCAGAGCCCCTCAGCATCTGATACCAACGTACTGAGGCACTCTTTAGCCTTTGCACTGGGCTTTCAGGTAACTGATATAAACCCATATGCATCATTATCAGACAGTCAGAGCAGCTGACAAAGTATAAAGAGTAAGAAATTAGGGGTAGGGTGGGACGTAGGGGAGTTTGGACGAGTCAAGCAAACACAGGACTTTCGCCTAGGAGATGTTATTTGTGTCCAGTCAAGTCAAGGTTGACTGTAACTACTGTTCTTCACTAACAGCAGTTTTACATAACATATGTAGACTTACTTACTTTAATCCAATCCACAATCATTTCCGAAATGCAACCAAGCAGTTTCATTGTGCAGGTAGACTATAAGAAGTGGATATAGTTACCCATGATGTTTGGTTTATGGACTGCTGTTTTGAAGCCATGGGGTTTGGCATTTTGGTTGTTGCCATTTTGGAGTTTGGCCATCGCCATCTTGTTTGTTACACTCAGAAATGATGCAAGAGGGTAGAGCTAAGTACAGCTGAAGCTGAATAAGACATTTTCAGGTGACCAAAAAGGTTAGAACTGAAAACACACCTGTCAATCACAAGGTAGCCCTGCCCTAAAGCATCCCCTGCTTTATGGTCTATCTGACTCTAAATGGGACCATAATTTACTAAATGAACATCATGTTGTATTGAAGAAGACTTGAAACTAGCAATTGAGACCATAAAATCATGTTTACAATGTTTAGTGAGGTAATAAATGAAGCGAGAAGTAGGCTAATTTTCTCATAGACTTCTATACAATCAGGCTTCGTTTTGCAACCAGAGGAGTCGCCCCCTGCTGGCTGTTAGAGAGAACGCAGGTTAAAGACACTTAGCATTGGTCTCACGTTTTTAGACGCGGCCACAGAGGTAAACCTAAAATTTAAGTAAAACTACACCAGAAGTATATTTTGCATGCAGATGTGTGCATGTCATGAGCGTAAAGTGACCCGTCTAAAAGTGATGCTGTTGTCACATTCTGGATGAACTTCTCTCCTGCACTCCTAACTGTGAGCATATGTCCTTTTCTTTTTTTTTTTTCCTTGGACATTTAATCGTTGCTGCCTGGTGAAAACCATGAATTATCAAAAGGTCAGCTTTTCAGGAAACAAGAAAAATAGCCTTGTTTTTTGCTTGCTTTAAAAAAAAAAATGGCTTCTTTCCCTTCTCCTCAGAGGAGCATGTAATCCTTGAATGAAATTAAATCATCTTCAAATTAGCGAGTCACTTTTATAGAATCAAATCCCTAAACACGGTAAGAAATGTGCTAATTAAAGAGCAGTAAAGCACAGATACTACTTTTTGGGAATAGCTTCCACTTGTACATGAATAAGGCATTCTGGATATTGAAAATACAACAGAGACAAACTCAAAGGGGTTTTGATGTGGAAGCTTTTGAAGTGTTCCTGTTCTGACATGATATAATGGCTGCTATTTTATTTCCATGCAATCTTTCACTGAAAAGTCGTTATGTAGATGGACCTGAAGGTCCTCCATTATAGACTTGACAATAAAATCTATCAGGCTCATGGTCCAATAGGGTGTTGAGGTGTTCAGGCCTCCAGCTGCAGAGAAGGTCAAAACAACCGACGCCTGAACTTTGGTGAAATGTTTTGATATTTCGGATGCAGCCATAGATGTCAGAGTCTTGAGCTGCTGTCTCCCGTTCAGTCCTTCACTGATCAGTCTCTCTCCATTTGCCTCCATGTCTCTCCTTTTTCTCCCATTTTATGATCCTCTTCTTGTGTTTGTCCTGCTTTGCTTGTCTCTGATATCCTTGTCACTCTCAAGCACACATATCCAAAAGAAGGTGTGTGCACATAATGTGCAGTAAAATAAGAGAGACTGATTTTGTCTTATCCTATTCACTATATCAGTCATTTAAAGAAGTGAGGAGAAACATAAACCATCCCCATTTTGACCAGCCTTTCTCATAGTTTCATACCTGAACAAATATACTTTTCACACTCTCATGCATTTATAAATATTAAACATATTTTTGTTATTATAATTTGTATTAAACATGAGCTTATCAATATTTTTTTATATTATGATTGACTGAAATGTAAATAGTGAATGGAATCGCTCAAAGTGACCATCACCCAACTCTGCGGCCCCCCTCATCTCCGTAGCGTCTTTCAGCTCATTGTTCTAGTTTTCTGGTCTGGTTTTCTGCAACTTTACTGTTTTGGTTTTGTCTCACATTCAGCAGTTTTCAGAGAAAAAGATTTGACTACCTGCCTGGCACCAAACACCACAGAGACAAAAGTTGGCGACTGCGCTGTTTTTTATTGATGTTTAAGATGAGTTTTCTGTAGTTGTTACATATGTTTCATACATGTTTTACATTGTTTACTTTCTTATCTTAAGCTAACCATAACATTTTTCCTTACCTTAACTAAGTTTTTCTTGCCTGAAGCTAAGTTAGTGGTGTACTTGTCTAAACTTAACTGCGGACAATTGCATGGTGCACAAATGGCAGGCGACATGTCTGCGTAGTGTTGTGGTGTTGATACGCCTTTGCGTGAGACCATGTTGTTAACTCATACACAGTGTACAGATTATGGGCTTACACTCAGATTTCAGTTTAAGCACACGTGGCTAAGACAACGGCGCAGACCTGTAATAAATCGTACCCTTATTAAGGTTATAATGTTCAGTTCTCGTTGAATGTTTAGGTGTTGATTCAACTTACTGGAGGTTGCCATTTGGTGTCGCTGAACTATACTGTAGTATACTGAGAGGGGTAATATTTTGTCATATTCAACGTATCCTGAGAATTACAACCTTCAGAAAGGTAGAATGTATTGTACTAGTATGCTCTAAACTGTTTGTTTGGGAGGGATGCACTTATAATTTCCGATGACGATGTTTCTACTGAGATTTAATGCACTTATTGTAATAGCTTTGGACAGACATGTCTGCCCCAACAGTAACTTCAGCCATCACAGCACGTCTAACCTTAACCCTTAAACTAAACCCCCAATTTCAGCTAAATCTTCAAACCAGGTTGTAGCACTGAAGAAAAGTTCACGTTAGAGTCCTCATTGGGCGCAGAGGGGCTCCGTGGGGACCCTGGACCGCGTCAGGGCCTCGGCGCTGTCCGCGGTGCTGAAACCGCTCCAGCTCCTTGTGGAGGTTTTACACTTCAGGCTCGAACTGCACCTTTGATGGATTTCCTCCGACAGCTTTCTACCTGTGTGCGCGTGCGCGCGCGTATCCCCTAATGACAGTCATTTATAGCTCAAATTGCAATTGCATAACAACGACTTTGATTGATATGACTCGCACGTCCGGGGCCGTCATCTTGTGCGTTTTGTACTGTGCTCATCCACGGGGAGGGGAGGGATACAGATACAGATAACTTGACACACAGCCCCCATCTCCACTGATTGCTGAATACATTAGAGGAGTGTGTGAGGTGTAAGAAGGCGTGAGTGGAATAGATAACTAGGAGTCGGCTCGGAATTTTCCATTCCAATGGCCTCCCCTCCCTCCCCCTTCCTCCCTCCATGTCAGTATATTTGTAATTTGTACATAATGCATTTATACCGGCTGCTACCCTACAACAACCCTCTCTTTCCCGGAGCCGGACTCCTCTGCTGCAGTGTGAAGCAGCTGCCGTGTCCCGCATTGCAGCTCCGCAAGGACGCGGGAGCTACAGTGACTGTGTCAACCTCCAAAGAGTCATATTTCACAGTAACGAGCGGTGGCATGCGGATGTTTACAGGGTAGCAGTGTGTTCAGGGCGAACAGGCGCCATGTTACCCCAGAAGGCAGAGGATGGGTTGTTTTTAAGTGCTTCTTGTTTTATTCCGTTCGGTGCGCCTGGAGGTGAGCCTATTATGGAGGGACGGTCGCCAATTAAAGCCTATAGGTGCCCCCAACTGATACAGCCGGCGACGATGCGTTCAGGAGACTAGCATACAGTGAGCGTGCAGTGCACTGACATAAAGAGAACACACAAGTTGTCAAAAAGACCAAGAGAAAAGCCACAAGTTGCACAAATCAGATCCACATCGTTCAAATGCGCTTCAGTGCCAGTGTGCACACAATTCAAGCTGGAAATTGAATAGAAACAGAGGACCAAGTCATATTCTGCACGTGTTTTTTTGTTAACACTGAGATGATACAGCAGAATGAGTTTTGCTCCAGATGTTCATCCTGTTATAGCCTGTGTGACCGTGTGTGCGGGGCCTGAATGGTGGAGCGCGTAATTTACTACTCGGTCAGTGGGGGGAGGGCGGCGTTTTAAGAGATTAATCCAGAGGTAGCCAGTCAATTGTTGGTGCTGTCTGTGCATCGTTCGTAAAGGGCAAAACACTATGGGTTGTTGAGGAGAACTGGAAAATAAACTGGCTACATCACCTTGTGACTAAACTCTCACTCTGTTCATTCACTCATCAGTCCATCCGTTCAACCATTCACTCGTTCATTGATCCATTACCAACCACACACATTAGATGAATAAAACATGCTTGGCGACATAAATGAAATAAGAAACAATAGCTGGATGATTTCTGGTAAAAGCAGATCCAGAAAAGGCGGCTGCCTACCGTGCACAACAAATTTCAGCCGAGGTGACTTTCCGGCGATAATCGTTGCAAAAAGCGACAGCAGGATAAAAGAATTCATCTTCTTGAAGCTCTTCCGTGTGTAGCCGGTTAGTAAAATATTTAAAACCGTACGAAGCGCTCCACTAAATCCTTCTTCTTCCTTGCAGCAGCCTTTTTGGTCCCTCCCCGATCTGCTGCGTCCCAGATCTGTGCCACCGACTGCTGGTCCCAGTCCTATCTTGTCCGTCTGCTTCGCCGGCAGTTCAGTTTGGAGAAGTCGGGGTGTCAGGCTCCACCTCGGAAACAAAAGGCAGAGAGGGGGAGTGGAGCCTCTCAGCGGGGACGCAGGAACGAAAAGTGGGATTTCAAAAATGCATACAAACACATCACTTTTGGTTTATAATCACAGGCGCGTGTTACGCGTCATACCTGTTGCTGATGGTGAAAGACGACGTCCACAGTTGTTTTATAATCATGTCACTCATCTTGTTTTTATTCATTTTCCATCCATGTATACACTGAGGATCTCATAATTTTCCCCTCTAGGTTCCAGCTTTTTCATAACATTCAATGTCATATTTTCTAATTCTACTGAAACCCAAAATTAACTGCACAGACAATCACGTCCAGATACATTTTCTCATTTCACATGCGGTTCTGTCATGATTTATGATCCTATTCTCAGGGCCATTTTGTGTTTGCACACACCAACAGCCAATAATGATATTGCCTCAGCAACTGGCTTCTACTGTAATGTCGAATCAATATGTGTCAATACTGCCTGAGTGCCGGAATGGGAATGAATCAGCAGTTTGGTGCTGCTGTGTCTGCATTTGTGAGGTTAATTGACTCAAATTTAAAAAAAAAAAAAGTAACCACTCCGAATGGTGAATGCCTTTTAGTGGAAGCAACCAAACTGATGCCTCTCATTTTCAGGAGACTGCTCTCTATGTGAGGCTCCATCTGAGTTTCTATGGGAAATTTGGGAGCAGGGAGCTTCTTACAGGGAGAAATCAGCATGAGGCGATTTTGATATGGAGGAGACACATTCCTGTATTTCCTTAATTCAGAAAGCGCTGTATGCCACACACAGGTGGGTCCTTGGTAGGAACAAACCTGTAAAAAACCCACCCACTACGGGGGCAATTTCCCTCTTTTCATACACTTCAATTGCCTAATTAATCTTCTATCAGTGTTGCCCCTTAAATCAGCACTTTTGTGAACACCTTACTTACATGAGCAAAATCTGTGGGGATTTAAATTCAGCTGTTTACTCATTACATCACACATTTAACCTCAATGCTGCATGTTATAAAAGCTTTAAAATAGATTCTGTAGTCTTGTTAAGGGTGATTTTAGCCAAAACGTCTGGTGCTTCTCAGCCATGTAAGTGTTTGACCATGACAGATAAATAGGCTGCATGTACGTGGTTAGTCTGAATTAACCTTCCTCTTCCCTTTCTTCTTGCCTTGCTTACTGGGTTTCACATCAGTCTTATCCTAAATGATGATGAAGCCTCTTTATGTTAAAAGTCTGTTGCACATGACCTCACTCAGCAGTGATGTCATTGTGTATCATGCAGTCAGTGTAATGCTGGGGTGGCAACATTTCAACCACTAGGTGGCAGCAAAAGCAAGATTTTCAACCTTTGTTTCATCACTGATTGTCCTAAATCATTACAACAGCAGCCTTGTGTCCCCTTCAGCGGTGGACTGGCTCTGGTCGAAGGTTTTATGTTGAGATCACCTGGTGTGCTCTTTCCTTATGAGGTTATAATTTCAGGAGATAGAGAGGAAGATGACTTAATGCAGTAGTTTGTATCCAGCGCAGGAATCATCATCACCATTCAATCTTTCTTATTATTTATAATGATTGAAGGCAAAAATCTGTGGCCCGAATTCAAACAGTCACCTCACCTCCAACATCAAAAACCTTTAGACTTTCATAGGTCGCGATTTAAACCTACCTGTTTCTACACTTTCTTCCTCTTTATAATGTATTTAAGACTTTCCTCCTTTATCCAAATTCAATCATGCTCAAGGCATCACAGGCTAATCGTTCCTGTCTTCGATTTACTTACAAAACACTTGGAGCTAATTGATGCAAATTGGTGTATGCTTGTTGAATGTAATGGATCCCTTAAATTAGCATCTTTTGCACCACTTGTTGGTAATTATCAATCAAGCGGACTGCCGGATGGCACTGGGCATATAATATTTCATGTTCAACACACATGCAACAATATGAAGTCTATATTTTTGCAAACCTGATTGCAGCTCTTTGTGTCTTACAATTACGAAGTGAAGTGATATAAAATCAGTAATACAAACAGACACAAGACATGTAGATAACCAAAACCTCCATCGAGGATCAAACCTATTGTTGGTGATTTTCTGGCCTTTTTCTGTAGTGTAACCAACAGGTCAAAATTTCAAACTGTGTTACAGCCTATGGGAGAAACCAGGACATATCACAAAAAGAATCATATTTACTAACCCAGCAGGATCAGCAGTTGTTTTATTTTCTTAGTTAGTATATGAAGAAATACATTTCCGAGTGGGCATGTCCAAAATACTAACCTGGGGCAGCTGTGGCTCCGGAGCGTCAATCTACATGTCAAAGTGTCATTAGGAAAGAAACTGAACCCTAAATTGTTCACAGTGGGTAGGCCAGCACTTTGCTTTGTATCTCACTGTGGGTGTGAGTGTGTGTGATCCTAACTTAGGCTATCATTTGGGACACATTTCAGACCAAAAACAGTTAATTGGAGACAAAAGGTATGTCTCCATTTGGGGAAAAGCTGATTTTTGGGTGTTTGGTTAAATTTAGGGTTAGTTTAAGGTTAGGACTGGGCAAGTAGAGGTTAGAGTTAGGGTAAGTCTACAGGAAATTAATGTAAGATAATGTAATGCCCCCAAAAGTAACCAGAGTTAACATGTTCCTTATTTAAGCTTCCTCTGCAGACACATTTCAGACTAAAGCTAACTGATGATGGCTTGTTGAAAGCTCTCTCCATTTGGGAAAAAGTTGATTTATATTCATCAGTTAAGGTTAGGTCAGTCATATATCATTTACTGACCAGAAATAAATCTAAAAATAAATGTCATTGTTTTACCTGCCAAAACAGCATCCAAGAACACACATATCTGATGAAAAATCTATTAAACTAAAGGACAACAGACAAACATGCCAACTTCCTGAGGTTTAATTCAACTAACAGACTAAAGGCTGAGCCTGAATACAGCTGAATTCAGCTTAGACTGACAGTCAGGACGATAACAACATGGCCTTTACTCTGACATTATGCTGAGGCCTAAATATGTATTTGCCCCACTAGTGGTAGATATCTAAGATGAGCGATGTTGTCTATCCAACATTTTTGTTTTGTGGTTTAGTTTCTGGTTATAAACATTACTGCCCCTAAAGTGCTGCTAGTATGACTGATCACACAACATATTAAAACCTAATTTCTTGTGCAATCGGGACCGTCTGTCTGTCTGAAGCCCCCCTTGAAACCCCTACAGAGATGATGATTTTATTCTAATTAAGATGTAAAGTCATGCCCACTTTTCTCACAGTAATTCAGCTTGAAATGTTTTTTCCTCCTCTCTCTCATCTTTTCGAGGACCTCTCGTCACCGCTCATCTCCTGGCTGAAGGGCTGTAGAGACCACCTTTGTCCAGTGCAGGTTAACTCCAGATGAGTCAGAACCAGGCAAAATAACAGTGGAGACAGTGAGGGTGGATTGAGACATTTTCAAAACCAGAATAATGATAAAGGTCGTAAAGATGAATAGAGATCTAGGTCTAGTATTGCACTAATCTCCTCTTCAAACAATTCAGTGCATGAAAATTGGCATTTTAGGAAGAAAAGTAGATTGTTTTTTGTCGTTGCTAAGGAGAAACATCACTCTGCAATAATACTGTATATAAGATAAGATAAGATAAGATATTCCTTTATTGGTCCCACGGTGGAGAAATTCACATGTTAGAATAAATTATTAAAATGTTTATTTCTAAACATTGAACAAAGACTAGGATCAAGAGCTAAAAAATGTAGTCCTGCTTTTTCCTTGTTATTCTATTTCCAGCTTTCCAGCACCTCAGCTTTGCCACCCTCGTTGTTAGCTGCTATAATTTAGGTCATGTAATCATTTAGGCCTGTTCCCCTGTCACTCTGGATAACAGTGTCAGCCCAATGCCAACAATGTAAATGCAAAATGCATGTTGTGTTGTAAAGAAATGCTCCAGAAGAGCAGCAATGAAACTACCATAACAGCAGATGCGAAGAGACGATAATGTGGTGTGTGCATGCCAGTCATGAGGTGGGAGTGGCTTATGAACACCATTTTAATCTTCCCCTTTGGCTTTCTGTCCAATGGGAGCAAATAGTTGTATTAAAATAGATAATATAACAGGCCAAGCTGGGCCGGAGGATAGCACCCGCCAGACAGACCTATATAACAGATTGAGACATGCAGAGGTAATCCAAAAGGGTTTAAATCTCTGCTCATACACGTGATTATCAGTTTCCTTTCTTTCTTTTTATATTGTTATTATTCTGGGCAGCTGTATTAGACCGAGTAATTTTCTGTCCAGTGAATCCACTCTCGGCACTGCAAGTCTTTAAAATGTAATAAAGTGAAGCGAGGTTAATTCGTTAAATGTTTGGCTTATCATTTTCAAGTGCAATATTCTGTTTTTAATGGGGAGTCAGCAGAGAAGAATATGCAGCAGGGGAGACAATAACTCAGTAAACGTCTAAAGGGATTCATTCGCATTTTAGTAGGAGTACAGGTGCGTCCGAGAGAAAACAGACAGCCACAACGCTATTCCTCTGCACACATAATCCTTCGTCTTCACAAGAAGACAAGCGTACATTTGTGTGGCTAGCTGCCAGCTGTAGCTTTGTTATCTCACAAAGGGGCAACAAGGCCACTTTCTGTCTCAAATTGAAACAAAAAGTCCTCACAATGGACTCGCAGCACAGAGATTAAGTGCTTTGGTTATGCAAGGAAATGTCTCCATCTCTTGCCAATCTCCCAACAACTGAGTCATTTCAGAAGAAGATCCACAGAGAGATTGGTTTTGAGATGATTGGATCAGTCCTCCCCACTTTGACAACAGTCCAAAGTATTTTACACAAAACAATTCAAGGCAATCCACACACACACACACAAGGCAGGTTTAAATATAAGCATTTAATACAGTAAAATGAAAAAAAAAAAACAGTCATTTATGAACAAGATAACAAATAACAAATCTGTCAGTGCTGTATGTGTAGATCATTTACATCCTCTTTTCCTGACATAATAAAGCATTGCTTTGTGCGTAGTGCATCTACACCGTTATACACAACAGGAGTGCCGTATTTGAGTGACACTAATCCCCAGAACTAGATAAAATGACAGAATAAACCCAGCACACACAAACGCCCTTGACCTAAATATTTACAAGATAGCAATGATCAGGTGAGCATTCTCTCTGTCGATGGTGAGGATGTTACTGAGGCACATCTTTTTCAATGTTTTCTGTGGGTATGAAATAAAAAATGTGTTTTTCTGAATATAAAAAAAGAAATCATAGCATCTTCTGATGGAACAAAGAGTCATCTACTGTAATTATATGAGACAATAATATGTTACAAAAGAAAGACAGTGATCCAATTTGGACCTGACATACTTATTTTAAGTATGAAATGGGAAAGCATACATTCCTATGTACATTATGCTATCAGTGCACTGCTACATGATCATTTAAAGTAAGCAGTACCCATAATAGAAAGCACGTCTCCAATGCAACACACCTGAAGCATTCGGCAAAGCTCCAAAATGTCCAACATTTTATCATAAAGTTGAGGATCAGAATTTATTTGGCTAGTCTATTCCATATATTTATTGCAGGTATCAAAAGCTTTGCAGTCGTATACATTTACAGCCAATGCTGAATTGGCAGTCTTTGCCATGATCCTCTGCGGGTAAGCAGAAATAGCAACCCGAGGGTGAAAAGAGCAAACGTTTACTTGGCTTGTACTGGCAAGTGAGGACATACATGCACATTTGTACAATATGCATGATTAAAGATCCTGATATGTTTTGACAATGCAGAAACCTGTGTCAAACTGTCTTCATTTGTTAATCCCAAAATCTGTGAAAATTAAAACAATCTTATAATTACATGCTACATAAAAAATATTGACCTGTGCTAGGTAAGTGGCCATTCGCTTATTCAAAGTAAAAGTTGTTGAAAACAAATGCACAGCAACCACGAGAGAGCTCTGCCTACAATCTGCTAACGTCTCTCTATTCCAACATTATGAGATATTCATTCGTTAGCAAAGTGGTTGCTGAGATGTAACTTTCCACTCTAAAATTAGAAGAGGGCTAGCACAAGCCCAACAAACTGGCTCTGCTTTGCCTTCACAGGGAGCCTTCGAATAGAGGTCTCAGTCCTTGAGTGTCCCAATAGGGGGTCCATTTGCAGAATAACTCACAGCCAATATGGAGGCCCCTTTCACCTCTTCCTTAGCTTTAAATAAGTTTCATGGTGAACCTGCCACCGTCAGCTCCATCCCCTCCTCCACCACCCATTGAAGAGCGAGGAACAAAGTCAATAGTTGCTGTGTGCTTGATCTGACCTTTGCTCTGGCTCCAGAAGAACATAAAGACGAAACAGATGGCCACTGAGCTGAGGAAAGACAGGAAGCCCATGGTGGTGGCAATGATCAGGGTCTTTGCATCAAATGGGTATGGTTTGGCCATTTGAGCTGAAGAGTTGGCAGCTTGGGAGTTTGAAGGCTCTACCCAGCCCTCCTCTGAGAAGAAGGGGATGGTTCGGTTACGAGGGAGCCCCTTCACATACAGACCGACAGTCAGGCTGTCATTACCAGCTGCATTACCTGCCAGGCACTGATATGTGCCACTGTCCTGGACTTGGGCAAAACGCACTTCTAGAGTACCATTAGGCAAAACTCTGATTCGTCCTGTTGTAGAAACCACATTCTTATGGGATGATATCCAGGTGATGTATGGGAATGGATCCCCATCAGCTTTACAGGAGAAGAGAACTGTAGTGCCCTCTTCTACTCTGGCCTCCTGCGGCCTGCGGTCCATGATGCGGGCGGGGCGGCAGGTAAACAGCCTCGGGAGCTCCTTCTCGGAGAAGTCTTTGAATTCACGCTGTCTCACCCCATCAGGGGACAAGCAAGTGGGCTGATGTCCATCAAAGTTCAAGCGCAATCGGCGACGGACCACCCAGAGAAGTCGGCAGTCACATGCTAGGGGATTCCCATCCAATCGCAACACCTGAAGGTTCCCCACAGAGTGGAAGACGCTCTCCTCCAGAGTAGTGAGCTGATTGGATGTCACATTAAGCATGCGAAAATAGGCCAGTCCCCTGAAGGCCCCCGGCTCTATTCGTAGCAGGCTCCCCCCTGCTAGGTGTAATTCCTGGAGTCTCAGGAGGTCCCCTAGCAGATTACCTTGGATAACAGTGATGGGGTTGTAGGACAGGTCCAGGTAGCGCAGGTACACCAGGTGACGTAGTGCTGAGTAAGGAACAGCACTTAGGTTGCAGCTGCTGATGACAAGTGAAGTCAAATTAAGACCAATCAGGCTGTTGCTAGCCACAGTGTCCAACGCTGGCCAGTTTGCAATCAAGAGGCTACGCAGACGATGCAGTCGTCGGAAAGCGTTGTTGGGCAGTGTAGAAATGGTGAGGCGTAGCATGCGGAGACGTGTCAGGCTCTGGAGCTGGGACAATGCCTCGGTAGGGACGGAGGTCAAGTTGCTGCGGTCTAAATTGAGCTCCTGCAGATTCTGCAGACCAAAGAAAGCCCGCTGGGAGATGAAGACCAAGTCATTCTCCTCGGCATCCAGTATTTGTAGGTTCACCATTTCTTTGAAGGTATAGTCCAGGAAGACCAGGATCTCATTCTGGCTCAAATCCAGAAAGCGCAGACTAGACAAGCCAGAAAACACCCCAACCGGGATGATCTTGAGTCGGTTATTCTTAATCCGAAGCGTCCTGAGATTCTGTAGGCCCTGGAAAGCCTCCACCTCAATCATGGAGATTATGTTATCACTGAGATCCAACTCTTGAAGTTGCAGGAGGCCAGAGAACTGGCGGCGCCCAACAGTCTTAATCTTATTGTAGGATAAATCCAAGCGCCTGGCATCGCTGGAAAAGCCCTCTGGCACTGAGTTCAAATGTTTGCCAGAGCAGATCACTTCTCTAGCCTCAGGGCGACACACGCAGCGTGGAGGACAGCCTCCTGAAGCTACACCCAGTCCAAACTGGAGCAGGATGCTCCAAGCCCCCCATCGGACGACTGACTCCACAAACATCTTACCCCCAGCCTGAGAAGAGACACACATATAAAGACATTAGCGCTGATGTTTTGTGGCAGTTAATGCAGAAATGTTAATGTTGCTTTTTAAAAGAAATACAGCGGTAAAACCCAAGGAAGATGTGTTTGTATTATTTATTTTCCCCATTCAGTTTTAACTTGCATCGAGACATACCGTTTCAGTCTCGGATTGCAGATTCTCATAACCAGTGGCAGTCAAGCTGGAATCAGACTTGAGTTAAGTCCTCTGTAGAGATGTGGTTCTGTTAATAGCATGCCCCTTGGAGTGGCCTGGACAGAACAGAGAGGAAAAAGCATGTCTTCACAAAAATGTTTTTTAGGCTCTAAAGTTTAACTTAACGTCCACACAAAACAGCATCCAAACATACTTGTCTCTAAGGGTGGATACAAACAACTGTTCCTCTTCAGTTTAAATCTATCTACCCTGATCAGAGTCTACTGGTGTAGTGTTCTGTCCATAAGCTTCCACTTCTGGTAGAATAGAAATATGAAAACTGTAAAATAATGGAAATAAGAAAGTCTCCATCTCACCAACTTAGTGCTCCAACTGTATGGTGGCCTAGAAGTGTTGAACAAATGCAAAAGCCACAACACAAATGAAAAAGTTGGAAGTTAGCAAATGGATGTTGAGAATGAAATGGGCCTATTGTTGCCGGCAGATTATTATTAGGCTTGTTCAAAACACAGCCGGGCCTGGGCAGAATCAATCACACGCAATCGTTTGCATTGTGACTTTTGTATTCGTTAGACACTTCTCAGCCACCATAGCAACCAGCACAAACCAGATGAATTGTGAATGAAAACAACTATGAAAACATTTTTCTGAGCAGGCGGTCCTGCCCTAGTTTTAAATTATTAATTTTGTGACAGCTGGCCACATGGAGAGGAGTGACTGCATTACTGATGTGGATCTTAAGTGAAGGAAAGACAAACTGATTGCAATGGTTTACTGCGTTTTGAGCTTGTTATTTGTGAAGTCCAGTTTATAGCAATTGGATGGCATATTAAACTCCTCCACCCATAAAGTCCTCAGTTGTATGATGAAGACCAGGACAATAACATAGTGACAGCATTTCCCCTGCTTACAAAGTCCCATACTTAATTTCTGGTGCTCCCTCGACACACTTTCCTATTTATCGTATGATATGACAGTGTGTCCAGTGTGAAGCAGATGTTGCAGCTGATAAGACCGGCCTACATCTCTGTACCACATACAACAAAATCCCTACTTAACTTATTATCAAAGAATATGTCTCAATTTTTACTCTGAACGTATTATCCTCCCAAAGTCTGGAGAGTACCATTAAGAGTACTTAACACCTGTGGTGGAAGTGTCCACGTATGAAGAAGAAGAAGAAGATCTACCTTTATTAGTCCCACAATGGGGAAATTCAATTTACACTCTGTTAAACTCATACATGGTACATGCAGACCTGAAACACACATACATGCATTAATGGAGAGATGTCAGAGTGAGGGGGCTGCTCCTGACAAGCGCCCCAAGCATTTGGGGGTTTGGTGCCTTGCTCAGGGGCACCTCGGCAGTGCCCAAGAGGTAAACTGGCACCTCTCCAGCTACCAGTTCACACTCAGTTTTTTTTGGTCCATGTCGGGACTTGAACCGGTGACCCTCCGGTTCCCAAGCCAACTCCCTACAGACTGAGCTACTGCCGTCCCCACTGCCCTAAAAATTAAAATAAAACAGTATTAGTGCACCCAGCCTCATGCGCAACGTCTCTGATGGTGCAGATGAGGCCTCAGTGGGATGAGAGCTTTGCCCCCTGGGCCAGGCATCTGGATTTAGCCACGCCAACTGGAGCCAGAGCCAGCGACAGGGGGAGGGTGTTATAGCTTTTCAGTATAATATGAGTTTGTATATTAAATAATCAAATACAGCATTTACAAACAGTCACAAAATGCAGACAAATCAGGGTAAAGATTGTAACCTGTTGTATGTTTGTTTGTCCTGGAAGAGAGATCCCTACTCAGTTGCTCATCCTGAGGTTTTGTGCTGTTTAAGGGTATTTTTGTGGTGTTTTCTTATCTGAATAAAAACATCTATGGGAAGAGTATGCTGTAAAGACTGCAAAGCCCTTTGAGAGATTTTTATTATTATTATTTTGTGTGGATTACTTGACCCCACTTAATGTAAGTCATAATGTATTACTTGTTCTTTAATTATTTCATCATTATTTGTATTTTGTTTTTGTTTCAGAACAATGACTGTATAGAGAAACACTTATGTTTAACCAAATCTATTATGGTTTCATGAGTTTTCAAACAATCTCTAATTTGTTTAAAGTGATCACATCTGTCAAACTGCTAATGAGGCAGATTGCTATCTAATTGTAATTTGTAGATTTTTTACATAAATATAATGTGAACAGCTTTGCTATTTCCTGAATTTTTATTGCCTGTTTAAAAAAATAAGAACAGTCCAGCTGTTTCCAACATGGCTTCAGCTGTTTCAAGGACGGCGTCAACCACAGGGGATTTCCCAGCGTTGATCCGTTTTCTGTTTACATCACTAGTGGCCATGAGTCTCCATGTTTGAGTAGACACGGTAGCCCGAGGAACGCCAGGTTCCACTGCTGCATCTCATTGGCCCATTTTTGGCAGTTTGTCATTTGCTTCAAGGAAACTATGTTTTCACTGAGAGAAAATTACTCTAATGACTTCACTGCGCACACAGCACCAGCCCCAGTTAGCCAGCCAGAGGCAGCCGGGTTACCACAAGGCAAAATATTATCAAAAAAGATATCATTATTTTTGTTTAATATGTTTTTCCATATGTTTTCATGCATGAAAGGACCCCACATAAACACTGCAAGCTGACTACTTGATAAGGGAATTATTTGAACAGCATTTGTATGGTAGAATGGTTTTGTTCCAAGCTTTTTATCCATATAATCAATATCCACTAAAACTAACATTATTTTTATATTATATTATTATTATTATTATATTATTTTATATATTATTTTTTTATGTTAAGAACTCTGATTCAAAGTGAGAAACTAATTTCTTGCATTTCACAAAATGCTTAATCTGCTCTTATTATTGACATGCATGGAAAGCATATGCTGAATTATAGTCAGAGTTATGAAATCACTGATCTGAAGTTAGGAGTAGCCAGCTGAAAGTACACTTAAATACTACAATGGGTTTAACAAATTATTGAACAAAATCATAATTCAGTTTCAAAGACATGGGAACTGTAAAGTTGCCAAAATGAGCCCTTACTTGTACATCTCAAGTATAAAAATGTGTTCACAACTAGATAAAATCCTAACGTCACAATAAAGATGAAAATTTAAAAAAGTATAATGTTACTGATGATAACAGTAGCCTACACATTTTTGAGGAAAGGAGTCCAAAAAGACCCACTAATGTAAAACGCTGCTCCGTGAAATATTACATAATTACATTATTCTGCCAGTGTCTGGCCTTTCTAGTTGAATAAACAGGTGCTGGGAAAGTATGTGATGTAAATTATGTATTTCCCTCTCCAACAACTACCACCGCTGAGACCTGCTACAGTCCTACAGCACGCCCATCAAAGGTAACTAACCTTGTAAAGTCTGCTCTAATTCTATACACAGCACACATAATGTCCCACAGCTGCACAGACAATTCACAGCCAAACACATAAACTGCACACAAATAGAGAAAAGCTGTTTGAGAACAAGCATCAATAAATCATATTAAGAATTACAGCTAAGCTAATCCAAAATGCCAGACTGAGTCTAACCTGCAGCATCAGAGTGGACTCGCCCTCGCTGCAGCCTCTCCTGCGCTGAGTGGCAGAGTTGTCGACAGTCCCAGAGCTGCACAGTCTTTATCTCATCCTGCGCTCCATGCAGACACTTCTTATACTGGCTGGCTGGCTGCGCTCACTTACAACCTCACACTTGTGCTCTTAGACTCCCGGGACTCCCAGGTCTCCTTTTAGACCGATATATCAGAGTGCAGACACACCAGACACCGATACCGGCTTGTTATCAAACTTCAGGCAGTTAGCATTGATCAGAGGGAGGTTTTCTTACCCACAGCTGTAGTAAAGCACTGTAAAAATATTCCACTTTAATTTTAATTTATTCATCTTTTAGTGAAGCTATTCTTAATTTAAAGGCCTAATGTGGTGAATTTGACCATTAAATTGAGTTTTTCCAGCATGATAAAGTCGTAGTGCCTTACAGACCTATGTGATTCATTTAAAAAGAAATATTCTTATGGGACATTTACTGTCCCAGGATGGTTTTATTGCTCCTTCAGACTCTTTCTTAACCTCCCTCTTTCCTGGATGCAAACAATCAAATATAAACAAATTGATTATTGCCATTCAGGGGGGTACTGTGACCAAGTAATAACACTTTATTACAGTACTTGAGTATTTTTCTGTACTGTACATGAGTTTTTATATTTCTGTCAACTTTCACTTTTACTTCACTACATTTCTTAAATAAAATGTCTACTTTTGCTCTGATACATTTCCCCAAACCACCTTCATCACTTATCATTGCAAGCAAGCAGGTTTGGCGAAACAAAGTCCTCTCAAAGCTGAAATTAAGTTCAAGGTCCCAGCAGGCTGCATGTCACATCATGCTACATGCTACTGACGACTACGAGGGAAGGAGAAAACTAGATTTTGCTCTTTAAACCTTTCAAGTTGTTGAGATCTTTTAGGTGGTGTGCATGTTAAGAGGCATAAACTTCATAAAATTCTGATTAGCTTGCTTTTTTATTCTATATTTAACATCATTTACTTCTACTTTTATTTTCAGTACTTACTGTAAGCACATTTAATATCAGAAAATTACTTTTGATACTCAACTTTTACTCAAGTAATATTCTAAAAGGCGACTTTAACTCCTATTAAAGTTTTCTGGTTAGACATCTGTACTTTTACTCAAGTGTAGTTTCCAGGTACTACATCAAATATGGGCTTTCGGCCTATATCAGTCGCCATGTGTTGATCCCCCTCTGAGCCAGCTCGTGAGCGACGGAGCCTGGCAGGTGTGTGATATCTCAGGCGGGTGGGATGTCAGTTGCTCAGCCCTTCCAGCCAATCGTGGCCCAGGATTTCTCCTCCTCTGTGTCTCTGCACACATCATAAAGCTACAGTACAGCCAAAGGTCGCGACCGCGGAGTCACAGGCAGGACTGACCCCGCCATCAAATTAGAAAGCGAGGGAATGGATGCATTTGTAATTTCGACATCTATTTGTCACCCTGCGTGGAGCGTAGTCACATGAGTGTCCTGTTACAGTGTTAATTAGGATAACTATTTTCTATTACGCACAGCCACTGCTTGTTTCTATTAATGATGCAGCTTCAAATTAGAGCTGACAACAGTTACTTAAAGAGCACAGAGAGCTCAAAGCACCTTCAGGAACATAAAACACAACTGATTAATGTTAAATTAACAGGAATATACAGTATATTTATAACTGTAACATTTTTAGGAGTTAGTGCAACAGCAATGAGTCCTAAAACCTAAAAGTCCTAAAAGAAATGAGTTTGCATTTTAGCACTTCCACTTCCCTCGTCTGGAAGTCAGTGATTTTTTTTAAAATGGCGTTTTAGATACCTGAAATAAGGTCCGCGGTTAACACATGCTGATGAGAATTAGACGTTTTGTTCTACGACATAAAATACATCAATAAATATCCCTCTCGTGAATTTTGAAGCCTTAATGTGTCTTAAAAAAGGTAGTGGCTAAATGAGACGACTAATCGTCATAACGCAGACTTTACAGCGACTTCATGTGACCGTTATATGGTTCATTTATAGCCTAACATTAGCTTTTTACTTCTGGGGACTGCATTTGCACTTCAATCATAAAGTGGTGTTCATTTATTCATTAGATTATCTTGTTGAACGGTGTAAGTATAATAAACTTGTGTTTGCTACAGAGCTTATTTTCTGCAATAATCCAACATCCAGAGGAAAAATCCCATTGGCTTTGTGTGGCGGGAACCAGGGCGACGCTAACTTCCAGGTTAGCCTACAAAAATCCATCATCCCTGCAGCGCTCTATTCTGAGTCTTGTTGTCTTGTCCAACTTTAAGTCATGCTCCTAAATTTCAAACAACCTGTAAATTACAGGCTAGAAATAAGTCCAATATTAAATAGAAATAAACCCAGATTGCCTTGAAAATTACAAGTAGAATTTTGGTGAAAAAAGCAGTAAGAGGGCCTTTAATTTGATGTATTGAGCGGTTTGTATGATAGCTTATGGAAACTTATTCTTCACTTTCTTAAGCAAACAAGCGATTAGCACGCTTCCTCAAGCTCCTGCGTTTCGGATAAAACAAGTTTGTTTCGTAAAATAAGTATGCTAGATTTACTTTAAACCACTTGGTTAGGTTTAGAAAATATTGTGGTTTTGGTTAAAATAAGTATGTTATGCAAATTCAGTACGTTTATTACGTAGCAAACGTAAGTCGCGTTAGTTAAGTACGTAAGTTAGGTTTTGCTTTTGCTTCCACATGGAGCACAAACAGCGACCGCCTGGGTGAATGTCCGGTGTTTCTCCTGTGCCTCCACCTTATGCACACTTTATCACCCTTTATACTACGTAGGTACATAGTATGTTATGTAGTACATTATTTTCTGTAGGTATAAGTACAAACAATGGGTGAAACTGCCTGTTTAATTACCACTAATTACCACAAAATTTACTGTATAATTCCATCATGCCTAACAGATAACTGTTAGATAATTTCCTGGAACTGGAGACTTTTATATTTTATATTTTCTTTAAAAATAGTCAAATAACTTTATAATTTGCATGTTTGTATGACAGCTGGGTGGTTTTTTTTTTAATTTATTTTTTGCACAGCTTGTAAAACATAGTGACTGTTGTGTTATTGTTTATTATGTTGTTGGTGAAATGATTTTTTATTATTATTTTAAACTAGGCAACAGTTTAGGTACTAGTTGTCGTCACACTCATTCCTGCTTTTCTTCCCTTTCCTGCTCATCATTTCTTAGAAGTCTGTTGTTTAATTTAGTTTATTAATACTGTTGTTTTGTCGGCCATCTGTAACATCTCTGACATTGTTTATGTCAATCAATTTTCAGCCATATATTATGAAATTACTGTGGGATCTTAGCTTTTGTAATCAAACTCGACTTCCTGCTTTTTTCTGTGTCTTGCAGCAGTTTCTCAGAAGTCCATTAATCATTTCTGTTTACTTCAGTTTAATAATAATGTTTGATTTCTGAGGGAAATGAGTCCATCTGATTGTTTCTTGGATTTGCTCACATAGTCTGTTACCTTTTTGCATAACTCAAAAACAGCCACTCTGTAGAAGCCAAGTCTTACCTAATAAACCCTCACGGTGCCAAAATGCAAACAATATTGAAGCCAATCGGATGTATCCTGTCTGCAGACAGTCCTTTGGCAGAGTCCAGCTGTCTTTTGGGTGAACTCACTAAATTCTTTGAAATAATTCAACATCCTGATTGCTCCGTTTGCCTTTTCTCCTCTGTCATCAGACAAAACTCATTAAGTCTCTGAGCTCGGGCCCTTATCGCCTTACATCAATCTGTGGCCAGTTGCTACCCCGTGTTAAAATTAGGACTTTCTTCATCGACTGCACACAGCTGCCCATTTAGTCATCACTTGGCTCTCCACCATTGCTTTATGTTCCCTCGATGGTTGGGATTATGAAAGAACTGCATTACTCAAACTGCTAATGAAATTCAAAAACAATCTAAAAAAATATTTCATGGGGAATCAAGTCATTGTGAAGGATGGCCACCAAAGAGTTTCTATTTACTGTATGTGTGGTATTTGTATGCGGCATCATGGTGCTCACCAGAAATACTCCTTTCACAGCTCAACTCTGACGAAACAATTTTATTGTCATTCACCAAACTGCTGACATAAGCGTTTCTACCAAAGAGTATAAGCAGCAAGACAAAACTCTGGTCCTTTTTGGACAACAGCTGCTAGATGGCGCTGCAATAGCACTGCCGCCACATTGGTCAGCTTCCCATTATGAACATTTAAATAGAGAAGAAGAAGAAGAAGATCTCCCTTTATTAGTCCCACAGTGGGGAAATTCAATTTACCCTCAGTTTAACTTATCCATCACACAAACACACACACACATGCAGTAATGGAGAGGTGTCAGAGTGAGGGGCTGCTCAGCAGACACTCAGTTTTTCCCATGTCGGGACTTGAACCGTGACCCTCCGTCCCAAGCCACTCCACAACTAGCACTCCGCCCAAAAAAACCCTCATTTAAACCTACAAGTTGTAAAATTCGCTAGTAAGCTGAATCCAGTTATTTACCTCTGCATAGTGAACGAACATCAGACCGACAGGACTGCACCGCGCTGCACGCTGATACGACGTATCCAGTTCTGTCAGCTTCCTGCTAGCTGTACATGGCTGAAATTATGGATATATTGGCTGTGATTCATCACTTATAATCCACCCGTGGGCTGCATGCTGTAAGCCTGTACTGTCTCTGTTCACAAACAAGCTATCACCCAGAAGCTAGAATTGCTAATATCCTGAAAAAAAAAAAATTTATTTTTTTTTAAGTTGATTTTTTTAAACAAAAAGCCCCTTTTCCCCTTTGTCCCCGCTCCTTTTTAAATTTTTTTTTTTTAAAAATTTAAAAACACCTTGGCAAAAAAGTCTAATAAAATTTTAAAAATAAGTAAACTGTTATAACAGTATGCATATTTATGTCATTTCTATTGTTCAACACAGGCCATTTCAGTAGAGACATTAAAATTATGACAATAGAATAAAATAATTTTGTTGTACTTTTGTAAGCCGACGTTTTACTGGCGTCCGGTAGTCGAGTTCAGTCCAAAACGGCTGCAGCATAGCTCAGCTGCTGGGTGCTGACGTTGCAATGGAACGAACAATTAGGTTTCAAGCCTTAGCAATATACGTTCTTCGTTTCTGCTCAGGATTATAATCAACAGAATGATCGGTGTCGTTATCTTGCTGTAACAAGGCCAGGAGCAAAGAAGAGGCAACAATTCACAAATGGCTTGAACTCTTCTTCTCCCCCGCATTATGGCTTCATTAGCTTTGAGAGGGAGCTCTAGGTCTCTCCTCTCTCTGAGCTCGGCTCTTTTAAATATTACCTCGTCTGCTATTCCTCAACGCTGTTGCTTGGGGACCTGCAGCAAAATGTGAAAACCGGTGACAGACGGTGTGCATGATTCTAGGTGGAAACTTCCTTCGCAACAAGTGCATGAAACAGGAACATGACCTCACATGGGCTGCAGGGTGACAGTCTTTGTTTGCCTCTGAGTTTGGAAACCCTGAGCATGAATCCCCAAGCAGCCCATCTGACAGAGAATGTACAGTCTGAGCCCGGCTGGGCTTTCTGACACTTGTCAAAGACCTATTTTTAGCTTGTCACAGTGAGAAAGACAAGAGCATGGCTCAAATCCCCAATTAAAGCAGCTGGAATAGAACAACAGTGCAGGGATCACAGAGCGTAAGCTTGTGTCTTTGCACTTTTGTGTGTTTTCTGCGTCAGTGTGCTCAAATTGTTTAAAGTGTGTGATGGAGTTGTTGGTGTGTGTGTGTGTGTGTCTTTTTATGGGCTTGTGGCACCTGCTGCAGTGTGACGGCCCCTGAGACCTCCTGCATGCAAGCAGCAAATATTAAAAGGTTTGCTGGCAGAACAGCTGTCGGGTGCATAGCAGGAAAACAAAAGTCACTTGGTCTTTCCCCGTCGGGTTTGTCAGGGAAAAGACTTGTAAACAAGACCATGTCGGGCGCCACGTCTATGTTAAATAAACAAATACATGTCTGAAAAGGAAAAGAACATAGAAAACATTTCCCACTCCAAGGGACTTCTGAGACAGATACAAACTAAGTAAATAAATATGGTGGACATGAATGAAAGACAGCTAATGCTAGCTAGACCCCTTCCTTTCTATAATGCAGGGTGAATACAGAACTGTGCAGGAGCTGCTAACGAGTCAGCAGGTGTTGACATGACGTATCATGAACAGAAAGCTAGCTCTTCTCATACATCATTTGTAGCTATACCTTCGAACAGTAACAGACTGTAATAATGTAAACACACTGTATATATCCCACAAAATAAATTCATATGTAATCCATGTGATTGTGAACCAGAGAGTATAAAGGGCAACACATGCAGCATCGGGAGGAGGTCGGGGGGATGAGTGGGTCAGAAAACACAGGAGACTGCTGCTCATGTCCCGTCTGAAACCAGAAGTCAGCATTGATTTAATTGTCACATAACGTCTGTACACATCTGTAGTTATTTTAACCTTCACCATGATCTTTTCCAAAACCTAACCAAAAAGCCTAAACCTTCCAAACCTATCTAAACCAAAGTTGTCCTATGAAGACAGAAATATATTTTAAAAAGATTGTATGCATGTAAGAAGTGGACATTGTCACATTGCTGCACATAAAAACTTATTGAAAGATACCATACAATCATACGAGAATACACTGCAGAAAGTAACATCTGGTGGAAATAAATGCTAATATTCAGTCTGATTGGTTCTTCTGAAATGTTGTAAATTGTCTGATGACTTTGCCATTAATTGGTTGATAATTGGTTGGTAACTAAATTAATAATTCATTTTCAAATAAGAAATAAAATGTAAGTTGAGCATGGGGGATAAAAGTCTGTCAGCTAAGAAGAACTCTACTTCAGATTTGAAGAAGCGGCCACATTCACAGCTCCGCACCACTGGTGGGTGGCGAGACGCCGGTGCAACAGCTTTGGGCTGTCACTCCGAGGGAAATTAACAAGCTTGCAGCTGGTTACGTAGTGGAAAAGATGCTACTGATATCAACTGTAGAGTCTCCATTTGTCTGTAAGATCATTAATAAAATCCTTATGATACATAACATGGAGGGAGGAGTGGCTCTTGGAATATACTGTATTTGCTCCCTCATTATAGTAAAAATCTGTAAAGAATTGCAAAGGGGTTTTCATTTTTGTTATCACGACTGCACTGAACAAGTTATAACACACAACATTCTCCAGTTATCAGCTCTCAGTTGTCGACCAGTGCCATTGGAAAATGTGAGTTTCTCGGATTAGACACAGTTTGCACAAAAATGACCAGAAACAACATTATCCTCATCCTTGAAAAATGGAAAAAAATATGCACAATAGCTATAGACTTCCTTCCAGGTCTTCTCAGTTTGTCTTTAATATCTGATCTGCAGATTGAACAATATTCAACTTAACATATCTTAATAAACAGGAAGACAGTAAAAACATAGATAATCTCAAAAGGTGGCAAAAAAAACACTTTTTTTTCTCATTTTGTCTCAAAAATGGATGTTAGAGGGAATTAAACATTCAAGATCATATTGGCCAAGACGATCATTCAGTTAAATGTCAAATTGTCACATGTGTACTCATTATGTGTACTCACATGTTGTTATCGCATAATACAGTTGGTGGTGGAGGAATGTAATCTTCACACAGTTCTACATTACACAATATTTACACTTTATGGAAAGTGATTTGGAGGTTAATGAGCGATCCATTTCTAATTTTATGTGTATTTGTAAAAGGCTGTGAGGAAAATGTAGACCCATGAATACTAATATTACCCAGGAAGGGTGTGTTTCCTGGTTGCTTGGTTTAAATTGGCATGTGGGGGAAGAGATAAAAAAAAGTGTGTGGCTGCGAGCTTGTGTCTATGACAAATAGGATTATATTAATTGTTAACCTCTGTGCCTACCCATTGAAGCACGTGTTTATGTAGCTTGATTTTAAAGTATTTACTCAAGAAGAGACTGACATGAGATCTGTTGCGTCAGTGTCAACATTCAGAAACAACCTGAAAACACGTGACGTTCTCTGATTAGTCGGCACAGTCTCACTCTCAACTCATGCTAATTCATGGTATGACTATCTACGTACCCGTCTAGAGTCCGATTTGGACTCAATATACAATATAGGTTGTTTTTTAGGTTTACTGACGCATTGAAGGTACTTTTCAAAGAAAGAATGTTTACTTTCACACGGGACACAAACACCAGTTTCCTGGTGAATAATCTGTGTTTGTTAGCCCTGTAAAACCTCCCCTCCCAGCCGCCCTATGCAGACCTTCGTCAGTTGCTTTGACCGTCGAATAATGCAACGCATCCTCATCCTAACTCATCATATACTGATTCTTCATCAGACACCTGTGTCACTCTTTTCGGTCGCAGTAAACACGTACTATATGTTGTCAAGTATACAAAACACTTGCTTAGGTTCAGGCAATAGAATCACTATAGTTAGGTTTAGGAGAAAACAGTGTTGGTTTTTTTTTTTTTTTTTGACTGTGGAGGTTTTTAACTCTCCAACTTAAGGATCTATCAGAGACACTCCCAGCTAGGCAGCCACTGCCAGTTTCAACCCGTCTGTAGCTCAACATTTGAAAGGGATCAAAGTGAACAAAGCTAAAGGGCCAGACGCAATGTGTGGGAGATACTGCGCCGATGATACTGTGATGTATTTGAAAGACTATTCCAGCTCTCCTTAGACTCAACGGTTGCTCCTGATCTGTGGAAGAATTGATTATTCCAGTGTCAAACATCAGTCGATCTAAAATCCTCAATAGCGTTAACTTCACTAGTCATGAAAACTGTGGAGAACATTGTTAAATCAGAAAGTATGGATCTAACTGGACCAATACTCAACCCCCTGCAATTTATGTAGGAGAGGTGAGAAATTGATATACAAAAGGTCATTTTGTGAGAGGAGTATTCCTTTAATACTGTGCAAATCCTCAAAAATATAGACTGTATAAATATACATGTGCTCTATGATTATTTAATCTGCTGCCATGAGGAATGAGCTTTAGATCGCTTTTATGTGGAACGAACATGAGGAGGTTTGGTTTTATTCCAGAAACCATTAGATTTGTGAACAGACACAAGGTCAGTTTATCTTGTGTATGTATTTGCACACCTTTTACTCTCTGACCTGTTTTAGATATTGCTGCTATTAACCCTTGTATGTCTAATAAACACATTTGTCCTACTTGTATTTTTAGATTGTTTGACGAATAAAGAATTTTAATTGAATTTGGCGACGCCAATGTATTGACACGAAATGCCATTACAAACATGGGTAAAATGAAAAAGAGCAAAAACTAAAAAGTAAATATGTTTGTAAGAGAAAGATGGACAGAGAGAGTGAGAGGGACAGATGCATTATAAGTATGTTTGAGTATTTACACCCGTGTAACATGTGGTGGAAGTGGGTCACAGTGACAGATCCACTCACATCGGTCTTGTTCCAGACTGCGTGTTGGGTAAGGCACTCTGCTGTAATTCCTCATTCTGACGAGGAGAGAGTTAAGACTCTGTGCAACGTCACACAAAGTGCGCCGTCTGCAATATTAATAATAGCACAAATAAATGAGGGAAGGGAATTAGTCTCAGTGCAGCGCCTACGTGATGTGACAAATTAGGTCGTCTCAGCTAACAGCGACGAGTCGTCGGATCCATCGATGTACATCAGAGGGATGAGGGGAGGTCACACATTAAAGTGGAGCTGAGTGGTGGGAAACGGAGGTCTCTTAACCTGGAACAGGTCAACAGGGCAACATACTGTGGACTTTAGCTGATCACAAAATGTGGTGCAGCAGACTTGGTGTTTATCAGAGATCAAACGTGCCTCATGTTTCTGTTATCGACAAAAACTGAAAGTCCCTCAGTCCAGTGGGAGAGGAAGTACTCAGATCTGAGTATAAAAGTTGATGGCCTACACTAGTAGACAATGGCACATTTTCTCACACCGAAGAAGTAAACAAGTATTAGGGATAAAACTACGACTGTCATCAACCAAAGAAATTCTTGGTCGACTAACATTCATACGATTTTGTCGACTAATCGCTTAGTTGATTCAATGGACAGATCTGTAAAACCGAGTTTCTCCACAAAGTCACACAAAAGCACCACTTTAAATCTTGTGTTTACCAGAGACGTGCTCATAAGTTCCTTTTTTATATATGAAAAAGCATAAAAAAGGACTAATCGACTAAGAGGGTGCAGCCAAGGGTAAAAGCATCAAAGGTAAAGCTACATAAACGAGTTAATTTTCCAGATCATTGAAAGAAACAAGAGCACGAAGAGGTGAAACTGAAGGGGAACAAGGAGAGGAAGTAACAATGGTGAGAAATGAGAGGAAAGCAGTAAGGAGAAAAATGGAGGCTTGAGAATAAAAGTAGAAAGAAATCACTTTTGTAATTTTTTTTTTTTTTTTTCTATTTCACAGAAAAGCGATCGAGTCCATAATCTCCCCTCTCTAGTGTGCAGGTGGAGCTTTTCCTCTTTGGCACACTTACCGGCCTGCATGCTAATCTGACGGGGCCGATCCCAAATCCCACCTGGTTTCCTACTGAGCCTGAGCCGGCCAAAGTATAAAAAAAAAAAAAAAAAAAGGAGGGGGGGGTAAACACGTCAGCGCCCATGCTGTACATGTGTGGGAGGGGATTGGAGGCTTGTAAATGGCAGGTCATAGACTCTCCATAACGTCTCTGTTTCTGTTGTCTTTGAGCAACCACTCCTTCCAAAGCTGTTTTATTATTATTATTATTATTATTATTATTATTATTATTATTATTATTATTATTATTCCTGTCACTGTGTGAATTACACATGCTACACACTGCTATCACGTCCCACTGAAAACAATGAAGACTGTATTGAGAGGATATTTATATATTCATTTTAGTTTTAAACCTCCTCTCACTTTCTTGCATTTGTACACTCATCTGTGCTGTCCTAAACTGCAACAGTTACATTTGTATATAAAGTTTTGTAATTTGAATTGGGCTGTCAATATTAATGTGATAATAATGTGCTAACACACATTTGCTTTAACGCCTCAAAACTTTTGTTGAGGAAAAACTGGCATGGCTACTTTCAAAGGGGTCCCTTGACCTCTGACCTCCAGATGTGTGAATGTAAATGGGTTCTCTGGGTACCCACGAGTCTCCCCTTTACAGACATGCCCACTTTATGATAGTCCCAGTCAGTCTGGATCAAGTCATAGTCAAGTCAGCACTCTGACACACTGACAGTTGTTGTTGCCTGTTGGGCTGCAGTTTGCCATGTTGTGATTTGAGCATATTTTTTATGCTAAATGCAGCACTGGGAGGGTTGCTGGACAATATTTGTCACTGTTTTGTGTTGTTAAAAAAAATACAGACATGCATTTACATAAAGCAGCATATGTGCCCACTCCCATGTTGAATAAAAAATGTGATTCATTTGCGAATATTCACAGTTAACTATGGACTATCATGTGATTAATCATTACAGCTGTTTAATTTTGTTTGAGACCACAAAGTAACTCAACACATAATCAGAAGTGCTACATCACAGTCATGTTTACCCACTCTGGGACATTTACACCCTGAGAGTAACATGTTAATGTTGAGTGTATTGTTTTGTATTTCATATGTTACACCTGAAACATGTTGAGCGTTATTGAAGTTATTGAGTGATTAAATGAACTGAATAAAGTTTGACTTATCTGACTGTTTTGTTTCGCTTATACTGTGAAAAATATGGTAGCAATGCTGTCTTTATCTCTGGTGATAAGTGTTTTGGAGCGTTACAGTGCTACAGTACAAGCTCTTGGAGCTGTTGGTGTTATAGAAAGATCCTTTGTCTGCGTCTATGTATCCTCTCTATTGCACCTGATTGCACAACTGTGACATCATTATATGAATTGAAAAGAAAAGTTATTCTTTTGATAATTTACTGTGTGATTGGACCAATGTGAAGGACGGGCCTGCCTCTCCAAGGAACCTGCCTCTTTCCCACTGTATGCTAACTAATCTCCAGCCTGCAGGACCTTGGCTAAATGGGTATATAAAATGGACACAAGCATATGAATCATTATTGAACATACAGCCAGTAAACGGCAGCATTTACATTTGATGTTCCTCTCTGCTGGGCAGGAAATGATGTTTCCAACAGCAGCAAGAGCAGTTTGTCTGGGATGAATCGAGGCAGAAATGGGAACGTTGTTAAGGTGTTCGGTGTGCTTGAGAAGAACTAGTTCATACTTTGTGTCCTCACACCATGTCAAAAGTGTTTATGCCTGTTCTGAATGGCTTCACTGGCGGAGCAAAAAGCCTGTCGTCACAGCCTCCTCCTGGCTGCTGATGTCCCTCTCCTCTTTCTTTAGCACCACTTTGTAGTCTTTACGCAATTAATCATACAAATGAAGACAAGTCTTGTACAGTCTGTCCTCGAAGGCATTCATGGCACTGCACTCGGTTGTATACACAAACTGTGATGAAGCTGTGTGACAAAGGAGAGCTTGAGAGAGAAGATCAAACCCTGCTGTACAGGTGGCCAATCACCGCATGAATAATCATCAGATCGATGGATTCAGATTCACCCCCACACCCCAGTTCTGACACTGGAAATGTGTAGAGGGAAGGGGTTTCAGATACTGACCATTATTGATTAACTGTGGTTTTCAGTATTGTTCTAATGCATTTAAAGGTATTAATAACCTTAAGGCCCCATGACTCAACAGACGACAGCTTGACAGATGGGCCCCAAAAGGAGTGCCACCTAAAGGAAATCAATCCTCATGTGCTTAGTGATGCACCAATTCAACTTTTTCAGTCCTGATTCCGATAGCAAAACTTGGTCTTGATACCAATGCCAAGTACCAATACCAGTGTTTAATCAATAAGCTATATGCCTGGCTGTGTGGAAGAGAGTGGGGTCATTAGTTTATGCGGAGGGCAACATCAGTCTTGACTTATATATTGCTTTCTTAACTTTGTAAAACAAAATATTTAAAATAAATAAATAAACATGCACTCGCCGGCCACATAAGGTACATTAGGTACACCTGTTCAATTGCTTGTTAACACAAACAGCTAATCAGCCAATCACATGAATCATGCAACTCTGTATTTAGTCATGTAGACATGGTCAAGACAACTAGCTGAAGTTCAAACCGAATGAAATGTTGAAGAAAGGGGATTTCAGTGGCTTTGAACGTGGCATGGTTGTTGCTGCCAGACGGGCTGGTCTGAGTATTTCAAAAACTGCTGATCTACTGGAATTTATGGCAAAGCATCTCCAGGGTTTACAGAGATGGTCTGAAAAAAAGAAAATATCCAGTGAGCAGCAGCAGTGTGTGGACAAAAATGCCTTGTTGATGTGAGAGGTCAGAGGTACAACACGTCGAACCCTGAAGAAGATGGTCTACCACACCAGGTACTACTCCTATCAACTAAGAACAAGAAACTGAGACTACAATTCACACAGGCTCACCAAAACTGGACAACAGAAGATTGAAAAATGTTGCCTGGTCTGACGAGTCTCGACTTCAGCTGTAACAGTCAGATAGCAGGGTCAGAATCTGGAGTAAACAACATGAAAGCTGGATCCATCCTGCCTTGTATCAACGGTTCAGACAGCTGGTGGTGTAATGGTGTGGAGGATATTTTCTTGGCACACTTTGGGCCCCTTAGTACCAACTGAGCATGGTTTAAATGCTGCAGCCTACCTGAGTATTGTTGCTGACCGTGTCCACCCCTTTATGACCACAGTGTACCATCTTCTGATGGCTACTTCCAGCAGGATAATGCACCATGTCACAAAGCTCAGATCATCTCAAACTGGTTTCTTGAACATGACAATGAGTTCACTGTACTCCAAAGGCCTCCTCAGTCACCAGATCTCAGTCCAACAGAGTACCTTTGGGATGTGGTGAAACGGGAGATTTGTATCATAGATGTGCAGCCAACAAATCTGCAGCAACTGTGATGCTATCATGTCAATGTGGACCAAAATATCTGAGGAATGTTTCTAGCACATTAATGAAAGTATGAAACGAAGAATTGAGGCAGTTCTGAAGGCAAAAAGGGGGTCCAACCTTTAACTAGCAAGGTGTACCTAATTATGCGGCCAATGAGTTTATATTTACTAATTTAATTTAATAGATAATTGTTATTTATTGTAAAAACATTAAATCATACATCAGCAACCTGGTCGAAAAACAACCTTAAAAATTACCAGGAATTACAAATCAAGTCTAAATCTTTTTAATGCAGCAACAAATTGGTTAAAACTCGGTGTATAGTGTATAAACATTTGAAGCTATTTTACTCAGATAGCTCCAATCCCAATATCCAAAACCGGTATCAGTGCATCCCTACTTTAAAGGATAAAGGAAAATGGCATCACATGCACACTGAATGACATAAACATCCCTAAGCTTTTCTTTAGCAAGCATACAGGACTCCTGCTCCCCAGTCCCTCCATCATTGCAGACCTTGTCATTCTCAACCTGTCCACCAGATGCCCCCAGAGTTCCCTGCTCCGTATCAATCACCTGACCCAGTTCCTCCCTGCCACACCTGTCCCTCATTCCCTCTTCAAGCACCAGTGTATATCCAGGCCACCTGCCGTATTGAGTTCGTCAGTTCTTCTGTCGCTCCCCAGCTTTCCAACCGTTCCCACCTATCAGTACTGTGCCCCTGTTCTGCAAACTTGCCTTCTCTAATTTGCCAACAAGTTGCCAATCCTGTTCGAACCCTTGAATCTAGCTAAGTTAATTTAATTCAACCTGTTCTGCCTTGCTGTGTCTGCATTTGGGTCCTCCTCCTTGTTGCCATGACTGTGACAATGATTTGAATGGTGGATATTCTGGCAGATACTATCCTCCATAATTGAAGGTACTGAAAAAAACAAACAGGAATATGGTTTAAGCCGATGTCACTCTTTTAAATGAAAAAGAAAAATGCCTGTGAGACATGAAACCCATGCAAAGAAAACAGAAGAATATAATCAAGCTGGAAAGGACTGACGCATCATGGAAATGGAAATATGGCATGAAAGAAAACATGCAGCATAAAAGAAACCCTTAATATAAAGATGCTTTTTAAGGCTGCAGCTGACACAAGCCCGGGGCCAGCACCATTCAACTCTTTATTTGGCCCGGACTGCATTTCTCTAGTGGCTACGAACATCTGATCTTTCTGTTCGTCTTCAGAAAGACTTCAAATGACTGTGTGGCCTGAATAGTGCTTCTGTGCATGGTGGGTTCAAAAGTGCTGTGCACCACAGATTCTGCCCTGGATACATGTTTTCATGTGCAAATCCTCCAAAAGCAGGTCTGATTGAGACTTAGATGAAAAGACAGCCAACTCAACTCAGGAATCAGTTTAAATGAAAACGAAGACATTCATCATTTGTAAAAACAACACAAGTACTGGGCTTAACGGTGGTGTTAATCTCATTTCTGTTAAGGCTGAAAATGTGGTGTGTGGATGCATTGTTCCAGGCTCAGATACATCTTCTTCCAGACAGCTCGCCAACTTCTTTTGCTAAGCCTGGTATTAAGGTGCTGCTGTTAGAAAGAAGTCGAAGCTGTAATGAAATAGTCTGTCACCCACTCCTTTCTCAGTACTTTTGCTAATAAGATAAGATAATAGATAAGATAAGTCTGCAGCAGTTCAAGGCAGGCTGACCCATCCAGTCAGCTCTCATTCCCAGGACATCAAATACCAACATTTTGTCACAGCCGTCAGCGTAAGATACCGATGCACAAGGCTCGATTTAGTGTCAGTATGAGAATGATGATAATGTAAATCCGTCCGCGTTAATCTCAGGGTGTGGTGATGTAGTTTAAAGACCAAAAGAGACACTCAGGGTGGGCGGAGGAGGTGGACGGGTCCCACAAACACCAGGCTTTCATCCAGGAGACCGTTAGTGTCCTGTGCATCCCAGTATAATCCATGTGTCCATGTTTACAACATTCAGTGTCATGTTCATTGTACAAAGTTTTAAGCCCAACCATGTTTTTTTTTTTCCCTAAACCTACCTAACTCAACCTAAGTAAGTGTTTTTGTTTATTTCACAGCATTCATTTTTTTCTGTGACCCAACAGTGACACAGAGTGGTCTGACGAAGTGTCAGGATGTGACAAGTTGAGATGACAATAAGTCGACTCATCACACTTATTAAATCATGAAACACAAATAAATAAACATAATTTACTCAGGATTTTAATGCTCCTCAAAAACTACATACAACAGTTAATATGATATCTTACAAAAAAGTAATTTAGTTTTTCCTATGAATGTCCAGCAACACAAGCGATCAGTGCACCCGTGCAGCCTCTGCAGTGTTTAGGTAACAGAACTACATGGTTAGGTTTAGAAAAAGATCGTGGTGTTTAAGTACAGAATTACATGACAAATAAGTCAACATCGACAACAAAATTACGTCCCCATACTAACTGCATTCGCAGTTACATTTCATAAAAAACATATTATCTCTCAGAGTATGGTCACACTTTTAAACAGTTTTATTGTAAATTCAATCAAAGCAAAAAGGTTAGGTTAGGTTGTTTTTAGAAAAGATTGTGGTTTGGGTTAAAATGACGATGGTAGTGGCATTAAGTACTGAAATTATGTGACAAATAAGTCAAATGTTAGCTTCTGGTCTCATGCAGGACATGAACAGAGGTTTCCTGGGTGAAAGCCCTACGTTTTTAGACCCACGTATCCACCCCGACCTCCGCCCTACACAGACGTTGTCGTTCTTTATACATCACCTGTCCTCACAATTACATATGTGGTTTACATATGGACTGATTATGTGGGTTATGTGCAAATGATAGTGCATTAGTTTTCATAAGTATAGCTGTGAACAGTGTATGAGAACAGCCAGGTAGTTTTTGCAGTTTTAAGGACGTCTCATGACATGGTGAACTGTGTGAAACTTGTATCCACATACAGTATTTTGGCCTTCAGTGAGGAAGGCTGCATGATGTGACTGAAAGCTTCGTAAACACCAGGTACAGCAAATAGATCTTGTGATGAGAATATTTTGTCAAAACAAATAAATATACTTATACAACTACAAAATGGGTGGAACTGAAATATTAATCTCTAGCTGCAAGGCATTTACAGAACCTCTTGGATCTTCTGGACACAACCAGGAAAGCTGTTCAACACATTAATCTAATTGAAACTATGACCAAATTTTTCTCCATTAGACCCCAAATCATTTCACTTAACTTAACCCACATACCTGACCAGAAATGTTAAGCTGTATGTTTTGAGTTTGTTGCCCAAAAGCACACTTAAATCCACAAATTTCTTCAGAGCTCACCACACAAACACACTTGAGGTGGGGCTGTATGAGGTACGTATCCATTGTCAGAGTATTACATCCTCATACATGCATTACTGAACTAACCCTAACCCCCAAAGTCATACGATAACACAAACATGTTAACCGCCCGAGGCAGCGATAGAGCAAGGTAAAATGACCTGTGGCTGTGAAGAGAGCATAGATAACCGCTTCAGTTCCCCATCAGGGATGGCAAGGTAAAGCTGTGAAAATATCAGGAATATATCATTCACTTTGACTGGTACTGACATTTTTTAGGTGGGCCTTTCTTTCAGGTGTCTAAAATCAGGAATTTTGTAACTTTTTAATACATCAAGTAAACATATCGCTTTTTGCAGGACATCATACAAGACACACGGCCAGAACGATGCAATAATTGTACCGATAAGAAGAAGAAGAAGATCAACCTTTATTAGTCCCACTAGGGGAAATTCAATTTTTACACTCTGTTGTTAACTTATGAGTGATGTAGTGATGTAGAATAAAAAGTGAGAATGCATGGTTATGGTGGGGTTGGATGAACACAGGACTTACAACCAGGAACAACCTGTTTGTGTCCCAAATTGTTTTCAATTTATTTTGAATTTATAGTAACATTTGTGATGTGCTTTATGTTTCTTATTTTGCATATGTTTACGTACCTATTTTAAGCCCCGACCATTGTTTTTCTAAACCTAAGTCAGTGGTTTAGTTGCCTAAATCTAACCTTGACCTGTTTTGTTTTATAGTTTTGTTGCACGGTGTAAAAATATGCATGAAAGTGCGCAAAAAAGGCATACAAATGACATGTGAAAAGGTTAAAATGCATTCTCATCCTGGACCCACTTGCTCTTGTGATTTCTCTGCACACTATTTGTAAAAATCTTTGTATGAATGGAGGTTTCTCCCATTTTTTTCTTTTTTTCCCCATTAAAGGGTTTTTTTTTTTTTTGGTTGGGGAGTTTTTCCTTATCCGATGTGAGGTCGTTCCTGTAAAGGACAGAGGGTGTCGTATCCTGTACAGATTGTAAAGCCTGATGAGGCAAAATTGTGATTTTGGTCTATAAAATCAATTGAATTGAATTGAAATGCTCATGGCACTATTTATACGCCATCCCATAACATCAGGTTGGAACGTAAATGTCTGGCTGCTTACCTCTACTGCTGAGATCATTAAGGCAAAGCAAAGAAACTAGTTTAAGACTCGTCATATACTTCTGTGCCTGAAGCTGAAATCAATTTAAGTCTGGAGCAGCTGCCCAATATAACAGTCCAGATAAATCATCCCCTAACAAGGAGACTGACATACTTCCTGTGCATAAAATGCCCTCTGATTAAATTGCCCATTTGGCAGAATCCCAAGTGCCAAATCCTTGGTTCTCCCTTGATGGTGATCTGCTCCTCCAGAGCCACATTGTAACTGATGTGATGTGTGTCCTCATTACGACAGGAGGAGAGGACAGACAGTTTGCTGCTGGTCTGAGTTCACCTCTGCGCCCTCGCTGAAATGCTGATCCTGGCTTATATCAGACTGCAGGTAAGACGATAATCAAATCTAACAGGAGGAGCCGAGTTTGGAAACGATACAGTCTTTTGGGTGAGAAACAGAGGTGTGATCAGAGCCACTGTGAGACCGAAGCATCTTGATTTAAACGAGCCTCACACTGTCCCAGAGGGAATAGAGTCTGCAGTTACTGATGTCTGTAATCCTGCTGCCACGCAGTTAAAACACAGTCTGCTCTGGCCCTTTTTAGGTTTATGGAGCAAACTATCCTGAGGATTACTGTTCACATGGACTCAACAAAAAACAACAACAACAAGATTTACACAACAACGCAACTAGGCTGGAAAGTAAAGCAGTAATGGCACTTTTTTTTTTGGTTTCAAGAAATCTAATAAATCATAGGGAATGAAAATATTAAAATAGGTCAAATTTCAACCTCACCTCTGTACCACACAATACAAGGTACAAATATTATGGCAGTGTTGTAGGCATTTTTTTAATAATTGAGAGGTCGTAACTCTTATTGTCAGCACATCCAGATGAGTCCAAAACCACCACAGCAATCAAAATAATATAAGTAGAGACGATGAGATCACACCAGCTGTGACGCCAAATCAGACCAGGCCATGCCATGAAAATGCACAAGGCATTTAGCGTGCAGTAAGCATGCCTTTCTTTATTTTCATGTGTCATTTGTACACCGTGTATCCTGCACTGACTGCAACGTAAACACATCCATTTGTGGATGCCATGGTAAGAGTTAGTGAAGGGAGGTGGGTGGATTCAACTGGACTGGATGTTTAACCAGGAAACCTGCGTTCGAGACACTGTTTTTTAAGTTACGTAGTGATGTTTTGGTGATTGTCAAGTTTTCTTTATTAACATTTTTGACATGTCTGTAGTCTAACTGCAGATGTTTGCGTGGAGTACAAATGACACACTAAAAGGCTAAAATGCGTACTCTTGACATGAGGAACGACCCTGTAATGTGGCATTTATACGCCTTCTCCTGAGCCCAGGTTGCCGACCCTTTTCAGGCACCCTTGCTTGGACCACACACGTCTTCGAACTTGACCTTCATTTTGATCTCAACTACACACCTCTGAAGTTTTGTGACTACATCTTCCACAGTTGCGACGCTATCATGGTTACAAAATCTGTCCACAGACCGACAGACGTAAATATAGACACACAGGGAAATACTCAAAACCTCCTCTATGGTAGTTTCCCTTACAGTGTCTTCAGGACCACATTTTGCCATGATGACACACACTCACAAGATGAAAATACCTGCATCACTATTTTGGATGGTAACCAGCCAACAACATAAACAGGCAACTTTCTTTCAGATATGACACCATACTCTATGTACATCTTTGCTACCAGCAACTTGAGACTTCATTTTTTTATTTTTATTTATGCTTGCTAGTGCTAAACTAAATCTGAAACCTTGAGGAAAATAATGAAGTATTGAATTAGATCCCATTTGGATGATAGTAAGCCTAAATTTAAAACAGACGGGAACACACTGTGTAAATAGACCACAGAGCGCAATGGCACACTGGCAGCAGCAATAGGACCATTTGAGGATTATTACAGTGATTCCATAACAATAAACGACGAACAAAGAATAGCATGAAGTCAGTACTGAGCCGCCAAAGAAACACCAAAAATATACAGGAATGCTATAAATAACAACTGGGTATTATATAAATGATATAAAAAGCTTATTTCAGGTTGAAAAACAGCGACGAAAACCTAAAAAGTAACTGAGTTGTTTTTTTAGAAAGCAGTATCGAAATGTGAAGTATAGAGATGGTGAATTATATAAAGTATAATAAAGTGAACTCACCAGCTGAAGCTTTCAGTGAAGGAAACATCGCAACAAAGCTTCCACCTCTTTAATGCTCATCGTCCGTCTCCAACAGAAAGACGCGTTCATCTCGGTTCAGGACTCTTTCCCTCTTCCTCCTCTTCCTCTTCTGCCTACATTCAAGCAGACTTTTCCAGCATCTGTCGCGTCAGAGTCACTTCGCCCTCCTCCTTCATTAATTTCCTCATCCGACTGCCGAGTACCTCGGGGAGATTTCGGATAATTGCGCTACTAAAATAATTCAGGTCGACCGTGTCCGTGCGCGCCTTGTTGTGAGCGGTGATGCTCTGGAGACGCTGCTGCGCTCTGACCGCGCTTCTGCTGATGCTGCGCCCTCCGCAGCTCCATCCCTCCGCTCAGCCGGAGCAAAAATCCCACAGATTTAAGGCTGGATTTGCGCCATGTGTCGGGGCCGTAATGCCTTAAATCCCCACAGAACTAGTACTGTAACGACGAATGGGTCCGTTACAGTTTTAACGAACATGAATCAAGTCGTTACTTCACCAGAGCTCAATTTTACAGTAGTTAAACTTAAGTCCCTTCATCCTGCTCGTTTTTAGCACTTTGTGCTGAGGACTTTATGTGCTTTTAATAACAGGAGACTGGAAATAAACTAACTGAAGGCTTATAGCCTGAGCAGCATAAGGACATTTAATCAAATACTGTAGTTTAGCAGTTGATTTCTTTCACTTTACAAATGATAAAACTGCACCCTTGTGACTCTCCTGCACTTCTCTGATAAATGAAGCTACTTGAAGTAAAAGGGTTTGCATATAAAATATGGCTAAAAGATTTATTCATAAAACGTAATGCATAGTTTAAGTGAGGCAGCTGGGAACCTGTAAACTTAAGAGCTTTATACATCCCTTTGTATGTTAATGAAGACACAATAATCCAGAAAAAATGTGATATTCCTGTAATCTAACCATTTTTTTCTTATTTCTGGCAACTTTCGGACATGTTACAGTTTGGTTTACCTGTTCCAAGATTGGACAGTATAGCACATTTAGCAAATAAATATTTAGCACTCTCTTTCTGTGTGTTTTTAGCCATGCTAGCTCTAAGTTGACATGGTGGTTCACGATGAAATGTCTCGACAACTGTTGGATGTTTATCTGTACGGTTTGGTACAGAAATGTCAGCCAGGTCTCCTAAAAATTATCTTACCACACGATGAACTGCATTGTTTAATTTTTCATGGATCACAAATATGTAGAACAAGAAAGACTGTCACCCCGGAGTGAAACTAAAAGTATCACAGTTATTTTAGCATAGAACATGATCTAAACTAAACTAAACTAAACCTAACCAAGTAGTTTTGTTGCCTAAACCCAAACGTAATTACAGTTTGAAAATGCCAAAAGCATCACAAGCATTTACATTAATGTTGACACACATATGTAGAAATGCTGATATGAAACATATTTATGGTTCAGAAAGATTCAACATATCTGTGGTTTGCAGAAACGCACGCCAGCATTTTATTCTAGCAACTGGGTTGAGAAATTCATGGTCCTTTTGACGAGATGATTAACTGGCTCTTCATATAGTGCCATACACTCTAAAACATCCTGAAGCTTTACCTAAATTATGAAACACTGCAGTGATGTCAAAGTATATTTTAGGGACCAAATCTTTAACCACAGTCACTACAAACATTTTAGGAAAACATCTCAAAAGGAGCTGCAAGACGTTTCTTCATAACAATATGGATCTGTGACTCTGGGAATTTAAAAATGGTTGTTTACATTTGGTGATTACATTACGTATTTGTCATTTAAATGTGTTTTCATTATGCAGAATTTGAAAGCAGAACATTCCATTGATGGCAAATGCTGAAGTATGTTTTTGTAGTTTTACTCACAAAGTCAATTGCTTAGATATATATATATATACAACCTGTTTGACTGCTCATGTTTCTTGCCCCATTGTACTTTTTTTTTAGCTCTTTGATCGTGTTCCCAGATTTTAGCAATAAACTTTCTGAGCACAATGCTACCATGACGATAGCGAAAGCTATGAAATTAAGACCAGAGTTGTAAAATACCCAAATGTTTGATTGGGGTTACTGAAATGCATAAAAGATAAGCTACACAAATTATTCTGTAAGTACAAAAATTATGAGTGCTTCACTATGAGCCCAGCTGCAATCCCAAAAGACTGGTGCACATAAAAGCAGCTTTTTGTCAACATAGTAATTGTTAAAACACTTCCAGGGTGCCGGAGACATGCAAATAATAATAATATGGGTGGCAAAATCCCCAAGCTGTCAGCTCTGAGGGGATTTGTGATTTTTTTTTTTTTTTTTTTTTGTCATCCGCCACACTGAGTGAGTGCTGGCATGTTTCCAGGACAGTACATTACTATCACAGCTTGGAGGGAGAGATAGGCAGATATGCGTGGGTAAGCCAAATCTCTGGATTGTACAACAGCTGGGTACAATAAAGATGAGTAGGCTCCGACTCTGTAGTAGAGGTGAGGAATACCCCCCTTCCTCCTCTCACACATATATGCAGATACACTAATGTACAAACACACATACACACACTGCTTTTCTTATCATTGAGGCTTCCAGAGACAAAAATAACTCTAGGTATTAAAACCTTAATGGCCCCAGTGACCATCCATCACACTCCTTAGTGTAGTTCAGTCCAGCTCAGTCAACCTGGGAGGGAATTATCCTTTAAAACCAGGATCATCATGGTCATACGGACATACAGCACTTGTTCAGACAGTGAGGTGAATGAGCTGACATTATACAGCTGTTGTTTTATTAGTGCAGCTCTGACTGACGATGTTGAAAAACGAGAAGCGTTCGGAGCAAAGTGACTCCTCCTCATCGCCGTTCCCCGGTGGACTGACCTTTTCTCTCCATTCAGAACAACAGAGGCGCTTTCTACAGCAGGCTGAAAACTCACCTGCTTAACGTGGACCTCGTGGTGCACACACACACACACACACACACACACACACACACACACACACACACACATCATTTGTACTGTGCTTGTGAGGACCATCTGGTACGCGGTGTTCTCGGACTAAGTCCAGTGGGAAAAGTGTTTATAGCTGTTCTGAGTGGCTGCACTGGAAGCCTGCACTCATAGACAGGTTGTACAAATCAAAAATGTCTATTTTATATTGATGATTCTTGACTTTTGCAGTACTTGTTCGCTTCTACTGTGCTTGTTGTGACTCGTGTGCATCAAAATACTGTAACAAGGCAATTATTGATTTCTGAATAGGAATTTCTGAATAATTTTAAGCCGAAACGTAATCTTTTACATTAATAGTTTTGTTGCCTAAAAGCAAACATTATTGAGAATGCAGTTTTGAAATGGCAAAAGTGGTCATGAGTGGTTAAAACACTGTAATGTTTATATACATGTATGTAAAAATATTTACGAAACCTATTTTTGGATCAGAAAATGTATGAGTAGTTTTCGGGAATGTCAATTCATTCTCATCCCGACTCGGCACATACTGAGGATTTATCAGACCCCTCAGCATCACTCTTTTTGGTCACAGTCAACACAAGCTTAATGTTGTGAGGTGAACAACACTTGCTTAGGTTCAAGCAACAAAACCACTAGTTAGGTTAAGGAAAAAAAAACATATGGTTGGGTTAAACACTACTGTGACGACTGGAGAGACAGGCAGGCTTGGACTCAATAGCAGCGCTCAGAAAACAGGAGGGTTCAAAACAATCAGAGTCTTTAATTGCGGAAACGGGTCGGTACACAGTTGGGCAAAAGAGCGGGCAAACAAATCCAAAAGAGCAGGCGAAAAGGCAGAGTATCAAGGCACGGTAGATCAAAACACACAAGGAATAATGCTGGAACGCTTCTCACGAGGGAACAAGACGAACTGGCACAGAAGGAAGAGGAGCCACACATTAAACACTAGTGAGGGGACTGATGAACCAGAGACAGGTGGACACAATCGGGGCAGGAAGACGATCGGATGCAGCTGATTGGAGACAGAAAGTAGGTCAGAGGTGTCAGTCTTTCATGCAGGCGGGAAACACGAGGGCAGGAAGTGAAGTGCTCCAAAACGAGAGGAAATGTTAGGATATCAAAATAAAACAGGAAGTGAACACATAGAAAATGAAAAGACAAGAAAAACCATAACCTAAGACCTGACAGTCTACATCTACTACATTTGTTTAGTTAAAGTGACACTGAACATTGTGAACATGGGACATGAACGAACAGCTGATTTTAATGTGATGGACGAGACACCAACAGTGGTCTCCTCGATGAAAGCCTTGTGTTTGTTGGACCCATCCACCAACCCTTCAGACCCTCCCTTCAACACAGTCCCAGCACACTTTCACTGAGGGTTTACTTTGTAGTTAATGGAAAGCTCGGTCCATCTCATGTCCTTAAGCATCAGTACCTAACGGCATGACTGACAGCACCAGTATTTGACGCCTGGGAATAAGAACAGGCTAGAAACACACAATGCCAACATTTTCTTCTGTCGACTGGGTTGAGATAATGAACACACTTTCAAACAGTGTGAAACCTTTAAATGTTAATAATTTGAGTCAAGAAGCCCCAAAGTTGACTCGCAATTCATCAGTTGAGCTTGTCAAACAGGCTCCTTGTGTGGCTTTAACCCTAACCCTTAACCCTGAGGTCTACAATCAAGTCTGAAACCTCAAACTACTCTTTGAAGAACTGAGTACCTAAGACCCACTTTCCAAAAATGTCCGTACTCAACACATAAGTTGGGCTTCACAAGCATATGCAAGCACTCACACACTATATGAGATTCTTTCTGCAAACTTTACTTTCCCTTTATAAAATCTTGGTTGCACTTATTGTATCTCTGGATTCCAAAATGTTTTTTCGGACAAAAACTGTTGTGGGTTGAACTTCCTAGAGCAAAGCATTGCTGCTGGTCTCCGTGTACAAAAAAAAGGCCTTTAGGTGCATTGTGGTGCTTTTAAACATCACTGCTCTGGTGGGTTTTTGTCACAGCTGCATTGGTTTTCAGCCCCAACACACCCACCAAATGGGAGCAAACATACCTTAAAGGCCAACTATGCCGAACTATTCAAGCATTCAGCTGTTTGAAACATTTTCACAGTGAATGCATCCCAGCCTCAAATGCAAAGTCACCCATCCAGAGAAAACTTCCCTCTGGATTTAAGCATGTGTGCCTGTCAGAGCTCCATTCATGAGCAGCAGGAACAGACGAGTACACCTAAAAAAGGCAAACAGGGACTGAGGTGAGAGCAGACATCCAAAAACAAGGCTGTCTGTGGAGATGGTCTGAATTTAAAATAAACTCACTTCAACACCTTGGGCTCCTAAAAGTTATTTTTTTTTTTTTTTATCAAGACAAGTTGTTTCAAACAACAGAGGGATCTTTGGAGACTCTAAGAAATGTGCTGAAGGCCATCTTTTAAAGTCTAAATGTAAGTTTAATGGTAAAATTCTGTACTAGGAAATTCTCTTAACATTAATGACGAACTTAAGATAAATATAACTTAATGCTTAGATTTCTCTTTCAGAAGCTGAGGTACAATGTGCCATCTCTCAGTCCTCACTCGCAATTCACTCGGCTAGCAAGTACCGTTCACACTGGTATGGCACTAAGAATAGCAAAGGCTGTAAAATATTGCTGTTTCATTCAACACTTTCATAGAGAGCTGCAAGGATAACGAAGAAGTTAGCATCGCCTTGGATCTCTTGACAAAAACCCAATGGGATTTTTCCAGTGGGTTCTGGATTATTGAAGTTTGTGGCAAACACAAGTTTAGGATACTTGCACACTTTCTAATAATAATCTAACAATCTCCACAAATGAACCACCACTTTACTAATGTAAATTCCATCGGCAGAATTAAAATGCGAACGCTGGGCTATAAACAAACTACACCATGGTCGCATGAGTGTACACAACAAGGCTGTAATGTAAGTGTGTAAGTGTTGCTCTGACTCTATCTATCTGGGGTGGAGAGGAGGTTGTGTTGCTGGCTCTATCTATCTGGGGTGGAGAGGAGGTAATGTTGCTCGGTTCTATCTATCTGGGGTGGAGAGGAGGCAGTGTTGCTATGGCTCTATCTATCTGGGGTGGAGAGGAGGTAATGTGATGCTATGGCTCTATCTATCTGGGGTGGAGAGGAGGTAATGTTGCTATGGCTCTATCTATCTGGGGTGGAGAGGAGGTAATGTTGCTCTGGCTCTATCTATCTGGGGTGGAGAGGAGGTAATGTTGCTGGTTCTATCTATCTGGGGTGGAGAGGAGGTAATGTTGCTGGTTCTATCTATCTGGGGTGGAGAGGAGGTAATGTTGCTGGTTCTATCTATCTGGGGTGGAGAGGAGGTAACGTTGCTCTGGCTCTATCTATCTAGGATGGAGAGGAGGCTGTGTTGCTGGTTCTATCTATCTGGGGTGGAGAGGAGGTAATGTTGCTGATTCTATCTATCTGGGGTGGAGAGGAGGCTGTGTTGCTGGCTCTATCTATCTGGGGTGGAGAGGAGGCTATGTTGCTGGTTCTGTCTATCTGGGGTGGAGAGGAGGCAATGTTGCTCTGGCTCTATCTATTTTGCATGGAGAGGAGGCAATGTTGCTCTGGCTCTATCTATCTGGGGTGGAGAGGAGGCTGTGTTGCTGGCTCTATCTATCTGGGGTGGAGAGGAGGTAATGTTGCTCTGGCTCTATCTATCTGGGGTGGAGAGGAGGCTGTGTTGCTGGTTCTATCTATCTGGGGTGGAGAGGAGGCTGTGTTGCTGGCTCTATCTATCTGGGGTGGAGAGGAGGCTGTGATGCTGGTTCTATCTATCTGGGGTGGAGAGGAGGCTGTGTTGCTGGCTCTATCTATCTGGGGTGGAGAGGAGGCTGTGTTGCTCTATCATCAACTCATCAGTTGGCTCTTACAGTTTGGTGATGCTGGGAAGCTGACGGACATTCTTCTGGATCCATTTTCTCACACAGTTATGCTCATATTATGTAGTATGTATTACTTGCTGTGATATGGTTTCATTATGCTTTTACTCTGTACACACAAGATTTAGTGCAAGTCTGTCCATCCTGGATGGGGATCCCTCCTCTGTTACTCTTCCTGAGGTTTCTTTCATTTTTTTCTTTCTTTTTTTTGTGGTTGGGGAGTTTTTCCGTATCTAATAAGAACATCACATTGTAAAGGACAGAGAGTGTTGTATCCTGTACAGACTGTAAAGTCCTTTGAGGCAAATCTGTGAGTTTGGGTGGCACAAATAAAACTGCCGTGACTTGACTTGAAATGCTAACTTATTTCCAGGTTTTAGGACTCATTCCAGCAGCACCCTAATGTGGAGTTTAATGAATAATGTTGTCTTTTAGGGCCGAGGATCTGCGCTTTTATTCATATTGATTTAGCTGTATTGAAGTGTTAAACATTTGGGATTGAGCCAGAATACGACCTCGGATGTTTATTTCACGTTTGCTACAAATTCTTACATTGACAACGACTTTGATAAAGTATTCACTCAGTAGTTATAGAAAAAGAGTATGCAATCAGGGATTTTCCTCGCAACGCTCAGATTGTTTTCTCAATCTGTAAGCAGAATTTCAGGATGCTTTGAGTTTTACGTTTTGGCTCCCAGTAGGCAACACTGGATTGGGGCTCAACCTCACTTTCCATTTTAATTAATCCTCATTCGCCTGTGGTTGTCTGATTAGAGCGGGGCAGCGTTGCGCTTCCTCTTTTCCCTGAAGCAGAACATGGAGCATCTGCCAGGCAGGAAGCTGCTGTTGACGGGTGAGAGGATGGAGTCTGCAGTTGATGCACAGGAAGGTGCAGAAGGTTAAGTTTTACAACAGTCAGCACACAGAAAAGCTAAATTAGGTCTTGTTGGAATATATTTGAGGTAGCCTCCACATACAAGCAGCTGTCTAGAAAAAATCCAAACCATAATAAAAGCAGCATTCTACCATTTAATAAATCAGATGTATTTTTTTTAGTTATGTACACTGAATATTAAAAGATCTTTAGATGCAGTAAGACCTGGAGAAAGTAGGATGTAGACAGCTCATCAATATCTGTACATAAGGACAGTATTGCCCGAAGGTAAACTGCCAACATACATATGAAACCGCATCAGTCTGTTTTTGGAGAACAGTAGTACACTCAGTAAATACCAGAGGGGTTTAATTAGATTGGGTCCCTCAGGACCAGAGCCAATTAGGAGAGAGATCTCATAAAGTCTGGCCTTTGGCCTTTCTTAAAAGTAACAGTAGCACTGACAGAGACAAGCCCAGTGATTGGTCGATACGGTGGTGTTTACTTTATACAGTATATTCATAATGCAGCTGCTTAGGGAAATCATATTATAAATATCAGCTGTTAAACTGTATCCGTTCCTTGGGATTACAAAGCACCATGAAATTCATTTGCTTTCATTCCCAGCCCTTTAAATCAGTGTAATTTGTAGAGCGCATTTCCTGCATGATAAGGCGGAAACGCGACCAGATTCTCAACAGCATGCAGCCACTTTGCTAGAGAGAAATCAACAGCATCATGTCCATCTGCATGCATGGAGAATAATTTGCAGGTTGGTTACCTCAGAGTGTCGTCTTCTGTTTTCCTTTATGTTTGTGTGGAAAACAGAAATGTTTCAATGGTACAAGCTAGGGAAAGGCTAATGGGATTCAAACCCACAACAGCGCAAAAACGACATTTCAAGGTAAACCAATGCTTGATCTTTAGATAGATAGATAGATAGATTATTCATCCCGTAGGAAATTTTAGAAGCTAATAACATAATATTTAGCCTGTAATTTATCATAATTGGTGCTCATATTAAAAGTTGATCAGTAATAGTTCACTAATTGTTTTGCTCTAAGATCAACAATACAAAATTGTTTGAGGTGGTGTAAAGAGCAGCAGCAGCAAACAGAATTGGTACAAGTGTAATATGCGGAGTAATAGTGATAGCATCAGGTTATAATGTCCACACTGTACGCCTGCATGTACATGACTGCACGTTGAAAGCTACATAGTGTGTTTGAGCCAATGATGAGGTGAGGCATACTAAAAACAGCTGATGCTAATCAACCAATACAAGCTATACTACAGTACACTGCCTGAAGTACAGCTGTACTTCATTATCTTCAGCTTGTTCTGCAGCCCCCAGTGACTCAAAAAAAACTATTCATGCAGCTTTTATAGCTTTAGGAACCTGATTAGGATCTTGCAGAACGCCTCAGTTTTATTAAATCTATCACCACAGTTAGGGAGGCCAAGAAGAAGGCCAGGCTTAATATTACTGTACGTATTACAGGGGCACTGCCCCCCCAACCAAGGGTATTCCAGTAGGATCTGTCAGTGTATATACAATAAAATAACTGTGGGCTTGACATTACTTCCTGATTTGTTGAGTATCTCGATGGCATCAGCTGGAAGAAACGTCAGGCTGCAGCACCCGAAAAATGAACTGACATTGTTATGTATGAAACTGCCAATCATATTCATTTACTTATTAACTGAAGGTGCTGGAACACCGTTCCTTGTTATTACAGCCCACTTTGACCCCTGAAAGTAGCCAATATTCACACCAATTTGAAGGTTTTAATGTTGTGTTTTGAATTTTGGTGATGGAGAGAACCCTTTATCATACTTGAATTAAGGATTGTGGGTTTAAATTGGACCACTGTAATGTCAAAAAATACTTTGACAGTACTTTGAGTTTTCTCTGGAGGTACAAAAATTTAGACAGTTTAGACATTAAAACTCTGTACTGAAACCAACAGCATGAAACTCAACCCACTGTGTCTGTTAAAGTGTAGGAAAACTCAGCCATAGTGCTGACATGGCTGATATGATAGTTAATATAACGTCTGAATCAGCAAAGCAACACTGGCTTCTGCCCAGCATGCACCTCTGCACAGTGAGCCAATAGGAAGTGCTTCAATGGAGGGAGGGGGAGAGAAAAGGGGCCTCTCAAGTACCCATCCTTTTGTAATGGCTGCCAGTGACATCTGGTCATCCTGCTGCCGTCCACAGGCTGGGCCTCTTCTTATAGCCATGAACATTATGCAGGGATTATTTCTGTTTTAGCAGATCCGGTCCCTCCTGTAGTGTTTTTTTTTTTCTTTGTAAAGAAACAAACAACAGACTAAAACCAAGGTGGTGATAAGGACAAAATGTAAAATGCAGTGACTGCATAATGGGACACACTTGTGACAAACGGGGCTGTTTTTTGGAAATGAAACTGAGAAAAATAAAGAACTACTAACACCACCTGATCATATAACAATGTATTCTCATACAACATTTGTTTGTTGTTGTTGTCGCATAGCTACTTTCCAAGCAATTGACCTGAGTTCGATTCCTGGCCAGCGCAGTCATTTCCTGAGTCTACTCTCTGGAGATCAATAAAATACAAGAAAATTTCATGCAGAAATTTCGATAGTGCCACGGCGGATACTGCCGGGATGTGTACATTGTGATTAGATTCTTGATAGATTTCAAACAATTACTATTCAGTGAATGTTACCGAGTGCTCGTAGAGACTAGAAAACCTTATGGTTACCATGGAGGGGCGTGGTCATAAACCCTGCTGCCGCTGTCTGTACGTCTGCATGTTTGAACAAAGAGGTAGAAAACTTTGGCTTATGTTCAGCTCAACTGCACAATTTATTTTGCCGTAACATAAAACAGACAATCAACTATGTACTTTCAGAAATGAAAATTACATGTGAACTAAGAAAACTCAAGAAATGCATTAGGTTTTCATTATGTTGTTATTTGGTTACTGTAATCATTTCTACATTACCAATAAACAAATATGCAGCTTTACAGTGAGTACCTCCAACATTCAAATCTCATATTGCACTGTTTAACATTCACAAAATGTATATCTTCTACAGTGAAATGAATAGACAGCATAAAACAGTTAACATGTAAAGTCTGCATATTAGCCCTGTGTCTTCAGCTCAGTTAACAAAAAAAATCCCTTACATGTTTTGACATTTCTATTGTACTGCTGACATGTTTGAGTACTGTGCATAATGTGGTTTCAATCAATACTGCTTTCCTCAGAAACTGAGATTAAAAGATTTCAAACAATTAATACAAATATTTCAAACAGGGCACACCTCCAGCAGTCATTATTCATGGATCTATTTATACAACAATCTGTGCCCTCGCAACCTCAAATCACAAAAAATGCTGAGTGGGTGCAGGCTCATGTGAGAGGAAAGTTTTGTATCAGGGCAGTGATGATCTTCCATGTTATCTGCAAATACACAAAAAAATAGACATCTGTTAGACAGCATTATGGCAGCATGACATAAATAAAGCTCATACAGGTAGAGTACAGTCATTTAAAACACACTGATGCATGTCTCTTGTGTGTCTTCTGCTGGGTTACTGTCCTCATATGTGGTCCTCTGGGGGTCTTCTTCTAAGATCACTGGTCAGTGTGTGTGTGTGTGAATAAACGCTTTAACAATATTTTGAATATTCACACACATATGCACACTTAACCCTCAGGCCTTGTTCCTTTTATATATCAATACGTGCCGTTCGTGGCCAAAGGTGGCCACTAACACCCATATTTTTTTTTTTTTTTTTTTTTTAAATCTTATGTTGTTAGCTGCTTTTTCTGCAACATCAATTCTTGTCTTAAGTATAAACTATTCATTCCTTTTTAATTTCTTAACTCTTCAAATACCAGTTTGTTGGCACAATACCCTGCTGGAAAACAGCCTCAACAGTGACCATTTATTATATTCTCAGTGCTACTGGTGTTACAAATAGTACAGTCTGAGACAGGTAACTGATAAACACCACTCTTTATTATGCTTTTTTTTTTTTTTGAGCAGTGACACAAAAACAAAAACTCCCTCTCGTTGTGTTCATGGCCAAAAATGGCCACCTCATAGCAGGTTAGCTGTGTCAAAGGAAGAGGGCAGCTTCGGGAGAGCGATAAAATGGGCCGCTTTAGAAAACCTGTCCACCACTGTGAGTATAAGAGTTACCTTGGGAGTCAGGCAGTCCTGTAATGAAGTCCAAAGCAATGTGGGACCAAGGGTGGCGGCCAGGAATGGGCAGAGGGCACAAGAGACCAGCAGAAGCCTGATGTTGGGCGTACTCCCGGGTGTCAGCGTCCATAGCAGGCCACCAGAACATCTCTTTAGGACCGCCAAGGTTCGTTTGGCACCAGGATGACAGGGGAACCGGGCAGTGTGGGCCCATTGAAGGACCTGGGGTGACACAGAGGTGGGCACAAACAACCTGTTAATTGCGCTGTTACCTGGGTCAGGATTCTGAAGTTGTGTCTCACGGACGACTCCTTCAATGCCCCTGGTTAAGGCAGCAACCACACGTTTGTTGAGGATGATGGACTCATTGGCTGGACTGGACTCGGGATCAGAATGCTGCTGGGAGAGCGCATCAGGTTTGGCATTTCTTGATCTTGGACAATAAGTAAGGGTAAAGTTGAATTGACTGAAGAAAAGCGCCCATCTAGCCTGTCTGGAATTCAATCTGTTAGCAGTTTTTATGGACGCTAAGTACTTATGATCAGTTCAAATGACCAACGGCTGCTCGGCCCTCTCCAACCAGTGCCTCCACTCCTCCAAAGCCAACTTGACCGCTAGCAACTCGCGGTTGCCAATGTCATAGTTGCACTCCAGAGGTGAGAGACGCCTGGACAAGAAGGCACAAGGGTGCAGATGATTGGTGGGACCGTAGCATTGGCTTAATATATAATGTATAATAATATAGCCCCCACCTCAGTGTCAGAAGCATCGACCTCAACGATGAACTGCTTACTGGTGTCGGGCTGACAGAAAAAGTGCTGAGGTGAACAGTCCTTTTAACTGGAGGAAAGCCTTTTCAGCCTGCAAGGACCAATGGAAAGAGAGTTTAGAAGTGAGGCAGGTGAGTGGTGCAGCTACTTTACTGTAGTTTCAAATGAACCTCTGGTAAAAATTTACGAACCCGAGGAACTGCTGAAGCTCCACTCTGAAATTTATGAGGGCTAAAAGAGGTAGTCTAACACCTACAGAGAGGCCTGGACTTGTAACAAATTCTTCTGGGGGCTAGTAACAGACTCAAAGGTTGGGCTCACCAGCTCCCCCAGGTCTACTGGTGAGTCTGCTCTTTTGGATGCACAGGACAATGAGAGATATAATGGCCAGCTTTTCCACAGTAGATACACTCACCCAACCCGAATCCTGCGGAGCCGCTCGTCCGGTGTGAATTTGGTGCGTCCCAGTTGCATGGGCTCCTCTGCAGATCAGGCAGCTTGTACTAAGTTGGTGCTGCACTCCAGGTTATAGACTGTGGGTCTGGACTGGCGCCTTGCTGAGACAATTATTAATAGTTATAGCTACAGAAACCAGGGTACCTAAATCAGAGGGTCTATCTCTGGTGGCAAGTTCATCCTTTAATTGTTCACTCTTTTACCTTTTAACTTTTACTAAATACTCCCTGCAATGCTTCATCATTCCACTTGGTGTCAGCAGACAGGGTCCAAAACTCCATGGAGTAATCTTCCACAGACTGGTTTTCCTTGGTAGAGTGAGCAGCAGACAAAGCCTATCAGCAGTAACAGGTAGCTGGAGACAAAAGGAAGTGGTGATCAGGAAAAGGGCATAAAAACAACAGAGTAGTCAAAAACTCAACCAAGGATCAGATGCGAAAGAGCCAAGGTCTTTACCACACTGGGTTTAGCTACGAACTGGCGACGGCTGGAGAGGACGGCCCTTCTAATATACCACTGGGATGATTGCTGATCGTCTGCAGGTGTGGACAATTGATTACCACACCTCGGCCCGCCTCACCCGCTCAAACACACACACACACACAAGGACTCAAAGCCTGTAGTCTGAATGGGCCACGAACACAACAAAAGGTACTATCTGATAATATGATTTACCATTTACAGCCAACACATACCACTGTAACACCATGATTAGTGTGTAAAGTAATTTAAATATTGATAAAGCAAGTAACCATACACCCACTGAGAAATGTAATGTAAACAAAATGAACGTGATAAACCAAGGTACGATAACAAATGCACCCAGAGACAGCACACACAGAAGCTGCTTTCTGGAATAATCCACTCAGCAGCTGTAGACAAATCAAAATGCACCCAGAAACAGCTTTTAAAGACTGATTCAACCATTTTCACCCAGCGTTAGATTTGACATATTGATTAAATGAAAAGCACCCAGATTAATGGCAACATTATTAAGCCATATAAATAAACAGATGTAGTAAAAAGACAAGTCATTTATAATTAGTTTGAGATAAAAATGTAAAAGCATGTACTGTGTAGCATGCAAAATAAAATGTCAAAAACATCAGTGCTGCTTTCAACAGTGAATCAGCAGAAACCACACCAAAAGTCTAGATGAATAAATAAACAAGCACTGGAGATAAAACGTGATTAAACCATTATATAAAACACTTACAAAAATATCATTATGTCACAATTTCAAATTTCTAGCAGAATGTGTTGGCTGGAGAGGCTTTTACTCAGTCAACATACAATAAACTGGTCTGTGGTAACTGTAATATGTTGGATGAACTGATTACAATTTGATGGTCAAAGTCTAATTAAAATAAAGAGTAAAAGTGTGTAATGTTTAGAACATTATGATAGAAGTATATAATGTCCATACCCATGCTATATTATGTCCCATAAGTTGTTGCAGCAATTTTTGGGTTGATACCATTTGTTACACACATTTAGTGCTAAATTTAACATTTTTTTTAACCACAGGAGAATTGATAAAAATGATCAATAATTCCTCCAAAATACCACATTTGTCACGTCAGTCAATTCTTAAGTTTGTATACTTGTGTGTTTTTTTTCGTTTGCGTATGTATTTCCTGTTTTATTTTGTAGTCTGACTCTCCCTCTTGTTTCAGAGCACGTCACTTCCTGCCCTCCTGTGCTTCCGCGTTTTGAATGAATGAGATTCCCGACTCCCTCTCCTGCGTCTGATCATCGTTCCCCAGCCCTGATTGTGTTCACCTGTCCATAATTAGTCACTCCCCTCTTTAGTATTTAAGCTGTGTTTCCCCATCCTTCTGTGCCAGTTCGTCTTTGTACTTTGAGTGAAAGCGTCCTCGCGTCCTGTAGTGTAAGTCTCCTAGTGCTTTTGATTACTCCGCCTGTTTCTTCGATTAAGTCTCAGCCTTACGATTTGGATTTGTCTGCCTGTATCTTGACTGACCTCCCGTGTACCGAACCTTGCCTTCAGTAAAGACTTTTGATTGAATCTGCCTGTCTCCCTGGTTGTGCTTCTGGGTCCACACACTTGTCTCACTTCGTGCTTCACAACATTAAGATACCAAGACCTTGAGGAACACCACAGAAGAAGACATGCTGTGATTTAGCACCAAAAACTTTCTGCAAGAATTGCACTTCTCTACAATTGGATGGTGAGTACTTCTGCTGTGGAAAGTGCTCAGAAACCCCCTTGTTGTTAATCTACTGAGGAGAGCCATCCATCCTCTGAATGCTCCAGGTCTCCAGTTTGTGTCTGTAAAGTTTCATGAGGCTGTGATTATCCTAGAGGTCACCACGGCTCATTTTATACAGTGAGCTCAATGAAATGGCTCCTATGGGGACTAACATCATCACACATGAATCCAGTTGGATTCATTGGATCCACCAGAGTCTCTGCTTTACACTGAGACCCAGTTTATGGGATTCAACACTGTTTATGGACCCAGTATGCAGAAATTTTCAGATACACCATGTGAATAATGTCTGTAAAGGGAAAACTCTCAGTACACAAGGTCAAGGGACCCCTTTGAAAATGTCCATGCCAGTTTTTCCTTGCCAAAGTTTAGCCCAAATTTGGAGCATTATTTAGCAATGTTCTCAACATGGCAGCATAACATGGTTGGTATCAATGGATTCCTCAGGTTTTCAAGTTTCATATGACATAGGATTACTCCAGCCTTAAAACTGAACCTACCACAGCCTCCAGAAGACAGTCAGACGGTTAAATACTGGTCGGCTCAGCGGGGATGCTAACAGTGGCACGCTTCCTCGAGCTCCCCCGATCTGCAGCAAGGTTGAGCCACCGTATGGCGTGTTTTGAAACGTCAGCATCAGTGGCGGCACGGGAGACGGCACAGCATCTGTAAACACATTCACAGATTATCATACAAAATTTCATGAACCGCCATTGCAAACACCAGTTTCTATGTTTTAAAAGGTGACACATAACAACTAGCTTTTAGACTGAAAGGCTGCTGTCTGACATGGGAAGGTTTTCTATGCAATATTCAGAGCATTAATATATCATCATCAACTATTGTCTATGTAAAGATATAGAGGAGTAATGTCTCGCTAAGCAGAGAATGAAGAAATATGATCCAGGAAGGCTGGTTGGAGTGAAATAGCGATGCATTTTAAGGCTATTACATGACAAAACACTGTCTAATTATTTATTATTCTAAGAAGAAGGATTTTACAACTCTGAAGAGTTGTCATGTCAAAAAGTATTTTATCCTGCATGACTGCCTGAATTGTAATGTAAACAGTAAAGTCAGAGTCTACCAGAAATGTGCACGTGCCCGTATCTTGACCAACTCAGTGGTTTGCCAGATGATGTTGTGCTGCAGCCATACTTGAGCCTGGTTCAACTTTTTAGCCAGACATACCCTGCAGTGTTTTCTGAAGCCCCCCCACCCTGCAGTGGTTTCAATCAAATGAATTATCATGGCTGTGTTTTTTTTCTCATGAGTGCTGAGTGAGTGTTCAGTTTGAACACAGTTTGAAGACTGCTGAGTGACTTAAAATTGATTTTAATATTTATCACAATTACGTACGCAGGCGCAACATCTTCGATGTCATCTGGCTGAAAGACGTTTTCCCATTTATCCCTTTCCAGTTTATCCTTCTGCCAACACCATCATGGAGCATGTGAGCGAGGATGATCCATATCACACTGTCAGGATGTAACAGAGTTTCAGATGAAAACAGGACATCCTCTGGCAGACCCTCCATTCGATTACAGTCAATCTTCAAAACGTTTTTTAGCGCCACATCTATGTTATAAAACCAAGACTACAAGAATGTTTCTCTCAAAGATCTACCAAAAGTTTCTTAAGTCTCAAAAAACCTATATAGTAGCTCATATGAAAAGCATAATTTAATGTATTGGAGTAGTCTGTGTATGTTCATATTACTATGGTTTTGTGTTTGAATTAATCTGATATTTATTAAAGAATCAATAACTACTGACCAACAACCTCTGTTTCCACTCTGCTAGAAATTCAATATTTAGTGTATATATTAGCATAGATCATGTAAAGGGTCAAAGCAAGGGTCTGTGCCTAACAATTAAAATCTGTACATTTATTAGATTTTAAAAGCCGATGCGTGTGTGAACCACTGTCAGTATTTGACAAAATAGACAATTAAATGATGTTTAAAACTGTGTTTAATCTTACTTTATTCATGCAGCAGGAAAGGATGAGTCATCAGATAGGTGCCACTAAGCTGTAAACTGCAACAGAACACAGACATGTATAACATTATTGTATGTTAATCTTAATTCAGCCACCGGCTCATCCCACCCAGGTCCAGGTCTAAGCACTCTGTGCTGCACACTGCCATCAGTCTAATACCACAGCCCCCTGATTTACTTATATTCTTTGCTACACTTGATATATCTTTACATATTATACTATGCTTACGATTGATTTCATACTATAGAATGACATATTGTGAAAGAAATATCCTTCCTCACATATACCGTATATTATATACATAATATACTCTTACTGTATTGCTAGACTATATTATGTTCTATTATATATTATTACTAATTACATTGCACTTTTTACTGTATATTACACCTCATACTATACTGTACAATGCCATAGTTTTCTATGTTAATATGTTATATTGTCTTACCACATCATATACTATATTTCTGTTTTACTATATTAATACAGACAGCACTAAGTATCATTACTTAATCACAGTAACATTACATACTACTCTGGAGTACACTGTTTACATATATACCAGACTTGCTGTTATTAATCTTACTGTCTTTGTCTTGTAACTTTTTATTTTAACTTGTCACTACCTGGCAAGTTCATCTTTAATTGCACTTGTTAATTTTTGCACAGTGTCTATTCATACTTGTGTAATATTCCTCTTGTTTCATTCTAGTTATTCTTATTACTACTTCAGTATTTATTTGTACTTATTGTCTTTGTACTGCTGTAACACCTGAATATATTAATCATTTGAGAGAAAACGGACACTTGACTATCTTAATCCCCATTATGATAATCATTACAGTGGAGGTAGAAAACAGCCTGTTCAAGGTGCTCCTCCGTCTATTTAACTGGTTAACCACCGGGACACCGCGGAGGAAAGAGGGAGGTGGAGGAGTGAAAACCGTCCTCCTTTCAGTCATAAGGAGGGAGGTGGAGGAGTGAAAACCGTCCTCCTTTCAGTCATAACGAGGGAGGTGGAGGAGTGAAAACCGTCCTCCTTTCAGTCATAACGAGGGAGGTGGAGGAGTGAAAACCGTCCTCCTTTCAGTCATAACGAGGGAGGCGGAGGAGTGAAAACTGTCCTCCTTTCAGTCATAACGTCTCGCATCTCAGTAACGTTAAGCAAACATGAAACACGGATTATCTGTCAGTGTGACCGATTAACCTACTGAGGAGGACATGTACCGTTAAATCATCAAATTAATGTACGTCCATAAAGCCGTTTAGTAATCAGAAAAAAACGCTACAGAACTTGCCTGATAATTATCGCATTTTAAGCTTTCTTCGGTATCAAAGTCACCCCGTCACATTTATCTGTACATCCATGGCTACAATAAAAACAGATACTACTGACAGATAATTCGGCATACTGTTATACAGACATTATTAATGATCTATACAAATATCAGCTAAAACGTGGCTCAAAGGAGTAACATCATACCAGAACGGTCTGTCATGTTAGCTAGCTAACATTAGCTTACTACAGGGTCTTGCGCTCAGGGCTGTATCAAAATAACCAGGGCAGGCAACGTTAACGTTAATAAATGATAAAATCAGCCACTCACAGACAGAAATACATCCCGTCCAACTGGGAGATTGTTAGCTTTATCTCTAATCTGATGCTATGTTAGCTTGTGCTAATGTGCTGTAACTTAAGCTAACTTGGCCTGCCATGATTGCACATTTCAGAATTAAAAACAGCATACGAAGCAATCAAATACGTTATCTATGACGGTATAATTTTACTAGGCAGCTGTACAAATAAAGCATATTTGAACAGCACAGTTTAGCATTAGCTGCTTACCTTGGTCGTATCCTCCTTGTCCTCGCGCGATGAGAGCACTTCCGCCCAGAGAGCGCAGTTAGCAACCGGACTCAGCCGTTAAGTATTTGAACAGGGGAAAGGCGCGTGCGGATCCGCGCGTCTTGTTACCATGGCAAAGAATGTAGTTCCTTCATCAAGGCATATAACTTCTAGAACTTTCAGCACATATAAAGGGGTGGGCGTACACCGAGTCCCTGTATTTCGCTGGAGTTGGACGAGCAGATAGTGTGTGGTTAGACACGTCTCCGTTGACTTTGAGCAGTGCAGATCGGCGCATTTACAGCTTGTTTTTGCTAGCAGAACATCCGCATCTTGAGAAATGTAAGTATTTATTTTATTTACTTTATCTTATCATTTTAAGGTTGATATCCCATAACAATGCTGATTCATGAGCTGATAAATGAGACAGTATATTTACTCAGTTAGTTCTTTGGCCTTGTACTTTCAGCTCTTCCTGTGCAGTTTAGTTTGCTATAATCCAGTTATCACATTTGGAGATATCTGCGACTAGTCCAAGCAAACGGAGAAATTCAGTTTTAGCATGTTTTGTAGAGGTATATCAAACCCTACTGAGCACTAATTTTCTGTCTTTTCTGAAAATGGGATTACCATTTATATGCTAACAGCTTTTATATTCAGTATTTATGCCCCTATCAGATCTATTACCTCACCTACTGGTTAACTGGTTACACTACAGTAGGTGAGCTCATTATATCAATGTATATACTACTATACTGGAACGGTTTAACTATATTTTGCTCTTGTTCACTTGGTTCAAAGTGTATCGTGCTAAAGTCTTACGACAACTACATTACAGTGTGTTGTAAAGCGAGTCATTGTTTCAATGCTAACTAGAACAAAGACAGTAGATAGTCTTACTATCGTAGATAGTAGTTTATGCTTCATTTGAACATCTTTGCACCGTCTTGTGCTTAATCTCAGAATAGATATGAAGAAAATTTCTGATTACTTGGACCGTCTTTACATCACCAAACCTTAGCGTCCCTTCACTCAGATCTTTACATTGTGATCCTGCCTAGACAGAAATAATTATCAGTGTGAATGCTGTTCAACAGGATCGCTGTCTTTCTCCATCTGAATGCAATTTCTAGTTTTAAAATCTGTTCAATGTTTTAATTCAGTTTTAGGTTTGGTCCGAGCAACAGGTCCGAATCGTCATCATGGTCAGTGCCGTGCCCCAGGCCACCCGAGCCGTCAACTTCATCCAGAGCCAGCTTGTTGAACTGGCCAAAAACTGTGGCAACACGCTGCAGGATGGCCTGGTCAGCCACAGCTTCTTCATGAAGCTGGAAAACAACCTGGAGAAGATCCTCTACGAGGTAAGCCTTTGTCATCTTTGAGGCATTTTTTTCCAGTTGATTCACTTGTTTGTACATTTTTAAAACTTCAGATAACAAACAGGAAACTTTGGACAAAGAATTGATCAGACTGGGCAGAGTATTTCACAAAAATGAATTTTAAATTGACATTTAAAATCTTATTAACAAGGCACTAGGACTATGACTTAGCCTACCTCAGTAATATGTGATGTATTATAAGGGATCTTGTCAACCTGTTTCTCCAAATCCCAAAAATCCCAAAACCACTCCAACTGAAATGATGTTTTAAAGGGGACACATGATGAAAAACTCACTTTTCAGTGCTTGTGCACATACATTGGACTATCTGCAGTACCTACCAACCCACAAACTACCTTTTTACAGGTGTATTATATTTGTCTCACAAGCCAATCAGAGCAGGCTGAGGTTTTTAAAGAGACAGGCCCTAAAATGGAGAGTCTCAGACAGAGGGTGAATGCAGCTCCGGGTATTTTTACGACCCAGCTATCACATTTTGGTTTATGTTAAAATTTGCAGCGCAATGCGTCATAAATATACACAGTGTTGTTACCCATCTTGGCATAAAAACAATTACTAAATAATGTGATTTAATCTACTTAATTTAATAATTGTTGTTCTTATGGACTTTAAGACAATGTAGAGTTTTAATTTGATTGTTTTTATAACAGCACTGTAGGTGAAGTAAAATTTAAAGTATTACACAGTCCCATTGGATCCACTGAAAAAAGGCTGGCTTGTCAAACTAGAAACAAGGCTGCTTTTCTGATGTAACTTTAGCTCAATATACATTTTGTATTTCAACTTTTTTGTCATTCCTGTGTTTGATTTAGACCCGCGCTGCCTACACGCCTCCCCCGATAAAACCGGTGAAGAGCGATTTTGACATCATCAAACCGCTCGCCAGAGGTGGCTTTGGGTGAGTAAGACAGACTGCTCTCTTTGTGTTCACACTGACTCTTTGGATAGTGCAGAGAGTCCAGTCAAAGCAGAAACGAACCTGAAGTGTGATGTAGAGTCATTTTGTTCCATGTGGACACTCAAATCGGAGCTGATATTCAGTCATAAAAGCTGCTCACGTTTCCTTTTCTCTCTTGTCCAGGACTGTAAACCTTGTGCGTCACAAGAAGGCTGGTCAGGTCTTTGCCATGAAGCAGATCAAACTGCAGTACGAGGAACAGAGGGATGAGGTCCTGCTGGAGCGTGACATCCTCTCCTACCTTGACAGCTCTTTTGTCGTCTCCATGTTCTGCTCATTTGAGACTAAGGAGCACATGTACATGGTGATGGAGTATGTGGGAGGTAAGGAGGTTGTTTTGGATTGGTCATACATGCATGTACACTAGATCCACTGTACACATCTGGCACACTCTAAGAAGACCTACACATAGCATCTGACCTGTTATGTCTCTCTCTGACCTTTCAGGTGGGGATGTTGCCAGCTTACTGGAACACCTTGGGTGTTTTTCTGTGAACGAGTCCCGCTTCTACATCGCAGAGCTGGTCTTAGCGTTGGAGTACATCCACAGCCATGGCATCATCCACAGGGACCTCAAACCCAACAAGTGAGGCTTCAACCTGTCCCTTTGGAGAGGACATTTGGAACATATTGTATTATTTTTCCATGTCTGGTTTCATTGATTTACAATAATAAGTATATGCATAGATTTACATAAAGCAGCATACTTGCCCACTATGTAGAAAGTAAGCCCTCAAACTCCCAATGACTTTCCTATTTGTCCCTCTTGCTGTTGAAGTGGACTAATCCTGGCATATAGTGTAACATGAGACATGCTCTGCTTCCCTCCATTGTAGTCTTCTGATCACAGCCACTGGACACATCAAGGTGGCTGATTTCGGGTTGTCCAAGTTAGGGTCAGCGAACGTGGCAGCCTGCCTGACTGAGGAAGACTGTCAGCGAGTTGCCAGAGAGTTCACTGATGGAGAGGTTAGTTTCTGCTTTTCTTCACTTATTTAAACTTGTGTAAATCTGTGTTAAATGTATTTTCCTACTTCAATTTCTGTTTCCTTACCTCTTTCATGTCCTCCTACAGACGCCCGGTACGCCTCTCTTCATGGCTCCGGAAGTGTTCCAGAAGACTGGCTATGGAAAGCCCGTGGACTGGTGGGCCACAGGGATTATTCTCTATAATTTCCTGTATGGCTTCACACCTTTTGATTATGGCCAGCCCAGCGACCTTGTGGACAATGTGATCGCAGGTAAGACTCTTTAGCTCCATTCATTATCTTCTCATCACATGCAACCTTTCAACACGTTTGTCATTCTAGCAGTTCAGAATGAATCTTTTAGTCACTGTTAACTTTAAAATCTGGCACAAAGGAGCTTTCATTTCTGGTTTCTATTAAATTTGGGATTTCATTTTTTATGCCATATTTCTGATGTTTTCTTCTAAGAATGATGTCATTCAGTAAATTCATTGATCAAATCAACTGACATGTGCTTCTTGTCCAGATGACATCTCCTGGCTACCTCATGGCGGCTATGAACTACCAGACGATGTCAAGAACCTTGTGAGTCTCCTCTTGGACAAGAACTGCGTGACTCGTCTTGGTACAAGTAAGTGACAGCTTTACTAACGACAAACAGTATGAGAAACAGAGAAACTGTATTTCTATTGGAGTACTAAGTGGTGTCATGGTTAGAGGTGAGCTACATATAAAGTGATAATGTTGTCCATAGAGAGACTAGACCCTGAGAGCTCCAGAGACCTTTGAAGGCAGTGTGGAGTGTTTGGATCAGGTATCAGGTCCAACATGTGGAGATGTACAAACTAAATGTTGTCGTGTCCTTTCTTGTCCAGGAGGAGCCGATGAGGTGAAAAGACACCCGTTCTTCCAGGACGTGGACTGGAGCGACCTCCATAATCAGACGGCTCCTTATGTCCCCAGCCTGGAAAACGAGGAGGACACCAGCTGCTTTCAGGGTAGGTGCCAACACAGACACATTGACAAAGGCTGCGGTCGAAAAGTGTTTTTCTCTGAGGAAAGTTCCTGACGGATTGAAATGACCCCGAAGTATCTGAGTAGCAGCCGTGATGAGAGCTGGTCAGACTCTCTAAATGCTGAGGAACGGAGCTTGAGTGCTTCCTTTCTTATCTCCTTTAGCTGAGGATGCACTGGAGCATCCTTTACCAAAGGAAAGGAGATAATGCCATCCCACAATTCCTTGCAGCCGTAACATTTACAGTGACGCATCATTCTGCTGTTCATCAAAACAAACAATATGCTCATCTTGCATATTATCTGTCTTACATGTTGATGTGAAGTGTTGCAGCAGCAGAAGGACCTGTGGTATCTCTCTCACACACCGTGGTTTGAAGCAGCCTGTCAATGAAGGAGCTATTTAATAACACGCAAGGCCAACATGCGCCGTTTGTAGTCCATCTCTGAAACATTGTAGTCAGTCAACATCATTGTTTGACTCTTCGACCACAGCCAAAGACTCGTGACTGACGTGATAAATAGACTTGTTTTTTCGATAATGTCTAGTGTGAATTTCAATCAGGATAAAAATGTCAGTCTGACTTAACGCATGTTGGTTGTTGCAGCGTGTCCTCCATTGCTGTCCGCCGAATGCCTTGATGGTGGTGATGACCAGGACGAATCACCTGCGAAGCCAACAGACTTCTGCTATGTCGCCTTCCGCTTCAAGGAGGTAGGCTACAGTTTTTCTCCAGCTCCTCGCCTCTCACTGCTGGTTGAGGTTGTATAAATCTGTTTCTCACGATTGAAATATTCAATAGAAATAACTGACAGTTGTTTTCTCTTAAAACTCCAGGAGTACAGCAGCCCCCTGCTGTCCGACCGCACGGTGGACTATTTGTACCAGTTGTTTGTAGAGTCAGAACACTGCGAGGAGGAGAAGGAGGAGGAGGAGCCAAAAGTGCAGGCGATTGATAGAGGTTATGAGAGTTCGCGGAGTCAGGACTATAATCAACATGACTCCACCCCTTCACCTCCTTCCCAATGCGCCTCTTCTGTCCAAATGGTCCCAGAGCAAGAGTGCACGAGCGATGCCCTGCCCCAGGCCACCCAAGCCCTTACCTTAATCCAGAGCCAGCTCGTTGAGCTGGCCAAAAACTGTGGCAACGCGCTGCAGGACGGCCTGGTCAGCCCCAGCTTCTTTATGGAGCTGGAAAAGAAACTGGAGAAGATCCTCTACGAGGTAAGCCTTTGTCATCTTTGAGGCATTTTTTTTTCCAGCTGATTCACTTGTTTGTACATTTTTAAAACTTCAGATAACAAACAGGAAGCTTTGGACATAGCATTGATCAGATTGGAGTTTAAAGGGGACACATGATGAAAAACTCACTTTTCAGTGCTTGTGCACATACATTGGACTATCTGCAGTACCTACCAACCCACAAACTACCTTTTTACAGGTGTATTATATTTGTCTCACAAGCCAATCAGAGCAGGCTGAGGTTTTTAAAGAGACAGGCCCTAAAATGGAGAGTCTCAGACAGAGGGTGAATGCAGCTCTGGGTATTTTTACGACCCAGCAATCACATTTTGGTTTATGTTAAAATTTGCAGTGCAATGCATCATAAATATACACAGTGTTGTTACCCATCTTGGCATAAAAATAATTACTAAATAATGTGATTTAATCTAATTAATTTAATCATTGTTGTTGTACTTGTTCACTTCTATTCTTACGGACTTTAAGACAATATAGAGTTGTAATATGATTGTTTTATGAAGTTAAAGTATTACACAGTCCCATTGGATCCACTGAAAAAAGGCTGGCTTGTCAAGCTAAAAACAAAGGTGCTTTTCTGATGTAAAGTTTAGCTCAAAATACATTTTGTATTTCAACTTTTTTGTCATTTCTGTGTTTGATTTAGACCCGCGCAGCCTACAGGCCTCCTCCAATAGAGGTGTAGAGCGCCATCTTCCTCCTCGTCATCATCACTGACGGCACGACGACAGTCTCCCTCCTCTTGGCATAAAACACCCAAGAAGACGTTGTCTAAAAATTACACACTGTAAAAAGGTCACAAACTACAAAAATCATTTTTATTCACCATTTATTGCTTTAATATTTCTAGAAATGGGTTAAAATTCCCTTTGAATCACTGTATATTGTTATAAATTATATGTATATTTTTGTGAAAACCTTTTACATCATTAAAACATATCCTAAAACATATCCTAACTTGTATTGCTTTTTTGTCAAGAAAATGCTGTAAGTGTGAATTGTTGGTGCATCGGGCATATGATCTACCAGGCATATGATCAAATACGGTGCCCGGATTTTTCATGGAGTAATTTCATTCATTTCACGAAGTGCTCCACAAACAACACATATGTCACCACTTAGCACAACTATTCAACGATGAAATGTGTGAGTTTCATCAACTTACCATGGTTAGTTTTGATGTTTTATACAGAAATATACAGTCAGTCAAGCTATGTTTGAAACATCCATCACAGTTTACCTTTCCTCCTGTGTTAGCTTTCTGTTACCTTCCCCGGTGTTAACGGGTCGGTTTCAATCCGTATCTTAAATCAGCTTTAAAATACACTAAAAACAATAACCTATCATCCATTTTTTTGTCATCGCTTGGTTACCTTGTTAGGCTTCATTATCCATGAAAATATTTGGTTTATTATTTTTGGTGTGGGTCTCTGGGCCTTTTATTATCAGTATACCTCTCGAATTTCAATTAAAAAAAAAAGAAAAATTAACATGAAGAGAATCATATAAATAAATAAAATGTAGTTGTGTTACCTGAATATTACTGAGGGGCATAGAACACATCTCTGAAATGAATTTGCTTGATTTATTTTTTCATTTTAAAATTAACAACTATATTAACATCTATGGTGTTATGGGTCAGTTTCGACGCATACTTCCCTGGCTTACTGAGGAAGAAGGGGCATTTTCCCCGGAAAGGGACAAGACATTCATCCACTGTCACCTCTGGACCTGGGCTGAACATCAGCAGGAGGACCTTCACCCATCTCTCCCAGACATCCCTGATGGGAATAAGCTTGTCAGATCTTGCTCTGGTCTCTCTGTTGTCAAATCTGAGGACTCTTGATATCATTTTAAAGGTCTAAAGTGACTTTGTTGCCCAGAAAATATTTCTGCCTATTGATGCATCCCAGAGACTATCAGTGGCCTCATGGCAGGATCTGTACACTCCAGCAAGAAGAAGACCACCAATGAAAGCATCAAGGTATTCCTCATCAATGTCTTTACAGATGTCTCCATGGCCTTTTTTCCCTCAAGGTTTCTCATGTCATTTTGAGATGACTCTCTTTATTGACAATGGCATAAATAGCTCAAAACATGATTTTTATGTCAATGACTCTGGTCACAGCAAACCTTGTCACACCAGGGGTCATTTTGATGACATTTTCAGCAGCTGTCCTGCCATGTGCATGTTGAAGTACTAAACTCCTAAACATCCTACCATTGTTTGACATGAATCCTTCAGCAGGAGCAGCCTCAGCACCAGTGACCTCCTCATCAGATTCAGATGTGTCTGTGTCTTCTGGCCTCCACATGGTCCTCTTCCTCAGAAACTTGCTCCTCTGCATCGCTATGCTGATCTGAGTCTTCTCCCTCATTTTCTCCAAAAATGTGATCTAGAACTTGGCTCACCGTAAATCTTCTTTTCATTTTTGCATGCTGCAAATTGGAGATGTGCCCTCTGCAAGTCAAATGAGTGAAGTAACCGAACATTTCTGGACATGCTCGTCTTTGTTTGTTTTGTTTTTTCACAGCTATACTGGACAAATGAGCATCTCCTGAAGCTCACATGATTGGGAGAGGAGGTGTCTGTCAGTGTGTTGGCTGCCAGTGCACTTATGATTTCAAATTTGGCTCCAATTATTGCTTTATAATCTTATTTTTTTGACAGGGTCGAAACTGACCCTAACACCACAAAGGACATAATTTCAACCAGAGCATTTTCTAATGTAGTGAAAAAAAAAATTTTAGTTTAATTTTGTTGAAATCAAGGTTCCTGACAAAGTCAAAAAGCCTTGATACAATAAACTAATTTTAAGCGACTCTTTTATGCATTTAAAAAGACAAACGGGTCGGTGCCGACCCTAACACAAGAGGAAGGTTAAAAACAAAAACGGGTCGGTGCCGACCCTAACACAAGAGGAAGGTTAAGAACAAAAACGGGTCGGTGCCGACCCTAACACAAGAGGAAGGTTAAGAACAAAAACGGGTCGGTGCCGACCCTAACACAAGAGGAAGGTTAAAAACAAAAACGGGTCGGTGCCGACCCTAACACAAGAGGAAGGTAAAGAACAAAAACGGGTCGGTGCCGACCCTAACACAAGACGAAGGTTAAAGACCAACTTTCTTGAACTTTGACCTACTGTATTAAATTGTAGCTGTGTGCTAGAGATGAGTGGATCAGCTCTGACTTCATCAATTGGCATACACGCATAAGTCATCCAACTGTCAGCAAATTATTATCTCCAGTTTAGATACCTGTACTGGTCCTTGTGGGATACACTGACATTCTTCTTATTAAAAGTAATTATTAAAACTGCAAGCCATACATCACTTTTGTGTGCACAGTTAGGGTGCACTCACTTTAAATGACGAGGTATGCTTGAAACAAACTAGTTCATACAAAGGGTTGTCTCTCAAGGCCAAAGTGCTCCAATTAGGGGTGGGACGGGTCACATCCTTCCTTCTTGTCAAAACCTGGTGCCTGGATTACCCACAATGCAACGTGGGTACCGGCCAGAGATGCAAGTGTGTTATGCTTGTTGAGCAGAGCCTTATAAGAGGAGAAGGCCGCAACACAGCACGACGCCACACAGCTCCCACCGGAGATATTAAAGGTTTTATACTTTTCACGCATGTAGTAGTACTCCTAACACCAGGAAATACACTTTGCAGATGTTGTGTGTAAAACTGGAGGCATTCCCCATTAATGGTACAGTATTTCATTTTGTCTGTGATGGTCTACTGCAACAGGGATGTGAGGACAACATTTAGACAGCCTCCTTGCATCTTCAGCATGAAAACCATGCTTCAGTTCAGGTAGGATTTTCAACCATCAGCAGCCCTTTAGAACTGTGTTTGACTATTATAACATCAGATGTGACTGACAGTGCTTTAGGGATCCCACAGTCTGCTGTACTGACATATTTGGTGGTATGCTTTTCTAATATTGCTCTATTTAGTCATTAAGTGTCACAATGCAAGCTTGTTTAGTGAAGAGTGCAGTGCACCCTATACACAACACATATTTCAATGTAAAGATGCACACACCACTGAACAATAGCCTGGTTCAGCTGAAAAAAAAATAATTGCCGGAGGTTTTGTTTTTCCTCCCAAACTTTAAAGAAGCTACATAAAAGGATCTTTCATTGTGAGAGCCATAGCTCCAAATACGTGTCCACCAGCTTCAGAGTTCAATAACCATATTATCTAATCCACAGTTCTGAAGTGGAAATGATTGTACAGGCACACAAAATGTTATGTTCCAATCAGCTGCTTCTTCTTCTACCCTCAGCAGACCCGTCCCACAGTCAACCCTCCTCTGCTCCACTACTCAGCTCTGCCCCCCCACCCCCCTCCACTGCCTCTGACACACAGCCCCCCTGCTCCAGTTTGTCCTTCACAACCCTTCAGGTGAAGAACCAGTTCAAGAGGATAAACGTGAGGAAGGCTACGGGTCCAGATGGCATCAGCTCCAGGCTCCTGAAGTCCTGCGCAGACCAGCTGTGTGGGACTTTTGGACATCTATTCAACCTGAGCCTGAGGCTGAGGAAGGTACCACAACTATGGAAGACATCCTGCGTAGTACCTGTGCCCAAGACCCCACCCCTCAAGGACCCCACCAGCTTCAGGCCGGTGGCATTGACATCCCACCTGATGAAGGCCCTGGAGCGCCTGGTCCACCAACATATCCGCCCTGTGGTGAGTCCATCCATGGACCCACTACAGTTTGCTTATCAACCTGGCATTGGGGTGGATGATGCCGTCATCTTCCTGTTACACTGAGCTCTGTCTCACCAGGAGAAGCCTGGGAGCACTGTGAGGATCATGTTCTTTGATTTCTCCAGTGCTTTCAACACCATCCAGCCGACACTTCTGGGGGACAAACTGGAGACTGCAGGGGTAGATAATCATCTAACATCCTGGATACTGGACTACCTCACAAACCGCCCACAGTATGTGAGGACACAGGACTTCATTTCCGACACGGTGGTCTGCTGTGTGGGGGCCCCGCAGGGAACGGTTCTGACACGGTGGTCTGCAGTGTGGGGGGCCCGCAGGGAACGGTTCTGACACGGTGGTCTGCAGTGTGGGGGGCCCCGCAGGGAACGGTTCTGACACGGTGGTCTGCAGTGTGGGGGCCCCGCAGGGAACGGTTCTGACACGGTGGTCTGCAGTGTGGGGGGCCCCGCAGGGAACGGTTCTGACACGGTGGTCTGCAGTGTGGGGGCCCCGCAGGGAACGGTTCTGACGCGGTGGTCTGCAGTGTGGGGGCCCCGCAGGGAACGGTTCTGGCTCCGTTCCTCTTCACGCTCTACACTGCAGACTTCTCCTACAACTCACCAACCTGTCACCTGCAGAAGTTCTCTGATGACTCTGCTATCGTCGGCCTCATCACTGATGGGGACGATGGGGAGTACAGAGAACTTTCCCAGGACTTCGTGGACTGGTGCCTGCGGAACCACCTCCAGATCAACGCGGGGAAAACTGAAGAGCTGGTGGTGGATTTCCGCAGGCAAACTCATCCCCCTCCAACACCGGTGAACATCCAGGGATCAGACATTGAGATGGTGACATCTTATAAATACCTGGGTGTTCACCTGAACAATAAACTGGAGTGGACAACAAATTCCTCTGCACTCCATAAAAAAGGCCAGAGCAGACTGTATCTGCTCAGGAGACTGAGGTCTTTTGGAGTGCAGGGGACACTTCTGAAAACATTTTATGACACCGTGGTGGCATCAGCCATATTTTATGGAGTGGTTTGCTGGGGCAGCAGCATCACAGCTGCAGACAGGAAGAGGCTGGATAAGATTATCAAAAGGGCCAGCTCTGTCCTGGGATGCTCTCTGGACTCAGTGCAGGTGGTGGGAGAGAGGAGGACGATGGCTAAGCTGTCATCCATGATGGAGAAGGACTCACACAACCAGCACTGCTGCCAGAGACACATACACATTCAGAGCTCTGGAGAGCTCCTTCAGTGACAGGCTGCATACACAAGTGTACGAAGGAGCGTTACAGAAGGTCCCTTCCTGCCTGCAGCTGTTAGACATTCACAACCAGCACTGCTCCCAGTAGACCACATACACATTCACAACCAGCACTGCTCCCAGTAAACCACATACACATTCACAACCAGCACTGCTCCCAGTAGACCACATACACATTCACAACAAACTGACCGGACACAAAGTGCAATAACAACTCATATGTGCAATTATATCATCTGCTCAATTATAGTAACTGGACAATTATTTATTAATATGCTGGACATATTTTAGCTTTACTTTTCTACTATGTATATATTATTTTATTTGTATTAATACTTTTTTTTTTTTAATCTATACTTCTTGTTTATTGCACTATCCACTTCCTGCTGTAACATGTGAATTTCTCCACTGTGAGACTAATAAAGGAATATCTTATCTTAACACGACAGTGACATCTGGTCATCCTGCTGCCGTCCACAGGCTGGGCCTCTTCTTATAGCCATGAACATTATGTAGGGATTATTTCTGTTTTAGCAGCTCCGGTCCCTCCTGTAGTGTTTTTTTTTTTTTTGTAAAGAAACAAACAACAGACTAAAACCAAGGTGGTGATAAGGACAAAATGTAAAATGCAGTGACTGCATAATGGGACACACTTGTGACAAACGGGGCTGTTTTTTGGAAATGAAACTGAGAAAAATCCAGAACTACTAACACCACCTGATCATATAACAATGTATTCTCATACAACATTTGTTTGTTGTTGTTGTTTGTATGGTATCTTATGAAAAGTCATTCGTCATCTTTTATGCCCTTTCCTACAAATGTAAAGCATCAATTTCTACTCCAGTCTTTTCAAAATAAACTTCCTACTTCACAGGAAACAACTTAGTTAGGTTTAAGTAACTGAAGACTGTGGTTAAGTTACGTCACACCAGAAGAGGTTACACTATACCGCAAGTGGTGCAACTTAAGTATGGAAGTTACATACAAAAACTACTTATATAGGTTTAGGAAGAGATCGTGGTCTTGGGTTAAATTATACTAGACGTACGAACAGCGGTCTCCAGGGAGAAAGTCTGGTGTTTTTTGAGCCACCCATCCACCATGACCTCCTCCTTACACACCGTTTGTCACTCTTTATGCTTCCTGCTTCACAATTACATGAATTACATACAAATTGATTTTGTGTAATGTATTCTGCATATCAACACATACCCGTCACCTGAACTACAGGGTCAGGCTCTGGTGAGCGTTGGTGGTATAGTGGTTAGCATAGCTGCTTTCCAAGCAGTTGACCCGAGTTTGATTCCTGGCCAGCGCAGTCATTTCCTGAGTCTACTCTCTGGAGATCAATAAAATATGAGAAAATTTCATGCAGAAATTTCGATAGTGCCACGGGGGATACTGCCGGGATGTGTACATTGTGATTAGATTCTTGATAGATTTCAAACAATTACTATTCAGTGAATGTAACCGAGTGCTCGTAGAGACTAGAAAATCTTATGGTTACCATGGAGGGGCGTGGTCATAAACCCTGCTGCCGCTGTCTGTACGTCTGCATGTTTGAACAAAGAGGTAGAAAACTTTGGCTTATGTTCAGCTCAACTGCACAATTTATTTTGCCGTAACATAAAACAGACAATCAACTATGTACTTTCAGAAATGAAAATTACATGTGAACTAAGAAAACTCAAGAAATTTATTAGGTTTTCATTATTTTATTATTTGGTTACTGTAATCATTTCTGCATTACCAATAAACAAATATGCAGCTTTACAGTGAGTACCTCCAACATTCAAATCTCATATTGAAACAAAGTCACAAAAAATGCTGAGTGGGTGCAGGCTCATGTGAGAGGAAAGTTTTGTATCAGGGCAGTGATGATCTTCCATGTTATCTGCAAATACACAAAAAAATAGACATCTGTTAGACAGCATTATGGCAGCATGACATAAATAAAGCTCATACAGGTAGAGTACAGTCATTTAAAACACACTGATGCATGTCTCTCGCGTGTCTTCTGCTGGGTTATTGTCCTCATATGTGGTCCTCTGGGGGTCTTCTTCTAAGATCACTGGTCAGTGTGTGTGTGTGTGAATAAACGCTATAACAATATTTTGAATATTCACACACATATGCACACTTAACCCTCAGGCCTTGTTCCTTTTATATATCAATACATGCTGTTCGTGGCCAAAGGTGGCCACTAACACCCATAATTTTTTTTTTTTTTTTTTTTTTTTTTTAAATCTTATGTTGTTAGCTGCTTTTTCTGCAACATCAATTCTTGTCTTAAGTATAAACTATTCATTCCTTTTTAATTTCTTAACTCTTCAAATGCCAGTTTGTTTGCACAATACCCTGCTGGAAAACAGCCTCAACAGTGACCATTTATTATATTCTCAGTGCTACTGGTGTTACAAATAGTACAGTCTGAGACAGGTAACTGATAAACACCACTCTTTATTATGCATTTTTTTTTTTTGAGCAGTGACACAAAAACAAAAACTCCCTCTCGTTGTGTTCATGGCCAAAAATGGCCACCTCATAGCAGGTTAGCTGTTTCAAAGGAAGAGGGCAGCTTCGGGAGAGCGATAAAATGGGGCGCTTTAGAAAACCTGTCCACCACTGTGAGTATAAGAGTTACCTTGGGAGTCAGGCAGTCCTGTAATGAAGTCCAAAGCAATGTGGGACCAAGGGTGGCGGCCAGGAATGGGCAGAGGGCACAAGAGACCAGCAGAAGCCTGATGTTGGGCGTACTCCCGGGTGTCAGCGTCCATAGCAGGCCACCAGAACATCTCTTTAGGACCGCCAAGGTTCGTTTGGCACCAGGATGACAGGGGAACCGGGCAGTGTGGGCCCATTGAAGGACCTGGGGTGACACAGAGGTGGGCACAAACAACCTGTTAATTGCGCTGTTACCTGGGTCAGGATTCTGAAGTTGTGTCTCACGGACGACTCCTTCAATGCCCCTGGTTAAGGCAGCAACCACACGTTTGTTGAGGATGATGGACTCATTGGCTGGACTGGACTCGGGATCAGAATGCTGCTGGGAGAGCGCATCAGGTTTGGCATTTCTTGATCTTGGACAATAAGTAAGGGTAAAGTTGAATTGACTGAAGAAAAGCGCCCATCTAGCCTGTCTGGAATTCAATCTGTTAGCAGTTTTTATGGACGCTAAATACTTATGATCAGTTCAAATGACCAACGGCTGCTCGGCCCTCTCCAACCAGTGCCTCCACTCCTCCAAAGCCAACTTGACCGCTAGCAACTCGCGGTTGCCAATGTCATAGTTGCACTCCAGAGGTGAGAGACGCCTGGACAAGAAGGCACAAGGGTGCAGATGATTGGTGGGACCGTAGCATTGGCTTAATATATAATGTATAATAATATAGCCCCCACCTCAGTGTCAGAAGCATCCACCTCAACGATGAACTGCTTACTGGTGTCGGGCTGACAGAAAAAGTGCTGAGGTGAACAGTCCTTTTAACTGGAGGAAAGCCTTTTCAGCCTGCAAGGACCAATGGAAAGAGAGTTTAGAAGTGAGGCAGGTGAGTGGTGCAGCTACTTTACTTTAGTTTCAAATGAACCTCTGGTAAAAATTTGCGAACCCGAGGAACTGCTGAAGCTCCACTCTGAAATTTATGAGGGCTAAAAGAGGTAGTCTAACACCTACAGAGAGGCCTGGACTTGTAACAAATTCTTCTGGGGGCTAGTAACAGACTCAAAGGTTGGGCTCACCAGCTCCCCCAGGTCTACTGGTGAGTCTGCTCTTTTGGATGCACAGGACAATGAGAGATATAATGGCCAGCTTTTCCACAGTAGATACACTCACCCAACCCGAATCCTGCGGAGCCGCTCGTCCGGTGTGAATTTGGTGCGTCCCAGTTGCATGGGCTCCTCTGCAGATCAGGCAGCTTGTACTAAGTTGGTGTTGCACTCCAGGTTATAGACTGTGGGTCTGGACTGGCGCCTTGCTGAGGAGGTAGAAGGCAGGGAGCGTCATTACATCTTTCATGGAGACAATTATTAATAGTTATAGCTACAGAAACCAGGGTACCTAAATCAGAGGGTCTGTCTCTGGTGGCAAGTTCATCCTTTAATTGTTCACTCTTTTACCTTTTAACTTTTACTAAATACTCCCTGCAATGCTTCATCATTCCACTTGGTGTCAGCAGACAGGGTCCAAAACTCCATGGAGTAATCTTCCACAGACTGGTTTTCCTTGGTAGAGTGAGCAGCAGACAAAGCCTATCAGCAGTAACAGGTAGCTGGAGACAAAAGGAAGTGGTGATCAGGAAAAGGGGATAAAAAAAACAGAGTAGCCAAAAACTCAATCAAGGATCAGATGCGAAAGAGCCAAGGTCTTTACCACACTGGGTTTAGCTACGAACTGGCGACGGCTGGAGAGGACGGCCCTTCTAATATACCACTGGGATGATTGCTGATCGTCTGCAGGTGTGGACAATTGATTACCACACCTCGGCCAGCCTCACCCGCTCAAACACACACACACAAGGACTCAAAGCCTGTAGTCTGAATGGGCCACGAACACAACAAAAGGTACTATCTGATAATATGATTTACCATTTACAGCCAACACATACCACTGTAACACCATGATTAGTGTGTAAAGTTATTTAAATATTGACAAGGCAAGTGACCATACACCCACTGAGAAATGTAGTGTAAACAAAATGAACGTGATAAACCAAGGTACGATAACAAATGCACCCAGAGACAGCACACACAGAAGCTGCTTCCTGGAATAATCCACTCAGCAGCTGTAGACAAATCAAAATGCACCCAGAAACAGCTTTTAAAGACTGATTCAACCATTTTCACCCAGCGTTAGATTTGACATATTGATTAAATGAAAAGCACCCAGATTAATGGCAACATTATTAAGCCATATAAATAAATAGATGTAGTAAAAAGACAAAAGTCATTTATAATTAGTTTGAGATAAAAATGTAAAAGCATGTACTGTGTAGCATGCAAAATAAAATGTCAAAAACATCAGTGCTGCTTTCAACAGTGAATCAGCAGAAACCACACCAAAAGTCTAGATGAATAAATAAACAAGCACTGGAGATAAAACGTGATTAAACCATTATATAAAACACTTACAAAAATATCATTATGTCATGGTTTAACATGTCATTAAAGACAGACAAATTTCAAATTTCTAGCAGAATGTGTTGGCTGGAGAGGCTTTTACTCAGTCAACATACAATAAACTGGTCTGTGGTAACTGTAATATGTTGGATGAACTGATTACAATTTGATGGTCAAAGTCTAATTAAAATAAAGAGTAAAAGTGTGTAATGTTTAGAACATTATGATAGAAGTATATAATGTCCATACCCATGCTATATTATGTCCCATAAGTTGTTGCAGCAATTTTTGGGTTGATACCATTTGTTACACACATTTAGTGCTAAATTTAACATTTTTTTTAACCACAGGAGAATTGATAAAAATGATCAATAATTCCTCCAAAATACCACATTTTTTTTTTTTTTTTTTTTTTTTTTTTCTTTTTTTTTTCTTTTTTTTTTTTTTTTTTTTTTTTTCCCCCTTTTTTTTTTCCCTTCCCTCCCTCCCCCCCCCTCCTCCCCCTTTTTTTTTTATTAATTTTCCCTCCCCCCCCCCCCCCTTCTTTCTTCTTTCCCCCCCCCCTTTTTTTTCCCTTCCCTTTTTTTTTTCCTCCCCCCTTTTTTTTTTTTTTTTTTTTTCCCCTCCCTCCTTTCCCTTTCCTTCTTTTTTTTTTTTTAAAACCTCCCCCCTCCCTTTTTTTTTTTTTTCCTTTTTTTTTTTTTTTCTCCCCCTTTTTCTTCATTTCTTCTCCCCCTTTCTTTTTTTTTTTTCTTCCTTTTTTTTTACTTACCCCCCCTTTACCCAACCTTTCCTTCATTAAAAACTTTTTATTTAATCTTCCTTTCTCCCTGTTTTTGCTTCTGGGTCCACACACTTGTCTCACTTCGTGCTTCACAACATTAAGATACCAAGACCTTGAGGAACACCACAGAAGAAGACATGCTGTGATTTAGCACCAAAAACTTTCTGCAAGAATTGCACTTCTCTACAATTGGATGGTGAGTACTTCTGCTGTGGAAAGTGCTCAGAAACCCCCTTGTTGTTAATCTACTGAGGAGAGCCATCCATCCTCTGAATGCTCCAGGTCTCCAGTTTGTGTCTGTAAAGTTTCATGAGGCTGTGATTATCCTAGAGGTCACCACGGCTCATTTTATACAGTGAGCTCAATGAAATGGCTCCTATGGGGACTAACATCATCACACATGAATCCAGTTGGATTCATTGGATCCACCAGAGTCTCTGCTTTACACTGAGACCCAGTTTATGGGATTCAACACTGTTTATGGACCCAGTATGCAGAAATTTTCAGATACACCATGTGAATAATGTCTGTAAAGGGAAAACTCTCAGTACACAAGGTCAAGGGACCCCTTTGAAAATGTCCATGCCAGTTTTTCCTTGCCAAAGTTTAGCCCAAATTTGGAGCATTATTTAGCAATGTTCTCAACATGGCAGCATAACATGGTTGGTATCAATGGATTCCTCAGGTTTTCAAGTTTCATATGACATAGGATTACTCCAGCCTTAAAACTGAACCTACCACAGCCTCCGGAAGACAGTCAGAGGGTTAAATACTGGTCGGCTCAGCGGGGATGCTAACAGTGGCACGCTTCCTCGAGCTCCCCCGATCTGCAGCAAGGTTGAGCCACCGTATGGCGTGTTTTGAAACGTCAGCATCAGTGGCGGCACGGGAGACGGCACAGCATCTGTAAACACATTCACAGATTATCATACAAAATTTCATGAACCGCCATTGCAAACACCAGTTTCTATGTTTTAAAAGGTGACACATAACAACTAGCTTTTAGACTGAAAGGCTGCTGTCTGACATGGGAAGGTTTTCTATGCAATATTCAGAGCATTAATATATCATCATCAACTATTGTCTATGTAAAGATATAGAGGAGTAATGTGTCGCTAAGCAGAGAATGAAGAAATATGATCCAGGAAGGCTGGTTGGAGTGAAATAGCGATGCATTTTAAGGCTATTACATGACAAAACACTGTATAATTATTTATTATTCTAAGAAGAAGGATTTTACAACTCTGAAGAGTTGTCATGTCAAAAAGTATTTTATCCTGCATGACTGCCTGAATTGTAATGTAAACAGTAAAGTCAGAGTCTACCAGAAATGTGCACGTGCCCGTATCTTGACCAACTCAGTGGTTTGCCAGATGATGTTGTGCTGCAGCCATACTTGAGCCTGGTTCAACTTTTTAGCCAGACATACCCTGCAGTGTTTTCTGAAGCCCCCCCACCCTGCAGTGGTTTCAATCAAATGAATTATCATGGCTGTGTTTTTTTTTCTCATGAGTACTGAGTGAGTGTTCAGTTTGAAGACTGCTGAGTGACTTAAAATTGATTTTAATATTTATCACAATTACTTACGCAGGCGCAACATCTTCAATGTCATCTGGCTGAAAGACGTTTTCCCATTTATCCCTTTCCAGTTTATCCTTCTGCCAACACCATCATGGAGCATGTGAGCGAGGATGATCCATATCACACTGTCAGGATGTAACAGAGTTTCAGATGAAAACAGGACATCCTCTGGCAGACCCTCCATTCGATTACAGTCAATCTTCAAAACGTTTTTTAGCGCCACATCTATGTTATAAAACCAAGACTACAAGAATGTTTCTCTCAAAGATCTACCAAAAGTTTCTTAAGTCTCAAAAAACCTATAGAGTAGCTCATATGAAAAGCATAATTTAATGTATTGGAGTAGTCTGTGTATGTTCATATTACTATGGTTTTGTGTTTGAATTAATCTGATATTTATTACAGAATCAATAACTACTGACCAACAACCTCTGTTTCCACTCTGCTAGAAATTCAATATTTAGTGTATATATTAGCATAGATCATGTAAAGGGTCAAAGCAAGGGTCTGTGCCTAACAATTAAAATCTGTACATTTATTAGATTTTAAAAGCCGATGCATGTGTGAACCACTGTCAGTATTTGACAAAATAGACAATTAAATGATGTTTAAAACTGTGTTTAATCTTACTTTATTCATGCAGCAGGAAAGGATGAGTCATCAGATAGGTGCCACTAAGCTGTAAACTGCAACAGAACACAGACATGTATAACGTTACTGTATGTTAATCTTAATTCAGCCACCGGCTCATCCCACCCAGGTCCAGGTCTAAGCACTCTGTGCTGCACACTGCCATCAGTCTAATACCACAGCCCCCTGATTTACTTATATTCTTTGCTACACTTGATATATCTTTACATATTATACTATGCTTACGATTGATTTCATACTATCGAATGACATATTGTGAAAGAAATATCCTTCCTCACATATACTGTATATTATATACATAATATACTCTTACTGTATTGCTAGACTATATTATGTTCTATTATATATTATTACTAATTACATTGCACTTTTTACTGTATATTACACCTCATACTATACTGTACAATGCCATAGTTTTCTATGTTAATATGTTATATTGTCTTACCACATCATATACTACATTTCTGTTTTACTATATTAATACAGACAGCACTAAGTATCATTACTTAATCACAGTAACATTACATACTACTCTGGAGTACACTGTTTACATATATACCAGACTTGCTGTTATTAATCTTACTGTCTTTGTCTTGTAACTTTTTATTTTAACTTGTCACTACCTGGCAAGTTCATCTTTAATTGCACTTGTTAATTTTTGCACAGTGTCTATTCATACTTGTGTAATATTCCTCTTGTTTCATTCTAGTTATTCTTATTACTACTTCAGTATTTATTTGTACTTATTGTCTTTGTACTGCTGTAACACCTGAATATATTAATCATTTGAGAGAAAACGGACACTTGACTATCTTAATCCCCATTATGATAATCATTACAGTGGAGGTAGAAAACAGCCTGTTCAAGGTGCTCCTCGGTCTATTTAACTGGTTAACCACCGGGACACCGCGGAGATAACGAGGGAGGTGGAGGAGTGAAAACCGTCCTCCTTTCAGTCATAACGAGGGAGGCGGAGGAGTGAAAACCGTCCTCCTTTCAGTCATAACGAGGGAGGTGGAGGAGTGAAAACCGTCCTCCTTTCAGTCATAACGAGGGAGGCGGAGGAGTGAAAACTGTCCTCCTTTCAGTCATAACGTCTCGCATCTCAGTAACGTTAAGCAAACATGAAACACGGATTATCTGTCAGTGTGACCGATTAACCTACTGAGGAGGACATGTACCGTTAAATCATCAAATTAATGTACGTCCATAAAGCCGTTTAGTAATCAGAAAAAAACGCTACAGAACTTGCCTGATAATTATCGCATTTTAAGCTTTCTTCGGTATCAAAGTCACCCCGTCACATTTATCTGTACATCCATGGCTACAATAAAAACAGATACTACTGACAGATAATTCGGCATACTGTTATACAGACATTATTAATTATCTATACAAATATCAGCTAAAACGTGGCTCAAAGGAGTAACATCATACCAGAACGGTCCGTCATGTTAGCTAGCTAACATTAGCTTACTACAGGGTCTTGCGCTCAGGGCTGGATCAAAATAACCAGGGCAGGCAACGTTAACGTTAATAAATGATAAAATCAGCCACTCACAGACAGAAATACATCCCGTCCAACTGGGAGATTGTTAGCTTTATCTCTAATCTGATGCTATGTTAGCTTGTGCTAATGTGCTGTAACTTAAGCTAACTTGGCCTGCCATGATTGCACATTTCAGAATTAAAAACAGCATACGAAGCAATCAAATACGTTATCTATGACGGTATAATTTTACTAGGCAGCTGTACAAATAAACCATATTTGAACAGCACAGTTTAGCATTAGCTGCTTACCTTGGTCGTATCCTCCTTGTCCTCGGGATGAGAGCACTTCCGCCCAGAGAGCGCAGTTAGCAACCGGACTCAGCCGTTAAGTATTTGAACAGGGGAAAGGCGCGTGCGGATCCGCGCGTCTTGTTACCATGGCAAAGAATGTAGTTCCTTCATCAAGGCATATAACTTCTAGAACTTTCAGCACATATAAAGGGGTGGGCGTACACCGAGTCCCTGTATTTCGCTGGAGTTGGACGAGCAGATAGTGTGTGGTTAGACACGTCTCCGTTGACTTTGAGCAGTGCAGATCGGCGCATTTACAGCTTGTTTTTGCTAGCAGAACATCCGCATCTTGAGAAATGTAAGTATTTATTTTATTTACTTTATCTTATCATTTTAAGGTTGATATCCCATAACAATGCTGATTCATGAGCTGATAAATGAGACAGTATATTTACTCAGTTAGTTCTTTGGCCTTGTACTTTCAGCTCTTCCTGTGCAGTTTAGTTTGCTATAATCCAGTTATCACATTTGGAGATATCTGCGACTAGTCCAAGCAAACGGAGAGATTCAGTTTTAGCATGTTTTGTAGAGGTATATCAAACCCTACTGAGCAGTAATTTTCTGTCTTTTCTGAAAATGGGATTACCATTTATATGCTAACAGCTTTTATATTCAGTATTTATGCCCCTATCAGACCTATTACCTCACCTACTGGTTAACTGGTTACACTACAGTAGGTGAGCTCATTATATCAATGTATATACTACTATACTGGAACGGTTTAACTATATTTTGCTCTTGTTCACTTGGTTCAAAGTGTATCGGGCTAAAGTCTTACGACAACTACATTACAGTGTGTTGTAAAGCGAGTCATTGTTTCAATGCTAACTAGAACAAAGACAGTAGATAGTCTTACTATCGTAGATAGTAGTTTATGCTTCATTTGAACATCTTTGCACCGTCTTGTGCTTAATCTCAGAATAGATATGAAGAAAATTTCTGATTACTTGGACCGTCTTTACATCACCAAACCTTAGCGTCCCTTCACTCAGATCTTTACATTGTGATCCTGCCTAGACAGAAATAATTATCAGTGTGAATGCTGTTCAACAGGATCGCTGTCTTTCTCCATCTGAATGCAATTTCTAGTTTTAAAATCTGTTCAATGTTTTAATTCAGTTTTAGGTTTGGTCCGAGCAACAGGTCCGAATCGTCATCATGGTCAGTGCCGTGCCCCAGGCCACCCGAGCCGTCAACTTCATCCAGAGCCAGCTTGTTGAACTGGCCAAAAACTGTGGCAACACGCTGCAGGATGGCCTGGTCAGCCACAGCTTCTTCATGAAGCTGGAAAACAACCTGGAGAAGATCCTCTACGAGGTAAGCCTTTGTCATCTTTGAGGCATTTTTTTCCAGTTGATTCACTTGTTTGTACATTTTTAAAACTTCAGATAACAAACAGGAAACTTTGGACAAAGAATTGATCAGACTGGGCAGAGTATTTCACAAAAATGAATTTTAAATTGACATTTAAAATCTTATTAACAAGGCACTAGGACTATGACTTAGCCTACCTCAGTAATATGTGATGTATTATAAGGGATCTTGTCCTTAACCTGTTTCTCCAAATCCCAAAAATCCCAAAACCACTCCAACTGAAATGATGTTTTAAAGGGGACACATGATGAAAAACTCACTTTTCAGTGCTTGTGCACATACATTGGACTATCTGCAGTACCTACCAACCCACAAACTACCTTTTTACAGGTGTATTATATTTGTCTCACAAGCCAATCAGAGCAGGCTGAGGTTTTTAAAGAGACAGGCCCTAAAATGGAGAGTCTCAGACAGAGGGTGAATGCAGCTCCGGGTATTTTTACGACCCAGCTATCACATTTTGGTTTATGTTAAAATTTGCAGCGCAATGCGTCATAAATATACACAGTGTTGTTACCCATCTTGGCATAAAAATAATTACTAAATAATGTGATTTAATCTACTTAATTTAATAATTGTTGTTCTTATGGACTTTAAGACAATGTAGAGTTGTAATTTGATTGTTTTTATAACAGCACTGTAGGTGAAGTAAAATTAATTTAATAAAATTAAATTAAATTAAAGTATTACACAGTCCCATTGGATCCACTGAAAAAAGGCTGGCTTGTCAAACTAGAAACAAGGCTGCTTTTCTGATGTAACTTTAGCTCAATATACATTTTGTATTTCAACTTTTTTGTCATTCCTGTGTTTGATTTAGACCCGCGCTGCCTACACGCCTCCCCCGATAAAACCGGTGAAGAGCGATTTTGACATCATCAAACCGCTCGCCAGAGGTGGCTTTGGGTGAGTAAGACAGACTGCTCTCTTTGTGTTCACACTGACTCTTTGGATAGTGCAGAGAGTCCAGTCAAAACAGAAACGAACCTGAAGTGTGATGTAGAGTCATTTTGTTCCATGTGGACACTCAAATCGGAGCTGATATTCAGTCATGAAAGCTGCTCACGTTTCCTTTTCTCTCTTGTCCAGGACTGTAAACCTTGTGCGTCACAAGAAGGCTGGTCAGGTCTTTGCCATGAAGCAGATCAAACTGCAGTACGAGGAACAGAGGGATGAGGTCCTGCTGGAGCGTGACATCCTCTCCTACCTTGACAGCTCTTTTGTCGTCTCCATGTTCTGCTCATTTGAGACTAAGGAGCACATGTACATGGTGATGGAGTATGTGGGAGGTAAGGAGGTTGTTTTGGATTGGTCATACATGCATGTACACTAGATCCACTGTACACATCTGGCACACTCTAAGAAGACCTACACATAGCATCTGACCTGTTATGTCTCTCTCTGACCTTTCAGGTGGGGATGTTGCCAGCTTACTGGAACACCTTGGGTGTTTTTCTGTGAACGAGTCCCGCTTCTACATCGCAGAGCTGGTCTTAGCGTTGGAGTACATCCACAGCCATGGCATCATCCACAGGGACCTCAAACCCAACAAGTGAGGCTTCAACCTGTCCCTTTGGAGAGGACATTTGGAACATATTGTATTATTTTTCCATGTCTGGTTTCATTGATTTACAATAATAAGTATATGCATAGATTTACATAAAGCAGCATACTTGCCCACTATGTAGAAAGTAAGCCCTCAAACTCCCAATGACTTTCCTATTTGTCCCTCTTGCTGTTGAAGTGGACTAATCCTGGCATATAGTGTAACATGAGACATGCTCTGCTTCCCTCCATTGTAGTCTTCTGATCACAGCCACTGGACACATCAAGGTGGCTGATTTCGGGTTGTCCAAGTTAGGGTCAGCGAACGTGGCAGCCTGCCTGACTGAGGAAGACTGTCAGCGAGTTGCCAGAGAGTTCACTGATGGAGAGGTTAGTTTCTGCTTTTCTTCACTTATTTAAACTTGTGTAAATCTGTGTTAAATGTATTTTCCTACTTCAATTTCTGTTTCTTCACCTCTTTCATGTCCTCCTACAGACGCCCGGTACGCCTCTCTTCATGGCTCCGGAAGTGTTCCAGAAGACTGGCTATGGAAAGCCCGTGGACTGGTGGGCCACAGGGATTATTCTCTATAATTTCCTGTATGGCTTCACACCTTTTGATTATGGCCAGCCCAGCGACCTTGTGTACAATGTGATCGCAGGTAAGACTCTTTAGCTCCATTCATTATCTTCTCATCACATGCAACCTTTCAACACGTTTGTCATTCTAGCAGTTCAGAATGAATCTTTTAGTCACTGTTAACTTTAAAATCTGGCACAAAGGAGCTTTCATTTCTGGTTTCTGTTAAATTTGGGATTTCATTTTTTATGCCATATTTCTGATGTTTTCTTCTAAGAATGATGTCATTCAGTAAATTCATTGATCAAATCAACTGACATGTGCTTCTTGTCCAGATGACATCTCCTGGCTACCTCATGGCGGCTATGAACTACCAGACGATGTCAAGAACCTTGTGAGTCTCCTCTTGGACAAGAACTGCGTGACTCGTCTTGGTACAAGTAAGTGACAGCTTTACTAACGACAAACAGTATGAGAAACAGAGAAACTGTATTTCTATTGGAGTACTAAGTGGTGTCATGGTTAGAGGTGAGCTACATATAAAGTGATAATGTTGTCCATAGAGAGACTAGACCCTGAGAGCTCCAGAGACCTTTGAAGGCAGTGTGGAGTGTTTGGATCAGGTATCAGGTCCAACATGTGGAGATGTACAAACTAAATGTTGTCGTGTCCCTTCTTGTCCAGGAGGAGCCGATGAGGTGAAAAGACACCCGTTCTTCCAGGACGTGGACTGGAGCGACCTCCATAATCAGACGGCTCCTTATGTCCCCAGCCTGGAAAACGAGGAGGACACCAGCTGCTTTCAGGGTAGGTGCCAACGCAGACACATTGACAAAGGCTGCGGTCGAAAAGTGTTTTTCTCTGAGGAAAGTTCCTGACGGATTGAAATGACCCCGAAGTATCTGAGTAGCAGCCGTGATGAGAGCTGGTCAGACTCTCTAAATGCTGAGGAACGGAGCTTGAGTGCTTCCTTTCTTATCTCCTTTAGCTGAGGATGCACTGGAGCATCCTTTACCAAAGGAAAGGAGATAATGCCGTCCCACAATTCCTTGCAGCCGTAACATTTAAAGTGACGCATCATTCTGCTGTTCATGAAAACAAACAATATGCTCATCTTGCATATTATCTGTCTTACATGTTGATGTGAAGTGTTGCAGCAGCAGAAGGACCTGTGGTATCTCTCTCACACACCGTGGTTTGAAGCAGCCTGTCAATGAAGGAGCTATTTAATAACACACAAGGCCAACATGCGCCGTTTGTAGTCCATCTCTGAAACATTGTAGTCAGTCAACATCATTGTTTGACTCTTCGACCACAGCCAAAGACTCGTGACTAACGTGATAAATAGACTTGTTTTTTCAATAATGTCTAGTGTGAATTTCAATCAGGATAAAAATGTCAGTCTGACTTAACGCATGTTGGTTGTTGCAGCGTGTCCTCCATTGCTGTCCGCCGAATGCCTTGATGGTGGTGATGACCAGGACGAATCACCTGCGAAGCCAACAGACTTCTGCTATGTCGCCTTCCGCTTCAAGGAGGTAGGCTACAGTTTTTCTCCAGCTCCTCGCCTCTCACTGCTGGTTGAGGTTGTATAAATCTGTTTCTCACGATTGAAACATTCAATAGAAATAACTGACAGCGGTTTTCTCTTAAAACTCCAGGAGTACAGCAGCCCCCTGCTGTCCGACCGCACGGTGGACTATTTGTACCAGTTGTTTGTAGAGTCAGAACACTGCGAGGAGGAGAAGGAGGAGGAGGAGCCAAAAGTGCAGGCGATTGATAGAGGTTATGAGAGTTCGCGGAGTCATGACTATAATCAACATGACTCCACCCCTTCACCTCCTTCCCAATGCGCCTCTTCTGTCCAAATGGTCCCAGAGCAAGAGTGCACGAGCGATGCCCTGCCCCAGGCCACCCAAGCCCTTACCTTAATCCAGAGCCAGCTCGTTGAGCTGGCCAAAAACTGTGGCAACGCACTGCAGGACGGCCTGGTCAGCCCCAGCTTCTTTATGGAGCTGGAAAAGAAACTGGAGAAGATCCTCTACGAGGTAAGCCTTTGTCATCTTTGAGGCATTTTTTTTTCCAGCTGATTCACTTGTTTGTACATTTTTAAAACTTCAGATAACAAACAGGAAGCTTTGGACATAGCATTGATCAGATTGGAGTTTAAAGGGGGCACATGATGAAAAACTCACTTTTCAGTGCTTGTGCACATACATTGGACTATCTGCAGTACCTACCAACCCACAAACTACCTTTTTACAGGTGTATTATATTTGTCTCACAAGCCAATCAGAGCAGGCTGAGGTTTTTAAAGAGACAGGCCCTAAAATGGAGAGTCTCAGACAGAGGGTGAATGCAGCTCCGGGTATTTTTACGACCCAGCAATCACATTTTGGTTTATGTTAAAATTTGCAGTGCAATGCATCATAAATATACACAGTGTTGTTACCCATCTTGGCATAAAAATAATTACTAAATAATGTGATTTAATCGTTTTTATGAAGTTAAATTTAAAGTATTACACAGTCCCATTGGATCCACTGAAAAAAGGCTGGCTTGTCAAGCTAAAAACAAAGCTGCTTTTCTGATGTAACTTTAGCTCAATATACATTTTGTATTTCAACTTTTTTGTCATTTCTGTGTTTGATTTAGACCCGTGCAGCCTACAGGCCTCCTCCAATAGAGGTGTAGAGCGCCATCTTCCTCCTCGTCATCATCACTGACGGCACGACGACAGTCTCCCTCCTCTTGGCATAAAACACCCAAGAAGACGTTGTCTAAAAATTACACACTGTAACAACAACTAAAAGGTCACAAACTGACAAAAATCATTTTTATTCACTATTTATTGCTTTAATATTTCTAGAAATGGGTTAAAATTCCCTTTGAATCACTGTATATTGTTATAAATGATATGTATATTTTTGTGAAAACCTTTTACATCATTAAAACATATCCTAAAACATATCCTAACTTGTATTGCTTTTTTGTCAAGAAAATGCTGTAAGTGTGAATTGTTGGTGCATCGGGCATATGATCTACCAGGCATATGATCAAATACGGTGCCCGGATTTTTCATGGAGTAATTTCATTCATTTCACGAAGTGCTCCACAAACAACACATATGTCACCACTTAGCACAACTATTCAACGATGAAATGTGTGAGTTTCATCAACTTACCATGGTTAGTTTTGATGTTTTATACAGAAATATACAGTCAGTCAAGCTATGTTTGAAACATCCATCACAGTTTACCTTTCCTCCTGTGTTAGCTTTCTGTTACCTTCCCCGGTGTTAACGGGTCGGTTTCAATCCGTGTCTTAAATCAGCTTTAAAATACACTAAAAACAATAACCTATCATCCATTTTTTTGTCATCTCTTGGTTACCTTGTTAGGCTTCATTATCCATGAAAATATTTGGTTTATTATTTTTGGTGTGGGTCTCTGGGCCTTTTATTATCAGTATACCTCTCGAATTTCAATTAAAAAAAAAGAAAAATTAACATGAAGAGAATCATATAAATAAATAAAATGTAGTTGTGTTACCTGAATATTACTGAGGGGCATAGAACACATCTCTGAAATGAATTTGCTTGATTTATTTTTTCATTTTAAAATTAACAACTATATTAACATCTATGGTGTTATGGGTCAGTTTCGACGCATACTTCCCTGGCTTACTGAGGAAGAAGGGGCATTTTCCCCGGAAAGGGACAAGACATTCATCCACTGTCACCTCTGGACCTGGGCTGAACATCAGCAGGAGGACCTTCACCCATCTCTCCCAGACATCCCTGATGGGAATAAGCTTGTCAGATCTTGCTCTGGTCTCTCTGTTGTCAAATCTGAGGACTCTTGATATCATTTGAAAGGTCTAAAGTGACTTTGTTGCCCAGAAAATATTTCTGCCTATTGATGCATCCCAGAGACTATCAGTGGCCTCATGGCAGGATCTGTACACTCCAGCAAGAAGAAGACCACCAATGAAAGCATCAAGGTATTCCTCATCAATGTCTTTACAGATGTCTCCATGGCCTTTTTTCCCTCAAGGTTTCTCATGTCATTTTGAGATGACTCTCTTTATTGACAATGGCATAAATAGCTCAAAACATGATTTTTATGTCAATGACTCTGGTCACAGCAAACCTTGTCACACCAGGGGTCATTTTGTGACATTTTCAGCAGCTGTCCTGCCATGTGCATGTTGAAGTACTAAACTCCTAAACATCCTACCATTGTTTGACATGAATCCTTCAGCAGGAGCAGCCTCAGCACCAGTGACCTCCTCATCAGATTCAGATGTGTCTGTGTCTTCTGGCTCGTCCTCCACATGGTCCTCTTCCTCAGAAACTTGCTCCTCTGCATCGCTATGCTGATCTGAGTCTTCTCCCTCATTTTCTCCAAAAATGTGATCTAGAACTTGGCTCACCGTAAATCTTCTTTTCATTTTTGCATGCTGCAAATTGGAGATGTGCCCTCTGCAAGTCAAATGAGTGAAGTGACCGAACATTTCTGGACATGCTCGTCTTTGTTTGTTTTGCTTTTTTACAGCTATACTGGACAAAAGAGCATCTCCTGAAGCTCACATGATTGGGAGAGGAGGTGTCTGTCAGTGTGTTGGCTGCCAGTGCACTTATGATTTCAAATTTGGCTCCAATTATTGCTTTATAATCTTATTTTTTTGACAGGGTCGAAACTGACCCTAACACCACAAAGGACATAATTTCAACCAGAGCATTTTCTAATGTAGTGAAAAAAAAAATTTTTGTTTAATTTTGTTGAAATCAAGGTTCCTGACAAAGTCAAAAAGCGACTCTTTTATGCATTTAAAAACAAAAACACAAGAGGAAGGTTAAGAACAAAAACGGGTCGGTGCCGACCCTAACACAAGAGGAAGGTTAAAAACAAAAACGGGTCGGTGCCGACCCTAACACAAGAGGAAGGTTAAAAACAAAAACGGGTCGGTGCCGACCCTAACACAAGAGGAAGGTTAAAAACAAAAACGGGTCGGTGCCGACCCAAACACAAGAGGAAGGTTAAAAACAAAAACGGGTCGGTGCCGACCCTAACACAAGGAGGAAGGTTAAAGACCAACTTTCTTGAACTTTGACCTACTGTATTAACCCTCGTATTGTCAATTTGACCCGATTTCAAAATTTAAAATGCCATAAGTTTGGTTTTCTTCCATATAATTGCCTGAAAATTACATGGATGGTTCCACACTTCGGTCTTTGCAAGTAAAATTAATTATGACCATTTTTGTTAAATTTTGTGTGTTTTATTAAAATTTATAGCACCTGTGGTCTTCCCGGGCCCGGCCACATTTAGTGGTGCAATGGGTCATACTATTGCGCTTTCCAGCCCAGTGAACACGTGCACACACATGCACACATTGCACCGTGCACACACACGTGCACACACACGTGCACACACACGTGCACACGCACACACGTACACATGCACACACACGCACACATGCCCGTGCGCGCGCGCACACACACACACACACACACACACACATGCACGCACGCACACACTTCAGCAACAACCAGATCATCACAAAGAGCGGCTATGGGTCCAGACTCCGTAGTGGTAGTAGTGATTCCTGCTCTACATGGATGACATCAAGCTCAGGAATGAGCGAGAAATAGACTCATTGATCCACACCACCAGGATCTACAGCAACGACGCATGTCATTTGGATTGGTCAAGTCTGGCTGGATGGTCTCAAAGAGAGGCAGGATGATCAGAACTGAAGGGGTTGACCTACAAGAGTGCAACATAGGTGATATATCCAAGACAGCTATGAGTCCGCTGCAAGGAAGTCAACTACAGCCAAATACATCCAGAGAGTAACCCAAGTCCTGAGAAGCCAGCTGAATGGTAAGAACAAAGTCCGAGCCATCAACAAGTACACACTACCAGTCATCAGATACCCCGCTGGGATCATAAGCTGGCCAAAAGAGGAGATAGAAGCCACAGATATCAAAACAAGAAAGCTCCTCACCATGAACGGAGGGTTTCACCCCAAGTCCAGCACCCTGAGGCTGGACACTAAGCGGAAAGAGGGAGGCCGAGGACTAGTGAGCGTCAGAGCCACTGTCCAGGATGAAACATGGAAAATCAAAGAATGTATCAAGAAAATGGCCCCAAACTGCGAAGTGAATGTCTCAGGCAGCAGAAACCCAACAACAGTGCAGAGGAGGAGGTGGAGCAGACAACCTGGAGGGACAAGCCCCTATATGGCATGTACCACCATCAGATCGAAGAAGTGGCTGATATCAAGAAAACCTACCAATGGCTGAAAAATGCTGCACTGACAGACAGCACAGAAATCATGGCAGCACAAGAACAGGCCCTAAGTACAGAGCCACAGAGACCAGAATCTACCAGAGTTGATGAGACCCAAGGTGTAGACTGTCCAAAGATGTCCCCTGATATACAGCACATAGTAGCAGGGTGGAAGATGCCAGCTGGATCAGTGTACATGGAGAGGCAAAACCAAGTGGCTGGAATAGTGTACAGTGTACATCTGCACCCAGTATGGACTAGAAGTACCCAGATCCCAATGGGACATACCACCGAAGGTGGCTGAGAAAAAACTGGGCCAAGTTTCTGGAGGACTTCAGGTTCCAGACTGAAAAACAGCTCCTGACTAACCAACCAGACATTGTGGTGGTGGATGAAGAGCAGAAGAGGGTGGTGGTGATAGATGAGGTCTATTATAACATATATCCCAAAAATTTATGTAAATATTGTGGTAATGTGTTGGAAACAAGTTGACTAAAAGGTGTAACACGGAATAATGTGATCATTTTATATTTCATGCTTTTACAAACCAGTCAAACAAGGCCGGGTCAATTTGACCCGGGAGGACAAAACTGTGACTATTTGCTGAAAATATTAAAAATATTAAAAATTTTGAAATGGTTTCAAAACAATATCCTAACTAAACTTTGTCATATACCTGTCTGTGATATTCTACCAATTTCTGTGCCTCTAATAATAACCTTAGTGGAAATAATGCAGAATTTCTGTTTTTTTTTTTTACTAAAAAAACGAGTTATAATTTTATATAAATTAGATCTATCATACCATATATAACAAAAATAAATGTAAAATATATGTCAATATGTTGGAAACAAGTTCACTAACAAGGAGAAACAAAAAAAATTGAAAGAGATAATTTTACATATCATGCTTTACAAGCAGTCAAAACAGACCGGGTCAATTTGACCCTCAGCAGACCCGTCCCACAGTCAACCCTCCTCTGCTCTACTACTCAGCTCTGCCCCCCCACCCCCCTCCACTGCCTCTGACACACAGCCCCCCTGCTCCAGTTTGTCCTTCACAACCCTTCAGGTGAAGAACCAGTTCAAGAGGATAAACGTGAGGAAGGCTACGGGTCCAGATGGCATCAGCTCCAGGCTCCTGAAGTCCTGCGCAGACCAGCTGTGTGGGACTTTTGGACATCTATTCAACCTGAGCCTGAGGCTGAGGAAGGTACCACAACTATGGAAGACATCCTGCGTGGTACCTGTGCCCAAGACCCCACCCCCCAAGGACCCCACCAGCTTCAGGCCGGTGGCATTAACATCCCACCTGATGAAGGCCCTGGAGCGCCTGGTCCTCCAACATATCCGCCCTGTGGTGAGTCCATCCATGGACCCACTACAGTTTGCCTATCAACCTGGCATTGGGGTGGATGATGCCGTCATCTTCCTTGTGGACCGAGCCCTGTCTCACCTGGAGAAGCCTGGGAGCACTGTGAGGATCATGTTCTTTGATTTCTCCAGTGCTTTCAACACCATCCAGCCGACACTTCTGGGGGACAAACTGGAGACTGCAGGGGTAGATCAACATCTTACATCCTGGATAGTGGACTACCTCACAAACCACCCACAGTATGTGAGCACACAGGACTTCACTTCCGACACGGTGGTCTGCAGTGTGGGGGCCCCGCAGGGAACGGTTCTGACACGGTGGTCTGCAGTGTGGGGGCCCCGCAGGGAACGGTTCTGACACGGTGGTCTGCAGTGTGGGGGCCCCGCAGGGAACGGTTCTGATACGGTGGTCTGCAGTGTGGGGGCCCCGCAGGGAACGGTTCTGGCTCCGTTCCTCCTTCACGCTCTACACTGCAGACTTCTCCTACAACTCACCAACCTGTCACCTGCAGAAGTTCTCTGATGACTCTGCTATCGTCGGCCTCATCACTGATGGGGACGATGGGGAGTACAGAGAACTTTCCCAGGACTTCGTGGACTGGTGCCTGCGGAACCACCTCCAGATCAACGCGGGGAAAACTAAAGAGCTGGTGGTGGATTTCCGCAGGCAAACTCATCCCCCTCCAACACCGGTGAACATCCAGGGATCAGACATTGAGATGGTGACATCTTATAAATACCTGGGTGTTCACCTGAACAATAAACTGGAGTGGACAACAAATTCCTCTGCACTCCATAAAAAAGGCCAGAGCAGGCTGTATCTGCTCAGGAGACTGAGGTCTTTTGGAGTGCAGGGGACATTTCTGAAAACATGTTATGACACCGTGGTGGCATCAGCCATATTTTATGGAGTGGTTTGCTGGGGCAGCAGCATCACAGCTGCAGACAGGAAGAGGCTGGATAAGATTATCAAAAGGGCCAGCTCTGTCCTGGGATGCTCTCTGGACTCAGTGCAGGTGGTGGGAGAGAGGAGGACGATGGCTAAGCTGTCATCCATGATGGAGAAGGACTCACACAACCAGCACTGCTCCCAGTAGACCACATACACATTCACAACCAGCACTGCTCCCAGTAGACCACATACACATTCACAACCAGCACTGCTCCCAGTAGACCACATACACATTCACAACCAGCACTGCTCCCAGTAGACCACATACACATTCACAACCAGCACTGCTCCCAGTAGACCACATACACATTCACAACAAACTGACCGGACACAAAGTGCAATAACAACTCATATGTGCAATTATATCATCTGCTCAATTATAGTAACTGGACAATTATTTATTAATATGCTGGACATATTTTAGCTTTACTTTTCTACTATGTATATATTATTTTATTTGTATTAATACTTTTTTTTTTTTAATCTATACTTCTTGTTTATTGCACTATCCACTTCCTGCTGTAACATGTGAATTTCTCCACTGTGAGACTAATAAAGGAATATCTTATCTTAACACGACAGTGACATCTGGTCATCCTGCTGCCGTCCACAGGCTGGGCCTCTTCTTATAGCCATGAACATTATGTCGGGATTATTTCTGTTTTAGCAGCTCCGGTCCCTCCTGTAGTGTTTTTTTTTTCTTTGTAAAGAAACAAACAACAGACTAAAACCAAGGTGGTGATAAGGACAAAATGTAAAATGCAGTGACTGCATAATGGGACACACTTGTGACAAACGGGGCTGTTTTTTGGAAATGAAACTGAGAAAAATCCAGAACTACTAACACCACCTGATCATATAACAATGTATTCTCATACAATTTGTTTGTTGTTGTTGTTTGTATGGTATCTTATGAAAAGTCATTCGTCATCTTTTATGCCCTTTCCTACAAATGTAAAGCATCAATTTCTACTCCAGTCTTTTCAAAATAAACTTCCTACTTCACAGGAAACAACTTAGTTAGGTTTAAGTAACTGAAGACTGTGGTTAAGTTACGTCACACCAGAAGAGGTTACACTATACCGCAAGTGGTGTAACTTAAGTATGGAAGTTACATACAAAAACTACTTATATAGGTTTAGGAAGAGATCGTGGTCTTGGGTTAAATTATACTAGACGTACGAACAGCGGTCTCCAGGGAGAAAGTCTGGTGTTTTTTGAGCCACCCATCCACCATGACCTCCTCCTTACACACCGTTTGTCACTCTTTATGCTTCCTGCTTCACAATTACATGAATTACATACAAATTGATTTTGTGTAATGTATTCTGCATATCAACACATACCCGTCACCTGAACTACAGGGTGAGGCTCTGGTGAGCGTTGGTGGTATAGTGGTTAGCATAGCTGCTTTCCAAGCAGTTGACCCGAGTTTGATTCCTGGCCAGCGCAGTCATTTCCTGAGTCTACTCTCTGGAGATCAATAAAATATGAGAAAATTTCATGCAGAAATTTCGATAGTGCCACGGCGGATACTGCCGGGATGTGTACATTGTGATTAGATTCTTGATAGATTTCAAACAATTACTATTCAGTGAATGTAACCGAGTGCTCGTAGAGACTAGAAAACCTTATGGTTACCATGGAGGGGCGTGGTCATAAACCCTGCTGCCGCTGTCTGTACGTCTGCATGTTTGAACAAAGAGGTAGAAAACTTTGGCTTAAGTTCAGCTCAACTGCACAATTTATTTTGCCGTAACATAAAACAGACAATCAACTATGTACTTTCAGAAATGAAAATTACATGTGAACTAAGAAAACTCAAGAAATGCATTAGGTTTTGTTATGTTATTATTTGGTTACTGTAATCATTTCTACATTACCAATAAACAAATATGCAGCTTTACAGTGAGTACCTCCAACATTCAAATCTCATATTGCACTGTTTAACATTCACAAAATGTATATCTTCTTCTTGAATATGTGCCCTCGCAACCACAAATGTGTGTAAAACAAAGTCACAAAAAATGCTGAGTGGGTGCAGGCTCATGTGAGAGGAAAGTTTTGTATCAGGGCAGTGATGATCTTCCATGTTATCTGCAAATACACAAAAAAATAGACATCTGTTAGACAGCATTATGGCAGCATGACATAAATAAAGCTCATACAGGTAGAGTACAGTCATTTAAAACACACTGATGCATGTCTCTCGCGTGTCTTCTGCTGGGTTACTGTCCTCATATGTGGTCCTCTGGGGGTCTTCTTCTAAGATCACTGGTCAGTGTGTGTGTGTGAATAAACGCTCTAACAATATTTTGAATATTCACACACATATGCACACTTAACCCTCAGGCCTTGTTCCTTTTTTATATCAATACATGCTGTTCGTGGCCAAAGGTGGCCACTAACACCCATAATGTTTTTTTTTTTTTTTTTTTTTTTTTAAATCTTATGTTGTTAGCTGCTTTTTCTGCAACATCAATTCTTGTCTTAAGTATAAACTATTCATTCCTTTTTAATTTCTTCACTCTTCAAATGCCAGTTTGTTTGCACAATACCCTGCTGGAAAACAGCCTCAACAGTGACCATTTATTATATTCTCAGTGCTACTGGTGTTACAAATAGTACAGTCTGAGACAGGTAACTGATAAACACCACTCTTTATTATGCTTTTTTTTTTTTTTTGAGCAGTGACACAAAAACAAAAACTCCCTCTCGTTGTGTTCATGGCCAAAAATGGCCACCTCATAGCAGGTTAGCTGTTTCAAAGGAAGAGGGCAGCTTCGGGAGAGCGATAAAATGGGCCGCTTTAGAAAACCTGTCCACCACTGTGAGTATAAGAGTTACCTTGGGAGTCAGGCAGTCCTGTAATGAAGTCCAAAGCAATGTGGGACCAAGGGTGGCGGCCAGGAATGGGCAGAGGGCACAAGAGACCAGCAGAAGCCTGATGTTGGGCGTACTCCCGGGTGTCAGCGTCCATAGCAGGCCACCAGAACATCTCTTTAGGACCGCCAAGGTTCGTTTGGCACCAGGATGACAGGGGAACCGGGCAGTGTGGGCCCATTGAAGGACCTGGGGTGACACAGAGGTGGGCACAAACAACCTGTTAATTGCGCTGTTACCTGGGTCAGGATTCTGAAGTTGTGTCTCACGGACGACTCCTTCAATGCCCCTGGTTAAGGCAGCAACCACACGTTTGTTGAGGATGATGGACTCATTGGCTGGACTGGACTCGGGATCAGAATGCTGCTGGGAGAGCGCATCAGGTTTGGCATTTCTTGATCTTGGACAATAAGTAAGGGTAAAGTTGAATTGACTGAAGAAAAGCGCCCATCTAGCCTGTCTGGAATTCAATCCGTTAGCAGTTTTTATGGACGCTAAGTACTTATGATCAGTTCAAATGACCAATGGCTGCTCGGCCCTCTCCAACCAGTGCCTCCACTCCTCCAAAGCCAACTTGACCGCTAGCAACTCGCGGTTGCCAATGTCATAGTTGCACTCCAGAGGTGAGAGACGCCTGGACAAGAAGGCACAAGGGTGCAGATGATTGGTGGGACCGTAGCATTGGCTTAATATATAATATAGCCCCCACCCCAGTGTCAGAAGCATCCACCTCAACGATAAACTGTTTACTGGTGTCGGGCTCATAAAGCCTTTTCAGCCTGCAAGGACCAATGGAAAGAGAGTTTAGAAGTGAGGCAGGTGAGTGGTGCAGCTACTTTACTGTAGTCTCAAATGAACCTCCGGTAAAAATTTACGAACCCGAGGAACTGCTAAAGCTCCACTCTGAAATTTATGAGGGCTAAAAGAGGTAGTCTAACACCTACAGAGAGGCCTGGACTTGTAACAAATTCTTCTGGGGGCTAGTAACAGACTCAAAGGTTGGGCTCACCAGCTCCCCCAGGTCTACTGGTGAGTCTGCTCTTTTGGATGCACAGGACAATGAGAGATATAATGGCCAGCTTTTCCACAGTAGATACACTCACCCAACCCGAATCCTGCGGAGCCGCTCGTCTGGTGTGAATTTGGTGCGTCCCAGGTGCATGGGCTCCTCTGCAGATCAGGCAGCTTGTACTAAGTTGGTGTTGCACTCCAGGTTATAGACTGTGGGTCTGGACTGGCGCCTTGCTGAGGAGGTAGAAGGCAGGGAGCGTCATTACATCTTTCATGGAGACAATTATTAATAGTTATAGCTACAGAAACCAGGGTACCTAAATCAGAGGGTCTGTCTCTGGAGGCAAGTTCATCCTTTAATTGTTCATTCTTTTACCTTTTAACTTTTACTAAATACTCCCTGCAATGCTTCATCATTCCACTTGGTGTCAGCAGACAGGGTCCAAAACTCCATGGAGTAATCTTCCACAGACTGGTTTTCCTTGGTAGAGTGAGCAGCAGACAAAGCCTATCAGCAGTAACAGGTAGCTGGAGACAAAAGGAAGTGGTGATCAGGAAAAGGGCATAAAAACAACAGAGTAGTCAAAAACTCAATCAAGGATCAGATGCGAAAGAGCCAAGGTCTTTACCACACTAGGTTTAGCTACGAACTGGCGACGGCTGGAGAGGACGGCCCTTCTAATATACCACTGGGATGATTGCTGATCGTCTGCAGGTGTGGACAATTGATTACCACACCTCGGCCAGCCTCACCCGCTCAAACACACACACACACAAGGACTCAAAGCCTGTAGTCTGAATGGGCCACGAACACAACAAAAGGTACTATCTGATAATATGATTTACCATTTACAGCCAACACATACCACTGTAACACCATGATTAGTGTGTAAAGTTATTTTTAAATATTGACAAGGCAAGTGACCATACACCCACTGAGAAATGTAATGTAAACAAAATGAACGTGATAAACCAAGGTACGATAACAAATGCACCCAGAGACAGCACACACAGAAGCTGCTTCCTGGAATAATCCACTCAGCAGCTGTAGACAAATCAAAATGCACCCAGAAACAGCTTTTAAAGACTGATTCAACCATTTTCACCCAGCGTTAGATTTGACATATTGATTAAATGAAAAGCACCCAGATTAATGGCAACATTATTAAGCCATATAAATAAACAGATGTAGTAAAAAGACAAGTCATTTATAATTAGTTTGAGATAAAAATGTAAAAGCATGTACTGTGTAGCATGCAAAATAAAATGTCAAAACCATCAGCGCTGTTTTCAACAGTGAATCAGCAGAAACCACACCAAAAGTCTAGATGAATAAATAAACAAGCACTGGAGATAAAACGTGATTAAACCATTATATAAAACACTTACAAAAATATCATTATGTCATGGTTTAACATGTCATTAAAGACAGACAGAATTTCAAATTTCTAGCAGAATGTGTTGGCTGGAGAGGCTTTTACTCAGTCAACATACAATAAACTGGTCTGTGGTAACTGTAATATGTTGGATGAACTGATTACAATTTGATGGTCAAAGTCTAATTAAAATAAAGAGTAAAAGTGTGTAATGTTTAGAACATTATGATAGAAGTATATAATGTCCATACCCATGCTATATTATGTCCCATAAGTTGTTGCAGCAATTTTTGGGTTGATACCATTTGTTACACACATTTAGTGCTAAATTTAACATTTTTTTTAACCACAGGAGAATTGATAAAAATGATCAATAATTCCTCCAAAATACCACATTTGTCACGTCAGTCAATTCTTAAGTTTGTATACTTGTGTGTTTTTGTTCGTTTGCGTATGTATTTCCTGTTTTATTTTGTAGTCTGACTCTCCCTCTTGTTTCAGAGCACGTCACTTCCTGCCCTCCTGTGCTTCCGCGTTTTGAATGAATGAGATTCCCGACTCCCTCTCCTGCGTCTGATCATCGTTCCCCAGCCCTGATTGTGTTCACCTGTCCATAATTAGTCACTCCCCTCTTTAGTATTTAAGCTGTGTTTCCCCATCCTTCTGTGCCAGTTCGTCTTTGTACTTTGAGTGAAAGCGTCCTCGCGTCCTGTAGTGTAAGTCTCCTAGTGCTTTTGATTACTCCCCTGTTTCTTCGATTACGTCTCAGCCTTACGATTTGGATTTGTCTGCCTGTATCTTGACTGACCTCCCGTGTACCGAACCTTGCCTTCAGTAAAGACTTTTGATTAATCTGCCTGTCTCCCTGTTGTGCTTCTGGGTCCACACACTTGTCTCACTTCGTGCTTCACAACATTAAGATACCAAGACCTTGAGGAACACCACAGAAGAAGACATGCTGTGATTTAGCACCAAAAACTTTCTGCAAGAATTGCACTTCTCTACAATTGGATGGTGAGTACTTCTGCTGTGGAAAGTGCTCAGAAACCCCCTTGTTGTTAATCTACTGAGGAGAGCCATCCATCCTCTGAATGCTCCAGGTCTCCAGTTTGTGTCTGTAAAGTTTCATGAGGCTGTGATTATCCTAGAGGTCACCACGGCTCATTTTATACAGTGAGCTCAATGAAATGGCTCCTATGGGGACTAACATCATCACACATGAATCCAGTTGGATTCATTGGATCCACCAGAGTCTCTGCTTTACACTGAGACCCAGTTTATGGGATTCAACACTGTTTATGGACCCAGTATGCAGAAATTTTCAGATACACCATGTGAATAATGTCTGTAAAGGGAAAACTCTCAGTACACAAGGTCAAGGGACCCCTTTGAAAATGTCCATGCCAGTTTTTCCTTGCCAAAGTTTAGCCCAAATTTGGAGCATTATTTAGCAATGTTCTCAACATGGCAGCATAACATGGTTGGTATCAATGGATTCCTCAGGTTTTCAAGTTTCATATGACATAGGATTACTCCAGCCTTAAAACTGAACCTACCACAGCCTCCGGAAGACAGTCAGAGGGTTAAATACTGGTCGGCTCAGCGGGGATGCTAACAGTGGCACGCTTCCTCGAGCTCCCCCGATCTGCAGCAAGGTTGAGCCACCGTATGGCGTGTTTTGAAACGTCAGCATCAGTGGCGGCACGGGAGACGGCACAGCATCTGTAAACACATTCACAGATTATCATACAAAATTTCATGAACCGCCATTGCAAACACCAGTTTCTATGTTTTAAAAGGTGACACATAACAACTAGCTTTTAGACTGAAAGGCTGCTGTCTGACATGGGAAGGTTTTCTATGCAATATTCAGAGCATTAATATATCATCATCAACTATTGTCTATGTAAAGATATAGAGGAGTAATGTCTCGCTAAGCAGAGAATGAAGAAATATGATCCAGGAAGGCTGGTTGGAGTGAAATAGCGATGCATTTTAAGGCTATTGCATGACAAAACACTGTATAATTATTTATTATTCTAAGAAGAAGGATTTTACAACTCTGAAGAGTTGTCATGTCAAAAAGTATTTTATCCTGCATGACTGCCTGAATTGTAATGTAAACAGTAAAGTCAGAGTCTACCAGAAATGTGCACGTGCCCGTATCTTGACCAACTCAGTGGTTTGCCAGATGATGTTGTGCTGCAGCCATACTTGAGCCTGGTTCAACTTTTTAGCCAGACATACCCTGCAGTGTTTTCTGAAGCCCCCCCACCCTGCAGTGGTTTCAATCAAATGAATTATCATGGCTGTGTTTTTTTTCTCATGAGTGCTGAGTGAGTGTTCAGTTTGAACACAGTTTGAAGACTGCTGAGTGACTTAAAATTGATTTTAATATTTATCACAATTACTTACGCAGGCGCAACATCTTCGATGTCATCTGGCTGAAAGACGTTTTCCCATTTATCCCTTTCCAGTTTATCCTTCTGCCAACACCATCATGGAGCATGTGAGCGAGGATGATCCATATCACACTGTCAGGATGTAACAGAGTTTCAGATGAAAACAGGACATCCTCTGGCAGACCCTCCATTCGATTACAGTCAATCTTCAAAACGTTTTTTAGCGCCACATCTATGTTATAAAACCAAGACTACAAGAATGTTTCTCTCAAAGATCTACCAAAAGTTTCTTAAGTCTCAAAAAACCTATAGAGTAGCTCATATGAAAAGCATAATTTAATGTATTGGAGTAGTCTGTGTATGTTCATATTACTATGGTTTTGTGTTTGAATTAATCTGATATTTATTACAGAATCAATAACTACTGACCAACAACCTCTGTTTCCACTCTGCTAGAAATTCAATATTTAGTGTATATATTAGCATAGATCATGTAAAGGGTCAAAGCAAGGGTCTGTGCCTAACAATTAAAATCTGTACATTTATTAGATTTTAAAAGCCGATGCGTGTGTGAACCACTGTCAGTATTTGACAAAATAGACAATTAAATGATGTTTAAAACTGTGTTTAATCTTACTTTATTCATGCAGCAGGAAAGGATGAGTCATCAGATAGGTGCCACTAAGCTGTAAACTGCAACAGAACACAGACATGTATAACAGTATTGTATGTTAATCTTAATTCAGCCACCGGCTCATCCCACCCAGGTCCAGGTCTAAGCACTCTGTGCTGCACACTGCCATCAGTCTAATACCACAGCCCCCTGATTTACTTCTATTCTTTGCTACACTTGATATATCTTTACATATTATACTATGCTTATGATTGATTTCATACTATAGAATGACATATTGTGAAAGAAATATCCTTCCTCACATATACTGTATATTATATACATAATATACTCTTACTGTATTGCTAGACTATATTATGTTCTATTATATATTATTACTAATTACATTGCACTTTTTACTGTATATTACACCTCATACTATACTGTACAATGCCATAGTTTTCTATGTTAATATGTTATATTGTCTTACCACATCATATACTATATTTCTGTTTTACTATATTAATACAGACAGCACTAAGTATCATTACTTAATCACAGTAACATTACATACTACTCTGGAGTACACTGTTTACATATATACCAGACTTGCTGTTATTAATCTTACTGTCTTTGTCTTGTAACTTTTTATTTTAACTTGTCACTACCTGGCAAGTTCATCTTTAATTGCACTTGTTAATTTTGCACAGTGTCTATTCATACTTGTGTAATATTCCTCTTGTTTCATTCTAGTTATTCTTATTACTACTTCAGTATTTATTTGTACTTATTGTCTTTGTACTGCTGTAACACCTGAATATATTAATCATTTGAGAGAAAACGGACACTTGACTATCTTAATCCCCATTATGATTATCATTACAGTGGAGGTAGAAAACAGCCTGTTCAAGGTGCTCCTCGGTCTATTTAACTGGTTAACCACCGGGACACCGCGGAGATAACGAGGGAGGTGGAGGAGTGAAAACCGTCCTCCTTTCAGTCATAACGAGGGAGGTGGAGGAGTGAAAACCGTCCTCCTTTCAGTCATAACGAGGGAGGCGGAGGAGTGAAAACTGTCCTCCTTTCAGTCATAAGTCTCGCATCTCAGTAACCTTAAGCAAACATGAAACACGGGTTATCTGTCAGTGTGACCGATTAACCTACTGAGGAGGACATGTACCGTTAAATCATCAAATTAATGTACGTCCATAAAGCCGTTTAGTAATCAGAAAAAAACGCTACAGAAATTGCCTGATAATTATCGCATTTTAAGCTTTCTTCGGTATCAAAGTCACCCCGTCACATTTATCTGTACATCCATGGCTACAATAAAAACAGATACTACTGTCAGATAATTCGGCATACTGTTATACAGACATTATTAATTATCTATACAAATATCAGCTAAAACGTGGCTCAAAGGAGTAACATCATACCAGAACGGTCCGTCATGTTAGCTAGCTAACATTAGCTTACTACAGGGTCTTGCGCTCAGGGCTGGATCAAAATAACCAGGGCAGGCAACGTTAACGTTAATAAATGATAAAATCAGCCACTCACAGACAGAAATACATCCCGTCCAAATGGGAGATTGTTAGCTTTATCTCTAATCTGATGCTATGTTAGCTTGTGCTAATGTGCTGTAACTTAAGCTAACTTGGCCTGCCATGATTGCACATTTCAGAATTAAAAACAGCATACGAAGCAATCAAATACGTTATCTATGACGGTATAATTTTACTAGGCAGCTGTACAAATAAAGCATATTTGAACAGCACAGTTTAGCATTAGCTGCTTACCTTGGTCGTATCCTCCTTGTCCTCGCGATGAGAGCACTTCCGCCCAGAGAGCGCAGTTAGCAACCGGACTCAGCCGTTAAGTATTTGAACAGGGGAAAGGCGCGTGCGGATCGGCGCGTCTTGTTACCATGGCAAAGAATGTAGTTCCTTCATCAAGGCATATAACTTCTAGAACTTTCAGCACATATAAAGGGGTGGGCGTACACCGAGTCCCTGTATTTCGCTGGAGTTGGACGAGCAGATAGTGTGTGGTTAGACACGTCTCCGTTGACTTTGAGCAGTGCAGATCGGCGCATTTACAGCTTATTTTTGCTAGCAGAACATCCGCATCTTGAGAAATGTAAGTATTTATTTTATTTACTTTATTTTATCATTTTAAGGTTGATATCCCATAACAATGCTGATTCATGAGCTGATAAATGAGACAGTATATTTACTCAGTTAGTTCTTTGGCCTTGTACTTTCAGCTCTTCCTGTGCAGTTTAGTTTGCTATAATCCAGTTATCACATTTGGAGATATCTGCGACTAGTCCAAGCAAACGGAGAGATTCAGTTTTAGCATGTTTTGTAGAGGTATATCAAACCCTACTGAGCACTAATTTTCTGTCTTTTCTGAAAATGGGATTACCATTTATATGCTAACAGCTTTTATATTCAGTATTTATGCCCCTATCAGATCTATTACCTCACCTACTGGTTAACTGGTTACACTACAGTAGGTGAGCTCATTATATCAATGTATATACTACTATACTGGAACGGTTTAACTATATTTTGCTCTTGTTCACTTGGTTCAAAGTGTATCGTGCTAAAGTCTTACGACAACTACATTACAGTGTGTTGTAAAGCGAGTCATTGTTTCAATGCTAACTAGAACAAAGACAGTAGATAGTCTTACTATCGTAGATAGTAGTTTATGCTTCATTTGAACATCTTTGCACCGTCTTGTGCTTAATCTCAGAATAGATATGAAGAAAATTTCTGATTACTTGGACCGTCTTTACATCACCAAACCTTAGCGTCCCTTCACTCAGATCTTTACATTGTGATCCTGCCTAGACAGAAATAATTATCAGTGTGAATGCTGTTCAACAGGATCGCTGTCTTTCTCCATCTGAATGCAATTTCTAGTTTTAAAATCTGTTCAATGTTTTAATTCAGTTTTAGGTTTGGTCCGAGCAACAGGTCCGAATCGTCATCATGGTCAGTGCCGTGCCCCAGGCCACCCGAGCCGTCAACTTCATCCAGAGCCAGCTTGTTGAACTGGCCAAAAACTGTGGCAACACGCTGCAGGATGGCCTGGTCAGCCACAGCTTCTTCATGAAGCTGGAAAACAACCTGGAGAAGATCCTCTACGAGGTAAGCCTTTGTCATCTTTGAGGCATTTTTTTCCAGTTGATTCACTTGTTTGTACATTTTTAAAACTTCAGATAACAAACAGGAAACTTTGGACAAAGAATTGATCAGACTGGGCAGAGTATTTCACAAAAATGAATTTTAAATTGACATTTAAAATCTTATTAACAAGGCACTAGGACTATGACTTAGCCTACCTCAGTAATATGTGATGTATTATAAGGGATCTTGTCTTGGGATCTTGTCAACCTGTTTCTCCAAATCCCAAAAATCCCAAAACCACTCCAACTGAAATGATGTTTTAAAGGGGACACATGATGAAAAACTCACTTTTCAGTGCTTGTGCACATACATTGGACTATCTGCAGTACCTACCAACCCACAAACTACCTTTTTACAGGTGTATTATATTTGTCTCACAAGCCAATCAGAGCAGGCTGAGGTTTTTAAAGAGACAGGCCCTAAAATGGAGAGTCTCAGACAGAGGGTGAATGCAGCTCCGGGTATTTTTACGACCCAGCTATCACATTTTGGTTTATGTTAAAATTTGCAGCGCAATGCGTCATAAATATACACAGTGTTGTTACCCATCTTGGCATAAAAATAATTACTAAATAATGTGATTTAATCTACTTAATTTAATAATTGTTGTTCTTATGGACTTTAAGACAATGTAGAGTTGTAATTTGATTGTTTTTATAACAGCACTGTAGGTGAAGTAAAATTTAAAGTATTACACAGTCCCATTGGATCCACTGAAAAAAAGGCTGGCTTGTCAAACTAGAAACAAGGCTGCTTTTCTGATGTAACTTTAGCTCAATATACATTTTGTATTTCAACTTTTTTGTCATTCCTGTGTTTGATTTAGACCCGCGCTGCCTACACGCCTCCCCCGATAAAACCGGTGAAGAGCGATTTTGACATCATCAAACCGCTCGCCAGAGGTGGCTTTGGGTGAGTAAGACAGACTGCTCTCTTTGTGTTCACACTGACTCTTTGGATAGTGCAGAGAGTCCAGTCAAAACAGAAACGAACCTGAAGTGTGATGTAGAGTCATTTTGTTCCATGTGGACACTCAAATCGGAGCTGATATTCAGTCATGAAAGCTGCTCACGTTTCCTTTTCTCTCTTGTCCAGGACTGTAAACCTTGTGCGTCACAAGAAGGCTGGTCAGGTCTTTGCCATGAAGCAGATCAAACTGCAGTACGAGGAACAGAGGGATGAGGTCCTGCTGGAGCGTGACATCCTCTCCTACCTTGACAGCTCTTTTGTCGTCTCCATGTTCTGCTCATTTGAGACTAAGGAGCACATGTACATGGTGATGGAGTATGTGGGAGGTAAGGAGGTTGTTTTGGATTGGTCATACATGCATGTACACTAGATCCACTGTACACATCTGGCACACTCTAAGAAGACCTACACATAGCATCTGACCTGTTATGTCTCTCTCTGACCTTTCAGGTGGGGATGTTGCCAGCTTACTGGAACACCTTGGGTGTTTTTCTGTGAACGAGTCCCGCTTCTACATCGCAGAGCTGGTCTTAGCGTTGGAGTACATCCACAGCCATGGCATCATCCACAGGGACCTCAAACCCAACAAGTGAGGCTTCAACCTGTCCCTTTGGAGAGGACATTTGGAACATATTGTATTATTTTTCCATGTCTGGTTTCATTGATTTACAATAATAAGTATATGCATAGATTTACATAAAGCAGCATACTTGCCCACTATGTAGAAAGTAAGCCCTCAAACTCCCAATGACTTTCCTATTTGTCCCTCTTGCTGTTGAAGTGGACTAATCCTGGCATATAGTGTAACATGAGACATGCTCTGCTTCCCTCCATTGTAGTCTTCTGATCACAGCCACTGGACACATCAAGGTGGCTGATTTCGGGTTGTCCAAGTTAGGGTCAGCGAACGTGGCAGCCTGCCTGACTGAGGAAGACTGTCAGCGAGTTGCCAGAGAGTTCACTGATGGAGAGGTTAGTTTCTGCTTTTCTTCACTTATTTAAACTTGTGTAAATCTGTGTTAAATGTATTTTCCTACTTCAATTTCTGTTTCTTTACCTCTTTCATGTCCTCCTACAGACGCCCGGTACGCCTCTCTTCATGGCTCCGGAAGTGTTCCAGAAGACTGGCTATGGAAAGCCCGTGGACTGGTGGGCCACAGGGATTATTCTCTATAATTTCCTGTATGGCTTCACACCTTTTGATTATGGCCAGCCCAGCGACCTTGTGGACAATGTGATCGCAGGTAAGACTCTTTAGCTCCATTCATTATCTTCTCATCACATGCAACCTTTCAACACGTTTGTCATTCTAGCAGTTCAGAATGAATCTTTTAGTCACTGTTAACTTTAAAATCTGGCACAAAGGAGCTTTCATTTCTGGTTTCTATTAAATTTGGGATTTCATTTTTTATGCCATATTTCTGATGTTTTCTTCTAAGAATGATGTCATTCAGTAAATTCATTGATCAAATCAACTGACATGTGCTTCTTGTCCAGATGACATCTCCTGGCTACCTCATGGCGGCTATGAACTACCAGACGATGTCAAGAACCTTGTGAGTCTCCTCTTGGACAAGAACTGCGTGACTCGTCTTGGTACAAGTAAGTGACAGCTTTACTAACGACAAACAGTATGAGAAACAGAGAAACTGTATTTCTATTGGAGTACTAAGTGGTGTCATGGTTAGAGGTGAGCTACATATAAAGTGATAATGTTGTCCATAGAGAGACTAGACCCTGAGAGCTCCAGAGACCTTTGAAGGCAGTGTGGAGTGTTTGGATCAGGTATCAGGTCCAACATGTGGAGATGTACAAACTAAATGTTGTCGTGTCCTTTCTTGTCCAGGAGGAGCCGATGAGGTGAAAAGACACCCGTTCTTCCAGGACGTGGACTGGAGCGACCTCCATAATCAGACGGCTCCTTATGTCCCCAGCCTGGAAAACGAGGAGGACACCAGCTGCTTTCAGGGTAGGTGCCAACACAGACACATTGACAAAGGCTGCGGTCGAAAAGTGTTTTTCTCTGAGGAAAGTTCCTGACGGATTGAAATGACCCCGAAGTATCTGAGTAGCAGCCGTGATGAGAGCTGGTCAGACTCTCTAAATGCTGAGGAACGGAGCTTGAGTGCTTCCTTTCTTATCTCCTTTAGCTGAGGATGCACTGGAGCATCCTTTACCAAAGGAAAGGAGATAATGCCGTCCCACAATTCCTTGCAGCCGTAACATTTAAAGTGACGCATCATTCTGCTGTTCATGAAAACAAACAATATGCTCATCTTGCATATTATCTGTCTTACATGTTGATGTGAAGTGTTGCAGCAGCAGAAGGACCTGTGGTATCTCTCTCACACACCGTGGTTTGAAGCAGCCTGTCAATGAAGGAGCTATTTAATAACACACAAGGCCAACATGCGCCGTTTGTAGTCCATCTCTGAAACATTGTAGTCAGTCAACATCATTGTTTGACTCTTCGACCACAGCCAAAGACTCGTGACTGACGTGATAAATAGACTTGTTTTTTCGATAATGTCTAGTGTGAATTTCAATCAGGATAAAAATGTCAGTCTGACTTAACGCATGTTGGTTGTTGCAGCGTGTCCTCCATTGCTGTCCGCCGAATGCCTTGATGGTGGTGATGACCAGGACGAATCACCTGCGAAGCCAACAGACTTCTGCTATGTCGCCTTCCGCTTCAAGGAGGTAGGCTACAGTTTTTCTCCAGCTCCTCGCCTCTCACTGCTGGTTGAGGTTGTATAAATCTGTTTCTCACGATTGAAACATTCAATAGAAATAACTGACAGCGGTTTTCTCTTAAAACTCCAGGAGTACAGCAGCCCCCTGCTGTCCGACCGCACGGTGGACTATTTGTACCAGTTGTTTGTAGAGTCAGAACACTGCGAGGAGGAGAAGGAGGAGGAGGAGCCAAAAGTGCAGGCGATTGATAGAGGTTATGAGAGTTCGCGGAGTCATGACTATAATCAACATGACTCCACCCCTTCACCTCCTTCCCAATGCGCCTCTTCTGTCCAAATGGTCCCAGAGCAAGAGTGCACGAGCGATGCCCTGCCCCAGGCCACCCAAGCCCTTACCTTAATCCAGAGCCAGCTCGTTGAGCTGGCCAAAAACTGTGGCAACGCGCTGCAGGACGGCCTGGTCAGCCCCAGCTTCTTTATGGAGCTGGAAAAGAAACTGGAGAAGATCCTCTACGAGGTAAGCCTTTGTCATCTTTGAGGCATTTTTTTTCCAGCTGATTCACTTGTTTGTACATTTTTAAAACTTCAGATAACAAACAGGAAGCTTTGGACATAGCATTGATCAGATTGGAGTTTAAAGGGGGCACATGATGAAAAACTCACTTTTCAGTGCTTGTGCACATACATTGGACTATCTGCAGTACCTACCAACCCACAAACTACCTTTTTACAGGTGTATTATATTTGTCTCACAAGCCAATCAGAGCAGGCTGAGGTTTTTAAAGAGACAGGCCCTAAAATGGAGAGTCTCAGACAGAGGGTGAATGCAGCTCCGGGTATTTTTACGACCCAGCAATCACATTTTGGTTTATGTTAAAATTTGCAGTGCAATGCATCATAAATATACACAGTGTTGTTACCCATCTTGGCATAAAAATAATTACTAAATAATGTGATTTAATCTTTTAATCATTGTTGTTGTACTTGTTCACTTCTATTCTTACGGACTTTAAGACAATATAGAGTTTTAATATGAAGTTTTAAATTTAAAGTATTACACAGTCCCATTGGATCCACTGAAAAAAGGCTGGCTTGTCAAGCTAAAAACAAAGCTGCTTTTCTGATGTAACTTTAGCTCAATATACATTTTGTATTTCAACTTTTTTGTCATTTCTGTGTTTGATTTAGACCCGCGCAGCCTACAGGCCTCCTCCAATAGAGGTGTAGAGCGCCATCTTCCTCCTCGTCATCATCACTGACGGCACGACGACAGTCTCCCTCCTCTTGGCATAAAACACCCAAGAAGACGTTGTCTAAAAATTACACACTGTAACAACAACTAAAAGGTCACAAACTGACAAAAATCATTTTTATTCACTATTTATTGCTTTAATATTTCTAGAAATGGGTTAAAATTCCCTTTGAATCACTGTATATTGTTATAAATGATATGTATATTTTTGTGAAAACCTTTTACATCATTAAAACATATCCTAAAACATATCCTAACTTGTATTGCTTTTTTGTCAAGAAAATGCTGTAAGTGTGAATTGTTGGTGCATCGGGCATATGATCTACCAGGCATATGATCAAATACGGTGCCCGGATTTTTCATGGAGTAATTTCATTCATTTCACGAAGTGCTCCACAAACAACACATATGTCACCACTTAGCACAACTATTCAACGATGAAATGTGTGAGTTTCATCAACTTACCATGGTTAGTTTTGATGTTTTATACAGAAATATACAGTCAGTCAAGCTATGTTTGAAACATCCATCACAGTTTACCTTTCCTCCTGTGTTAGCTTTCTGTTACCTTCCCCGGTGTTAACGGGTCGGTTTCAATCCGTGTCTTAAATCAGCTTTAAAATACACTAAAAACAATAACCTAATCCATTTTTTTGTCATCGCTTGGTTACCTTGTTAGGCTTCATTATCCATGAAAATATTTGGTTTATTATTTTTGGTGTGGGTCTCTGGGCCTTTTATTATCAGTATACCTCTCGAATTTCAATTAAAAAAAAAGAAAAATTAACATGAAGAGAATCATATAAATAAATAAAATGTAGTTGTGTTACCTGAATATTACTGAGGGGCATAGAACACATCTCTGAAATGAATTTGCTTGATTTATTTTTTCATTTTAAAATTAACAACTATATTAACATCTATGGTGTTATGGGTCAGTTTCGACGCATACTTCCCTGGCTTACTGAGGAAGAAGGGGCATTTTCCCCGGAAAGGGACAAGACATTCATCCACTGTCACCTCTGGACCTGGGCTGAACATCAGCAGGAGGACATTCACCCATCTCTCCCAGACATCCCTGATGGGAATAAGCTTGTCAGATCTTGCTCTGGTCTCTCTGTTGTCAAATCTGAGGACTCTTGATATCATTTGAAAGGTCTAAAGTGACTTTGTTGCCCAGAAAATATTTCTGCCTATTGATGCATCCCAGAGACTATCAGTGGCCTCATGGCAGGATCTGTACACTCCAGCAAGAAGAAGACCACCAATGAAAGCATCAAGGTATTCCTCATCAATGTCTTTACAGATGTCTCCATGGCCTTTTTTCCCTCAAGGTTTCTCATGTCATTTTGAGATGACTCTCTTTATTGACAATGGCATAAATAGCTCAAAACATGATTTTTATGTCAATGACTCTGGTCACAGCAAACCTTGTCACACCAGGGGTCATTTTGATGACATTTTCAGCAGCTGTCCTGCCATGTGCATGTTGAAGTACTAAACTCCTAAACATCCTACCATTGTTTGACATGAATCCTTCAGCAGGAGCAGCCTCAGCACCAGTGACCTCCTCATCAGATTCAGATGTGTCTGCGTCTTCTGGCTCGTCCTCCACATGGTCCTCTTCCTCAGAAACTTGCTCCTCTGCATCGCTATGCTGATCTGAGTCTTCTCCCTCATTTTCTCCAAAAATGTGATCTAGAACTTGGCTCACCGTAAATCTTCTTTTCATTTTTGCATGCTGCAAATTGGAGATGTGCCCTCTGCAAGTCAAATGAGTGAAGTGACCGAACATTTCTGGACATGCTCGTCTTTGTTTGTTTTGCTTTTTCACAGCTATACTGGACAAAAGAGCATCTCCTGAAGCTCACATGATTGGGAGAGGAGGTGTCTGTCAGTGTGTTGGCTGCCAGTGCACTTATGATTTCAAATTTGGCTCCAATTATTGCTTTATAATCTTATTTTTTTGACAGGGTCGAAACTGACCCTAACACCACAAAGGACATAATTTCAACCAGAGCATTTTCTAATGTAGTGAAAAAAAACATTTTTGTTTAATTTTGTTGAAATCAAGGTTCCTGACAAAGTCAAAAAGCGACTCTTTTATGCATTTAAAAACAAAAACGGGTTGGTGTCAACCCTAACACAAGAGGAAGGTTAAAAACAAAAACGGGTCGGTGCCGACCCTAACACAAGAGGAAGGTTAAAAACAAAAACGGGTCGGTGCCGACCCTAACACAAGAGGAAGGTTAAGAACAGAAACGGGTCGGTGCCGACCCTAACACAAGAGGAAGGTTAAGAACAAAAACGGGTCGGTGCCGACCCTAACACAAGAGGAAGGTTAAAGACCAACTTTCTTGAACTTTGACCTACTGTATTAACCCTCGTATTGTCAATTTGACCCGATTTCAAAATTTAAAATGCCATAAGTTTGGTTTTCTTCCATATAATTGCCTGAAAATTACATGGATGGTTCCACACTTCGGTCTTTGCAAGTAAAATTAATTATGACCATTTTTGTTAAATTTTGTGTGTTTTATTAAAATTTATAACACCTGTGGTCTTCCCGGGTCAATTTGACCCGGCCACATTTAGTGGTGCAATGGGTCATACTATTGCGCTTTCCAGCCCAGTGAACACGTGCACACACATGCACACATGTGCACACACACGTGCACACACACGTGCACACACAAACACGTACACATGCACACACACGCACACATGCCCGTGCGCGCGCCACACACACACACACACACACACATGCACGCACGCACACACTTCAGCAACAACCAGATCATCACAAAGAGCGGCTATGGGTCCAGACTCCGTAGTGGTAGTAGTGATTCCTGCTCTACATGGATGACATCAAGCTCAGGAATGAGCGAGAAATAGACTCATTGATCCACACCACCAGGATCTACAGCAACGACGCATGTCATTTGGATTGGTCAAGTCTGGCTGGATGGTCTCAAAGAGAGGCAGGATGATCAGAACTGAAGGGGTTGACCTACAAGAGTGCAACATAGGTGATATATCCAAGACAGCTATGAGTCCGCTGCAAGGAAGTCAACTACAGCCAAATACATCCAGAGAGTAACCCAAGTCCTGAGAAGCCAGCTGAATGGTAAGAACAAAGTCCGAGCCATCAACAAGTACACACTACCAGTCATCAGATACCCCGCTGGGATCATAAGCTGGCCAAAAGAGGAGATAGAAGCCACAGATATCAAAACAAGAAAGCTCCTCACCATGAACGGAGGGTTTCACCCCAAGTCCAGCACCCTGAGGCTGGACACTAAGCGGAAAGAGGGAGGCCGAGGACTAGTGAGCGTCAGAGCCACTGTCCAGGATGAAACATGGAAAATCAAAGAATGTATCAAGAAAATGGCCCCAAACTGCGAAGTGAATGTCTCAGGCAGCAGAAACCCAACAACAGTGCAGAGGAGGAGGTGGAGCAGACAACCTGGAGGGACAAGCCCCTATATGGCATGTACCACCATCAGATCGAAGAAGTGGCTGATATCAAGAAAACCTACCAATGGCTGAAAAATGCTGCACTGACAGACAGCACAGAAATCATGGCAGCACAAGAACAGGCCCTAAGTACAGAGCCACAGAGACCAGAATCTACCAGAGTTGATGAGACCCAAGGTGTAGACTGTCCAAAGATGTCCCCTGATATACAGCACATAGTAGCAGGGTGGAAGATGCCAGCTGGATCAGTGTACATGGAGAGGCAAAACCAAGTGGCTGGAATAGTGTACAGTGTACATCTGCACCCAGTATGGACTAGAAGTACCCAGATCCCAATGGGACATACCACCGAAGGTGGCTGAGAAAAAACTGGGCCAAGTTTCTGGAGGACTTCAGGTTCCAGACTGAAAAACAGCTCCTGGCTAACCAACCAGACATTGTGGTGGTGGATGAAGAGCAGAAGAGGGTGGTGGTGATAGATGAGGTCTATTATAACATATATCCCAAAAATTTATGTAAATATTGTGGTAATGTGTTGGAAACAAGTTGACTAAAAGGTGTAACACGGAATAATGTGATCATTTTATATTTCATGCTTTTACAAACCAGTCAAACAAGGCCGGGTCAATTTGACCCGGGAGGACAAAAGGTGTGACTATTTGCTGAAAATATTAAAAATATTAAAAATTTTGAAATGGTTTCAAAACAATATCCTAAGTAAACTTTGTCATATACCTGTCTGTGATATTCTACCAATTTCTGTGCCTCTAATAATAACCTTAGTGGAAATAATGCAGAATTTCTGTTTTTTTTTTTTACTAAAAAAACGAGTTATAATTTTATATAAATTAGATCTATCATACCATATATAACAAAAATAAATGTAAAATATATGTCAATATGTTGGAAACAAGTTCACTAACAAGGAGAAACAAAAAAAATTGAAAGAGATAATTTTACATATCATGCTTTACAAGCAGTCAAAACAGACCGGGTCAATTTGACCCTCAGCAGACCCGTCCCACAGTCAACCCTCCTCTGCTCCACTACTCAGCTCTGCCCCCCCACCCCCCTCCACTGCCTCTGACACACAGCCCCCCTGCTCCAGTTTGTCCTTCACAACCCTTCAGGTGAAGAACCAGTTCAAGAGGATAAACGTGAGGAAGGCTACGGGTCCAGATGGCATCAGCTCCAGGCTCCTGAAGTCCTGCGCAGACCAGCTGTGTGGGACTTTTGGACATCTATTCAACCTGAGCCTGAGGCTGAGGAAGGTACCACAACTATGGAAGACATCCTGCGTGGTACCTGTGCCCAAGACCCCACCCCCCAAGGACCCCACCAGCTTCAGGCCGGTGGCATTAACATCCCACCTGATGAAGGCCCTGGAGCGCCTGGTCCTCCAACATATCCGCCCTGTGGTGAGTCCATCCATGGACCCACTACAGTTTGCCTATCAACCTGGCATTGGGGTGGATGATGCCGTCATCTTCCTTGTGGACCGAGCCCTGTCTCACCTGGAGAAGCCTGGGAGCACTGTGAGGATCATGTTCTTTGATTTCTCCAGTGCTTTCAACACCATCCAGCCGACACTTCTGGGGGACAAACTGGAGACTGCAGGGGTAGATCAACATCTTACATCCTGGATAGTGGACTACCTCACAAACCACCCACAGTATGTGAGCACACAGGACTTCACTTCCGACACGGTGGTCTGCAGTGTGGGGGCCCCGCAGGGAACGGTTCTGACACGGTGGTCTGCAGTGTGGGGGCCCCGCAGGGCGCCCGGGGCCAGGGGGGCCCCCAGGAACGGTTCTGACACGGTGGTCTGCAGTGTGGGGGCCCCGCAGGGAACGGTTCTGATACGGTGGTCTGCAGTGTGGGGGCCCCGCAGGGAACGGTTCTGGCTCCGTTCCTCTTCACGCTCTACACTGCAGACTTCTCCTACAACTCACCAACCTGTCACCTGCAGAAGTTCTCTGATGACTCTGCTATCGTCGGCCTCATCACTGATGGGGACGATGGGGAGTACAGAGAAGTTTCCCAGGACTTCGTGGACTGGTGCCTGCGGAACCACCTCCAGATCAATGCGGGGAAAACTAAAGAGCTGGTGGTGGATTTCCGCAGGCAAACTCATCCCCCTCCAACACCGGTGAACATCCAGGGATCAGACATTGAGATGGTGACATCTTATAAATACCTGGGTGTTCACCTGAACAATAAACTGGAGTGGACAACAAATTCCTCTGCACTCCATAAAAAAGGCCAGAGCAGGCTGTATCTGCTCAGGAGACTGAGGTCTTTTGGAGTGCAGGGGACATTTCTGAAAACATGTTATGACACCGTGGTGGCATCAGCCATATTTTATGGAGTGGTTTGCTGGGGCAGCAGCATCACAGCTGCAGACAGGAAGAGGCTGGATAAGATGATCAAAAGGGCCAGCTCTGTCCTGGGATGCTCTCTGGACTCAGTGCAGGTGGTGGGAGAGAGGAGGACGATGGCTAAGCTGTCATCCATGATGGAGAAGGACTCACACAACCAGCACTGCTCCCAGTAGACCACATACACATTCACAACCAGCACTGCTCCCAGTAGACCACATACACATTCACAACCAGCACTGCTCCCAGTAGACCACATACACATTCACAACCAGCACTGCTCCCAGTAGACCACATACACATTCACAACAAACTGACCGGACACAAAGTGCAATAACAACTCATATGTGCAATTATATCATCTGCTCAATTATAGTAACTGGACAATTATTTATTAATATGCTGGACATATTTTAGCTTTACTTTTCTACTATGTATATATTATTTTATTTGTATTAATACTTTTTTTTTTTTTAATCTATACTTCTTGTTTATTGCACTATCCACTTCCTGCTGTAACATGTGAATTTCTCCACTGTGAGACTAATAAAGGAATATCTTAACACGACAGTGACATCTGGTCATCCTGCTGCCGTCCACAGGCTGGGCCTCTTCTTATAGCCATGAACATTATGTAGGGATTATTTCTGTTTTAGCAGCTCCGGTCCCTCCTGTAGTGTTTTTTTTTCTTTGTAAAGAAACAAACAACAGACAACAGACTAAAACCAAGGTGGTGATAAGGACAAAATGTAAAATGCAGTGACTGCATAATGGGACACACTTGTGACAAACGGGGCTGTTTTTTGGAAATGAAACTGAGAAAAATCCAGAACTACTAACACCACCTGATCATATAACAATGTATTCTCATACAACATTTGTTTGTTGTTGTTGTTTGTATGGTATCTTATGAAAAGTCATTCGTCATCTTTTATGCCCTTTCCTACAAATGTAAAGCATCAATTTCTACTCCAGTCTTTTCAAAATAAACTTCCTACTTCACAGGAAACAACTTAGTTAGGTTTAAGTAACTGAAGACTGTGGTTAAGTTACGTCACACCAGAAGAGGTTACACTATACCGCAAGTGGTGTAACTTAAGTATGGAAGTTACATACAAAAACTACTTATGTAGGTTTAGGAAGAGATCGTGGTCTTGGGTTAAATTATACTAGACGTACGAACAGCGGTCTCCAGGGAGAAAGTCTGGTGTTTTTTGAGCCACCCATCCACCATGACCTCCTCCTTACACACCGTTTGTCACTCTTTATGCTTCCTGCTTCACAATTACATGAATTACATACAAATTGATTTTGTGTAATGTATTCTGCATATCAACACATACCCGTCACCTGAACTACAGGGTGAGGCTCTGGTGAGCGTTGGTGGTATAGTGGTTAGCATAGCTGCTTTCCAAGCAGTTGACCTGAGTTTGATTCCTGGCCAGCGCAGTCATTTCCTGAGTCTACTCTCTGGAGATCAATAAAATATGAGAAAATTTCATGCAGAAATTTCGATAGTGCCACGGCGGATACTGCCGGGATGTGTACATTGTGATTAGATTCTTGATAGATTTCAAACAATTACTATTCAGTGAATGTAACCGAGTGCTCGTAGAGACTAGAAAACCTTATGGTTGCCATGGAGGGGCGTGGTCATAAACCCTGCTGCCGCTGTCTGTACGTCTGCATGTTTGAACAAAGAGGTAGAAAACTTTGGCTTATGTTCAGCTCAACTGCACAATTTATTTTGCCGTAACATAAAACAGACAATCAACTATGTACTTTCAGAAATGAAAATTACATGTGAACTAAGAAAACTCAAGAAATGCATTAGGTTTTCATTATGTTATTATTTGGTTACTGTAATCATTTCTACATTACCAATAAACAAATATGCAGCTTTACAGTGAGTACCTCCAACATTCAAATCTCATATTGCACTGTTTAACATTCACAAAATGTATATCTTCTTCTTGAATCTGTGCCCTCGCAACCACAAATGTGTGTAAAACAAAGTCACAAAAAATGCTGAGTGGGTGCAGGCTCATGTGAGAGGAAAGTTTTGTATCAGGGCAGTGATGATCTTCCATGTTATCTGCAAATACACAAAAAAATAGACATCTGTTAGACAGCATTATGGCAGCATGACATAAATAAAGCTCATACAGGTAGAGTACAGTCATTTAAAACACACTGATGCATGTCTCTCGCGTGTCTTCTGCTGGGTTACTGTCCTCATATGTGGTCCTCTGGGGGTCTTCTTCTAAGATCACTGGTCAGTGTGTGTGTGAATAAACACTTTAACAATATTTTGAATATTCACACACATATGCACACTTAACCCTCAGGCCTTGTTCCTTTTTTTTATATCAATACATGCTGTTCGTGGCCAAAGGTGGCCACTAACACCCATAATTTTTTTTTTTTTTTTTTTTTTTTTTTTTTTTTTTTAAATCTTATGTTGTTAGCTGCTTTTTCTGCAACATCAATTCTTGTCTTAAGTATAAACTATTCATTCCTTTTTAATTTCTTAACTCTTCAAATGCCAGTTTGTTTGCACAATACCCTGCTGGAAAACAGGCTCCACAGTGACCATTTATTATATTCTCAGTGCTACTGGTGTTACAAATAGTACAGTCTGAGACAGGTAACTGATAAACACCACTCTTTATTATGCATTTTTTTTTTTTTTGAGCAGTGACACAAAAACAAAAACTCCCTCTCGTTGTGTTCATGGCCAAAAATGGCCACCTCATAGCAGGTTAGCTGTTTCAAAGGAAGAGGGCAGCTTCGGGAGAGCGATAAAATGGGCCGCTTTAGAAAACCTGTCCACCACTGTGAGTATAAGAGTTACCTTGGGAGTCAGGCAGTCCTGTAATGAAGTCCAAAGCAATGTGGGACCAAGGGTGGCGGCCAGGAATGGGCAGAGGGCACAAGAGACCAGCAGAAGCCTGATGTTGGGCGTACTCCCGGGTGTCAGCGTCCATAGCAGGCCACCAGAACATCTCTTTAGGACCGCCAAGGTTCGTTTGGCACCAGGATGACAGGGGAACCGGGCAGTGTGGGCCCATTGAAGGACCTGGGGTGACACAGAGGTGGGCACAAACAACCTGTTAATTGCGCTGTTACCTGGGTCAGGATTCTGAAGTTGTGTCTCACGGACGACTCCTTCAATGCCCCTGGTTAAGGCAGCAACCACACGTTTGTTGAGGATGATGGACTCATTGGCTGGACTGGACTCGGGATCAGAATGCTGCTGGGAGAGCGCATCAGGTTTGGCATTTCTTGATCTTGGACAATAAGTAAGGGTAAAGTTGAATTGACTGAAGAAAAGCGCCCATCTAGCCTGTCTGGAATTCAATCTGTTAGCAGTTTTTATGGACGCTAAATACTTATGATCAGTTCAAATGACCAACGGCTGCTCGGCCCTCTCCAACCAGTGCCTCCACTCCTCCAAAGCCAACTTGACCGCTAGCAACTCGCGGTTGCCAATGTCATAGTTGCACTCCAGAGGTGAGAGACGCCTGGACAAGAAGGCACAAGGGTGCAGATGATTGGTGGGACCGTAGCATTGGCTTAATATATAATGTATAATAATATAGCCCCCACCTCAGTGTCAGAAGCATCGACCTCAACGATGAACTGCTTACTGGTGTCGGGCTGACAGAAAAAGTGCTGAGGTGAACAGTCCTTTTAACTGGAGGAAAGCCTTTTCAGCCTGCAAGGACCAATGGAAAGAGAGTTTAGAAGTGAGGCAGGTGAGTGGTGCAGCTACTTTACTGTAGTTTCAAATGAACCTCTGGTAAAAATTTACGAACCCGAGGAACTGCTGAAGCTCCACTCTGAAATTTATGAGGGCTAAAAGAGGTAGTCTAACACCTACAGAGAGGCCTGGACTTGTAACAAATTCTTCTGGGGGCTAGTAACAGACTCAAAGGTTGGGCTCACCAGCTATCCCCCAGGTCTACTGGTGAGTCTGCTCTTTTGGATGCACAGGACAATGAGAGATATAATGGCCAGCTTTTCCACAGTAGATACACTCACCCAACCCGAATCCTGCGGAGCCGCTCGTCCGGTGTGAATTTGGTGCGTCCCAGTTGCATGGGCTCCTCTGCAGATCAGGCAGCTTGTACTAAGTTGGTGCTGCACTCCAGGTTATAGACTGTGGGTCTGGACTGGCGCCTTGCTGAGGACAATTATTAATAGTTATAGCTACAGAAACCAGGGTACCTAAATCAGAGGGTCTATCTCTGGTGGCAAGTTCATCCTTTAATTGTTCACTCTTTTACCTTTTAACTTTTACTAAATACTCCCTGCAATGCTTCATCATTCCACTTGGTGTCAGCAGACAGGGTCCAAAACTCCATGGAGTAATCTTCCACAGACTGGTTTTCCTTGGTAGAGTGAGCAGCAGACAAAGCCTATCAGCAGTAACAGGTAGCTGGAGACAAAAGGAAGTGGTGATCAGGAAAAGGGCATAAAAACAACAGAGTAGTCAAAAACTCAACCAAGGATCAGATGCGAAAGAGCCAAGGTCTTTACCACACTGGGTTTAGCTACGAACTGGCGACGGCTGGAGAGGACGGCCCTTCTAATATACCACTGGGATGATTGCTGATCGTCTGCAGGTGTGGACAATTGATTACCACACCTCGGCCAGCCTCACCCGCTCAAACACACACACACACAAAGGACTCAAAGCCTGTAGTCTGAATGGGCCACGAACACAACAAAAGGTACTATCTGATAATATGATTTACCATTTACAGCCAACACATACCACTGTAACACCATGATTAGTGTGTAAAGTTATTTAAGTATTGATAAAGCAAGTAACCATACACCCACTGAGAAATGTAATGTAAACAAAATGAACGTGATAAACCAAGGTACGATAACAAATGCACCCAGAGACAGCACACACAGAAGCTGCTTCCTGGAATAATCCACTCAGCAGCTGTAGACAAATCAAAATGCACCCAGAAACAGCTTTTAAAGACTGATTCAACCATTTTCACCCAGCGTTAGATTTGACATATTGATTAAATGAAAAGCACCCAGATTAATGGCAACATTATTAATTACATTAATTATCATTATTAAGCATATAAATAAACAGATGTAGTAAAAAGACAAAAGTCATTTATAATTAGTTTGAGATAAAAATGTAAAAGCATGTACTGTGTAGCATGCAAAATAAAATGTCAAAAACATCAGTGCTGCTTTCAACAGTGAATCAGCAGAAACCACACCAAAAGTCTAGATGAATAAATAAACAAGCACTGGAGATAAAACGTGATTAAACCATTATATAAAACACTTACAAAAATATCATTATGTCATGGTTTAACATGTCATTAAAGACAGACAGAATTTCAAATTTCTAGCAGAATGTGTTGGCTGGAGAGGCTTTTACTCAGTCAACATACAATAAACTGGTCTGTGGTAACTGTAATATGTTGGATGAACTGATTACAATTTGATGGTCAAAGTCTAATTAAAATAAAGAGTAAAAGTGTGTAATGTTTAGAACATTATGATAGAAGTATATAATGTCCATACCCATGCTATATTATGTCCCATAAGTTGTTGCAGCAATTTTTGGGTTGATACCATTTGTTACACACATTTAGTGCTAAATTTAACATTTTTTTTAACCACAGGAGAATTGATAAAAATGATCAATAATTCCTCCAAAATACCACATTTGTCACGTCAGTCAATTCTTAAGTTTGTATACTTGTGTGTTTTTTTTCGTTTGCGTATGTATTTCCTGTTTTATTTTGTAGTCTGACTCTCCCTCTTGTTTCAGAGCACGTCACTTCCTGCCCTCCTGTGCTTCCGCGTTTTGAATGAATGAGATTCCCGACTCCCTCTCCTGCGTCTGATCATCGTTCCCCAGCCCTGATTGTGTTCACCTGTCCATAATTAGTCACTCCCCTCTTTAGTATTTAAGCTGTGTTTCCCCATCCTTCTGTGCCAGTTCGTCTTTGTACTTTGAGTGAAAGCGTCCTCGCGTCCTGTAGTGTAAGTTTCCTAGTGCTTTTGATTACTCCGCCTGTTTCTTCGATTACGTCTCAGCCTTACGATTTGGATTTGTCTGCCTGTATCTTGACTGACCTCCCGTGTACCGAACCTTGCCTTCAGTAAAGACTTTTGATTGAATCTGCCTGTCTCCCTGGTTGTGCTTCTGGGTCCACACACTTGTCTCACTTCGTGCTTCACAACATTAAGATACCAAGACCTTGAGGAACACCACAGAAGAAGACATGCTGTGATTTAGCACCAAAAACTTTCTGCAAGAATTGCACTTCTCTACAATTGGATGGTGAGTACTTCTGCTGTGGAAAGTGCTCAGAAACCCCCTTGTTGTTAATCTACTGAGGAGAGCCATCCATCCTCTGAATGCTCCAGGTCTCCAGTTTGTGTCTGTAAAGTTTCATGAGGCTGTGATTATCCTAGAGGTCACCACGGCTCATTTTATACAGTGAGCTCAATGAAATGGCTCCTATGGGGACTAACATCATCACACATGAATCCAGTTGGATTCATTGGATCCACCAGAGTCTCTGCTTTACACTGAGACCCAGTTTATGGGATTCAACACTGTTTATGGACCCAGTATGCAGAAATTTTCAGATACACCATGTGAATAATGTCTGTAAAGGGAAAACTCTCAGTACACAAGGTCAAGGGACCCCTTTGAAAATGTCCATGCCAGTTTTTCCTTGCCAAAGTTTAGCCCAAATTTGGAGCATTATCTAGCAATGTTCTCAACATGGCAGCATAACATGGTTGGTATCAATGGATTCCTCAGGTTTTCAAGTTTCATATGACATAGGATTACTCCAGCCTTAAAACTGAACCTACCACAGCCTCCGGAAGACAGTCAGAGGGTTAAATACTGGTCGGCTCAGCGGGGATGCTAACAGTGGCACGCTTCCTCGAGCTCCCCCGATCTGCAGCAAGGTTGAGCCACCGTATGGCGTGTTTTGAAACGTCAGCATCAGTGGCGGCACGGGAGACGGCACAGCATCTGTAAACACATTCACAGATTATCATACAAAATTTCATGAACCGCCATTGCAAACACCAGTTTCTATGTTTTAAAAGGTGACACATAACAACTAGCTTTTAGACTGAAAGGCTGCTGTCTGACATGGGAAGGTTTTCTATGCAATATTCAGAGCATTAATATATCATCATCAACTATTGTCTATGTAAAGATATAGAGGAGTAATGTCTCGCTAAGCAGAGAATGAAGAAATATGATCCAGGAAGGCTGGTTGGAGTGAAATAGCGATGCATTTTAAGGCTATTGCATGACAAAACACTGTATAATTATTTATTATTCTAAGAAGAAGGATTTTACAACTCTGAAGAGTTGTCATGTCAAAAAGTATTTTATCCTGCATGACTGCCTGAATTGTAATGTAAACAGTAAAGTCAGAGTCTACCAGAAATGTGCACGTGCCCGTATCTTGACCAACTCAGTGGTTTGCCAGATGATGTTGTGCTGCAGCCATACTTGAGCCTGGTTCAACTTTTTAGCCAGACATACCCTGCAGTGTTTTCTGAAGCCCCCCCACCCTGCAGTGGTTTCAATCAAATGAATTATCATGGCTGTGTTTTTTTTCTCATGAGTACTGAGTGAGTGTTCAGTTTGAAGACTGCTGAGTGACTTAAAATTGATTTTAATATTTATCACAATTACGTACGCAGGCGCAACATCTTCGATGTCATCTGGCTGAAAGACGTTTTCCCATTTATCCCTTTCCAGTTTATCCTTCTGCCAACATCATCATGGAGCATGTGAGCGAGGATGATCCATATCACACTGTCAGGATGTAACAGAGTTTCAGATGAAAACAGGACATCCTCTGGCAGACCCTCCATTCGATTACAGTCAATCTTCAAAACGTTTTTTAGCGCCACATCTATGTTATAAAACCAAGACTACAAGAATGTTTCTCTCAAAGATCTACCAAAAGTTTCTTAAGTCTCAAAAAACCTATAGAGTAGCTCATATGAAAAGCATAATTTAATGTATTGGAGTAGTCTGTGTATGTTCATATTACTATGGTTTTGTGTTTGAATTAATCTGATATTTATTACAGAATCAATAACTACTGACCAACAACCTCTGTTTCCACTCTGCTAGAAATTCAATATTTAGTGTATATATTAGCATAGATCATGTAAAGGGTCAAAGCAAGGGTCTGTGCCTAACAATTAAAATCTGTACATTTATTAGATTTTAAAAGCCGATGCGTGTGTGAACCACTGTCAGTATTTGACAAAATAGACAATTAAATGATGTTTAAAACTGTGTTTAATCTTACTTTATTCATGCAGCAGGAAAGGATGAGTCATCAGATAGGTGCCACTAAGCTGTAAACTGCAACAGAACACAGACATGTATAACATTATTGTATGTTAATCTTAATTCAGCCACCGGCTCATCCCACCCAGGTCCAGGTCTAAGCACTCTGTGCTGCACACTGCCATCAGTCTAATACCACAGCCCCCTGATTTACTTCTATTCTTTGCTACACTTGATATATCTTTACATATTATACTATGCTTACGATTGATTTCATACTATCGAATGACATATTGTGAAAGAAATATCCTTCCTCACATATACTGTATATTATATACATAATATACTCTTACTGTATTGCTAGACTATATTATGTTCTATTATATATTATTACTAATTACATTGCACTTTTTACTGTATCTTACACCTCATACTATACTGTACAATGTCATACTTTTCTATGTTAATATGTTATATTGTCTTACCACATCATATACTATATTTCTGTTTTACTATATTAATACAGACAGCACTGAGTATCATTACTTAATCACAGTAACATTACATACTACTCTGGAGTACACTGTTTACATATATACCAGACTTGCTGTTATTAATCTTACTGTCTTTGTCTTGTAACTTTTTATTTTAACTTGTCACTACCTGGCAAGTTCATCTTTAATTGCACTTGTTAATTTTGCACAGTGTCTATTCATACTTGTGTAATATTCCTCTTGTTTCATTCTAGTTATTCTTATTACTACTTCAGTATTTATTTGTACTTATTGTCTTTGTACTGCTGTAACACCTGAATATATTAATCATTTGAGAGAAAACGGACACTTGACTATCTTAATCCCCATTATGATTATCATTACAGTGGAGGTAGAAAACAGCCTGTTCAAGGTGCTCCTCGGTCTATTTAACTGGTTAACCACCGCGACACCGCGGAGATAACGAGGGAGGTGGAGGAGTGAAAATATTTAATTAATAAAAAAGGAGGCGGAGGAGGAACCGCCTCCTTTCAGTCATAACGAGGGAGGTGGAGGAGTGAAAACCGTCCTCCTTTCAGTCATAACGAGGGAGGTGGAGGAGTGAAAACCGTCCTCCTTTCAGTCATAACGAGGGAGGTGGAGGAGTGAAAACCGTCCTCCTTTCAGTCATAACGAGGGAGGCGGAGGAGTGAAAACTGTCCTCCTTTCAGTCATAGTCTCGCATCTCAGTAACCTTAAGCAAACATGAAACACGGGTTATCTGTCAGTGTGACCGATTAACCTACTGAGGAGGACATGTACCGTTAAATCATCAAATTAATGTACGTCCATAAAGCCGTTTAGTAATCAGAAAAAAACGCTACAGAAATTGCCTGATAATTATCGCATTTTAAGCTTTCTTCGGTATCAAAGTCACCCCGTCACATTTATCTGTACATCCATGGCTACAATAAAAACAGATACTACTGACAGATAATTCGGCATACTGTTATACAGACATTATTAATTATCTATACAAATATCAGCTAAAACGTGGCTCAAAGGAGTAACATCATACCAGAACGGTCCGTCATGTTAGCTAGCTAACATTAGCTTACTACAGGGTCTTGCGCTCAGGGCTGGATCAAAATAACCAGGGCAGGCAACGTTAACGTTAATAAATGATAAAATCAGCCACTCACAGACAGAAATACATCCCGTCCAAATGGGAGATTGTTAGCTTTATCTCTAATCTGATGCTATGTTAGCTTGTGCTAATGTGCTGTAACTTAAGCTAACTTGGCCTGCCATGATTGCACATTTCAGAATTAAAAACAGCATACGAAGCAATCAAATACGTTATCTATGACGGTATAATTTTACTAGGCAGCTGTACAAATAAAGCATATTTGAACAGCACAGTTTAGCATTAGCTGCTTACCTTGGTCGTATCCTCCTTGTCCTCGCGATGAGAGCACTTCCGCCCAGAGAGCGCAGTTAGCAACCGGACTCAGCCGTTAAGTATTTGAACAGGGGAAAGGCGCGTGCGGATCGGCGCGTCTTGTTACCATGGCAAAGAATGTAGTTCCTTCATCAAGGCATATAACTTCTAGAACTTTCAGCACATATAAAGGGGTGGGCGTACACCGAGTCCCTGTATTTCGCTGGAGTTGGACGAGCAGATAGTGTGTGGTTAGACACGTCTCCGTTGACTTTGAGCAGTGCAGATCGGCGCATTTACAGCTTGTTTTTGCTAGCAGAACATCCGCATCTTGAGAAATGTAAGTATTTATTTTATTTACTTTATTTTATCATTTTAAGATTGATATCCCATAACAGTGCTGATTCATGAGCTGATAAATGAGACAGTATATTTACTCAGTTAGTTCTTTGGCCTTGTACTTTCAGGGCTCTTCCTGTGCAGTTTAGTTTGCTATAATCCAGTTATCACATTTGGAGATATCTGCGACTAGTCCAAGCAAACGGAGAGATTCAGTTTTAGCATGTTTTGTAGAGGTATATCAAACCCTACTGAGCAGTAATTTTCTGTCTTTTCTGAAAATGGGATTACCATTTATATGCTAACAGCTTTTATATTCAGTATTTATGCCCCTATCAGATCTATTACCTCACCTACTGGTTAACTGGTTACACTACAGTAGGTGAGCTCATTATATCAATGTATATACTACTATACTGGAACGGTTTAACTATATTTTGCTCTTGTTCACTTGGTTCAAAGTGTATCGGGCTAAAGTCTTACGACAACTACATTACAGTGTGTTGTAAAGCGAGTCATTGTTTCAATGCTAACTAGAACAAAGACAGTAGATAGTCTTACTATCGTAGATAGTAGTTTATGCTTCATTTGAACATCTTTGCACCGTCTTGTGCTTAATCTCAGAATAGATATGAAGAAAATTTCTGATTACTTGGACCGTCTTTACATCACCAAACCTTAGCGTCCCTTCACTCAAATCTTTACATTGTGATCCTGCCTAGACAGAAATAATTATCAGTGTGAATGCTGTTCAACAGGATCGCTGTCTTTCTCCATCTGAATGCAATTTCTAGTTTTAAAATCTGTTCAATGTTTTAATTCAGTTTTAGGTTTGGTCCGAGCAACAGGTCCGAATCGTCATCATGGTCAGTGCCGTGCCCCAGGCCACCCGAGCCGTCAACTTCATCCAGAGCCAGCTTGTTGAACTGGCCAAAAACTGTGGCAACACGCTGCAGGATGGCCTGGTCAGCCACAGCTTCTTCATGAAGCTGGAAAACAACCTGGAGAAGATCCTCTACGAGGTAAGCCTTTGTCATCTTTGAGGCATTTTTTTCCAGTTGATTCACTTGTTTGTACATTTTTAAAACTTCAGATAACAAACAGGAAACTTTGGACAAAGAATTGATCAGACTGGGCAGAGTATTTCACAAAAATGAATTTTAAATTGACATTTAAAATCTTATTAACAAGGCACTAGGACTATGACTTAGCCTACCTCAGTAATATGTGATGTATTATAAGGGATCTTGTCAACCTGTTTCTCCAAATCCCAAAAATCCCAAAACCACTCCAACTGAAATGATGTTTTAAAGGGGACACATGATGAAAAACTCACTTTTCAGTGCTTGTGCACATACATTGGACTATCTGCAGTACCTACCAACCCACAAACTACCTTTTTACAGGTGTATTATATTTGTCTCACAAGCCAATCAGAGCAGGCTGAGGTTTTTAAAGAGACAGGCCCTAAAATGGAGAGTCTCAGACAGAGGGTGAATGCAGCTCCGGGTATTTTTACGACCCAGCTATCACATTTTGGTTTATGTTAAAATTTGCAGCGCAATGCGTCATAAATATACACAGTGTTGTTACCCATCTTGGCATAAAAATAATTACTAAATAATGTGATTTAATCTACTTAATTTAATAATTGTTGTTCTTATGGACTTTAAGACAATGTAGAGTTGTAATTTGATTGTTTTTATAACAGCACTGTAGGTGAAGTAAAATTTAAAGTATTACACAGTCCCATTGGATCCACTGAAAAAAGGCTGGCTTGTCAAACTAGAAACAAGGCTGCTTTTCTGATGTAACTTTAGCTCAATATACATTTTGTATTTCAACTTTTTTGTCATTCCTGTGTTTGATTTAGACCCGCGCTGCCTACACGCCTCCCCCGATAAAACCGGTGAAGAGTGATTTTGACATCATCAAACCGCTCGCCAGAGGTGGCTTTGGGTGAGTAAGACAGACTGCTCTCTTTGTGTTCACACTGACTCTTTGGATAGTGCAGAGAGTCCAGTCAAAACAGAAACGAACCTGAAGTGTGATGTAGAGTCATTTTGTTCCATGTGGACACTCAAATCGGAGCTGATATTCAGTCATAAAAGCTGCTCACGTTTCCTTTTCTCTCTTGTCCAGGACTGTAAACCTTGTGCGTCACAAGAAGGCTGGTCAGGTCTTTGCCATGAAGCAGATCAAACTGCAGTACGAGGAACAGAGGGATGAGGTCCTGCTGGAGCGTGACATCCTCTCCTACCTTGACAGCTCTTTTGTCGTCTCCATGTTCTGCTCATTTGAGACTAAGGAGCACATGTACATGGTGATGGAGTATGTGGGAGGTAAGGAGGTTGTTTTGGATTGGTCATACATGCATGTACACTAGATCCACTGTACACATCTGGCACACTCTAAGAAGACCTACACATAGCATCTGACCTGTTATGTCTCTCTCTGACCTTTCAGGTGGGGATGTTGCCAGCTTACTGGAACACCTTGGGTGTTTTTCTGTGAACGAGTCCCGCTTCTACATCGCAGAGCTGGTCTTAGCGTTGGAGTACATCCACAGCCATGGCATCATCCACAGGGACCTCAAACCCAACAAGTGAGGCTTCAACCTGTCCCTTTGGAGAGGACATTTGGAACATATTGTATTATTTTTCCATGTCTGGTTTCATTGATTTACAATAATAAGTATATGCATAGATTTACATAAAGCAGCATACTTGCCCACTATGTAGAAAGTAAGCCCTCAAACTCCCAATGACTTTCCTATTTGTCCCTCTTGCTGTTGAAGTGGACTAATCCTGGCATATAGTGTAACATGAGACATGCTCTGCTTCCCTCCATTGTAGTCTTCTGATCACAGCCACTGGACACATCAAGGTGGCTGATTTCGGGTTGTCCAAGTTAGGGTCAGCGAACGTGGCAGCCTGCCTGACTGAGGAAGACTGTCAGCGAGTTGCCAGAGAGTTCACTGATGGAGAGGTTAGTTTCTGCTTTTCTTCACTTATTTAAACTTGTGTAAATCTGTGTTAAATGTATTTTCCTACTTCAATTTCTGTTTCTTCACCTCTTTCATGTCCTCCTACAGACGCCCGGTACGCCTCTCTTCATGGCTCCGGAAGTGTTCCAGAAGACTGGCTATGGAAAGCCCGTGGACTGGTGGGCCACAGGGATTATTCTCTATAATTTCCTGTATGGCTTCACACCTTTTGATTATGGCCAGCCCAGCGACCTTGTGGACAATGTGATCGCAGGTAAGACTCTTTAGCTCCATTCATTATCTTCTCATCACATGCAACCTTTCAACACGTTTGTCATTCTAGCAGTTCAGAATGAATCTTTTAGTCACTGTTAACTTTAAAATCTGGCACAAAGGAGCTTTCATTTCTGGTTTCTGTTAAATTTGGGATTTCATTTTTTATGCCATATTTCTGATGTTTTCTTCTAAGAATGATGTCATTCAGTAAATTCATTGATCAAATCAACTGACATGTGCTTCTTGTCCAGATGACATCTCCTGGCTACCTCATGGCGGCTATGAACTACCAGACGATGTCAAGAACCTTGTGAGTCTCCTCTTGGACAAGAACTGCGTGACTCGTCTTGGTACAAGTAAGTGACAGCTTTACTAACGACAAACAGTATGAGAAACAGAGAAACTGTATTTCTATTGGAGTACTAAGTGGTGTCATGGTTAGAGGTGAGCTACATATAAAGTGATAATGTTGTCCATAGAGAGACTAGACCCTGAGAGCTCCAGAGACCTTTGAAGGCAGTGTGGAGTGTTTGGATCAGGTATCAGGTCCAACATGTGGAGATGTACAAACTAAATGTTGTCGTGTCCCTTCTTGTCCAGGAGGAGCCGATGAGGTGAAAAGACACCCGTTCTTCCAGGACGTGGACTGGAGCGACCTCCATAATCAGACGGCTCCTTATGTCCCCAGCCTGGAAAACGAGGAGGACACCAGCTGCTTTCAGGGTAGGTGCCAACGCAGACACATTGACAAAGGCTGCGGTCGAAAAGTGTTTTTCTCTGAGGAAAGTTCCTGACGGATTGAAATGACCCCGAAGTATCTGAGTAGCAGCCGTGATGAGAGCTGGTCAGACTCTCTAAATGCTGAGGAACGGAGCTTGAGTGCTTCCTTTCTTATCTCCTTTAGCTGAGGATGCACTGGAGCATCCTTTACCAAAGGAAAGGAGATAATGCCGTCCCACAATTCCTTGCAGCCGTAACATTTAAAGTGACGCATCATTCTGCTGTTCATGAAAACAAACAATATGCTCATCTTGCATATTATCTGTCTTACATGTTGATGTGAAGTGTTGCAGCAGCAGAAGGACCTGTGGTATCTCTCTCACACACCGTGGTTTGAAGCAGCCTGTCAATGAAGGAGCTATTTAATAACACACAAGGCCAACATGCGCCGTTTGTAGTCCATCTCTGAAACATTGTAGTCAGTCAACATCATTGTTTGACTCTTCGACCACAGCCAAAGACTCGTGACTAACGTGATAAATAGACTTGTTTTTTCAATAATGTCTAGTGTGAATTTCAATCAGGATAAAAATGTCAGTCTGACTTAACGCATGTTGGTTGTTGCAGCGTGTCCTCCATTGCTGTCCGCCGAATGCCTTGATGGTGGTGATGACCAGGACGAATCACCTGCGAAGCCAACAGACTTCTGCTATGTCGCCTTCCGCTTCAAGGAGGTAGGCTACAGTTTTTCTCCAGCTCCTCGCCTCTCACTGCTGGTTGAGGTTGTATAAATCTGTTTCTCACGATTGAAACATTCAATAGAAATAACTGACAGCGGTTTTCTCTTAAAACTCCAGGAGTACAGCAGCCCCCTGCTGTCCGACCGCACGGTGGACTATTTGTACCAGTTGTTTGTAGAGTCAGAACACTGCGAGGAGGAGAAGGAGGAGGAGGAGCCAAAAGTGCAGGCGATTGATAGAGGTTATGAGAGTTCGCGGAGTCATGACTATAATCAACATGACTCCACCCCTTCACCTCCTTCCCAATGCGCCTCTTCTGTCCAAATGGTCCCAGAGCAAGAGTGCACGAGCGATGCCCTGCCCCAGGCCACCCAAGCCCTTACCTTAATCCAGAGCCAGCTCGTTGAGCTGGCCAAAAACTGTGGCAACGCGCTGCAGGACGGCCTGGTCAGCCCCAGCTTCTTTATGGAGCTGGAAAAGAAACTGGAGAAGATCCTCTACGAGGTAAGCCTTTGTCATCTTTGAGGCATTTTTTTTCCAGCTGATTCACTTGTTTGTACATTTTTAAAACTTCAGATAACAAACAGGAAGCTTTGGACATAACATTGATCAGATTGGAGTTTAAAGGGGGCACATGATGAAAAACTCACTTTTCAGTGCTTGTGCACATACATTGGACTATCTGCAGTACCTACCACAAACTCCACAAGCTCCACAAACTACCTTTTTACAGGTGTATTATATTTGTCTCACAAGCCAATCAGAGCAGGCTGAGGTTTTTAAAGAGACAGGCCCTAAAATGGAGAGTCTCAGACAGAGGGTGAATGCAGCTCCGGGTATTTTTACGACCCAGCAATCACATTTTGGTTTATGTTAAAATTTGCAGTGCAATGCATCATAAATATACACAGTGTTGTTACCCATCTTGGCATAAAAATAATTACTAAATAATGTGATTTAATCTTTGTTTTTATGAAGTTAAATTTAAAGTATTGCACATTCCCATTGGATCCACTGAAAAAAGGCTGGCTTGTCAAGCTAAAAACAAAGCTGCTTTTCTGATGTAACTTTAGCTCAATATACATTTTGTATTTCAACTTTTTTGTCATTTCTGTGTTTGATTTAGACCCGCGCAGCCTACAGGCCTCCTCCAATAGAGGTGTAGAGCGCCATCTTCCTCCTCGTCATCATCACTGACGGCACGACGACAGTCTCCCTCCTCTTGGCATAAAACACCCAAGAAGACGTTGTCTAAAAATTACACACTGTAACAACAACTAAAAGGTCACAAACTGACAAAAATCATTTTTATTCACCATTTATTGCTTTAATATTTCTAGAAATGGGTTAAAATTCCCTTTGAATCACTGTATATTGTTATAAATGATATGTATATTTTTGTGAAAACCTTTTACATCATTAAAACATATCCTAAAACATATCCTAACTTGTATTGCTTTTTTGTCAAGAAAATGCTGTAAGTGTGAATTGTTGGTGCATCGGGCATATGTCCAAAAACAGACAAAGCTAATGAACTCTCTACCAGGCATACGATCAAATACGGTGCCCGAATTTTTCATGGAGTAATTTCATTCATTTCACGAAGTGCTCCACAAACAACACATATGTCACCACTTAGCACAACTATTCAACGATGAAATGTGTGAGTTTCATCAACTTACCATGGTTAGTTTTGATGTTTTATACAGAAATATACAGTCAGTCAAGCTATGTTTGAAACATCCATCACAGTTTACAGACCAACTTTCTGCTTGAACTTTGACCTACTGTATTAAATTGTAGCTGTGTGCTAGAGATGAGTGGATCAGCTCTGACTTCATCAATTGGCATACACGCATAAGTCATCCAACTATCAGCAAATTATTATCTCCAGTTTAGATACCTGTACTGGTCCTTGTGGGATACACTGACATTCTTCTTATTAAAAGTAATTATTAAAACTGCAAGCCATACATCACTTTTGTGTGCACAGTTAGGGTGCACTCACTTTAAATGACGAGGTATGCTTGAAACAAACTAGTTCATACAAAGGGTTGTCTCTCGAGGCCAAAGTGCTCCAACTAGGGGTGGGACGGGTCACATCCTTCCTTCTTGTCAAAACCTGGTGCCTGGATTACCCACAATGCAACGTGGGTACCGGCCAGAGATGCAAGTGTGCTATGCTTGTTGAGCAGAGCCTTATAAGAGGAGAAGGCCACAACACAGCACGACGCCACACAGCTCCCACCGGAGATATTAAAGGTTTTATACTTTTCACGCATGTAGTAGTACTCCTAACACCAGGAAATACACTTTGCAGATGTTGTGTGTAAAACTGGAGGCATTCCCCATTAATGGTACAGTATTTCATTTTGTCTGTGATGGTCTACTGCAACAGGGATGTGAGGACAACATTTAGACAGCCTCCTTGCATCTCCAGCATGAAAACCATGCTTAAGTTCAGGTAGGATTTTCAACCATCAGCAGCCCTTTAGAACTGTGTTTGACGATTATAACATCAGATGTGACTGACAGTGCTTTAGGGATCCCACAGTCTGCTGTACTGACATATTTGGTGGTATGCTTTTCTAATATTGCTCTATTTAGTCATTAAGTGTCACAATGCAAGCTTGTTTAGTGAAGAGCGCAGTGCACCCTATACACAACACATATTTCAATGTAAAGATGCACACACCACTGAACAATAGCCTGGTTCAGCTGAAAAAAACAGAGGTTTTGTTTTTCCTCCCAAACTTTAAAGAAGCTACATAAAAGGATCTTTCATTGTGAGAGCCATAGCTCCAAATACGTGTCCACCAGCTTCAGAGTTCAATAACCATATTATCTAATCCACAGTTCTGAAGTGGAAATGATTGTACAGGCACACAAAATGTTATGTTCCAATCAACTGCTTCACATGCACACAACTACATGAACAGTAGCCTAGAGTGAAGCTTAAGACATTGTTTTAGTTTTAGTTACTTTATGTTTGCTAGCTACTAGTAGTTGATTTTTATGTATTTAGTTTCACAGTAGTTTTAGTTAGGTTTTGTTAGGGCCAGGTATAAAGTCTCAGAAGTATGTAGCTACATACAGTATATATACAAAATACTGTACATGGTTGACTGTGTAAGAAAATGTTTAATTCTTTGTGCTACTTTGGTGGGAAGGAATCGTGAAATAGTGCCCATCTCCTGGAAGGTCTGTTGGTTCATGCTGTCTCTTTTACTGGTAGTGATATATTAGAGCTGAAAAACTAAAACTGATATGAATTTCTATTCCGTTTTATGTAATATTTATTATTTTTTATGCAATATTGTTTCAGTTTAGTGTTTCTTATAGGATATAGTTTTTTTATGTAGTTTGGTGGAAGGACTCTGCCAAATCTAAAAGACAGTTAGTATGATACGCTCACCTTTGTTTTTACTTCCGAAAGTAAGATCACTCTCTACAGTATGGTGGAGTAGTGGAGTCAATGCATCTCTGCAGCTCGTCTAATGAGTACGACTTATATGTGAACAAAATGAGGGCCATGAGTACATGTGAGTACAAATCATGTGACCCTTAAATGTGTGTTATACAAAATATATAATAATATTTCTCCACACTTTTATTGAATCGGATCAAATGTGTCATTTGAATTAATTCAGGTTCAGATTAAAACTCATGTGTCAAACTCAAGGCCCGCGGTCCAAATCCGGCCCGCTACTTCACTTTATGTGGCCCGCGAGGGCTTGCAAAGAATATAGAATGCATATCATTCAATTCTATGATGCTTCACAGAAGTACTGTGTCTTTAAACTGCATATCCCACAATGCATCTCGATTTTGTGACATGCGCACTGTAGCATCTCAGTATCAGCGGTTTCCAGTAACAGCACTGTGACGCCTACTTAGCCAGTTTTCAGACCCCTCTAGCGAGTCTTTCAAAAAAGAAATTAGCGCCAAATCTAACAAGTTTTTCTGGTGCTATGGAGACTTTTGGAGACTCTCCATGAAAGCAGGTATCGTTCTTCCTCTTCTCAATGAGCAACGGGTTCTGCCGTGGACCCCTACCCGGTCCCAAAGCTCTCGTAGGGGGCCCGGTCCTCGTCAGCAGTCCCTCCTAGCTGCAGTCAGAGCTGTTCACCCCTCCACATCCAGACTGAATGAATCCTGCCTGCACAGAGTCGCCGCTGGCTGATGTAAATGTACAACTCTGGGAATCAAGCCCTGAATTTAAAAAAAGTAACTTTTTGTCTTCAGAGCTAGTTATTAAATATATTATTACTAAAACTAATACTAATCAAATTCAGAGGCAATTTTATAAAATGATCTAGAGTAGATATATTTATATAGTCTTATATAAATATATCTATCTATCTATCTATAGGCCCTTTGAGGGGAACCATGATGCTGATGTGGCCCGGGATGAAAATGATTTTGACACCCCTGCCCTAAAACATCCGCTGCTTTTGGTCTATTTGACTCTAAATGGGACCATAATTTATTAAATGAACATCATGCTGTATTGAAGGAGACTTGGAACGAGTGACTGAGGCCATAAACTCATGTTTACAATGTTTACTGAGATAATAAATTAGTAAAGAAGTAACGTGATTTCTCATAGACTTCTATACATTTTGTTGAATGTTATCAAGTTATTTTTCCCTCATTTTATTTTCTTTCGCCCTCAGAAGAGGAAGTGGAAAGCCATTAGCGCTTTTCTCTTGCATTTCCATGCTTTCTGTGTTTCATTGTATTTCACACTGGCTTAGGCCAACTATAATCGCTTGACAGTCATGAAGCTGCCTCATATTGAGCAGGTCTGTGAAAATAATATCTAGTGATTGTCCCACTTTTGGCTTATATAGCTGGTTCACCCACCATGTGTAAAAAATGGTGATGGTTGTGCTTATCTAATACCGGACAGTGAATGGAAAGAATCCTCTTCTGGTGAAGATGGAAGAGAAGCTAAAGTCCCAACTCTGCAAATCTGTCTTTAAATGCAACCAACACACGAATTGAAAGAAAAAAAGAAGTACATCTGATGACTGTGTGATAAAAAGAGCCCCTAAATATTTTAGCATGGATACTAGCATGACTGGCATCACTATGAAGTATGCTAACAGGGATCTAGCTTGGACCTGAGCCCCCTCCTCCCTCATCTCCACAGTCCCTTATTCTAGCACTACCTGCGGACCTGCATATAGATGGAAAGTGACACCGTGATTGTGTGCGGGGCCCGGCCACGCTCAGATGAGGGTGTCACTTCTGCCTAGCCTGATTGCAAGGAGTTAAATTGAGGGAGAAAAGCTCAGGAGCCAGTGGTTATCTGCTCTCCCTCTCTCTCCCCCAAATTAGGGGAATGAAAACAGACATCAGTAGAGGCCAACAGTCCTACAGTATCACAGGGCATCCGTGGCTCAAGGGGGTTCGACCCTCAGCTTCTGTCCCAAGTGTCCGTAGACCCAATACTGAACCCTGAATTTCTCCTGATCAAGCTCTCTGCCTTTGTGTATGATTGTGTATGAATGAGAGGTAAGTGCTTTGGCTAAAAGTACAATGTAAATGTAGGCCTCTGTTGGTCTGTATTTGATTTACAGTAAATTGATAATAATTCAATAATAAATTATTATAACTAATCCTGCCTATTTTTTGTTCACATTCAAACATTTATGTCACATCTTAAATGCGTTTGTTAGCTTTACAGGCTGTTCTCACACAGTTTGTACCTATCCCTGGAAAGCAATGGAGTATAATTTATATATAACCCATGTAATCAATTCATAATCCACCTAACTGTGAGCCAAGAAGGGCGACTTGTATAAAGAGTGACAAAGTCTGCATAGGAGCATGCCGGGTAGGATGATTGGTTCTAAAAACACAGTGACTTTTTTGTCACGTATAACTTCTGTACTTACGTAATACCATGTCCATAGTTTTTTTTAAACCAAACCCTGATCTTTTCCAAAACCTAACCAAGTAATTTTGTTTTTGACCACTAGTAGCACTATGGGTACTTTTTTTAATGGTTTGTTTGACTCATGGCACGAACATTTAGACACATGTGCACATGGGTGACACGATACATATTCCTACTAATGGTTTCACTCTCCAATGAAATGCAACCTTAACATGGTCGAGGAGTTTTCATGCAAGAGTGACCCTGGGAAAGTGTTGTTGGAAGCAATAGCTCCGGGTGGGTCTCCCAAGGCAAAGTGCCAGGTCCCAGATCAAACACAATTCACTGACCGTATATGAATCAGCCAGAAAAGAGTTGTGGTACCTAGGAAACCAGGGCCTGTGTCTGGTGGCTGGGTTTTGACACATGGGACTTGGCTGGGCATAGCTGTCACCCTGTGGGCCCATTACTCACAGGGATAGGCACTGGGGTCAGATACATTGGGATGATGATGATTGGGAGGAACAACAACCTGCCTGATCTGAACCTAAGTGTTGTTGGACTTTTGTGCTAGTCATGGATTGACCATAACAATCGCCATGTTCACGCATAGGGTGGTTCATAAGTGGACTTGGTACCAGAGCACCCTAGGCCAAAGACTGATGATCGGCTTTGTGAACTGGAAACATCTGGCTGAGTCCCCTGTGCGCAAAGTCTCTAATTCCCACCTCTTGAAGGATTTTTCAAGGGAGGCTGGGTACATGGAAGCGGAGTGGGCCATGTTCAAAACCTACATCGTGGAAGATGCTGCTAAGAGTTATGGTCCGCTCTGACTGGCTTGCAAGAATAGTTGAATCACATGACTGGTTTGTCTTATCTCACAGCTTGTGGGCTGGCAGGCACTCCAGATACCCAACTGTATGTGCACAAGCACAAAAAATGAGGTTTTTAGAGTAGAAGTTTTTAGAGTAGAAGTTTTACTGATCTACATTTGGTCTACAGTTGGACCTATAGCCTAGTTACAATAATAGACTAGAAAATTTCTTGCAGAAATGCCAGGGGGGCTACTGCCAGGATGTGTACATTGTGATTAAATTCTTGTATGTGTGTGTATGTAGAACTAAAAGTTCATAAGTTAAGAAATAGGGTGTAGCTAAACATTTTCCAACATGGCTCTTCTCTGAAGCCTTGAAGCTCCTGATAATTAAACCTCCGTAAACCCACTGATGTAAATCTCTGTCTTTATGAATGGAAGCTGAAAGGTCACACTAATGCTATTCCACAAACCAAAGCATACAAGCACAAATAGACCTTTTAGCTTTTAAATCCATGTTGAGGTCTCAGCTGTTGCCTCCTCTAATGAGAGTCCAGCTAATGCAGAGCGCTCAAGTATTCTTTAGGGTTAAAATATTGGCACGACTATAAGGAGAGTGTCACTTAAGCTACAAGCCGTGAGCTCATTTAATTTTCGAGTGTCAGCAATTTCTGCGAAACCTTCATCTAAAAATAGGAATTAAAGGACAGAAGCGTGAGGCACTTTGAAATCTAATGTCGACGACTAATCCCTGAAGAGAGAACTTGATGGATCAGCACGTGACAGATCAACTGTCGGAGAAATTATGAATGTGTGCCGGCAGCTTGTGTTTGTGAATCGGGCTTTCACTGCGGTGTGCGTGATATGGACGGGTTTTCTCTCTCTGCTTAGAATAAATACTAATCCCTTAGACATCGAAGCACATGTGTGCATCAACTGAAGGCACAGATGCACAGCGACTAGGCCATATGAAGAGATTAGAGATGCCAGGAATCATGAATGACTTTGTTTTGCTGCCAGTTTCTGATTCGTTGATAATTTTCTCAAAGGCACGTGACAAAGATACAAAAAGGGAAGGTCCAGAATGAGGTGACGGTCCAAGGCACACACACACACACACACACACACACACCACACACACACACATCTTCTGAGTGCACATGATTCATGTTTTTGTTCACTGTGTTTAAATAAAACCTGTCACCTACCTGACAGACGACAATTGTTTTGGGCTTTTTTTGGTTGGTGACTGTAATTTGGATGCACGTTTGATTATTCATCTACATATTTATTCACATGCTTAGCTGTTAACAGATGGACTCTGCTTATCAAGAGTCCATTACATCAAAATGCAGCATATCCAAATATATTATTTTTGTTTGTTGTATTTGTGGATATAATTATTAAATGACACAAAGAGGTCTGGATGTACACAGACAGAAGTATAAAACCTGTAAATCTTCAAATGAATGACAACATGGCAGCAAAAAATCAAAGAAATATGTTAATCTGGTTATACTCCAGTGGTAGATTAAAGAATATTAGTACAATAACAAATGCACAACTTCTGGAAATGATTAAAAAAAAAAAATCTCAGTTCAGATCAAAACTACCAATACTTGCCAAAGTCTGGAAGCATTACTCAAAAAAGAATTGGCATCTTTTAGGCACCGATCCCCCAGCAGACTCTACATTCAACCACCCACACTGACACAGTGGGGGTGAAAAGATATTGAAGACAGGCTTGTTAAAAATCCCAGTGGGAGTATAAGTCATTCTACCCATTTATCTGGAAACTATAAACTACATGGCGATATCCTATATGCATGAAACACTTTTTTTTCCTGCACGATCAAGGCTGCGTTATCGACATGAAGAGCAATCAATCACAACTTGTGCAGGTTATTTTAAAGTTGTAAACAACACCAGAGCCTTTCAAAGAAGAGGAATCAAGGTTTTTCATTTTGGTTCCAAGGAAACCCTGAAAGGACGGAGACACTGATTAATGGCGCAGATCAAGGGGAACATATTGTACAGCTTCGATACACTGACCCCTGACGTATGAATGCTAAAGAGGACTCCAATCAATGTGCACACCTTAAACACAACCCACATGATGTTCATTGCATCCCTGATTCTAGTATCATGCTAAATGTAGATATGTTTGAATGCTTAGGTTAGCATGCAATGCTATATGACAGCTACTGGGATATCCAAATGGAATCATCCTCTGGGGAGCATGACTTTACAGCAGTGTGGCCAGTAATTATCGAAATATCTTGCTCAGAAGTAAATAGACAGAGAGGCACAGAAGTAATTATATAGTCACATTTTCCATACACCCCACTGTCCTGCAAATCCACAATCTATTTCACACAATAGGTTTTCAGTATGAATGTTTGGTGCTCATTCAGTCTGCATACAACAACGCTGAGCTCTGCATCCTTGCTGCTACACTGCTGCCTGCTTTTTTTAATCTGTTCAGACCACCAACTCATGAAATACATACTTGGTCTTCGGTGCCTGATTCCAGCTCATTCTTAATCCCAGGGTGTCAAATACAGACGTTCTGTCGCTGCTGTCGGTGTTCGATACTGATGCTTAAGGCACCCTTTAGCATCCATGTAAGATACACTGGGCTTTCTCCTAACTATGATGTAAACCCATCCGCATCAGTATTAAACTCTCACGGAAAGAACTGTGCTGATGTAGTTTAAAGAGCGAACTGTGCTGATGTAGTTTAAAGAGCGAACTGTGGTGATGTAGTTTAAAGAGCGAACTATGCTGATGTAGTTTAAAGAGCGAACTGTGCTGATGTAGTTTAAAGAGCGAACTGTGGAGATGTAGTTTAAAGAGCGAACTGTGGTGATGTAGTTGAAAGAGCGAACTGTGGAGATGTAGTTTAATGAGCGAACTGTGGTGATGTAGTTTAATGAACGAACTGTGGTGATGTTTAAAGAGCGAACTGTGGTGATGTTTAAAGAGCGAACTGTGCTGATGTAGTTTAAAGAGCGAACTGTGATGTAGTTTAAAGAACGAACTGTGCTGATGTAGTTTAAAGAGCGAACTGTGCTGATGTAGTTTAAAGAGCGAACTGTGGAGATGTAGTTTAAAGAGCGAACTGTGGTGATGTAGTTGAAAGAGCGAACTGTGGAGATGTAGTTTAATGAGCGAACTGTGGTGATGTAGTTTAATGAGCGAACTGTGGTGATGTAGTTTAATGAACGAACTGTGGTGATGTTTAAAGAGCGAACTGTGGTGATGTTTAAAGAGCGAACTGTGCTGATGTAGTTTAAAGAGCGAACTGTGATGTAGTTTAAAGAACGAACTGTGCTGATGTAGTTTAAAGAGCGAACTGTGCTGATGTAGTTTAAAGAGCGAACTGTGCTGATGTAGTTTAAAGAGCGAACTGTGGAGATGTAGTTTAAAGAGCGAACTGTGGAGATGTAGTTTAAAGAGCGAACTGTGGTGATGTAGTTTAAAGAGCGAACTGTGGTGATGTAGTTTAAAGAGCGAACTGTGGTGATGTAGTTTAAAGAGCGAACTGTGGTGATGTAGTTGAAAGAGCGAACTGTGGAGATGTAGTTTAATGAGCGAACTGTGGTGATGTAGTTTAAAGAGCGAACTGTGGTGATGTAGTTTAAAGAGCGAACTGTGGTGATGTAGTTTAAAGAGCGAACTGTGGTGATGTAGTTTAAAGAGCGAACTGTGGTGATGTAGTTGAAAGAGCGAACTGTGGTGATGTAGTTTAATGAGCGAACTGTGGTGATGTAGTTTAAAGAACGGACTGTGGTGATGTTTAAAGAGCGAACTGTGCTGATGTAGTTTAAAGAGCAAACTGTGCTGATGTAGTTTAAAGAACGAACTGTGGTGATGTAGTTTAAAGAGCGAACTGTGCTGATGTAGTTTAAAGAGCGAACTGTGGTGATGTAGTTTAAAGAGCAAACTGTGCTGATGTAGTTTAAAGAACGAACTGTGGTGATGTAGTTTAAAGAGCGAACTGTGCTGATGTAGTTTAAAGAGCGAACTGTGGAGATGTAGTTTAAAGAGCGAACTGTGCCGATGTAGTTTAAAGAGCGAACTGTGGTGATGTAGTTTAAAGAGCGAACTGTGCTGATGTAGTTTAAAGAGCGAACTGTGCTGATGTAGTTTAAAGAGCGAACTGTGCTGATGTAGTTTAAAGAGCGAACTGTGCTGATGTAGTTTAAAGAGCGAACTGTGCTGATGTAGTTTAAAGAGCGAACTGTGGTGATGTAGTTTAAAGAGCGAACTGTGGTGATGTAGTTTAAAGAGCGAACTGTGCTGATGTAGTTTAAAGAGCGAACTGTGCTGATGTAGTTTAAAGAGCGAACTGTGCTGATGTAGTTTAAAGAGCGAACTATGCTGATGTAGTTTAAAGAGCGAACTGTGCTGATGTAGTTTAAAGAGCGAACTGTGGAGATGTAGTTTAAAGAGCGAACTGTGGTGATGTAGTTGAAAGAGCGAACTGTGGAGATGTAGTTTAATGAGCGAACTGTGGTGATGTAGTTTAATGAACGAACTGTGGTGATGTAGTTTAATGAGCGAACTGTGGTGATGTAGTTTAAAGAACGAACTGTGGTGATGTTTAAAGAGCGAACTGTGGTGATGTTTAAAGAGCAAACTGTGCTGATGTAGTTTAAAGAGCGAACTGTGATGTAGTTTAAAGAACGAACTGTGCTGATGTAGTTTAAAGAACGAACTGTGCTGATGTAGTTTAAAGAACGAACTGTGCTGATGTAGTTTAAAGAGCGAACTGTGCTGATGTAGTTTAAAGAGCGAACTGTGGTGATGTAGTTTAAAGAGCGAACTGTGCTGATGTAGTTTAAAGAGCGAACTGTGGTGATGTTTAAAGAGCGAACTGTGGAGATGTAGTTTAAAGAAGGCTGGTGGGACTGGAGGTGCAATGTCAACATTTCATATTTCATTGCAATAATGCAAACTCAACCATTCGTCATCCATTCAGTCTGTCTAGTACTTACTTTTTACTGTTATATTTTATAAATATTTTAAGGGCTGCCAATTGATTTAAAAATGTAATCGTGATTATTTGCAAATTCTCTTTTCAAAATGTGTGTTTATTAAAGGGAGATTTGTAAAGTGTTTAATACTCTTAGCAGCATGGGAGTGGGCAAATATGCTGCTTTATGCAAATGTATGTATATATTTATTACTGGAAATCAGTTAACACAAAACAATGACAGATGTTGTCCAGAAACCCTCACAGGTTCTGACTTTTGTATAAAAGATATGCTCTAATCATACCATGGTAAACTGCAGCCCAACAGGCAACAACAGCTGTCAGTGTGTCAGAGTGCTGACTTGACTATGACTTGATCCAGACTGACTGGGACTATCATAAAGTGGGCATGTCTGTAAAGGGGAGACCGGTGGGGACCCAGAGAACCCATTTACATTCACACATCTGGAGGTCAGAGGTCAAGGGACCCCTTTGAAAATGGCCAAGACAGTTTTTCTTGCTGAAAACAGCTGCCTGTTACTGTTGGATATGGGACTATGGGAAAATGAACCATAAAGTGTATGTGTATGTGTAGTATGTAGTATGTGTAGTACATGTGTTAAGAAAGAAAAAGGCTGAAAAGCTCTGTAGAGCTGCAGGGTTGGGGAGGAATTCGCCATGATTATGGCACTATGAGTGACCCCTTTTAAAATTTCATGATTCTTTGTTGCTAATGATGTAGATTTAAACAAAACTATTTACCTCAACTAAAGTAACCTTCCCCGCAGTTAATTAAAATAACTTTAACCCCCCTAACCTTAATGCAAATAAGAGTCAAAAACCAGCCCTCCATGGATGAACCTGTGATTCAGAGACGTGTCTGTTGTGCATGTTACTATATTGTGTGTTGCGTGTCTTCGTTGTTGTTGCTGTCTGTATTCTGTTGTGTGTTTTGCACCACAGTCAGTTTGAGGCTGGAAGGACTCGTGGAATATCCTCTGGGCTTATTCAGCGGCCTCTAATGAACCGCTGAACACAGTCTGGTTAGTCCAACCTCATTTTACATTCTGGTGAAGTTCTCTTAACCCCGATTATATAAATACATATTTTTATATTGTGCATAACAGATGCTTCTTCTTTCTTCTGGTTGCACCGTGACTCACCTGGTGGCAGCACTGACCTCAGTCTGTCTGAATATTATTACACAGCTACAAAAATCAGGTCACAGTTATCCAAATATAGCCCTCTGGAATGAGTCTCTTAATGCATTGAATTCACAAACTGGAACAAAGTGCTGCAGCATTAAAAAGTAACTTGTTTTCTACTAGAACTGGTATTAAATGAGCTTTGCATTACACATCCTCAGTCTGGAAACAAAAGGTTTAAAGTTGATCTAATCTGTTGAGATGAATGCAGGAAGTTAAAGGGCTTCAGATCAAACATCTCTGTTCAGACATAGTCAGATTTATGCATTAAAGGCATTGTTAAAATGCTTAGAGGTCAAAAAGATGTTTTTTTATCTAAGCCTCTACCATCCAGACCATCTCCACTTCCTGCGGAGCTGCTGAGTCTCCTGCAGACCTGATTAAGTCTCCACCCTCTATCTGCTGCCTGTTCACAAACCATCCATCACCGGAGCGTAGCAAACATAAATGTATAATAGCAGTTTGGGAAAAAATAGGTTATCTGCCATCTAGTTGAGAAAATTGGTGTCGCTCTTATACCTGTGTCTTAAATAGCCAGCAGCCAATTAGCTTAGCTTAGCGTAAGGATTGGAAGAAGGGGACAGTCTGGCTCTGTCCAAAGGTAAAAAATCTGCCTCCTACTAGCACCCCTAAATGTCATAATACTAAAATCTGATCCAGTTTTCCCAGAGTTTCCCTGTGTTCCCTGCCCTTTTGTCTCCGGTATTGTCTCCCCTGCCTGTCTCTCTGTGTGTATGGGTGCAGGTGGACGTGGTTTTCCGCCTCCTCCTCTGGGGCGTATGCAGCTGGTACAGTACCAGTCATCTACAACCCATGCAGTGCATTAACCCTGGGATCCCTTCCATACTCCGCCAGATCGTTCAGTCTCCCTCCTGCCTGCTCTCACTCTTCAACTCAAAATATTATTAAAAGACATCATCTGTCAAACATATTGCTTGCCTTTAAAACGAATGGACTTTTTATCTCACCTGCAGACTCTTATTTTTAGTACATCTATCTTTATTTCTAGAACATTTAACAAATATATGCTGCAACAGTTGCTGACAGTTTCACTGCACAACTGACTTTTTCTGTATAATGAAACAACTGCACATATTCAGACAGAAGAAAAATCAGTGTGGCTCAGACAACAACTGCAGCGAATACACTTCATATTTTTCCCTTGACAAACAATCTGAGCTTGGAATGAAAAAAGACAACACAGTCTAATCTGTTGGAATCAAAACAAGCCTTTAAAACCTCTTTGGTGTCTGCTGCTCTAATCTCTGAACTGGTCAGTGAAAAGTGCACACAGTTCAGATCAGGATTTAAAGCCTCTCAGTAGATTGGCAGAGGACAAGAATCTGAATGTTTGCTGGTGCTTAAACACAATTCACTTCAACAGGGAGCAGCATTAGGGTTACGTAATGTGTCCCGGAGGGACTTGTATGGATCGGGGATGCATATAGAAAATGGGATGTCATTCGGTCAGTGATGTAAGATTACTTCTTGCTATTACAGAGCCAACTGTAATAGCAAGAAGCGACATCCCATGATGGGCTGAGTCAATAGGTTGATCATATGATGGGAGCAGAGCATCCTGGGAGCTGAGCAGGTTCCAGTTTTGTGGTAATGTTTTGAGAGTGTGCACCACAACAGGAAACAGATGTGGCCTCACAGAGGGAGGAAGAGGGAAGAAAACAGGAATTTACTGTCAAAATGAGCCTCAGTTTGCTTTCAGGATACAAAATGCCGAGTACAAAATCAATCACAACATTAAGATAATGGCTGCCACTACGCGTATCAGATCATTTGGATTATAGAAATGCTTCCTCAGCCTATAAAGAGATATTAATAGATTTTAACACTCCAGATAAAAATAGAGCCATCGACCGCTTGGTAACCACCTTACTAAGGAATATTGGATTATAAATCTATCACCGCCTGTAGCTGTTCCCCATTTCATCAGACCCAACACACACACATACATTTACACACAGGTCATGACCCTCTGTCTGTTTGCTGGTGCTGAGAGGGGGGTTGGGTCCTGGAGGATGAATCAATCGAGACACTATCGTCCATGAGTCTCATTATCTAAAGTGGCCATAGAGGAACCTGGAGGAAGAGTCTTAAAATGCACTCTGCTGCCTGGTGAGATCCAGCGAGCAGACTCTCCAGAGGAAAAAAAACATCCATCGATCAGATAGATAGTGAGCTGTCAGTGATGAGAGGCTGGCAGCCGTTTGCCTCTGCTGCACTTAACACACCAGAGATCTTAACCTAACGGAGATCTTAACACAGCAGCAGAGATTGCTTGTGACCTTGAGGGGCGCTGAAGATGCATTTTTATGAAATTCCCATCAATTCATGTTGCTGGAGGCACTGACTGCCTTTTATTGTCAGTAATGTTTTTTGTAGCTTTATTATCACACCTACACTTACTACAGCTTGTAGTAAGTGCCAGCCCAATATCACGCCAAAGCACGAAATAGACCCTCTTGTCCACCAGAGGATAGCGTGTCAGTGGCTTCATAGCTACGTAACTATGAAGTTCAACTTCCATCACTACACAACACGTCACATGACAACCGTCACTACGAAACCCTGCGCCTTCATGCAGACGTGTAATACACTGTCATGCTTTCTTCCAGTGGACAGGCGGGTCTATGACACAGTCTGTTATTTGGTAGGCGACCTCAGTGTCCGAAAAGTGAAGCCAATGCTAAAGTGCCTTAAAGCTGCATTCTTTCTAACAGCCAGCAGGGGGCGACTGCTCTGGTTGCTAAAAGAAGTCTGATTGTATAGAAGTCTATGAGAAAATGAGTCTACTTCTCACTTGATTTATTACCTCAGTAAACATTGTAAACATGAGTTTATGGTCTCAATCTCTAGTTTCAAGTCTTCTTCAATACAGCATGATGTTCATTTAGTAAATTATGGTCCCATTTACAGTCAAATAGACCATAAAGCAGGGGATGCTGTAGGGCGGGGCTACATTGTGATTGACTAGTCGCTACCATGCTGCTGTCCAGTCTGGGAGTTGTTTGTGTTTTCGTCATTTAACTTTAACCCTTTCGCATTGTGTTTTCAGTTCATGAAAGTTGATTATAGCAATTTGGTTGCCTAATTTTTTTATTCAGTGTTTGTGTGTACTTAGCTCCACCCTCTCATGTCACTTCTGGTTGCATAAAATGCCAAACTCAAGGCAGAACACAAAGCAGCACCCACATCGAGGATGATTACACCACAAAAGGCAGATATTGTTATATCCAGCAGATCCTCCCATGTTTGTTAGCTATGGAGGAGTACATCGACGCATCGTTGGCAGCCGGCATCATTCGTCCCTCCTCCTCTGCGGGATTCTTTTTTGTGGAGAAGAAGGATAAGACACTTCAACCCTGTATTGATTATCGTGGACTCAATGACATTAGGGTAAAAAACAGGTACCCCCTCCCGCTTGTTTCCTCAGCTTTTGAACAATTAAAGGGAGCAAAGATTTTTTCTAAACTAGATCTGAGAAATGCTTATCATCTGGTTAGAATAAGGGAGGGGGATGAGTGGAAAACTGCCTTTAACACCCCTCCTGGTCATTACGAGTATTTAGTAATGCCATTCGGTCTTACTAATGCTCCAGCAGTTTTTCAGGCTTTGGTTTGATGTACTCAGGGATATGCTGAACCAGTTTGTGTTTGTCTGGAAAGGGGCCCGCCAGATGCTGTTACGAAGGTCTTTCCGCTGTAAGTCAGCAGCTGATCGTCGTCCAGTTCAGGCTCCCATGTATCAACCCGGCCTAAAGGTTTGGCTCTCAACTAAAGATCTCCCTCTAGTAGTGGAATCCAAAAAACTGGCTCCCTGTTTTGTGGGTCCCTTCCCCATTTCCAAAATGATCAACACAGCGGCAGTGCAGCTCCAGCTTCCCTGTTCCATGCGCATACACCCTACTTTCCATGTGGGATGCTTCAAACCCACAAAAGAAAGCCCACTAGTCCCAGCCACCAGTCCCCCCCCCCCCCCCCGAATCATCAATGGCGGACCAGTGTATATAGTGAAACGACTACTGGCAGTCCGCCGTAGGGGGAAGGGGAGACAGTATCTGGTGGACTGGGAGGGTTATGGCCTCCTGGTCTAGTGTCCTGGCGTTACATATATCTGTGAAAAACTATGAAAATAAAAAATTTAAATTATATAAAAATGTGATTTTAGACAGGTTTGAATTCTGCCACAGAACCAACAGAGTGCCGCACTAAAAACTCATCATACTCTTAATGAACACTTCACATAAAAGCATCTACTTATGGGCTCATTTTTTACTGAATTATGAGCAGTGTTGTAGTAGCTCTGGTAAAAGTATAATCAGTGCAGAAACTCTCCATTCAGTCTGCTGTTATTGCTCATTCAGACCTCCTTACATGTATGAGTAAGCTGCTGCTACGCAGCCATGTATCATTGGACATATGAGGTACACGGGACACTTTATATTTAGATAAGTGACTACATGTGCTAGACTGCTGCTGTATGACTATAGGAGTCACACGACATGTTCATATATATATATATATATATATATATATATATATATATATATATACACAGACTGGCCACATGCACACTCATGGCAGGAGGAAGCATGCATCCACCAGAAACCAGACGACACAGCAGAAAAAATAAATATTGTAAAAATCTATTTTGGTTCTGTCATAGGAAATTTATTTGAATAAGTTAACGCTTGTGATCAAGTCTGATGTGTCACGTTCATACACTATTAATGTTAAAAACTCTTCTCCTGAAATATGCAACATGTTTGAATTTCAGCCTTTAATTACTAATAATGTTTTTTCATAAATGTTCATGGCAAAATCCACAATTGGTAGAAATGTGCAGATCTCATGCTTAAATAAAGGCTTGAATAAAGGTATTTTAATCTTGTAACCAACAGTGTCTGTAATGGAAAGACTCAGATGTCTTCCTTAGTTTGATGTGCTGTCTTTCCACTACAACTGTCAGAGTCCACAATGCAGTAAAACGTAAAAAATGTGTATGGTATCATATGATATCATAATACAGAAAAACATTTTTATTTACTGTGGTTTCATATGTTCCCTATGACTCTAGACCATCCTATTTTTGAGGATTTTTTTCTATATGCATTTCAATTCATGCAGATAATAAAGTCAGTGTTTCACATAAGCCTAATAAGCCTGTACTCTGCAGCATAAATAACACACGTTCATATGTCATACAGGAGTTTTGAAGGTGTGCAATGTTAGTAATGTGTGTGCGGCTCAAAATGTGGATTTGAAAAGGAAGTATGTTTGCTGATTTATGGAGATCATCTTATTACAAAATGGCAGTATCATAAGCCTGAAATGAGCCAAAGTGAAGTAGTGATGTACTTTAGTTAGATGTAGTGATGAACTGACAAAACAAATTAGGATTATATAGACAGAATGTCAAGGAGAAAAGTGGAGGTTTACTTCAGTAAAAATTACCATACCGTCCATCCATCTTCAACCGCTTATCCTGAGTTACAATAACACTGTGTAGAAATATTCTGTTTCAAGTCCTGAATTCACCACCAACTAAAAGGACTCATATATATGTTATATTAATGGATTATAATTATTGATGTGTCAATGTGTTTGTCATTTAAATGTTGCAGTTCATGTTAAGGACTTTATATACTGCTGTGCAGCTTAACCTATCACAAGATATAACAATTTATTAGTTAATTATATTAGATATTAATAGTTTGAATCTACAAAGTAACTAATGATGTCAAATAAGTGTAGTGGAATAAAAAGTACAATATTACCCTCTGACATATAAGCGTGGATTTGAGATGTAAATACTACAAGTACCTGAAAATTGTACTGACTAAATGTACGTATTACTACCCACCAACAATATGAACCCTGCAGTATTCTAGTTTACATGCCAGGAAGATTACAAATAAGCAGCAGGCTTTAACACAACTTTGCACATCTCCAGTACCATTACATCTGTCTGAATATTATTTCAGTTTCCTCTTTTAAAGGAGAAATTTTGCAGCTCCAAAATAACATGAACAGATTGCACCTTGGGAAAACGCTTGAATGGAGTTAAAAGATAAAGCTTTCCTTGGTTCCTACAGTAAGGTCTCAAGGTTCATCCATTCGTCTACATTTGAGACAGAATTATTCTTCAAAAATATTTAGCATAAACTTGAAAGCAGACTAAGTTAAAAGTCTTTCCTCTTTCATATATTGATTCTTAAGAAGTTATGTTACAATGGTCTGATAAATAAATGATGTTGGGAGGTTGTTAGGTTAGGATGAGAATGTAGCTCAAGATCCTCTTTATAAAAAATCCAACAGCCTTATTCATTTTTCAAGCCGTGCCCCAGAATGCAGCAGGGCGCCGAGTTTACCGCCAGCCTCTGTGAGGTTTGTCACACACAGGACTGTGTAATCTGACACCTGACATCATCTGTGTTTGGGGATCTTTGCTGTTTGAATGAAACCAGATGTAATTCCCCTGCCTGGAAAAAAACAGAAACTCCTCCCCAAACCTGGAGCTCCCGTCGTACTTCCTCAAAATCCAGCCAATATAAACTCACACGCTGACCTACTTTGACAGTAGAGGAAGACGGTGTCACACTCAAAGAACTGCACCAAACTTTGCCTTTTGGACTCAAGGTAAAGTTTACTGTTTACTGAGTTTTTCTTTCAGCTTTGTGAATTTCTCCTCTTGAACAGTTTGGTCTTAGAGTTTGTAAAAATCAGTCTTAAGGGATTCAAACTGAGTAATAGTAATGTGTTGCACTAAATTGAAACCAACTCTGTAACTGAAACCGAATTCTCGTCATAACAGACACTGATTTTTTGAGTTTGAGTCTTCAGACGTCTTTTCCTCTGAATGCAGGCTCAGATAAACTCATATAAGTATTTGTGTCAGCTAAGAAAGTAATTAGTGTTAATAGGATTAGGATTAGAAGATGATTTTGACCCAGTTGTAGCCTAATAGAAAGAGGTTTGGAAGTCAGCTCTGCATCTTAACTGGAGCTGTTTTACCTCTGCAGACTTATTCTGGAAACATACAAAGTAGAAGAAAGTATATGAAAACACACCATTCAAAGTGTGCAAAACATTAATTTATTTCTAAAGCACAAATAACTACCACAAGGAGAATTCTTATAACTCATACAGCGACACAACACAGTGCACCTATTGGGGTAAACTGTAACTTATTTGCATAGATCATGAAACCCTGCTATTTAAATCAAGGCATTTCCATGAGATCACCCAAGGGTGAAGCCAGGCTAGATTCAATCAATGTGTGTAGGAAGCAGACAGTGTAAAGAAAGCAGCAGAAGGAAACTGTTTGTTTTCTGCTTTCAGTTTAGTTAAACTTAACAGGTCGACGGCCTTCATGGGAAACAATGTAATGCAGAATACAAGCAGGATTTAATAAAACAAGAGACACAGGGAGACGCTAATGAATGACAGATGGAAAGAAAGCCGACAGAAGCAAAGGCGGAGAACAAAAAGTTCAGACTGCTGCGAAGTCTGAAGTCTGGAGTTGAAAAAGCACAGAGAAAGTGTCTGAATGCCTGATGAGAGAGCAAGTGAACTTTTCCAACACAGCAACAAAGAAGTATTTTTTTTGATTCTGGGTGTCTGGTACTCATACAGTATATATGCTGCTGGCAGATGATATGCATTATCTTTGAATTTGATCGTGTTTTTGGCAGAAAAATATGTTATATCCCACTGATCTCTGGCCAGGATGCAGCTTTTATCTCCAGTGTCAGCTCTTGCAGGGCTTTTCCTTGAAATTTGACACTAGCATGCTCCTTGTCCTCGATGACACACGAGCAAAACTATCATGTGACAGTAAAACCAGTCAACAGAAACCCAGATGTTTCAGTTTAGATCCTTTTATTTGCTGTAGCCGCTTTGACTCTCACACCTCACTGAAAACAAATTCCAGCCAATACTCATCTCTGTATTTGTTGACTGGATTTGATGTATTGTAAATTTCTCCACTGTGAGACAAATAAAGGAATATCTTATCTTATTTGATGCTCGTTCAGGATGTTGCAGTGTTTGTGCGTACTGCTGTTGGCGGCCTCGGCTCTGAGCCACCTGGATGAAGCGTCTCTGGACCACCAGTGGGAAGAGTGGAAGAGCACACACAGGAGAGAATACAACGGCCTGGTAAGTCTCTGCCAGTGTGTATGAAAGGTTTACCAAACACAACCACATCAATACCTAAAACCAAAATCTCTGGAACGGCAATGCTGTTTATCATTCAAGTCTGTTATGACTTGCTTTGGGATGCTTGCCTCAACTTGAGAAAACATGATCACATTACTTCATGCTTGATGGTGAAAAGGTCAAAGACAAAAAAAGGATTAATTTATAAGCTGTATACTTCAATAACTCTCTGTGCTCCTGCGGTGACTCCTTATATTTTATTAACAGCCCACGTCTGAACTCAAGTTGGGATTTGCGGAGTTGCAAATTCCTCAAGGATTGCACCTCTTTTTATAGAAGTTCAATCAAAAGTGAGAGCCAGGAAAGCGGGAGCAGTAGAGTGACAAGAGGAAAGATCAGACTGACATTAATGGGAAAGGATGTCAAATTTTCATTGTCGCCGGAGTGTCAGTTGTTCTAGAGAAAAAATCACACTGCCGCTGAGTTTACTGAACAGTTGCCTCTTTCAGTGACGACCTTCACAGCCTTTCATTGCAACATATAATTTGAAAGTGTCAGTATGGACCAATGTAAAGATGTAAATTTATTCAGCTCTTCTTTCTGTCTTTTGGCTTTTTGTGTTCCCTCTTATCTCTTCTTCCTCTCTTTGTGCTTCAGCAAATTCCTCAACATGTGGACGTCTTTGTGTTTGACTCACTGTCTGTTTACAGATGACTCGATTTAACAGCCAGTCAGTTCAGTATTAGTCTTCTCTCTCTCAGCTGGTCTGTTTTTGCTGTTGTCAGTCTGGTGGATGTTTATTCGGGAGGATACAGCTCTGCTGAGAGAACATTAAACAAAGCAGATCCTCCTCATAGGACTCTTACGTAACTTGTACTAAATCTCCATTTGACTGGCTTGTTGTTCTGTTGGTAGTTGTATGTGTGTGGTCTTATTTTGTCATGAAATGATTCAAATTGGGGCTGCATTGGGGTGCAGTGGTTAGCGCTGTCGCCTCACAGCAAGAGTGTCACAGGTTCGAATCCGGCTTGAGGCTCTTCTTTGTGGAGTTTGCATGTTCTCCCTCTGTTAGTGTTGGTTTTCTCCAGCTTCCTCCCACAGTCCAAAGACATGCAGGTTAATTGATGACTCTAAATTGCCCGTAGGTGTGAATGTGAAAGTGAATGGTTGCCTATCTTTATGTGCACTATGATGGACTGGTGACCTGTCCAGGGTGAACTCTGCCTTCGCCCAATGCCAGCTGGGATCAGCTCCAGGATTCTTGCAAGATCACTCAAGAATCACAAAATCATGAGATCACACAAAATCCACCTAGTCAGGCTAGGCAAGCAAAGAACAGCACTGAAGGCCTTTTTCAATGGAAAATATGTTTTCGCTCCTCTCCCAACTGGCTTTGGCAAGAGTTTGATTGACATATGGTTCATTCAATCATTTTTTAAATTACCTACCCTTTTCAGATGGTTCTGTGTAAAAAACTATCTGGAGCACCAGGTTAAATATGCCCTAATAAGAATTTGAGTTAATGAATCAAGTCTGACTGGAGGCCTACTACTAATTTGTTTTCCCAATTACTCTTTGCAAAGAAGCATAATTGCTGCCAGAATTATTTTCTCTGGAGGTTATTTTCCTGTGAAGCTAATTGGAGATGATAGGAGGCAATACAAAGTGCAGGAGTTCAATGGCTTTGTGTGTGACAAAAAAAGAGAGTACTTTGATTAAGGTTAGGGAGAGATAGTGGTTTCACTTAAGTGTTAATGAAGTAAACATGCCACGTCTCGCCGTCCAAGTCACTTCCAGTATTCAACCACGTCTTTCTGGTTTGGGTTTGGTGAGGAAGAAAAGACTCCTGTTACATAACTTCTGACAGTACAACAACTACAGCAATTTGTCCACAACACACTGCAGCTACTTCCTCTCTACAAGTTAGCGAGCCATCTAACACATAACTGTAAGTCTTTAACACATAATGTATGTTAAAATATGTCATTGTGTTTCTCTTTTACCAGTAATGCAAAAAACAATAAATGTGAGGCCGGCACTGGTTGCTCTACTTCCTTGTTTTGGCCCGGAGAAACAAGACAGATGGAGTTAGAGAACAGAGAACCAAAAGTAAAGCAGGACGTGCACAATGAGAATTTACAGTCGCTTTATCTGTCTCATCCTTAGCCAGTAATTCACAAAAGTTAATTTCCAAAAGGCTGTAGTAGACCCACTTTTGCCAAACTTCTTTTTTAGCTTGATTAATGAGGTCATATTATGGCTTAACCAGGCAAATAAAGGCATTTTAACTGGGCTCATCAACTGAAATCACATGGATGAAAATGCCTAATTCTTGTTTGCTAATTTAGGTCTTTAATTGAGGTTTCAGGATCCTGAAGCTGTGAAATAAGACAGCCCAGTCAGTTTTTTTATGAGCTGCCTAGATCAGAAAATATGTGATTGAACAAGCCAATCAGGTTAGGCTGCCTATATGTCACATCCCAACCCGGTCTCACGGTAGGACGTATAAATAGTATGATATTACACGGACCTTCTGCATGTCACGACTACGCCGTTTAGCCAATTCGTATGTCATTTGTACGCCATCATAAGTCTGAAAGCAGAAAAAACACGTCACTAATGTAATTTATAAAACAAAGGTCTTGAACACAGGTGTCTCGGTTAAAGGTATCTGTTGGACCCATCCACCGCAGTACCCGTACACTGTAGCCAATCTTTCTCACATTTCATACTACATTGCTAACACATTTATACGCGGCTGTGTTTATATTGCAGTCAGTACAGGATACATGACATACTGACATATGGAAATCAAGAAGGATGTTCGCTCCCATCACTTGCCCTCTGCAGTATTGTGGCATTTATACACCGTTTTGTGTGAACGGACTGCACATGCAGGCTCAGTAGAAAATATCGCCCACAGCTTGAATACTACGACTACTTTGCTAAGGTGCAGCATCATTTTCTCACAAGCCAATCAGAGCACACTAGGCTTTTTCAGGAGGGGGGTTTAAAGAGACAGGTGCTAAAAGGGAGCTGAATACAGGTATATTCAGACAGACACTGCATGTGTGTTTTTTTTTTTTTTTTTTTTTTTGAGAATTAAAGCATATAAACATGTACTAGTAGAAAACCAGAATAAAAGTATGAATCTGGAAATCAGCGTCACATGTGACCTTTAAACCATCAGTTGTGATATTGTATTGTATTGTAGACAGCAGTCAGCTGGTGTCACAAATGTCCAACAATGGAAACTTAAAAAATGTCCAACAGTGGAAACTCCTCACCAACAAACACCTGCACATGAATTACAACTGCAGTCAGTTTATACTGTGGAGTCCTGTCTGACACAACTAACACAATATTTTTATATTAGTATTTGTTATTAGCATCTGGAGTTATTGATATTCTGACACTAGCAAGTATTTATTAGGCCAAATTTTTGAGGGAAATAATTGAAATAATGTAACTCATACCAAACCTGACGCTCAGGAACTATCAGCTTCACATGTGACTGAATGGAAATGATGATAAATTCGGTAAAAGGTGTAAAAGACAAACCCTCCCTCTGTCTCTGACATCAATAGTATCCTTAATAAAAGTTAATCCCCATTTAGTTAATCCCCAGTTAGTCCCCATTGGTCAGACTGGTGGGGACTAGTCAGACTGTAGCGTTCGAACTGATGAAGCCAGTTGGATAAGGGGCGAAACGTCTTCAGAGACAAATCTAAGCCCAGTTGCCTTCGATTCAATTGTTGTCAGAATGAATATGACCTGGATGAATGAGAACATTCACAGACCCAGATGATGAAAAGAACGATCTTTCTAATAATAGCTGATAGGTGATGTTGGTTGTCAGGTCTCATAAAGCTCTGTCAGCAGAGATACTGCAGGTCCTTCTGCTGAGGGAATACGTTACTATCATCATGGTCCACTTGTTATTCAGACCGAAAGTTAACACAGATTTTAATTACATGGTGAATCAGAAGACAAACTATAAAACTTAATCTGCGATCTGTCTTCACTCCAGTAAAAACTCCAGTGGTGCTGCCATGTATCAGATCAGTCCGATCAGCAGCAGCATTCAGTCAGTATCTGATATCTAATGGGGTGTGGGGATACACCGGTGTATCTTCCCTTATGGCTCCTCCGGCGAGCCTCCTCACTCCTTGAAATGCATTTCAGAAATTGAGATGTCCTCCATTATGGAGCGCTGAGATGCAGCCTCCATTTTACCCTCCTTTCCCAGTTTCCCTGTCACAAAAAAAATATCCAGTCATCTTCTTTTTAATGATTTTATTCTAGCTCCTGGCTGCGAAGGAGGAAGAAAATGTAGTTGAATTGGTGTTAAATCAGAGCAGATTACAGACTTACTTCCTGTTCGCTCACTGAGCAGCTGTTACTGTATGCCTCCGCTCTTAACCTCTGGCTAGAGGTCACCACTCCACAGCTGTGGACTGTGTGTGTGTGTGTGTGTGTGTGTGTGTGTGTGTGTGTGCTTTATGTTGTTTTTATCTGCATGTATTTATTTGAACGAGTGTGCTCATGTGGTCGTTATATTGACATCCATGTGAACGTCAGCAGAAAACACACACAGCTCTGTTTCTTTGTCTCTGGTGGTGATCAGTATTCGTCCAACAGTCCCTCTAATTCAACCCTCCTTGAACTGACATCACTCTAATAGAATCAAAGTCTCCTCGCATCATTTGCATTTTCCATTACTGGAATGGATATCAAGATAGAAATAATCATTATAGTTATGCTAATGGTTGTTCAGATCACGAATTCTAAGTAGACTATGAATGTTTTTTAACCAAGCACTTGTCTATATCTTATTTTCATATGTGTGGATGAAATGCAAATCAGGCTCTTACTTAATAGACACATATAGTGGTGGTGAGATGCAAATATTCTAAAAATAAAGGTTAATGCAGTATTTTGATACATGTTAAACAGTTATTTTGCTGTAAAAAGTGCACTAGACATGACTGTTACGTGGACGTGCACTGGTTTAATTGGCCTAATTAGTGAAATGGGGCTGTGACTCAGACTAGCTTCCATCCCCTGCTAATTAAAACGTAAATTTGCCCTATTTACCCAGATTAATTTCTCTGAGCTGTCAGGTGTTAACACATGAATATTGAAATATAGGTGATTGAAGAATCTGCATAATGATCTACTTATGGCAGCTCAGGTGAAAAGACTGTGACCCTGCTGAGGGATCAGATGCTCCAAAGTTCATATTTCCAGACATAATATACAACAAAATGTTTTGAACGCTTCTCCAGATGTTGATAATTAATGCAGAGTTTTATTGTCTGAATTTGGAGGACACAACCAGTCCCCAGTACGGCCCTCAGTTTGTGTCCAGTTTCTGCTTTGACTGAAAACGTGACACTTGCACTTGTTTGTCTCAGGATGAGGAGGGGATTCGCAGGGCCATCTGGGAGAAGAACATGCGTATGATTGAAGCCCACAACCAGGAGGCAGCACTGGGAATACACTCCTACGAGCTGGGGATGAACCACCTGGGCGACATGGTGAGTCTGAGGCAGTCCTACATGCTCGAGGCCATATCTCTGCTTGTTGCTTTGTTGTTGTTTTGACATAGTGGCGATACTGAAAGACCTAAATGTCATGAAGTATATGGCACACAAGTATCAACTGACAGCAAGATGCACGGTATTCAATGACAGAGACCAGTTTTTGAAATTGTCCAGTTTGTTTCCGGCACTTTTCAGTTGTAGTTTCGACTTAATCACCAAATCAAATTACCATGATGTTCAGCCCAGCTGCCGTTGCCAATACCAAGTAGCTGACTCAGTTTAATGAAGTAAAAAAATATCAACGGTCATGGCAATGAAAAAACACCCCATGTTTGCCCTTCACAGTCCCCAGGATCTGATCTTGTATCAAACATTCAAGTTTCCCCAGATGAAGCTAACAATCTGTGTCATTATCAACCAATATGCTTATTATTTTGTTATAATTTACCGCAGCCCAAAACGATGACTCCAAATATTTTGTTTTGTCTGACCGGCAGTCAGGACCCAGAGAGATTCGGTTTGCTGTTGTGTGAAATCAGCGGTGGATCCATTGCATATGGGCAGGGACCCAGAGGCTGCAGAGGCCCATATAGAACAACACATTTTTTGCAGCTTTGTTATTGTGGGTGGGCCCTCTTACGCATCAACCAATCAAATTTGGCACTTTGGCTGCTGTCCATGGTGCTGATCAGCAACCTGATCTCATTGGAAGGAGTACGACATTTTAAGGAGATTCTGCGATTATTTGATTATGAAAATAGCTGCCAATAAATTTGCTGTCAATCGACTAACTGTTGCAGCTCTAGAAGATGAGTCAGCTCTGACCCATTTTCAGCTACACTCTGAGATACAGCTGCTATTAGCAACTGATAATTGATCTGTCTGTTAAGTGCCTTCATTTGAGAAAATCCTGTTGGTAGTGAAAGCAGCTCCTCAGTGTCAGAGATTCATATTCTCCTCGGCATATCTGGCATTAAGCTGTCATCTCTGGTTTTTGCTTCTCTTGTGCATGTTGCTGCTCGTTGAGGTGAAACAAAATGGAGTCCTTAAATCAGCTGCAGTCAGTGACGTGTGTCAGAGCGGGTCATGACTGATGTTTATTTCTGCATTTACATGCCAGCTGTAACAACCTGTATATCAAAAATCTGTAGTAAGTAAAATGAAAGATAAAGAAAACAGCATGCCAGTGGTTGGGTTCATTTATTAGTGACAGGAACATGAATACACATGCATGACTTCTGGATAAATTTCATGTTAATGTAGAAACTGGTGGCCAGGACATGAAGGTTTTCATTTTAAAGCACTTAAGTTAGATGAAATACATGACCAGATGGTCTGTATTTCTTCCTTTAATAATCTGCATACTGAGCTGTAATGAATGCACTGGGGAATTCTGATAATAATAATAAATAGCAGGATATTTTTAAAAGATTTGCTTCTTTTATAATCAGCAGTCATTTATTTCAATTCCTCTTTGGCTCTTATCCTCCTCGTCTGCTTCTTCTTTTGTGTCATTGTTTTGTAAATCTTTTGTATGTGCACTTTAATGACCCTCTGGTTTCCCTTTAAAAGATTTGCTTCTTTTATAATCAGCAGTCATTTATTTCAATTCCTCTTTGGCTCTTATCCTCCTTGTCTGCTTCTTCTTCTATGTCATTGTTTTGTAAATCTTTTGTATGTGCACTTTAATGACCCTCTGGTTTCCCTTTTTGACTTTGGTACAGTACAGAAAATGACATCTCACTTTGGAGTTAACTGTAAAGCCCATCTCTTCTTGAAATTGTTTTCATCCTCCGTCACCCTGCTGAATCAAATCCTCCCCCAGCCGTATCTTCTTTTACTCGTTCTTGTCTTAAGTCTAAAAATAAATCCTCTCTACCCCTCTTCTCTTGTTCCCATCCCAACACATTTCTGTCTCACAAGATTATTCCAGGAACTAAGGAAAGCTTCATACCATCTATTGTCAGAGTGATAAAACCTGTAACCCCCTTTATCAAGAAACTCAACCTGCTGTTGCACTCTTTTTTTTGTCCAAATGAGAGCGTCAGAAACATCCCTAAACCCTGAAGCATGACACGTTAACAGTGTCTCTGTTCATGCAGACGTCAGAGGAAGTTTCCTTGAAGATGACCGGCCTGCAGGTCCCGGTGAACAGGGAGCGTGGCTTCACCATGGATCTGGGCGATAAGGTGACCAAGCTCCCCAAAACTCTCGACTACCGCAAGATGGGCATGGTGACTTCAGTGAAGAACCAGGTCAGAGGTCATCTATTACACATCTCAACCCTTGTAGTGAAAACTGCACAAGCTGCGATTCAGCTTTTTGTTGGTTTGGTTGTTTTTTTGACAGCTTTCTGGAGATCTATCCTGCAGCACATGAAACAACACTGTTTTCAGCTTCGTACTTTTTGTCCTCATCTTTGAAGACGCCTCTTGTAAAAACTAAATGTACTATTTGAAATCACTTCCAACATGTTTTGGCTTAACAAGAGAAAGACTTCAAGGATGAAGACAAACTAGATTTGTGTGGTGATTTCACGTCTGCTGAACTCCTTGACCTCCGGTAAAGAACGTGTGAAGCATCTCCATAAGCTGATTCTTGTCCTGTTGAATCCTACACAGGTAGTTAAAATGAAAGCCAAGATGTTAAATGTTCAGGGAAGGAAAGAAACCTCAAACCTCATCACAAACTGGACTTTCTGAAATTACTGACTATAAAGTCACATGATACAATAATTACATCTCAGAAAGCACAGAAGCCAAAACAGACCTGGGACAGTACAGGACATCAGACTGAAATGATGTGTCACAGTTCACAAGAATCAAAACAGGAAGTTTCTCACAATGGAGGAAGTTATTATATTTTTGTAGCCATCATTTTCCCGTCAGTTGTCTTCATACAAGAAATCTACCGATAGAAGTTCTGCTGGGTTGAGGCATGTGATTGTGTTTGAGGGCTGCAGGGAAACAGGAAAATTCCCCTAGGCTGTTTCCAGGCAAAATGCTGAAAACGAAACACAAGGCTTCATTAATTTCTGTGGGGAAATGTGGCTGCTACAGGCAGAAGCAAAAATAACGACATCAGATGGGAAGATATAAAGAAAGCGACCAGAAAACGACTATGTTAAATGTCAAAGTTTCTGTGCCAAAAACAGGTTTTTCACATCAGACTTGTATCACACTTGCAGAAATGCACAGTGCCGATGTAGTGAAAGGATTGGTTAGGTTTAGGCAATAAAGCTACTTGGTTTAGGTTAGAAACATGACATAACTAGTGTATATAAATAACAACCACCCTTGGAGGACTTTCTTACATAATGTTATGTAACAAGAGCTGAGTTGACATTTACTTTTGAAATTGTAAATGAAATATTATCAGGGCCTAAGGAGACCATAGATACTAACTCATATACTAGCTTGTCACGAAGGAGGGGAAATAACGCTCCAAACTCTGGCCATTTTCAGAGGCCTCTCAGCTCAACAGCTCACAGCTGTTGTTGCCTGTTGGGCTGCAGTTTGCCAGGTTATGATTTGAGCATATTTTTTAACTAAAGTCAGTACCTGTGAGGGTTTCTGGACAATCTGTCATTGTTTTGTTTTGTTAATTGGTTTCCAAGAATAAAGATGTACATACATTTGCATGAAGAAGCATTAGCCCACTCCCATGTTGATAAGAGTATTTAACACTTGACAAACCTCCCTTTAAGGTACATTTTGAACAGATTAAAAATGTTTGATTAATTTGGGATTAATCACAATTGACAAAAGTCAATCATGCAATTAATCATGAATAAATATTTTAAGCCCTAAATATTATAGAAGAAATACAGTATGTATCTTAAGTGTTTATTACCTGAACATGATAGAAGTCAAGTGTGCAAATATTAAAATAACGAGGCACAATTATGAAGACGCTGTTATTATATTGATAATTTTCTTTGTAATCCATATTTTTTAGGCTTTATTTTATGAAGTCCTTACAAATATAATTAGATGAGCTCAGGAGCAAAGTTTTCAGCAAACAGCAAAAAGACTTTTTTTATTTATCGCTAATCTGAATGAAAATATTCAAAAACATCCTCCAACACATGTGACTGGTGCAGCAGCACTTTCCAGAGAGCAGCATGTGACCTCTAAGACGCTGAACGAGATGATGGGTGTGTAGTGAATATCTTCTTTTGTGCTCATGAAAAAAAAGGGGAAGTGCTCTCAGAAAATACGTGGAAACACTCTCCAGTTTCAGCCTTCTTTCATGCTCCAGAAACGTAAAGGAAGCACAGGATCCCAGCCAGTAACCTGCTGGAGGAACAGCCTGTTCTCTTAATGGACTTTGAAAACAAAAGCATGGGTTTGGTTATTAAATGTAATTAGTCATTATGAGTGGATCACACAGCCGGACCTTATTTATGTAAATAATGCTTGAGCAGAACAGGAAGTAGATAGACTTAAATATGCTGTACATCTGTGCTTTCTGCTAGCAGGCAGATTAGCAGCAGAAGGATGTGATGTTATCTAATGAGCACCAGAACTGAAGCACTGAAGGCTCAGCAGGGCTCATAATTAATGTTTAATGTTACTTTTCATTTGCTGTTTAGTTTAATGTTCCTTGTTGGTTTGTTTCTTTTGTTTCCTTTTTGTTTAATTGTCTTTGAGGTCTAGTTTTAGTGTTTCTGGCAGACAAAAACATATTTTTCTAGAGTAAATACATACACATTTATTTACTCCAAATTAGTATCCACTCCCAATCATCAATATTATTATTATAATTATGCTTATAATTATAATATAATATAATAATATAATAATAATAGCTATAATGTTTGCAATAATAATCTAATAATAGCAATAATATTATTATTACAAAAAGATTTTTTTCAGATAATTTTTAGAGGTTGTCAGGAAAAAGATGCTTTGTTTTAGTGTATCTATATATATATATATATATATATATATATATATATATATATATATATATATATATATATATATATATATATATATATATATATATATATATATATAATTCCATTGCAAATTTCCCCACTGTGGGACTAATAAATGAAATCTTATTTTAACTGTAAGTATGTGGAGGACGATGTCGCCCTCTCATGGGTGGAAATCCAACTGCAGCTATAAACCGGATTTATTGAGCTGCTTCCTGTTGTTCATGAATTATGCAGCAGTCTGACTTCACTCTGTGCATACTAACAGCTCTGCTGCTTCCTCACTTATGGAAACACAATGACTGAATTGTGTTTTGATGTGTTGTCTGTTTGAGGCAGATTGCAGGTCTACTCACAGCTTAAAGCCACATTGAGAGCAACCTCTGGTGACTTGATGAGATTACAGACAGGGTGTTTTCCTTGAGCAGGAGCAGCAGAGGTGTTTTAACTCAAAGCCGGGTGAGGATTTATAGTCTGACAACGACTCTGACGGTGTTTTACTACTTCATGACTGAGAGAGCATGAACTGCTCTGTTCTCCAGCACAGGACGGAGAGGAACATACATTTAATGTTTGGACTTCATACAGTAACTCTATTTTTCAGATATAAAATGAGGTATTTTTTTTTAATAGCTACTGAAATATTGGTTTGAGTCGTGTTATATTAGATTGAGGAAGGTCAGTGGATGTAGGTGTACCTAGCGTTAAATACACTACATTGCTAAATGCATACACTGAACATTACACCCAGATGTGGTTGTTCCCACCAGATGTTGATCCTAGCTGCAGGGATTGCAGAGCATGAAAGTGAGGTCCAACACTAATGTTGGGTGTCCAGCTCGTCCCAAAGTCGCTGGATGGTTGAGGTCAGGGATCTGTGCAGCCCAGACCTTTATGGAGCTGGCTTTGTGCACAGGGACACTGTCATGCTGAAGCAGGAAAGAGGCAAATACAAACCGCTGACACTGTGGTTTCTTTTCTGCGTGTGACCTCATTTTTAAATCATTATGTCTAACAATGTCAGTATTTGCCTCAAAATTTTTATGCCTAATCTGCTGGGATTGATTTAACATTATGGACATTTTATATGATCGGTTTTATCCTACACAGATGACCACGTTTTTAATTGCTTGACAGTGTCATGCACCATGACTGCATGTTCACAATGGGGACATTGTTCAGGCCAACAAACAGAAATGTTTTTTGAATCAAAGTTGTCGAAGTCTGCCTCCCAGTGGACAAACAGCAGAAGACACTGATGTCTCATTGATCAGTTTGAGTTTCCTTATGATCCTTATCCCCCTGATGAGGTATTCATGTAGTGATAACATGCTGTTTTCATTAGAACTGATTAATCTGTCAATTTTCTCAGGTAAACGTGGTCTATAAAATGTAAGAAAGTACCAAAACAATTTCCTAAAGTCCTTCCAATAAGCCTACAAACAATTCAGAACCCAAAGATATTCAGTTTAATCTCACATATGATGAAAAATTGAACAAATTTTCCTTTGGACTTTGCTAATTTGATTTTCTGTTTGGTCAAACTTTTCTTAATCTTCTGTGATTTAGAGAAATGCCTGCCCAGACAGTAATAGACTCTGTATTTTTATTTTATGCCATCATTCAACCATGTGCACCTTCCAGTAAAGAACAGTTTTTCCGTTTTTTATTATTTGTCTCGCACTGTCTGCTTGGCTGTTTTCAGTGAGGCTTTAACAGGGCTGTGTGCATATCAAACTAAAACCGCCACACTCCCCTGACAGGGTTCCTGTGGCTCCTGTTGGGCCTTCAGCTCAGCCGGGGCCCTCGAGGGCCAGCTGGCCAACAAGACGGGAAAGCTGGTGGACCTCAGTCCCCAGAACCTGGTGGACTGTGTCAAAGAGAACGACGGCTGTGGAGGAGGATACATGACCAACGCCTTCAGATATGTGCAGGACAACGGAGGCATTGACTCTGAGGCGGCCTACCCGTACGTCGGAGAGGTAAGAAAGCCTCTAAATATCATATTAACCCTAAACGTTCTCCTCAGTGGGTGAAAGTGTTACCCAAACAAACTCTGAGTCAACAACCACAAGTCCTCGGACTGAGCTCAAGCTTTTTTGAATGTTTAATTTCTTTTTCCTGTCATGTGTTAAGACTTGTCCCTTTCGTGTTGGTGGTGTGACGTCCTGTTATGTGGCCATGAACCACAACTAGAACCAGTTTCAGTGCCAAGCCAAAGTTTTCAATGTCTGACACTGTGGGGACAAAATTTAGACATCTGTGCCCCCCATTATTCATGTGTAACATGAAAGAAGGGATTTTTTCCACCCCTAATGTGATTTGTTTTACTTCTGCTTGGGGGATAATCTTGCTTTAAGACAGGGAGCGAGACGTATAAAGTTGCTATGTACTTCGTGAGCTGTTGAGGTGCTTGTGAGAAACAGATTTTTTTTGAAGCATGCATGGAGTTATCCGCTTCTGCTAGAAGAAAAAAAAAAATCAAAATGACAACTTCCAGAAATCAGCTGACAGCGGACAGATTGAAACCAAAGTGGTCAGTAATTCCTCAATTAACTGTCAGGATGTCGCACTTCTCCCAATCACATGTCAGCACATAAAGAAAAAACACAGTCATATCCTTTATTACATTTCGACCTTTAAGCAGCCGCAATGTTTGACTAAAGGGAGGTGGTTCATTAGAAATGATGAGGTGGAAACTCTCCCATTAGCTGACAAAGCAAAAGCAGTTTCGTCTTTTGTCATCTATTAGTGCAACAAGGGAGAGCAACTGCTTGTTAAAGATGAAACGCTGCAGTCTGACCATTGACTGGATACTAGGACGCTGTAATCAGACAGTATGAGACCACAAAAATGTTCAGTGCACAGGCCTGCATCTAACAATTATTTCCATTATTGATTTATCTGACGATATTTTTAGTTTGTTTGTTTGTTAATCGATTATTCATTCATTCTGTAAAACATCAGAAAACAGGGAAAATCACATCACAACTTAATAATGTGACATCAGTCCAAAACCCAAAAATATTTACTTTACTACAATGTAAGACAGGAAAAAAACTGCAATTTGGGAACCTGGATTTATCTAATGTTTGCTATGCTTTATGAAAAATAAGCTGAACAGTGTTTTGTTAAATTTTCCGCTGATCGACTAATTGATTAATTAAAGTTTTGTTGCAAGGCTGCTTGCTCCCTTTTGCTTAAAGTATCTTAAAACATTCAAGTTTGTGACCATGACCAAGCAGTGCACCATTAGGGGATTTATGGATGTTGTTAAATTCTTGAATTTCAAGCTTTGTTTTTGAGGTCGGTAAACATCCAAACAGTTTCTGTCAGCTTGAATTTGCTCTACCCATGACAATAAAGACGTTTAAACAAATATTTTCAGCATGTTGCTCCTCCTGTGTGTTGTGTTCAGGACCAGCCTTGCCGCTACAATTCAACAGGCATGGCAGCTCAGTGTAAAGGCTACAAGGAGGTCCCAGTGGGTGACGAGCATGCGCTGGCTGTCGCGCTGTTCAAAGCAGGTCCAGTCTCTGTGGGCATCGATGCCACGCTGAGCAGCTTCCAGTTCTACCAGAGAGGTCAGTCATTTTATGCAAATAGCGGGTAACGTAGAGACAAACTGATTAGGATGCAACACAACGTTTTACTGTTTAAGAAGAGGTTATGTTTTAGCCCTTCTTTAATAGGAATAGCTTTTACACCACTCTCTTCTTAAGGACCTCTCACACACTCACTATGTGATACAACAGTGGCAACAGCAAGTGTGTTTTAATTATGCAGGCCCCAGGTCAGTAAATAATGACTGCAACTGCGATCTGATTTCATGCTGCACATAGTATGACTAGTAGTGGTGAAAGAAGTTGGTCGACTTGCTGAGATGTGCAGCTTGTCGCCTGCAGCTCTTCATCTAACAGATCACTGTGGCTGCCCGTCTTCTTCCATCACTCCCTGATGGATCTCAAACTGGTCCACTGACAAAAAAAAATATGACCAACACAACTGTTGTCTTGTTTTGTGGATATATTTTTGATGAATGATCGTGGTCAGCTCCCGATAAATATTAATCCAGAGTGGAAATGGCAGCCACCAATAAAAAAAAAACAAATTATATAGGGAAATATACTGAATATAGATGCATTGAATGGCAGGAAAATATGCAGACCATAAGTCATCAAAAATGTACTTGATTTCATGAAAATCTTGAGGCTTTTAGGCCATTCAGGATTTCTTTTCATCTTCTTTGCCAGAAAAAATGTTGCCATTGTATACGTTTCTGCAAACCACCGGTTACCCTGAATGATGATGTTTCTGAACCAAAAGTATGTTTCGTAAATACATTCAGTTTCATATCAGCCTTGTATCACGCTTACAGAAACAGACAATGCTACCTAGGTAAAGCTGTGAAGTGATTGGTGAGATTTAGGCAACAAAACTACTTGGTTAAAGTTAGAAAATCATCACGGTTTGAGCTGAAATAACAACGTAGCGTAACAACGTAGCGTAACGTAGCGTGACAACGTAGCGTAACAACGTAGCGTAACAACGTAGCGTAACAACGTAGCGTAACAACGTAGCGTAACAACGTAGCGTTACAACGTAGCGTTACAACGTACAACAACGTGGTGTTACAATGTGGCGTAACAAACTGCGGCAATGCAATACTATAATAATGAACAACGTAGCCTAACTACATAGCATAAGAAACTGTAAAAAATGTAATACTGTAAATAAATAACAACCACCCTTAGCAGACTTTACATAACATGATGGAACAAATAAAATAACGTCATATAAACAATAAAGTCCTGAGTTTGTTTGACTTGACTTCCTGGATTGTTATACTCTGTATTATACCAGGTAACTTTTAATAATGGCCTGCTCCTCATAGGCTAAGAGGCTACATCACTGGTTCTGCACATTACTGCTTATTGTAATGAAAGGTCGGCATTAAAAAAAAAAAACAAAAAACTGTCCATGTTCAGCGTATCCCTGGTTTGCAGAAACATGCTACATATTTTTCCTGGCGACACGGCGGTGTGGACAGGGCTGTAACACAGAATTTCATGTTGGAAAATACTGAACTAGCTATCTCACTATCTAACTATCAGATTTTCCTACGTTGATATTCAAAAAGGTAAATCAACCTGTAATCAAAGTGTATGAGCTACACATGTATGCATGATGGTTCACCTCCAGCTCAGTCCTCCTGTCCTCCATCATGTGCCCAGGTGTTTACTACGACCGCAACTGTAACAAAGACGACATCAATCACGCCGTGCTGGCTGTGGGCTTTGGAGTGAACGCCAAGGGGAAGAAATTCTGGATCGTCAAGAACAGGTGGGACACATCACCTGTCTGAGCGGCATCAGGTGGTTCATAAGTCCGCCAAAATGAAACGACAGGTTGTTTGTTAGCGTGGCGTTTATTTGATGCCTTCTGTCGGCCGCGTTGGTGACAAACCGTCGAGATGAAACGCTGTTTGACTCCTGGCAACGCTCAACAACTCTCATGTGTCTTTCTCTCCATCTCATCTTTTATCTTTTTTTCTCTGACAGCTGGGGCGAGAGCTGGGGCAAGCAGGGCTACATCATGATGGCACGTAACCGCGGCAACCTCTGCGGCATCGCTAACCTCGCCAGCTACCCCATCATGTGAAGAGGATGACGCTGCTAGGACTCAGACTACTACGCATAGTGCACTTGAAAAGATACGCAGTACGAGTTCATTCCAACATATCAGCAACCACTACAGAGAGGGATACCAGATTTTGTTTACGCAGGTTTTTCACACAACAAACATATTTTTGAGTTATCTTACAATAAAAAGAAAATGGACTCTTTTCGAATGAACCACTCCCAGTGATGAAAAGCGACTAAATGTTATGTGAAGCCTTGGATTCCAGTGTTGGACAAGGACATCTGATTATCTTGGGTTATTTGAAGCACTTTGAACCCACTAAGACTTTTTTAGTTTATCTTCAAACCTCCACTGTGGTCTGCTCCATAACAGATTCAGTACCTCCATGGTGTTAGTAACCCGATGCCAGAGCCCAGGCTGGTTTGGGGCCAAAGTGCCAAGTTAAATCTACAAACCTACCAGGCATAACAACCAATTCACAGTAATTAGCTGGAAGTCAGAGACGGTTTCAGTCCCTTTAGCTTTAATCACAGTCTGTGTGTGAACTAAGAGTTTAAGTTCACGGTGGCAGGAAACATTGCTGGGCAATGGGAGCTTCTCCTTTCCTGTCGCCGCAGAGTCACTTCTCTTATCTCTCGTTGTTGTATTCAGACTTTTCTGATGATCAAACTGTAAACTGTTGTTTTCTATGAATAAAAGTTTCATTTTGAAGTTAAATGCATCATTTGGATTCTTCAGTCTAATCCGAAGAAACACGAAAACAGCGCAACTGATATAAAGTTTAACAAATAAACTACAATATTTAATTAATATCATGTGAATATCTAAAAGAGCTGCATTTAATTCAGTAAATATGTGACCTGGCAGTATGTATTGAACACAACATACTGTTTTTAAAGGTGATAAATGCCAAATTCAGAGCACATCTGTGCTCGAGGGATTGCCCTCAAACAGCTCTCAAAATTAGCAGTCAGCAACTCGCAGCTATTAAAGGTCTTACTGATAATATTTTATGTGGATGAATATTTAAAAATATATATATATAATTCCTCTACAGAGCTTTAAAAAAAGCTTTAAAAAAAGTATCATGATCTTTTAAAAAATGTTTATCTCTGTGGAAGATATCTGATGTTCGGCGCTCACTTCTAACAAGCCTTGTGAGCCAATAGTAAAACGTTGGTATCATCTTCAGTTAGTGTGTAAAAAAACTGGCTGACGTTAGGTGCCTGGCAACGACTTGTTGTGAAGTGAATGCAATGGAAGGAAAGGGGAGGGAGAATGTGGCTCATTGTCATCAGTGTTATCAATAGCACCTTTAATGCTCTGGATATCGAATGCAGCACCTTTAAACACAGCTGTAATAAATGTAGTAGTTCATCACAGGATGCAGTTTGTGAAACGAGAACACATTTTATTGAGAAATATCAGTTGCTTTCTAAGGATAAATGTTATATTGTAGTGACAGAGGGCCAAATCACAAATGAACCTACTGACAAAACATCTGGCTCCCTGACGAAAGCCGACGTCTCACATTTCAGAGTTTAGATTGAACTTCAGCGCGACTTTTCACAAATCTGCTGAAGATATCTGGAAAGGGTCATGTAAATCCTGTAAGACGGCTACTGCCAGTCATGTGTGGAAAAATTACATCTCATCACGTAGTGTATACACTGTATGTTCAAGAAGTAAACACATTGACCATTATAATAGTTTTCTTTTAGCTCTACATCTCAGTGTCAGTTTCCCATTTGGAAAACATTTTTTCCCACTCAAGAATATACATTTTGGCATAAATTTAATGGTAATAAATAGTGAAATGCTGGATGAACAACTGCTCCACCTGTCTAAATCTTAGCTAAGGTCCACTCATTCACTCAGTTCAAAATAATGCATTATATATCATACAGTATATGTACAACATGGTAGCATTGTGTTATGCTGTTGTAGGTGTGTTTAACTGTGTGGTACAAAGGATTTAAATATAATCTTGCACACAGTTTGTATGTCAGGGGTCATGTCTTAGTCTTAATGATCTAGCAGCAGAGTGGGTTCATCTGACTGTCCGTCCACCCAACACTTTGGTTCGGAGACCGGAGCAGCATCTGGCAGACTGCCACACAGTGTGGTGACCTTTCACCCAGCCTCCAGGTCACAGTTCACAACCACCTCTTCATCCACACGTTGCTCCAGAACCACACATATCCCTGCAATTACCGACTACGTTTACAGCACAGTCATGATCCCCAAACAATGAGTCCTTACAGGATTAGTGACCTCCCTGACCTTTCCTATTTGCACCACCGTCCTACCCAAAAATTACTACTAGACGGTGGTGCAAACATGTTGGTTTCCCCAGGAGGAATGATTTTCATTTCCATTTCTTCTGCCCTCAGGACAAATTGTCAACTTTGGTTATCTCAGGTTATCTCATAATCTCACTCACATAAAATAACATTTTATGGGACATTTTATCCTGTTAAAGCAGCAGTGGGTAGAAATGGAGCAAATATGATAATCATGTTCCTCTATGTCCTCCGGTTAACTAACGGCATCTGCAAGATTTCCCAGACAGGAGGAAAACAACCAAACAAACAACTCCAATCAAACGGTCAAACTAGGCAGCGCTGATCAAATATGAATCAATAATCTGTTACTGTAATGACTATTTCTCAGGTAAAATGTTCTCAGAAACATCCTGTAGTTACTGTTTTGCTGTAAAATGAGAAAGTTTGTGACCTGAGCTGAGAAAACACCGAGCGCCGCCCACCAGCCGGAGCAAACATTCTCATTTTACAGCTAAACAGTAACTACAAGATGTTTCCGAAAACATTTTACCTGAGAAATAAACATCACAGTAACAAAATATTGATTCATATTTGACCAGCGCTGCCTAGTTTGACCGACTGATCGGAGTTTGCGAGTGATTGACAGCTGCCGCTACTGAATGAACAGCCAATAGAAATGCTCTCCCAATGAAATGGCCTGTGATTGGCCAAAGTCTCCCATCATGGGCTAGACTTTTTTAAAACCTGAAAACAGAGCTATGGACGTGCTTTAATTACAATATGCTAAAATTATTATGGGATTTTTGCCTGATGATGCCAAAAAACTTTCTTGTCTGTTTCAACCAATTGTATTGTTAGGAGAAATGCACATGACAGCCTCTAGGGGGCTTATTTATTTATTTATTCATTTTTAACTATTGTTTTAATATGTGTTTACTTACTAAATAAGGTAACATACCTCCTCTCCTATTCTCAGATAATAATCTGTGATTCTCTGGTTCACTTTTGATGCTTTCATGCTTTAAAACCATATAAGTAAATTAGTTTAGCTGCCTAATTTCCTCATACATGTAGTTCCTCCTCTCTAAGCCGTCAGTCGCTTCAGGTGATTTCCTAACACATCAGCAGCTGCAGCTTTGTGTTTCTAAAGAGGAAGAAGTGCAACACACCATGTGACAGTTTCTTTATACATCAACCAGGAAAACACAGTCAGAGGCTTCAACACAGAGACAGCGATGATTCAAGGCAAGTTTGACCTGTTTCATTAATAAACCTACAGCTCTCATACTAATCCTGCTTTTTATATTAATGCCAGGACATTTACTTTAAAAGGGAATCCGTCAGTAAAAAGCTTTAACGCGTATCTGCTTTTACTTTCGTTTCTGTGTTTTCCAAGGAGTTTGCTGTGTGTTCAGGCTGCAGCTACGTCTGCTTATCAAAATGATTGTAATTATGTTATATAACACTGTTACACTGAGGGTTAGAGTGGTGGTGGTGATTTTTAATAACTTCAGGACTAGTATATTTAGTGTTTTTCATTCTCTGGGGTAACTATGTGCTGTACACCCTTTACAGTATTATTATGGGCCTGATATGTCTTTTTTCTTATTCTTATTTCTGAAAATAGCATAAACAAAAGTGACCAATCAAGACCACTTTCTCTGGATTAAGTCCAGAGTTATTTAGCTATATATACTCAGTTTATCTGACTGTTAGCCACTAAAATGTTATAGATTTTAGTTCATGGTGTGGTTATGTAAATATGTGATAACTGTGATAGTGACTCAGGTATCAGGTAACACTAGTCTATTGTTTGTCACTGTATAAGTCATCTTGATTCTCTGGTTATTCATTTACATTAACTGCTCTATGTACCTCCTGTATTAAATGCTGATCCTCTGTCCCAGCCTTCTGAAGCACCCTTTGTAATGGTTTGATCTATCAAAAACTGATATTGATGTTTCGTGACAGCACTGACGCATTTGGCCAAATTTCTTGCTTACTTGTTAGTTTCACTTCTGGTCTTGTGGTGATTGCTTCATATGGTGATTTATGAGCAGTTCATCAACTGTAAATTTGTGGAAGTGATACTTCATCAGGTAGTGATCTTAAACACACACACACACACACACACACACACACAGGTTGCAGATGGATGATATATCAATAACAGTGCATCTCTTTGTAAAAAAAAAAAGTAATAAAATAGACATTTGTATGCTTTTTATACACAAAACTGTACACTCAAACAAATACAGTATATCTAAAACATAAATATTTACTGAACATTGGTGAAAACGTGCCAGTTAGCCAAAAAGCTGCACTGAAATTTCATCACCACCCTCTAAGAATATAATAAATTAAATGTGCTGCTTTCAGGTAAGAATTAAAGTCTAGTCTAGTCCCTTTTTCTTGACTTGTGAACCACTAATCCTCCATGCAGCCTCTGACACATCGAACCTCTCTGTGGTTTTTACGAAGCGGCCGCCGCTCGTATGTTTCTGCCTGTAGGTTTTCTCAGTGTGTCGGCGAGCAGCCGTCTCGTCAAAGGTCAGACAACACCCTGACTTGTCATGTGGTCCACGTCTGTGTGTTTACAGGTGTGGTGTTGGGGAGCCTGCTGCTCGTGTCCCTGTGTGCCGGAGCGGCAGCCACGTTCGACAGCCGGCTGGACGTCCACTGGGAGCTGTGGAAGAAGACACATGAGAAGAAGTACCACAATGAGGTATGTGATAAAAAAAGGATGTAAATATGTTCGTAGGCGCAAAATCCATATGTGATATTCATCATGAACTTGTATTTGACCTTATGCACTCTTTCTGTGTGTCTTTGTGTTGAGATGGAGGATGTGCGCCGCAGGGAATTATGGGAGAAGAACCTGATGCTCATTACCATGCACAACCTGGAGGCCTCGATGGGGCTTCACACCTACGACCTGAGCATGAACCACATGGGAGACTTGGTGAGACACTCGCTCACTCTACTGTTTCATACCGAAGAGGAGAAGCTAGTTTTATGATTTTTATTGTTTTATGATTATCACTGTTATTCAGTAATGACTCAGTGGTGATGATGGTGAAAGGTTAGAAGGACACAGATTAAATACAGTATGACTCGTTTGAGCTTTGAAACTCAACAGATAATATATGCTGTACTCCAAATGAAGTAGCAGGCAACTGGACCCACAAGAGGCCCCAAAGACTCCATGTTAGCTTTCTGTTCGTGGGTTTGTGGAAATGAAATTCATTTATATTTGTTTAAGGTAAATACTACGATGGCACATTATAGGTTGAAAAAATATATATAGAGCTGGGGAGGGGGGTAATATTCAGACAAGAAAACTTTATTTTTCAAAAGATTAACAAACTTTTCCAAGTTTGAAATCATAAATTTACATGAAAACTTGGATTTTCTCTGAAGTTAAAGGGATAAATGAAAAAATCTCAGAAATTTATGAGGAAAAATTCATATAGTAAAGACATAAAGTCAAATTTATGAGAAAAACAAAAATCTTTTTATTTTCTTTTTCCAGCAACCCAAAAATTTAATAAAGTCATTTCCGTGAACAAGTTGGTGGTATTTTACACATCCAATATAATCTAATTCATCTTATTATGTACTTTGTAAATAGCCTTAACTCTTAACCCCTCATTTTGGAAACCAGACATCGGACATCTCAACTTTGTCGCTAGCTCTTCCCGTCAGCTTGATCTGGCCATTTGAGTGGATTTACCATAAATTTCAGCGTATGGGTGCAACACAGTTTTAGTGTCGGCTGACTTGACCTCAGAGATTTCAGTGACGGCCGGCTTGTGTGATGAGTTTGATTCAGCCTTGCAAAGTGAAGCCATGTGGTTCCTTGACAAAAAAACAAAAAAGAAAACACAATTTTTCCGAGAATATTTTCTCACAAATTTGTGACTTTCTAATCTCAAGTTTATTTTTCGTAAATTTAATAATGAATTATTTAATAATCTTTTCTCTGAATATGTCCCCGCTCCCCAGCTCTGTATTTTTCCCCTAACAGGCTGATATAGATTACTCACTGGAGTACCAAGCATATTTTAATCTGCCTCTTTTAATCGTCCCCAAATCTGCCGTTTCCTAACGTTTGCTGAAAGCTACAGCGCCCAGCTGCTGTATGAAATTCCTGAGCCTTTTTAAGAAATATTTAACTATACTTTGTCTTCAACTTTATTAACGTTTGCCTGTTGGCTAAATTTCTTTCACATTGTCATTTCTTACATTGTTTTTGTAAAAATATTGTTTGTTTTAACGTCATGCAGAATGTAAATTAGCACATTTTGCTGCTGAGCACTGGGCTTTATCTTATTACTCCTTGGCCTTTCCACTGGTCTAACTTTACTTTGTCTAAAACTGTAGCTTCATGGCTCCGGCCTTTGAGACTTCAGTGAAGTAATGAGATGGTTTCTGCTCTTAGCTTGACCACTGAGCCACAGCTCCTTGAGGAAGCATTCACCACATAATGTGGTGAAGTGTATTCTGGGTCTAACTAAATGAGTGACTGCACACTGGAATATTAACTAAGTGGTGTTTGGTTTGTGCCCTTTAACCTGCCTCGCTTCAATCTGTGTCCGAGGTTCTTTGGAAATATTCAAATTGAATTGGAGTTTATTGATCTTTATTTGTACCACAAGGAATATGGCTGATGAATATGGCTGTTTTAGTGTACAGTTAGGGACCTTTTCTAGGATTTTATTCTCCACCCTACACTAATATTTTAAAGATCACAACCTTTTTAGAAATGTTTTACAAAGAAAGAGGAAGAATGAAAAATGAACATTTAGGAAGTAAGTAAGATGATTAATTTTAGAGCTCAGCAGCGATTAAGTGTCTAGTAGATTTTGATTCTGACTTCACACTAGAGATGCAACAGTGTTTTTGCAATTACTTGCATTAGCAAGTAATCATTTCAGTCGGTTTTGAAATATACCATGGTGTTTAATGACACCTTATTCAGTTGATTCAGTTTGAAGCTGAACTCATTTTATTTGTGGTAATCTGCTTCCTCAAAGACACCAGAGGAGATCCAGCAGTCTTATGCCACTCTCAGTCCTCCCACTGACATCCAGAGGGCACCATCTGCCTTTGCAGGGACGTCAGGCGCGAATGTACCAGACACCGTGGACTGGAGAGAGAAGGGCTGTGTCACCAGCGTCAAGATGCAGGTAAAGAAAAACGTACTCAGTGTTTCCATCAGTGACTCACAGAGCTCTGATCCATGCTGTTGGTGAAAGCAGAAGCTTACAGTACTGTGTCTGACAGTGACACAATCAACAGTCACCATCCCACACTTTCCTCTCATTCCTGATTGAAGCGGTTCTTGATGACACAGGAAGTGGTCACTACAAGTCACAAGTTTTTTTTTTTCCACGTCCACTTTCTTTTTCTCCTGCTGACGCTCCTCAAAGTCCAGCTAACCCGCTTAATTTTTATCTGGTAAATATCTGCGCTTTGAAAACGACTTCACTTTTTCAATTCCTGTTCCTGGATTTGAAAAGTCACTGCTAGAGATGTGTATACGGCCTTCATTTGGCCTCTTAGACAGCCGAATATGTAGTGGTGTTAAAATTCATATCATTTTCTATTTCATAATTACAAATAATTGGTAAAATGTATTGGTAATTGGTAATTGGTATTTCTCTTTTAATCTGCTTCTTTATTTATCTTTGTATTAATTATCTTATTTATTTACCGTTTTATTAAATTTTCCTTTTTAATTTTTTAATTTGTTATGTTGATATTATATTATATTTATAGTTATATTTTTACTGTATATTTTAAATCGAATTATTTATTTTGATATATATATATATATATATACACTGTATTTATATATAGATATATATATATAATATATATACTGTATACATACAGTATATATATTAATCTCTCGATAAAAAAATGTGCCATCAAGTGTATTAAGAATAAAAATGGTTGAAGATTGATGGATGGATGAAGAATAAATGTAGCAAATAAATAATTGATCAAATGTGGTATAAATTGATATTTACCATATGTTTTAATTTGCGTCTTTATTTATCTTTGGATTAATTTCATTATTTATTTACTCTTTTGGTTATTCATTTATTTATTTACATGCATTTTTTTAATTTATTCCTTTATATTTGCATTCATTTATAATTTATTCATTAAGACAAAGACAAACAAGGACATTTCCCAGTCGTTCCTTAACATCTTAAACTCTGCTGGCTCCATCTGTACACACTGAGCTGTGTTTGATCCAGCGTTGAAGCTAATCAAGAAGAAACAGAAATGCTTGAGTATATGACATTACAGTAACACCACTTCTTTAAATCCAGGGTGCTTGTGGCTCCTGCTGGGCCTTCAGTGCTGTCGGGGCCTTGGAGGGCCAGTTAGCCAAGACCACGGGGAAGCTCGTGGACCTCAGCCCCCAAAACCTGGTGGACTGTTCCGGCAAGTATGGCAACCACGGCTGCAACGGTGGCTTCATGCACAAAGCCTTCCAGTACGTCATCGACAACCAGGGTATCGACTCCGACGCTTCATACCCCTACAAGGGACAGGTGAGTAACTGCTTTAATCCTGCTGCTCAAACATGCATCAAGGGGTTTGGAAAATCCATCAAACTTGGAAAAAATGTGGAAAGGAATTAAAAACAGACACAAAAGGTCAGCTCAAATATACACACTTGTTTGTACCTACAGACCCAAGTTACTGGATCAAAAATATAATCTCAGCCATGATTTTTATGACCTAGTTTTAAATCACACTGCCTCATACCAAGCAAGAACTATACACAAAGTCATATAACAACATCTACACTGAGACTGCAGCACTTCTAAAGTACACATACAAAAATATACTGTATATATAATTCTCTGGCCTCAGTTTCCCATGTTATTTCTTTGGGAAACATGTTTACACAGAGAGAAATCCTCGTCATGTGATTAAGTAATCAGCCCTGGTGTGTAGTAAAGAACGGCCAGCAAGTGTTCACAGGTACTTGAGTGTAGTAGAGACCAGGTGGAGTAATACTACACAACGTGAAAATTCACTCAAAACATTTAGATCTTTGAAATAAAGCAGCAAATTTGACTGTCATATACTCAGATCTGTTATTAAAAACATTGTTATCTGAGAAATGCATGTTAGTACACTCACTGTCTTTGATGGAGTGTAATAAGTATGAAATCTACATCTGCAAGTCACAACTTCACTTTAATTTTATAATATAGTTGAAGCACAGCAGGACCTCGTGGTCAGACTCATCTGCTGTTTCCAAAAGCAATAATTTCATTTTAGGCATGAAATCTTGTTTGTGTTGGACAATCAAAATCACTTCAGTGTTTTAGTTCTAGTTTTTGTCTTTGCAGGTTCCATGTCAAACATATTGACTTTTTTAAGTGAAAATGATCAATTTTCATGTTTTCAAGCTTCTCAAATGTGAATCTTTACTTGTTTTCTCAGACTTCTGTGACAATAAACTGTATATGTTGTTTGAACTACTGGTCGTACCAATTTGGACTCTGGGAACTTGTGATGTACATATGTCACTATTTATTATTGAACAATCAAAATCGAGAGTTATTAGTAAATGTAAAATACTGTATTAAAAATGACGATGGTAAACATCAATAATTCCCATCGAAATTCAGCATCCCTTTGACCACCCGGAGGAGCGCCGAAGACGGCAGAATAAAAAGTTTCACATAAAAGAACAAACACAAAACAGCAAAAAAAACCAAAAAACAAGCAGTCAACATAAGACAAGCAAGCAACTTAAAACTAAACAGTAAATACCTAAAATCCAGCAGGGGCGCCTTCTCTGGTTGCAAAAATAACTCTGATTGTATAGAAGTCTTTGAAAAAAGGCAACGCTACCTCTCACTTGATTTATTAGCTCAATAAACGTTGTAAACATGAGTTTATGGTCTCAGTCGCTAGTTTCGAGTCTTCTTCAATACAGCAAATAGTCCATAAAGCAGGGGATGCTTTAGGGCGGGGCTACCATGTGACTGACAGGTTGCTACCACGGTGTTGTCCGGTCTGGGAGTTGTCCGGTTTTTCACAGTGTATTTTCAGTTCATCAAAGATGATTAGAACATTTTTGGTCGCCTGAAAATGTTTATTATTATTATTATTATTATTCAGCGTTCGGTTGCATTTAGCTCCATCCTCTCGTGTCATTTCTGGTTGCAAAAACAAACAAGATGGCAACGGCCAAAAGGCTGAACTCTGGGCTTCTAAACAGTAGTCCACAACCAATGGACGACGTCACGGTGACTATGTCCACCTCTTATATACAATCTATGGTCCTTAATCCTGTTTTTAAAATCTCACATTCAATAATCTAGTTTAAAGTGGCTCTGTCGCTCACACCAAGATGGCGGTGCAAAACCTTTAAAAGCACTTTCATCAAAGACGGTGCAGGTTTGAGGAAAGATGCATAACATAATTTGTCCGACCAACTAGAGGCAGTAGTTAGTAGAGGACAAAGATAATAAGTTTGCGAGTTCACGGTTTGCATGATATCTTATGAAAAGTTGGTTTTCATTTTTTGTGTGTTTTCCTATGAATGTCCAGCCACACATGACGCATGGGTCAATTTCTGCTCCACTCTTTTCAGAATAAACCTCCGTCTTCACAGGAAACTACTTGGTTAGATTTGGGCAACAAAACTAGTTTGGTTTAGGAAAAGATTGTGGTTTGGGTTAAAATAACTTCGGAAGTGCCGTAACGTAATAGCAGAAGTTATGACACAAATCAATTTTAGTGTCTGACTTCACACAGGATTCGCCAATCTCCTGGGAGAAAGTCCGCCATTTTTTCACCTACACATCCGCCCTCCCTTCTCAGCGTTTGTCGCTCTATTTACTTCCCAGTTCATGATTGTGAGGATTACACACAAATTGTTTTTGTTGGTTATATACAAATTATACTGCATTACTTTTCGTAGGTATAGCTAAATGTATGAATATGGCCTCATACAAAAAAATGTCCCAGTGGTCCACTCTACGGTTGTATATCGAGATGATGATGTGTGCAGAAACAGCAGCAACTGCATCAAAGGAAAAACATCATTTGTTTCTATAATAAACCAGATTTTTTTTCATTAGACAACTGATATGATGTTTAAAAGACAGATTGTCTTCTAGGGAAAAAAAATGGTGTATTGTAATTGGTCATTCCCCGACACGGGGAAGTACTACTGAAGTACTTATTCTCCATAAAAGATGAATGATTGTCGTTCTCTTATGAAGGCATCAGCCCAAAAACAAAACAGGAAGTTGAGGACAGTGTTGTTATCGCAGTTCATAAGAAATTAAAACATGGTGTGGTGTTTTAAGTGGAAACATACAGGAAATCTACTGCTAACTCAGGTTTACAGTTAACAGATTCTTGTATGAGACACTAACGTGGGTGTACAAGAAGTTAAGTCCGACCCTTCAGGCTGTAGACTGCAACACTCTCCTCACTTGTCTGTGGTCTGCTGTTAATGTCTCTTTGGAGCAACAATAAATTAATCGGAGTGGACAACGTGTTTGTCCTCCAGGCTTCATCTGGTTCGCTGTTGTTCGTGTTTGTGTGGAGGAGGAGGGCAGTTGTGAGCCGATCCGACAGACTGCTCCAGCCTCGCGGAGGTGTTGCAGCTCCAGTTTACCCAAAAATGAAATAAAAACTCTATAACTGAAGTGAAATATTCTCTTAATAAGCACAGTGGCCAGTGTCTGCCCACTGTGCTCATTCACCGGCTGCACCTGGACAATGTACAAATGGATTGCTGAGGAAAAAGATAAAAATAAGTTAACATTTTGCATGCATGCACATCACCCCAGCTGGTCAGTTCAGTCGTGCCTCGAGCTAACTTCATCAGTTCGTCAGTTTTTGGCGCTCCTATCAGGTGCTTTCTTTAATTTCATCAGGTACATATTTCACACAGTGCAAGTCACCAGTTTTAACCCCACTTTGTCCTCTTACAGTTACAACAGTGCCACTACAACCCCATGTACCGCGCCGCCAACTGCTCCACGTACAGCTTCCTGCCTGAAGGGGACGAGGGGGCTCTGAAGCAGGCGCTCGCCATCACTGGACCCATTTCAGTGGCGATTGACGCCACGCGGCCCAGATTCGCCTTCTACAGGAGTGGTACGTTACACATCCGCTGCACAGTCCCTCACCTTGACTTGCATGACTGGGACATGACTGTCTCCTCAAAGGGATGTTCCCATACAAATATGTTTGGAGGGTATTTTATCCTGACTTTTAAGCAGTGGTTAACATTGTAAAACAAAACAAAATAACCCAACAAAAATACTTTTAGTTTCACATCGGACACGAACAGCGGTCTCCTGGGCGAAGTCCTGGTGTTAGTTGACCATGCGGACCTCCTTATGTGGAGCTCCATGGACTGTCAATACAAACTGCTTTGTGATACATCAAAAACTAGAAAAGCACTCGGAGAACACAGACCTCCGCCAAGCACCATAGTTTCCCCCCTGGCGGTTTCTTCTGGATCTGTCTCCTCATGTATTAAAGCTAGATCAAATTCCTTGACATACTTCAGATGCTACACGATGCCGCTTGTTAGAAATCTCTAACTCTAATATTAAATGCACAGTAGGCCAAAATGTAAGAGTACCCCCATTTTTTTTATATAAATTGCTATAAAATCCCCCATCTGGATCAGATCTGGATCAGCCTTTGGGATTTGATAGAAGTACACATTGTAAATCCCAGAGTCAAATTTCATGAGCTTTGGGCAACAATTACCAGAGATATTGAGAAACAATTTTTTGGGTCCCATTTACCCCAATGTTAACGAAAATTTCAAAGTGATCCAGAATCCAGGATTTCTTCCGGATCACCCCCAAGGTCTTCCTTCAGGTCTTCCTTTTCACATTTTCGACACACCCTGAAAATTTCATCAAAATCCGTCCATAAGTTTTTGAGTTATCTTGAACACAGACAAACAAACAGACAAACAGATAAACACAGGCAAAAACATAACCTCCTTGGTGGAGGTAACAAATGTAATTTGCAACACATTATGTTTCCCTGGGATTTTGATTCAAAGTGCAGTTTTGTTGGATGGAAACGAATTTTTAGGAGCCAGGGCAGGACTGTAAATAGATGCAGAAGACCAGACATGTATGAACCTTATAAAACAGCCGGTCAGTAGCACAAAACGGGCCATTTTATCCCACTTTCTCATTAAAATATCAACCATCATAACCTCGTAGACGTGACCATGACCCTGTGAGGAGAAAGGGCAAAACAGCAACATTTACCAGAGTGGCAGCAAAACACACCTGACATAAGCCTTCACACCAGACTTGTTTTTCATCTAAATTGCCGTTAAAAATAAAACAACTCAAGTGTGTTTTTTTGCATTTTCATGTCTGTCAAAGAAGAAAAGAGGGTTTTTTTGCCCGTCTGTTCAACGTCATCATCCAAAATGGCATCTGATAAACACTCAGTCCGTCTCAAAGCACAAAGTACTTTACGATAAAGAAATGAACGAATTCAGAGAGGCAGAATTTAAAGACAGATTGTGGTGATTACACAACAGCTTGGACTGGGGGAGCAAAACAAAGGATCTGGGAAAGATTGGACAGGAATGATTGATCATTCATTAGCCCTGTTTTGGACTAGCGCTGATCATTACACCCATGTAATTAATTCAATTTTGTCTTCTATTATGAATTTTATCAACAAATTGAAGAAATAAAATGCATTGTACTCAGTGGGTGAGGTTTCTGTGCATACCATTTTTATAGGATTGTAGATTTAAAAAATGAAAAATACACACTTGGTATGCAAAGAGTTTTAAAGTTTTAGACACTGAATCCCTCACCTGAATATTTGTTTTCAAAAAAACGTGACTCAAAATCTCATAACTCATAAGCCAACGAATTGATATGAAATTTAAAATATACAATACATTCCTGGCTTTAATGATATATGAATATGAATATAAGCAGATGGATTTATTATTATTTTGACCAATGTCATTCCAGGAGTGTACGATGACGCGAGCTGCACCCAGAAAGTGAACCACGGGGTGTTGGCTGTGGGCTACGGCACACTGAACGGACAGGACTACTGGCTGGTAAAGAACAGGTGAGACGTCTTGATGCCCTGATCCCCCCTGAATCCCCGTCTCGTCCAGTCATACAAACAAACATACAGTACATACTGAGCATGTGTGTGTGTTTCCTCCCTCATCTGGACACTGAATGGGAAATGAAACAGGGCAGCACACTGTCAACAAGCACAAGAGGGTTTGGGTGTTTTGCTGATGTGAGTTTAGTGGTTGAATAGACTTAAAACACCCACCTGAAATCATTTGTGTGTGACAGAGAAGTTTCGTTTCTACTCACTGTTTGTGATTGGTGCAGATGTATAAATAGGCAGATTAGCCCTTTAAATTAGAGGTAACATTAAACATCTGAAACATCCACATGTTGCCAGTAGATCATTGACTGTCGCTCCGTATTTCATATTAGATTTAATATGTTTTATAAGGACTTCACATTTTCTAGTCTGTGTTCTCTAGTTTTATAGTTTCTATCTGATTTCTTGCCAGGGGACACTCAGCACCTTTTAAATCATGTCTAAATTACACTGAATCTTCACCTGCATTTTGAATGTGATTTCCACCTGTTCATTCTGAATGTGAAGTGGCGGGTGGGGGTCAACCTTATAAATACCTTATAAATACAGCCTGGCTCAGTTAGGACGTCAGAGCACATGGAGAAGACATCGGTGCTATTTTAGACCCTGTTAGCTCAGAAAAATGTCCAAAGTATTTAGAGCTTTTGTCCTATGTAATGTGTGCCATTTTTTCTTCTTTTGAGACCAAGCTTTAATTCAAACAATGAAAACATTAATGAATTTCTCAAAATATTCACCCAACATGTCAACACAGATTGAGTGATTGGCATAAATCTAACGTGAGCCATATAAGACTACCTGATCCAGCTAGATTTATTTTTAGAGGTTTATCAGATGAGCAACCACATATTCATCCACTGCACCGTGATTTCTAGCTGCACACCATCCTCCATCGCCCACCACCTTCACTTCGTATTGAAATAAGGAAAAGCCGTGTGTCTCTGCTGGTTTCTGTTATTTTTTTTGCCATTCTGGTTAAAACTGCAGTGGGCAGAAACAGAGCGAATGTGATTTAAGAAAAAGTGTTTTTATAAAACGGTCACTATATCCTGACAGTAGAGCACGAGAGGTAATCATGAAAAAAATCAAGTATGTCAGTGTCCTCCGGTGCTTCTAATGGTGTCAGCAGGATTTCACAGACCGGAGGAAAACAACCAATCAGAGTCTGCCGTCCAGCGTCCATCTTTGAGAGCCACAAGTCAGTCACTCTCAAACTCTGATCAGACGGTCAAACTAGGCAGCGCTGATTAAATATGAATCAATATTATGTTGCTGTAATGACTATTTCTCTCCTCAGATGTTTTCAGAAACATCTTGTGGTTGCTGTTTAGTTGAGAACAGTTGAAGAAATACCAAGCACCTCCCACCAGTCGGAGCACAGCCAATAGGAACGCTCACTAGGAACGCTCTCTGAACCGACCTGTGATTGGCCCAAATCTTCTGTCAGAGTCTAGATTTTTTTACAGCCTGAAAACAGAGCCATGAGGAGGTGCATGATTACAATATGCTGAAAGGTTATTATCAAATTTTGATGCAAAAACATTCAGCCTACTGCTAATTTAAAGTTGCACAATTAATCAAAGTTTTATCGAAATCCAATATGGCGCCTGCTTTCAGATTGTAGGAGGGTGCAATATTAAAGCTGAAATGTGTGTAAAAGTACCATTTTAATAAAAATATTTTCGTACAGAAATATCCTGACCTACACATCATATTCTACAGACTTAAGAAAATAACTTTGTTTGGTGCAGATCCCCGTAAAAACCATACCATGATCATTTTAATGTTTTTCTATGAAAATGAGAATAATATAAAAATATCATACCCTATATATATATATATATATAATATATATATATATATATATATATATATATATATATATATATATATATCAAAATAATCTCAATTATTTTTTTTTTTTAAATTTCTCAGCCATAATTCTGGTGCATCTCATTTTACCAATAAAAAATAGTCTATGCTAATCTATTAGCTTGAGGCACTAGTGATTGATTGAATCACTCCCTACACCATAGACCATATATAAGATGGACAACGTGTGTCCACTTCCTCCCACAAGAGTGAAGCCAAAATATCCCGAATACGAGAGGTGCCATCTTGAGATTTTGGTCCGAACCAGTCATGAGCGTGGCTGCAGACTCACAGCTGTCAATCATGATGTCCCACCCCCTTTTATGGCATCAGATGACTAATTAAAATCAAAATTATAAGAAAAATGAACACTTGAAGGTACGTCAGTATGATAAGAGCTACCTTAAATGACAGAAACCATCACTGAGGGATTTTGTTCGTTTTGCTCATGTCCCATCCACTAACATGGAGGAGGCGGGCAGCCATCAGGGGGCGTCACTTTTTGGGAGCTGTCATGTCGTCCATCTTTATATAGTCTATGCACTACTCACTATATAATGAGTCTACTGTATGTAGTGAGTTTGTAGTGGACTCAAAGTATCCCACAATGCATCAGGAAAAGTAGTGTATTGTTTATTGGAGTAGAGCAACACAACACAAACAGCCACAAAGTACTTTGTATTTATTAATTTGGGAAAATACACTTATTGCCCCCACTTTGACAACGGCAGCACATCACTGCTTTACTCCTTCCGATCTTACCTTTCACAATAAAAGCTGCATCACAGCTTACCAGGGGGAAATTAAAATCTCTCAGACAATTTTGCTAAGTGACAACTCAACAAAATACTGTAGCTTACAATATCGATTTAGCACAAAAATACTGTACATGTCGGCATTTATTATGGGTGTCGATTAGCCAGCATTTAACGGCGCAGAGAAAAGACCCGAGTAGTGTCCGAAACATTTATTTAATTTTACCAATGAGCTCACTGTATAGTCCTCTATAGTACTCCCTGAATATTGAGTGAACGGCCACGGATGAGTCATATTGTCATCACTTAAATTTAGTATGAGGGACTTTTACCTGCTTATGAAACAGTCTCAGTGAAATACTGATGCAAACTGAGAAAGATTGGTTATTTTTATATAGATACTCTTAATGCTTGTCGTCGGTACCACCAGTCTGAACTCTGCACAAAATCAGACAAAGTCGTGCAGGTTCACCAGAAACTCCTTCAGGGCCACCAGCCCACTGCGGACAGACCCAGATCTGGCTTCGCCGACGCCTCCGACCTGCAGTCTGAGCTCCAGCAGGAGGTGGAGAGCTCTGCTCCCAACAGCAGCTCCTCCTCCTCCAGCAGAGCTTCGCCTTGCTGCTCCGACAGCCCCTGCTGGGAGCCAACACAGAGGCTGTTTTGCTGGGAAGGGAGGCATGGGAGAACCAGAACCAGGACTGCATGGGCTGGCTGTCAGACTCTGCTGCAGTAAAATGAGAGGTTTTCTAAAGGGAATGCTCTGAAACACTACTTCTTTTGTCCACGGAGACTGCCCAGATCAACACAAAATTAAATTTCCTTGTAGAAGCTTTAATAAGGATGTTTACTGATGAATCTGTATCAGTAAAAGTTTTTTTTTATTCCTTTTATTTATATGTTTCTGTGCTCTTTTCATTCAGCTGGGGAAGTCAATTTGGAGACCAGGGCTACATCCGGATGGCACGCAACAAGCAGAACCAGTGTGGCATCGCTCTGTTCGGCTGCTATCCCGTCATGTAGCTGCAGAGGGAACTGAATTACATCTGTTGCAAAATCAAGTTTTGCAGTTTAATTTCACGTTGATCTGAACATTTTTCTCTTTTGGTTTGGTTTTCAAATTCCTTTAAAAAAAAATCAAGTCTTTAAATACTACAGTTTAAGATCATTGGTGTTTGTGTGACTGTGTCCAGCTGGATGTGTGTATGTTTGAATCTGTAATGAAGAGACAGATAAACTGTGTAATCTCTGTCCTTCAGTAAATATCAGATCTGTGTTCTGACGCGATAAATGTGAATATGTGGTTTTCCACCAGCAGTTTCATGTTTGTCAGTCTGTTAAATCTGCCATGAAAACTGCCTGAAAGGATTCCATTGACTCTTTGGGAAATTGGCTTGTTGGTCAATTTAGCTTTTACATGTTACGACAGAAGGAATGCCAAAATCAATACCCGTGTCTCTGGTAAATATATCTGTCCTGTGCACGTGCTGATGGGAAAGCATATCATATACAAGTAGCCTGAAGGCAAGTAACAGTCTTGAGTAAGAAGAAAAGCTGTTTGGTATGTTTTTATTTTCTACTGACCCTCTCATCAAACATTGACCTACTTTTCCAAAAAGCCCAAGGAGTCCTTTAAAGGAATAGTTCAACATTTTGAAATTCTGAAAAAAAGGTTAGAGAAGATAAATTCCACTTTCATCTCATCTGTCTATTAAATATGAATCTGCAGCTGGTTAGCTTTCAAAATTCCCCTACCAGCCGCCTCCTAAAGCTAACCAGTTAACATGTCGTGGCTCATAAAGTGCTGCAGGAATGAGCCCGAAAACCCCAAAATCATTCAGCGTGTTAGCACTTCTGGCTCCTGTGTGTGGAAGTCAATGTTTTTTGAGTGGGGTTTTAGTTAGATGCCTGAAATAAGGTCTGTGGTTAACATAAGCTGAAGAAATTTTAACGTTTTGTTCATTGATATGAAATACATCAATAAAATCCCACTCGTGATTTAAAAAAAAAAAAAAAAAAAAAAAGGCGGCTGCCAACAAGTGGCTAAATGAAATGACTAAAGGACATCACACCAACTTACTTTAGCTTTTTCCTTCTGGTGATAACATTCACACTTCAAAAGTGGTGTTCATGTGTGTTTTATTTATTACCTTGCTGAACAAAATGTGTTATAAACCTGTGTTTGCCACACAGCTAATTTTCTACATACATTATCCCTGCAGCACTCTGTTTAATCTCTACAAAAACTGAACTATGAGAAGAAGAAGATGTGGTTTTACAGGGTAACAGGGTTTCCGTTTCCAGTCTCTAACTTTAGTGTACAGACTTGTGTGCAAGAAAGGATATCTCCCAAAACGCTGAGCTATATCTGTGAAAGCTGCTCACCACAGAACAGCAGTAATATGGGTTTATCAGTGTATAGATTGATAGATTTATTGTCTAAAGCTTGAAAGGCTTCTTCATCCTGGACATCACTGAATCATTTTAATATCTTGAATGCTGCTGGTCCCACTCCATCCCCAGAAACCCAGCAGTGTGAACAAACATCGTTTAAACCTGAAACCCTCCAAAAAATAAAAATAAAAATATCATACCAAAAAAATAAAAATATGAGGCTGAATTTTAGGAAAATTTGTTTACATTTTGATGTAGAGAAAGAAAATATGTCAATGGTTTGACTGTGTTCATAAAGTGCCATTATATAGTTAAAAAGCAGATATTAAATGCATACTGCACTGGTTCCCAATTTGGGGGTCCTGACCCCAGTAGGAGTCGCCAAAGCTTTGCAGGGTGTCATGAGGCCTTCTTGATTTAAAGGGATGTAAGACAACTTTTTAAAACAAAGGTACAGCTGACCTATATCTCGGCATTTCATTAAGTTTTGTGACGAAAACTATATGAAATTATTTATGTAATTTAGAGGTTTGGATTATTACAGGGAACACAAGCTATATCCACAGAGCCTTCCCTCTCTGTGAAACAGCCTCGTCCTGCATTAGAGAAGTACGCAGCCAAAGAGCTGATAGAACAAGAGCCAAGCGTCAGGGAGAAGAAAACACTGAATTTGTCCAAAAAAAAGAAGCATATTAAGGATGTTAATTGTTAAAAAAGTATAAAAGAATTTTATTAAAAATAAAAAAAAAAAAATCATCTGTGGTGCAATATTCATAATAAATAATCTTTACTGCATTCATGAGTTGGGTTAATTGTTATGCATCAAATATAATATGTAATATCCATGAAATATGCCACATAGTCGGTTTATTCATTGTCAGAAAAGGGGTTGCTAAAGGAATGAGGTTGGCAGCCACTGCTTTATGCTGTATACTGTAATTGGCATGCAATAAAATACGTAGGGTCAACTTTAAAGGCGATACCAGTTAAGTGAAGGTGATTTCTTGCAGTTTTATTGTATGAATATAATCCACTTTAAGACTGTATAAGCTTCTATTGTTGTCAGTGCTGGCCTTTAAAAACCCAGAGAGCTTCCCCGCTAACACCTCCAGCAAGGTCAGAATAAAGTCAGCAGAGCACAGCGTTGGGTTACAAATGAGTCATTTTTATTTTTTTAGTGCAACATCACAACAAACAATTTTCACATGAGGTATTCAAAGGGATTTTCTTTAGTTGTTGATACAAAATGTCCCACCATGATTGACGTTTAAAGTGTTGTGTATCTTTTTTTTTAAGCCTTTGGTTGGTTAGCCACATTCATTAGTAAGTCTAACACATGGACAAGAATGGCACGATAAAGCATGGTGGGTCGAGTCCAAGCTGAGGAAACTCAGACTCAGTCAAATATAATATTTCCCTCAACTCTTCCCCGTTTAAAGCTTTTTGTATGGATTTCATTAATTCCTACTTACAACAGTGGGATCAAACAGTATTTCAACTACACTAAACATTTTGGAAAAACAGGGGTGGGAGGGGTGGCTTACAAATGTGGAAAAATAGCTTCTGTCTCCTCCGACCTTTTTTATTTTTGGATGAGCGCTTGATTCTTGGGCTTTTCTGTTACAGCGAGTCACATGATTCTAGTTTTTGGAAAACAAGGAATAGGCAACGTTGATTACAGCAAGATCCTCCTTGCTTGGATTGTCACCTCCTTCTTTTTTTGGTCTTGAGAATGATTTTGTTTATATACAGAACATGGATCGATGGGACACTCTAGCATACTGGGCTTAAGCTTTGGCTGGACGGGGGCCTCGTTCGGCTCCTGTTGCAGATTGATTCCAGCACATTTGGTTTGGAGTAAAAGGCATGAAGAAGAGACGGATGGACAGACAAGATAGATAGATAGATAGATAGATAGACAGACACCCTGACAGGATGGATTCTTTGGTTAAGGAATATCTTTGCCACACAACATCTCACACAGTTGAGGTAGATGGGTAAAGTCTTCATGTACACACCGGGGAGAGGGCAGGGACAGACGGGGGGACACAGGGGTTTACAGAGTCAAAAGACTTCCATCTGAAGACACTGCCTCATGTCAGTTTCTCAGTTCCAGCTCAACATAATACTGTTTTATGCAACATAAATAATCAGCACGTGGAAACCCACTGGTGCTTTTCTGAATCCTCTGAGTGCTACGGTAGCTCTGATAGGGAACTGCTAAAACTACCCAAGATACATCTGATTCAGCAGTCACCCATCAATCTTTGGTTGTTTTTTTGGTTTAAATGTTATCAAAACAAATGACATTTTTTTTGTCTTTTTTTTCGTTTTTTATTCTGAAAGTATACATTAGCTTTCAGTTCTACTATTTCATTATCTCTGCTCCACAACGGCCTCGGCTGCCAGACTTGTTTCAGGGTCAAGTTCCTAGAAAAGCCACTAGGGGGTGCCGCAGGCTAAAATGGCAACGCTGATCACCTGCAGCAGCCAACTGGACTCACTCCTCCCTCCCTCTTGCCTCCCATCTGTACAGAAAGGGAAGCGCTTGACATGGAGCAGAAGGTGGCTCAATACGAAAAGCTGTGTCTCCATTTTAGGCTCCCAGTCAGAGAGACAAAGGGAAACCTGAAAGGTGTCACCTCAGCTTTGATACGATGACAGTAGCGGGCAGGGGTCGGCAGAGGAGCCTCCAAGCTCTTTTATTTTTTCCATTTTTTTTCCCCCCTGTACGGACTCCACCGCACACTCCCACCACCGCCCCCTTCGCTCTCAGCATGCTTACAATTGTTGCTCATTAAAGTTTAATTCCGCTCCATGCCCCACTACTCCAACACCTCCTATTCCTCAGACAACCCTCCTCCCACCTCTCCTACACACACACCATGAACACCATCCTCATTCTGGATGATTCAGCCTCCTCTCTGATCTCCCCCCGCCCCCTCTGAATGCCCCCTAAAGCCCACAGGTCTGGCCAAGAGCGGACCCCAGACCAGATACCCAGAGACGAGACAGGATGAAAAAAGCCTCCTCTTTGAAGTCTGCAAAAAAGTCGATGGCCTCTTTCATGACCGCCCGTCTTTCAAGTGCACGCTGTGAAGGGGGCCCCGGCAATCCGCCCCCTTCTAACGTTAAAGACAGAGAAAGAGAGAGAGAGAGAGAGAGAAGAGGGTAGAAAGCGGCTAAGGTAGCCTCGCCACTCTTTGGCAGCATTTCCACAGAGGTCACAGAATCAAATCTTGGGTAATTTTCTCCCGATTTAGGCATCCATAACACAAAATGCTGAAAAAACAAATCACTTGTGCCTGTGCAAGTTGCCAGGGGAACCCAAACAACACGAGAGGACCTGGAACAAACTCCATGAACCCCCAGATGATCAGAAATGAGCCCTGATGCTCTTATAGGGCCACAGAAGCCTTGCAACAAAATCAAAGATCCCTACAAGATGAGGAACGAACTCTTAGACCACTAGAAGAACAGGGCCTAAGCCTGGTAACCTTAGAGGCCTCCCAACCAAATCAGAGTCCAGAGAAAATGAGGAATAAACCAGAAGAAGCCTGGACGATTAAACCCAAGATTCCCAGAAGTTGAGAAACACACCTTAACAACCCAAGAAGACCAGGAACAAACTCTAAGACCTTTAGAACCCAGAAACCAAAAATTCAAGATCCCCAGAAGTTGAGGAACACACTTAAATAACCCTAAAGGTCCAGGAAAGACCTTTAGAACCCAGGAACCAAAACCCCAAGATCCCCAGTAGAGGAACACACTTTAAGAACCCCAGAGGTCCAGGCTGAACCCTAAGGACCCTATTGGAACTGAGACAACTGGCAGAAGGGCTTGGCATGTGGAGGACGGTGAGATCACACTGAGTTGGACGTAGACAGGAGTGTCTGCACTGCACTGGGGAGGGGGGTAGGTGAGGGAGGTGTGGAGGAGGGGGGTCACTCAGTGGGGCCTTCAGATGGCGCTTTAAGTGGGTCCCCAGACACTTTACACACTCCGCCAGATGGCATTGGTCTGAACACAACTTTACAAGCAACCTGTGAACCTATGGGATGCCACATCATCATCGTTATTATTAATATTATTATTGTTATTATTCATAGTATTAATTATAAATATTATCACAACATTCAAACAAGCTTTGGCCTTGGCGTTAAGAGATGACCGCAGAGACATTTGCAAGAGTAAAGAAATCCCCATTATTCTACAAAAAAAAAAAAAAAAAAAAAAAAAAGGCCAGGCCTTAAAGATAGAGAGAGATACGCAACATCACTGGGTGGGTCGGGCTGAATCGGGTCGGGGTCAGGTCGGGATCGGGTACTGGGTTTAGGGATTCAGGCCGTACATTCAGGGAGGCAATGTTAATCTTTGGTATTACGATGGGATTCTACAGCTAAAAGTGCCCATCAGAAAAAGTCTTCAGTTTCACACAGACATACAGAGCATTGTTAAATAAATACTTACAGTATATAGATAGCATAAATAAATAACCAAATAAATAGAGGAAAGAAAAAGGGAAAACAATAAATACACAAATGCAGTAATAAATACATTGATCAGATCAGCAATTGCATTTGAAACGTTCTTGGTTTGATTTAACTATTGGCTATAAGGAGGCATGTTAAAGCCGTTCCTTTGTGGACCAAAAAAATGACCTTGTATGTCTGCAGGGCTGAAACAAACTGCCCCACACTTCCATCATGTTTCTATAAATAGAGCGATGTGCTTGAAATCTGTACAAAAAGGGCTGAAAGAATCACATTCCTCCATTTTCTAGACATCTGTAAAAAAAAGATTTCATAATGGAGCAGAGGTGTGTACAGTTATTTGGAAATGAGTGGAAAAAAAATACTACAATGTCACTATACATTGTGTCAGGTGTAGCTCTTCCCCGCGGAGTCTTCAAAGGTTGTTTTTCATTTTTTTTTTCTTTCGTTTTTTGGCTTGATTTTGAGTCAAAAATGGCTGTGGAGCTTTCATTTCGAAGCTCAGTCAGAGTCTTAAAGCTAGACAGTTGCACCAGCAAGTCTGTTTCTGCATCCTACTTGTGTTTATTGATTCTGTCCTGGCGTACGGCGAGATGCGCTGCGGTTCCCGCTTGAAAACTCTGATTCATTCAAGGCAGGACCATCTTTACAAAGTACAGGACAGGCCCCTGTTGATGGTGAATGATTGACAGCCGGGAGTCACGGACGCTACACAACCCTCCTGATAATTCTAGGCTCCGAACTTGGAACAACGCCATACAGTCCTGGGAACCATCACCATGGAAACACATGCTAAGAAAGGAGAATAGTGTTCTTCAGAGAAAAAAAAAAACAGGGTTAAAAAATGCCTCTTCTTCCTCTGTCACCTTGATTCTTGAGGAAAAACAGGACCATAAGAACATTGGGGAGGATTAACGTCTTTGGATGATGGTGGTGAACACTTTTGATTAAGAAGTTACACAATGGAGCTCTCCACATGTGAGCAAACGGCACCTCTTGATTCTTCACGTTTGGAGAGTTGACTATAGATTAGAAGGTACACCAAAATATGCTTCCTCCTGATTTGTAATACCCTCATTATCTCTAATCTAGATAATCAAAATAATGCAATGAAATGGTGTCTATGTGAGGGTGTGACTCTTCTTTGAGTCAAATCATCTTTGCACCCTTGACTATACAAGCAGGACCTCAGCATCCTGCGATCATATCACTCTGGGTATCGCCCCCTTCTATTTCAAGGGAGCGATCAACTTTGGTTTGGGAAAATGCTTCATCTTCATAAAATCATCTATAATAGCTGGCTCCGTCGCTCCTTCTGATAACGAGGAGGACATTTATTACGGCCGATCTCTGCCTAGACCAGTCTATGTGCCCCCTTGTTCCCTCAGCGCCCTCCCCACCGCACCTCCTCGGCGGTCCATCATCATGCCGTGCTGCAGGACACTGCGGAGGAGGAAACGCTGGAGCCCGAGGAACCCGTGGAGGAGGGACGGCCCTCGTCTGCCCACTTGTTGACGTTGCGTCGGCGGGCGTTCATGAAGAAGTTGCTGACAGTGGAGAGCTCCAGGCCCAGCTGCTGGGAGATGGTGATCTGCAGCTCTTTGGTCGGGCGGTGGTTCTCCCTGAAGATGGCCAGGAGCGTACGCCGCTGCAGGTCTGTGAACACCAGCCTGGTGCGCTTCGGGCCCTGGTTGCGCTCCAGCTTGCTCTGCTCCTGCTCCTTCCTTTTGCAGGCTGCAGGCAGATGGATAAAGGATAAATTTTTAAAAAAAAAAGGAAAGGGGAAACAGGTTAGCTAACAGACTGGCTGGCTAACTAGGACAAATGGATTAAGCCGAGGGAAAGTGGATTTGTTGAAAGAAAACAGATTAGCTAAGCAACTTTGATTAGTTAAAAGTGATGAATCAGCAACTTGTTTCATTGTGCAGTAAAGGAATCAAGATGTTCAACCTATCACATCTTACTGCCAGTGAGCTGCAGTAGGCTGCTGGGAAAAAAAACGCAGATTACTAAATCCAGGCCAGAGCTCTTCATGGTTTTCATTATGCTCTTCCTTTTGCTTTTGGAAAACAGTGTATATTTTTATGTGTCTGGCCTTGAGATGAGGCACAAAATCTGGTGTTATCATCCACTGACAATGATGCACAGTAAAGCTTGCATTTTGCAAAAGGACCGAGCCAATGGTAATTATTTTCAGCTAAAACCCATCACTTATTTCTTGTGCTACGATGTCATTTCTGCAGCTTATTTGTGATTAAATCTATGACAGAACGTATGGATACTGGCTTTTACTCGGCCATATCTGTTTTACATTACAAACTGAAATCTGCACAAGACAAGATAACATTAAGGCCAAAGAAAGCGACATTAGAAACATGAATTTACAGGTTAGTACAACTACTCAAAACTATGAACATCATGACTGCATTTAAAACAAATGAAAGTTGCCACATTTTAGTCCGACTCTGCCTTCCATAATATGCTGTATTTCTCTATCTGTTTTATACCACAGAGGAGAAATTAGCTCAGTGTCAAAGTTGGCTATATTCAAACTTTTTAAGCGGTGAAAGAGGTGATGAAGTCTCCTGGTAATTTGTTTTTTAATGCCAGTCTCGCTTACACCAACCACAAAATACAAACTCAGGGTCTGGGTTAAACACCGCTGTAGCTGCGGCAGCCCGTCCAATTATATAATCAATATTTACTCACAAAAAGTCTGAAATTTAAAAAAGAAAAGGGAAAAAAAGCCAGTTTTGTTCAGCGAGGAAGGAAAAAGAGCCTGATGTGTGTGGGTTGAGCTCAGATCCATTTTGAGAATCAGACGAGCATTTTGAATTCAGGCGGCATGTTTCTCTCTGCATATCCATCGCTGAACCTTTCACCTCTAACACGCTGTAATTCTGTATTTACAGGAAACACAACACCAACCTCTGCCTTTGTGTACCGAGCCAACTCCCCCTCCCCTCCACCCATCTCTCTCCTTCTCTGTCCATCTCCTTCCACTACCTCTCTTCCCTTTCCCTTAGTGGACACTTCAACATCATTAGTTTCTCATAAAAGTCATTTACATGTGGCGGCAGTGAGTGAGTAATAATCACTTTAGAGGGAACTAATTTATTTTCTATTAAAGGCAGGTTACGTCAGGGGTGAGTGAAACAAGCAGAGTCTGCATTGCTCAGGGTGTTTAGAAGCCTTAAGTGGACTAAAACATATTTGGGGGAGTCGTGCAATTACCTAAATGCACACTTTTAAGAGGTTTCAATCAGCACTGTGCGGTTGAGCGACTGTTTTGCTGATGGTATCAAATGCTTTTCTAAGTGTAAGCATTGGTGTATGTGCAGACAACACAACAAGGCATGCACACGCACACCAACACACACTAAGGGAGGGCGAGTGTATTGGAGCCAGCGCTGGACTAAACTCTAAACAGAAAAATGTGCTTTCTTTCCTTTATGCTAAATATGATTGTGTTATAATTAGGGCTGTTAAAATTAATGTGATAATATTGAATTAATCTGTTTTTAACGCAACTAATTTCTTGAATGTATTAACGCAACTTGCGAGTTTTAGTTTGTTGTGGGCTCAGTTTTAAAGCTAAAGTGAAGATACACTAGAAAAGCTGAGGAATCTATCGCTACCACACCGTGGTACGGAGGTTAAATAAGAGACAAAATAAAATTAAACTAAATTTTGGTGAGGAAAAACTGGCATGGTTATTTTCAAAGGGGTCCGTTGACCTCTGACCTCCAGATGTGTGGATGTAAATGGGTTCTCTGGGTCCCCACCAGTCTCCCCTTTACAGACATGCCCACTTTATGATAGTCCCAGTCAGTTTGGATCAAGTCATAGTCAAGTCAGCACTCTGACACACTGACAGCTGTTGCTGCCTGTTGGGCTGCAGTTTGCCATGTTATGATTGGAGCATATTTTTTATGCTAAATGCAGAACCTGTGAGGGTTTCTGGACAACATCTGTCATTGTTTTGTGTTGTTGATTGATTTCCAATGTTAAATATATACATACATTTGCGTGAAGCAGCATATTTGCCCACTACAATGTTGATAAGAGTATTAAATACTTGAATAATCTCCCTTTAAGGTACATTTTGAAAATAAAAAAAAGTGGGATTAATTGTGATAAACTATGGACAGTTGTGATTAATTGTGATTAAATATTTTAATTGTTTGACAGCCATAGCTATAATGTTAACAATATTAAAACTATTCTTTTAGTTAGTATTGAGTTAAATTAGGATTTGTGGTATTTGAAATGCTGTTTCAGAAGCTTTCACACCCTCAGAAGAATACAACTGTGAAGGTAACACTGAATTTTGGATATTTTGAGCATTAAAACAACCAAAACAGACTCCACTGTAAAAAAAAAAAAAAAAATCATACAGACAAGTAATCTTTGCTCAGGAAGAATCTGGAATGTTTTCACAATAAGTAATGAAATCTGCCAGAACAGTTGAGATGTACAGTAACAGCGAGATGTTTCCTGCTCGAATATTGTTTTTTTCAGTTATATTTTTAGAAATGAATGTCTGTATTTTGAAACAAGACAGAAAAAGGCAGAACGCATCTCTAAACCCAAGAATACCGTTTATTTGAAAAAAAGCTGCTTTCTGGTGGAATCTTGCTGCACTGACAGATTTCCTCACTTGTAAACAAGGTTTATGGTCCTCTATTATTGACCAAAATGACTGGATAGATAGAGATATCAGCTAGCAGCAATAACCTTGAAATATCATACTTCAAACACACACACAATCAAACTCACACATGCTACAAAACATACATTATATAAACCATAGACGCTGCCTTTTGCTCTCAAAACAGCACTGACGCGTTCGATTGATTGGCTTACATCTTCCCATTGAGAGTCATCTCACATCACCAGGGTTGATGTTTACTGTATGACCGGCTCTTCACTCCTCAAACTCACAGCGGCAAATTTCTCTCATTAGCAGAGCACTTGAAAAATAAGTGTGACCTTACTGCTGTCTTTTCCACACGAGTGCCATCACAACACAACGGCATCAGAGCCGGGTAGGGAGTGTGTTCCTGTGTGTGTGCGTCGCCGTTGGACTTTGATTGCTCCGACATCCAGCTGAGTTTCTGAAACTTAAGTACTCAACTGGACATGAATAAATCTCGCCGTGATTTCCCCGCGTACGTCCTCCTCTAAAATCATTATCTGAAGGAAATGTTTTGACTCGGGGATGCACTCTTGTCAGCTTGAGATTACAGGTGCCTGTTAGCTTTTAGGCATCCAGAGCTTGTTTGCATTTTTGAGAGTTATCGAACCACGTCTCATTAAAATCTGAACAGGCCGAGATGTCAGCGGCATGTCAATATCACTACAAGTGAAATTATTTTTTTTTTCTCCAAATGGTACATTTTTAACAGGCGTTACACCATCCTCGCCATCAACATTTCTGAGTTGGGGGTTGGGAAGTGGGCTGCAGCTATAGACGGTATATACAGTGGTGCAATCTCAGCTCATGTAGTAATGAAAGGAATGACATGATAGTGCTGGCTAGCTTGCTTGTAGCGTGGATTTACGGCTTGTTGGAGTCTGGGTGTCCTGTCGTTCTCCTCCTCCTCCTCGCCTCCATCCCGTCCTCGGCTCGCTCCCTCACTGACGATCATAACGCCGACCATTAAGTAAATGCTTCCTTATGCTGTAATCATGTGTAAAAGGCTTACAATTACCATGCTATAAATCCCCGGTGCTGGGGCTACTCCTGGAGACATAAATATTCCCCTATAGGCTTCTTATGATCGTGGGAACAGCCCCTAATCATGATGTATGCCCCTGTCTCGTGTTGCTGAAACGTGATCGAAAACCCTTTCCCTACCCCCCGGCGTCTCAACCTACACCCCCCTCCCAGCCAGAACACCCCCCAACACCCCCGCCCCGCAGCCCCCCAGCCCACCCCCTGCTGATTTCTTGGGCCAGGGGCTGATAGAAATTATTGATTAAATCTGTGCAGCTCAGACTCCTCGACCCACAGAGGCTGGTTAACCCCTTCAGCGCCAGAGTGGGGGGAGCTGCAAGAGCCAGATAAAAAAAAATTAAAACAACAACAAAAAAAAAAACACAGCAATTTGTTAGGTGTTGCGCAGCTAAGGCCACGTCGGCCTGTTTACGATTCCTGATATGCAAATGGAATCGGCTTTGACCTTTGAGCCTCGGCGGTAGAATGTGAACTGTACGCAGCGAGAGGTGGACGAGGCTTTGTGGCTTTCATTACTGTGGGGGTGGTGCATGCACTGGAGCCGACACGTAAACCGCATTGACCTTTCTTATTCATTTAGACCTTTAGTCAAGGGCTTCGGCCATCATCTCTAAAGTTATAGTCTCTGATCCCCCCCCTTCCCCCTTGACTTTAAGTGTCGGAGCACGGCTGTGTGGTCTTTATCCTGCCTTCTTCTCCGACTAAATCCTGATTGCCTCCTCCACAGCCTGAGGTTGGGCTAGAGATGCATCTCATATACAGTGCAGTAATCCATAGAGCATACACACACACACACAAACGAGATACTGCGGATAAATCCGAGGGACCACCTCCTCCGCGTTTAGCAAAATGTCTCTGCAGAAAGACAATTATTTGAAAAGACAAAATGGCAGCAGCTACATTCCATAATGACTGTGCATCCAGACTGGGAGAGCTCTGCAGCTCTCCACATATCAGAGACACAGTTATGGAAATAACACAGCGCTGCTGGCTGACACTGAAGGGCCTTCTATGTATTTAAGTGAGTGCTGCATTAAGGAGGATCATCTTAAAACTTGAGGCGTGAAGCAGAGAGCACTTGAGCTATCTTCAGACTGGGGAGCATAGGGCACCACGCATTCTAATTCCAGTCTCGATTCGCCGATGCGGCCGAGGTGTGTGTGGGCAAGGCGTGCTGCTCTTTCCCATGGAAATCAATAGAGGCTTGTAATTAAACAAAAGGGGGTTGGCCGGGGAGGGGAGGGGGGACAACAACCCCCTTCGGAAAGTAGGTTATGTAGAAAAGTGCCGAGCTGTCCAAATTGTGGCTTTGCCAAGAACTAAATATGCAATTTCAGTGAGCAGAGAGAGAGCAGCATTGTCAAACATTAGCACACTTTTCTGTGTAGGGACTTCAATTTTTTATGAGCCTGATTGATCGGCTGCTCGGACTCGGAGCACTGACTCATTAAAATAATGTTTGTGTTAGTAAAAGATGAAGAAACAAAGATGCTGCGAATAAAGACAATGATTGACGATTGAACCTCTGCTCAAAGGAACAAAGAGCTGTTTTATCATGAGGACGATTAGGTTTTTGTGTGACAGGAAGAGGCACTTTGCATACAAAGCATTCACACGGCGCAGGATTGGATTCATCAAACAGCATTTCTGTCAAATTACAGAGCAAACCACACAGATAACTCATCTTTAGATAAGAGGTTTGGGTGTGATTGCTGTAACGTTTTGCTGAACAGAGGATGTACACATGTGCTCTCAGAGCCAAACAATCAAAGATCAATAATTGTGAAGGGATTGCAAGAGTGCAAAATCATTACCTATGAACTCTATTGTGTTGTTGGGCTTAATCAGTCGAGCTGCTGACAGAGAGCGAAACGCAGTGATCAACTGGGCACGCTCACACACACGAACTCGTCACAGACCCCCGCAGTGAGCACACACACACACACACACACACACACACACACACACACTGGTCTCATATTACTGTGTTCACTTGGATCTCTTTCTGTGCTCCGTGTATCAGATGGGCCCTCGGTCCCTGTGGAGGGACAACACTGTAACACGGCACTGTACTGCTGTCGTGTCTTCAATCCACATCCCCAAAGAATATTCAATGTCAAGCAGCAGATTACAATGTGCCTTTCAAAAAAAAAAAAAAAATCTAACTTGTGAAATCTGTATCTGTATAAATACTACTAGGCTCACAATGAAAGATATTTTTCTAACATTGATTAATTTCTTTATAATCTTTCCAAATAATTATATAAGTAAAGTTTATATAATGTCAAAAAATTTTGAAAATTAAAAAAAAAAAAATGTCAGATTGTTTGTTTTGTCTAACAGTCCAAAATGCAAAAATATACTGAATTTGCAAAAAAATATAAAACTGAAAAAGACAGTAAATTCTCACATTTTGAGAACCAGCTAATGTTTTGCAGGATAAGTGACTTTTATTAATTGATTATCAAAATAGATCATTTTCAGGCAGTGGACTAATCGATGCTGCACTAAAGATTACAAACGTCTCCAGTTAAGCAACAAGCTCTTGTTGTCCAGGTATGAAGAATCTCACCAACCTGCAAGGTGCTGCCTCCTGAGCAGGACAGCATTAGTATTTAGCCTCGCAGTAATTGCCCCGGTGACGACGTTGATAAAAGACGTCTGGCAAAAGCTCAAGTCTAATTTGCATCAGCTACCTTGCCAACTCAACTTCAGCCGCACGCTGAGCAGATATAAATCACTGCTAGAATTAATCAATCGCTCCAGAATGGCATATCTGCACAAATTATTTTGTGGGCTCAAAAGCGATTAAATTGCCAACCGCTGCTCACACTGATCTTCATGGTTCATTTAACAGGAGGGCAAATGTCTGTGGCTTTTTTTTTTATTGTAGCTACTGTACAAATCAATAGAAGCTGTTTGGGAACAAAGTAAACAAAGGAATGGCACATATGGCCCCTTCTTGCCCAAACTGTCCTCAATGTGCTGCTAAGTTCTTATTATCCAGGCTGTTGAGACAATAGACAAACCCGTGGTACCTTCACAGTGGTGTGAAGAAGGGAAACATCAGTATGATGCTTTTCCTCATGTCTCTACCTGAGCTGCATACTGATTGCTTGAGAGGAGATTTTTTTTTTTGGAAGACATGGAGAAGGAAGGTGTTTGGGGAAAACAAGGGGAGAGAGTGTGTCTGTTTGTTGTTGTGGTTTCTGTATAAGTGTGTGTGTGTGTGTGTGTGTGTGTGTGTGTGTGTGTGTGTGTGTGTGTGTGAGGCAGATAGAGAGCAAAGCCAGATCTTACCCTCCAGCCGGAGCGAGGCCATTCTTTGAAACTCGGGCTCCTGCAGCCAGCGGGACATCCTCTTAAAGGTCTCACGGCCTGACTTGAGCTTGCCCCAGGGCTTGGGGTTCCTCAGAAGGTCAGACAGCGTGCCCTGTGACCTACACAGAACCCTCTCAGCGAAGATGGCCTGGGGGATGCTGTATCTCTTCAGCTCGGTGATGATCCTCTGGGCCACATCTCTGGTGTTGATCTCCTCGCCGCCACCGCTGCCGCCTCCGCTGCCCTGCGAGCCCGCCAGCATGCCCTCGCCAGGCGAGGACAAGGCGGATGATGAGTGCAGGTGCTCGCCCATCTTGGAGACCTGCTGGCTCGGGTGATGGTGGGGCTGGTAGTGCTGGCTGTAGATGTGAGGGTGGTGGCCCGGGGCATGCTGGTGAGCCTCCATTTTGTTCAGCTGATGCCCCACTGACACGTCGCCTCCTCCTAGGCCTGGTGGCGACATCTCACGACCAAAATCTGATGTCCGGCAGAAGAGGCTCCCCCCGTGGACGTCGTAGCCGGCGTGGAGCATCTGGCCACCGTTGCCATTGGGGCTGTTGCCCAAGCTACCATAGCCGTGCATGGAGGAGGCCAGGCCTGAACCCGTGGACGGCGGCGACAGGCTCTGGGACATGGCCAGGTCTTTGCCATAGGGATTGTAGAAGTTGGTGCTGAGGCCTCGGTCCTCACGCATGAGGGTGAAGCTGCCGATGACATTGCTGACAGGGAGGCAGGGGTGGTGGTGGTGGTGGTGGAACTTGTCGTCAAAGGGCTGCAGGGGGGTCAGGGTGGTGTAGGTGCTACCCGAGCTGGACGGGGAGTCGCCGCTGTATCCCAGTGCCGACATGGAGTGGTCGAAGCCCGGTGGACGGGGCTCGGGCTCCAGAGACATGGAGGGTCCCCCGAGGGAAGGCCGAGGGAAAGCAGCTGAAAGGTCCCGCGAGTGCAGCATAGCCCTGCCGTCCTGGCTGTGAGCCAGATCAGAGTGACTGTGGAGGGACATCTCCCCTAGACTCCCATCCATCTTCAATTTCAACAAATAAATGTGTATTTCTGGCCCGTGTGTGTTGTTGCTCTTCTCTTGTTATTGTTGTTGAACAGCCCTGCTAACAGTCTGGAAGGTCTCTTGTTACACAAGACTATGGATTTATTGATTTGTGAATTAATTGATTTCCGGGCTTATGGGGTGTCTAATTAATTATCTGATAACGTTAAGTACTGTCTTCAAACTCCCTCAAACTCCCAGAAAACGAGTTTGCAGCAGCATCAGGAGCTCTAGCTGTGATTTTATTCTCACTTGTGCATCAGCACTCAGCTCTCTTGTCTCTTTGGTGCTCAGCTGTGTTCCTTCCTCGGCAGAAGCCTCGCTTTTGTGCCTGCGTGAGACAAGACAGGCGCCGTTACACCACTGTATTTAAACTTTCATCGTTGCAGAGATGGAAAACAACCGAATACCGTTTGTCCCCTCAGTCTTAAACACTATTCGTGCATCCCAAAAAATAACAATAATAGAAGAATTTGGGTCATTTTACATCACACACCCCGCGGAATACATGATAATACACCGATGTTTTAATCGCTTCAACCAAATCTCATTTTGAATCATGTTCCCTCTTATGCAAAGTTATGGATACAGAAGTAGCGCGCGTGCGAAGCGCTGAACATTAGGTGCGTATTATAGGTGCGTTTTGCATATTTACACCACATGTAACGATCTGAGCGATGCGCTAACTTACTACCAAACACGGTGGCGATCCACAGACAAAAACATCGACATGCGCGGGTCTGTATTGCTCCAAAATCCTACCTTTATTATCCACTTCTCAGAGCGCGTCCGCGGCTGTTGTCCGTCCTGTGCATGTCTCCGATTGTGTCGCCGAGCAGCCCTGCAGATTCACACAATTGGTCCGCTGCGCCCCGGGGTGCTACATTCACCAAAAAAAAAAAAACATCTGCGGTTGGAGACGAATCTCTCTCGCGCTCTTCGTTCCCGTTTCTCAGTCTTTGTTTTCCCACTCCAAAAAATCTCCGGGTCTAGCCTCGTTTTTTTTGCTCTACACTAGCAGCTCTCCTCTTTTTCTTTCATTATCTCGTGAGATTTTCCTCCTCCTCCCTCTGCCTGCCACTTCATCGATCTCACCACCAACTCTTTCTCCTTCTCCTTCTCCTCCTCCTCCTCCTCCCCCTTGCTCACATTGACTCTCTGCTTTCAGTGCGTCACGGCCTTAAAAATCTGACAGATGTGCGATGAAATTCCTACTCCAATTAACCCTTTCTCTCCGGGGGGGGGGGGGGGGGGCTGACGGAGCGGGGGAGGTGTGGAGGTGGAGATTCTCCCTTTCTCATAACCCCACAGGTTAAGCCTTCTTCAGCTGATTGCATGCACAACTTATGAATTATGTGCGCACATCCCGGTCATTCTGCTGCGCTCGGCTGTTTATCTGTATCTGATCAATGGATTTTCACAAGCTGCAGCTAATGTCGTTTTGTTTCTTGTTTTTTATGTAACAAGTGATGTTGCTATTGTCACTGTGAAGAATTATGGAATGGGATAGTCTATAGCCACAATAATAATATAATCAATTCGGGTTTCTCTTATTATGATTTTATTGTTGCTAAAATTGTGTTCTGACTTACTTTTATTTCTGATGTCAGAGTAGGACTAGATTGGCAGGCCCTGAAATGAATCAAGTATGAATATGCAGTTATGTACATCACCTCACTGACTTATTCGCTCGAAATAAAATCTATTCGTTTCCACTCTGCTGTGACACCAGACCACTTCCTCTATTTAGTTCCGGAAGGAGTTTGCATTTCTGTTATTCTTCTGACTCCTCTTGTCCCACCTTTCAGGAATAAATGCTGTCATGTGACACTCGTGTTTAGCCCAGCTCTTAATCAGCACTCAGCACGCGCCTCCATTCACAACACTTCACTCTGGAAAGTCCCTCAACGAGATCAATGCTACCCTGTTTTTTTTTTTTTTTTCCAAAAGCCCCTCGACCTGCTGCTGCAGCACCGAGCAGACACACTGCATGGCCTGCTGGGAGCGCGTGCCAGTGTGCACGTGCAAGACTGTCCACTGAATGTAATTTGTGTAAATTTACCGTGCCATCTTCAATTTGCGTCTAATGCGCGAGTGTGTGTTATGCATGTGTGTGATCACTTTGTATAGGCCCACGAGAGCGTGCATGTGTGCCTGCGCGCAGGACTCTACTTGTGTGCACTTTTGCTTGAGTGCATGCATGCTTGTGTGCGCGCGCGTTTACGAGAGATTGGTGTCCATGTGCTGGCGCCTGCATGTGCACATAATATACATCTAGTCTGCATGGTCAGGCTTATGCGTGCATGTTTTGCGCGCGCCGGAGAGACAAACACGGGGACAGACAGAAGCAGGGAGGCAGAGCGCATACTAATCATATCTGTCTGTCAGTTTAATTTTCAGAGATGAGCAGTTCTGGCGTTTGGAAACAGCGGAGCGGTGCGCGGTGTGGGACCGCCGGCTTCCCGGAGCAGATGCTGCCCTATCGATCCGCCCTGCGCGCAGCCAGCACGGAGGGATGCGTGTATGGATGGCGAGTAGCTGGAGGTAAAATGGTCAACGGCTACAGAGCGAAAATAAAAGGTCCTTTTGGAGGTCGGGGTGAAAGTTCACCTTCTGTGGCTGGAAAATCCGAGAAGGAAGGCTGACACCCGAGCTGTTGCAAGGCCCCCATTTTTGTACAGTGTGGGTCTGACGGGAAACTGACACCCGGCGGGGTGTGCATGGTCTGGGTTTGTCAACACATAGAGTCACTTATAATCTAATACTGGAAAAAATCCTACATTTACGCGTAATGGTATGGTATATTGATATGATGAATTTAACTACACTATAAGCTCCAGATGTTAGACCCATTTCCATTTTAAACATTTAGCTTATCCTCTCATCCGGAGTCACTTTCCTCACAGTGAGAGCAGCGGCAGCAGCACGATCAGCAGCATTACAGCCAAAACATTTACATTTCAGCCATTTAGCTGATGCTCTCAGAGGGACTTCCAGTGAGAGCACCATCCCAGCTTCAAACCCTCCATTACCAACCGAGGCAATAAATATACCGAGGAATACTCACATTTTAGCCATTTAGCCGCAGCGCTCATGCAAAGTGACTTTCGATATGGTGACTGTGAAATAACCTTTTAATCTAAAGCCAATATTGAGCGTGTTTAGATTTTAACCATTTAGCTGATGCTCTCATCCTGAGGGACATGTATGGCTGCATCAAATCCTGCATCACCGATATTACAAGCAGCAAATAGCGAGGAGGTCAGGGGTCAGATGTCATTGCTGTGACCTTAAAATGACCACGCATGTGCTGGAAAATAAATAGAATAATCCAAAAGAGAGGCACAAAGGCAAAGGGGGTATTTTCTTGCGTTGTAATGAAAGGGAAGAGAAAGAGAAATGGATGATGATGAGTTTCAAGCCTGACTTATCAAGACTCATAATTTCACATTTTATTAGAAGAAAATGAAAAAATAAGTAGAGGCGTGCTCCCTATTGCAGCCATGGACGTGCTGTGCACGCGGCCTGCAGACCTCCCCGAGCTGCAGCAGCAGCAACAGGACGGAGGAGGAACACAGTGCGACATTATTCATCCTGTGCTTTACACTCGCCCCCCAAATCTGCTGTTTAATCACCGAGTAAACGTGATCACTTATTGGTAAATGATAATAGATGGAGCGAACGCGCGGGGTTGTAGTTTTGAATGAGATATTGACTCCCTGTAAGCAGAGAAAAGGGGAGAAAAATCCTCTAAATGACGGTTTTTACGCAGCGTCCATCAGCGAAGAATAATCTAATCTGAAGGATTAAAAAAGAAAAAGCAGCCTTACTTCTATTTCTCATGACTCGAACTGTGTGTTTTCTTATTAGAAATATTATGGTATAATAACCAGATATTTTTAACTTCTGAAATATAATAATAATCGTCGCGTTGTGACAACAGACTGATGATGCTGCTGCTGCAGGTTTTGATTCAGATTTAAATGGGTCGTTTTGTTTTCATCTAATCTGGAAATCACATGCAATTATTTAATCACACACACACACACACACACACACACACACACACACACACACACACACACACACACACACACACACACACACACACACACACACACACACACACACACACACACACACACACACACACACACACACACACACACACACACACACACACACACACACACACACACACACACACACACACACACACACACACACACACACACACACACACACACAGTAATGGCAGGTAAACATGACATCTGAAACTGAAATCTTGCATGTTCACTTTGTGCCTCTCAGTGTGTAAACAGGAAAGCCCCAACCCTCACACACATATACATATAATACATTACATAATGCATACACAACACAAGTTCATTTCACACGTTATTTATTGTCATATTTAATATAACATGTAACACAGAACATTTGAGAGAATCAGTATTTTCAGCTCTTACTTTGAAAAGGAAACAAAAGTTGAGGCTATAAACATAAGAAGTTTTCATCTTGTTCAGCCCTTTTATGACAAAAATCAATTTAACAAACAAATATAAGCACCGGAAACAGCCTTCAGCAGGAATTCATCTTTACACAAAAATAACTATATTTTTTTACTACAGTAAAAATTAATTTTACCGCCATCAGTGGGGTCTCCGTGGACATTACTGCACTTAAAGCCTCTCCGTGTAACACGCTGTTCATTTCAGTCACATTTCTGTGATAACTTTGGAAACAGGTGCGACGTGTAAATTTCCTTCGTGATGCAAATCATTGGTCAGTGAGACACAACAAACACTGTGGACGTTTCTTTTTAATGTTAACGTGCAAAGCGCACGCGCATCTGTCATGTGCACTTGCCGATTCTTATCAATAAATGTAAATGTGAATTTATCTCGCTAAAATTAATACAATATAAATTTCCCCAAAATGCCACATATATGCTTTTATAAAATGTATTATCATTTACAAGCAATATGAAAAATATGGATAAATATGAAATCTGTTGCTGGCAGCGTCTAAGGTTTTATTTATTTATCTATTTATTTTATTTTATTTTTTAAAAAAAGTTGACTTTTCAGCTTCAACGTGTGATATTTTACTTCCTGTTTTTAAAATAAAAGTTTTGCAGCAGAGAACTTTACTGTGAAGATTTAAAGATAAAAATAAAAAGTTTATTTGTTTAGCTGCAGGTGGGAAGTTAAACTCCACAAATATGAATGAGCTTCACACATTTCTCTCATATTGTTTTTAACATCTATATCACCCCTATAGCAATATAAAAAAATCGTTATTACAATAACAACCACTATTATTATTAGTTTATTTTTATTTCCAGCTTTTTAGACCATAATGTTCAACTCAACCTCAACTTTAAATGTTGGACGTGGTTCAGTATTTTTGAATCCATATTTTATCGCTATAAAAATAAAACATTTATTCTTAAAAACAGGCAACCTGTACTATCATGTGTTTGTATTATTTCTATGAAAATATTTTGTCTTCTGTTTTATTAAGTTTTATTGCTGCAGAGATTACAGTGACGGAACTAATAAAAATATGTGGAAAAAAATAAATGAAAAATATGTATTTTGATTTATTAAAAAGAAAACCTATTAATGTGATTTCGTATTATGAATTTTAACATTTAAACTGTTATCTAATTTGAAATTAACACTTTCACAGCATGATAAGATGGTAGTGTGTTACTCTGACACTGTTCTGTTTTTCTCTTCCTGTTTCTTGTTGTCAACTCCCTTTATATTTCCCTCCCATCTCTAACCAATCGATAAAGTCAATTATTACCACGAGACCTGGCGTTACACAGTCCGCAATGTGAATAATCGATAACTGAATTAATTTGACCGGATTACACCTGAAAGAAAAAAAGTACCAATAATAATAATAATAATAATAATAATAATAATAATAATAATATTGGTAGAAATGGTCCATATTGACTCCAAGACGTTTGATATCAGAGAAGCACATTAACCTGCAGAGCGGATTCTTTGCAACATAAATATTGATGATTATGAGCTTCTAATCAGATCTGTTATGCAACATAAAAATTGGGATGATTAACATGATCTGTTTTATGAAGCCTGTTTTTTTTTAAGGTGTTGATGTAAACACATGCAACCTGCAGGTTAACGTGTGTCCATGCAGGCCTGCCAGCGTGTGGCCTGCTGCACACACACACACACACACACACACACACACACACACACACACACACACACACACACACTGCTGCTGATAATAACAGCTCCTTAGTAGTGTCCATTTTACTTCACACATAATGTTATAGCAACATAAATTAATATAAGCATCATTCTGTGTTATAATATCTGATTATTCAGTTATATTCACATGATGTACTATTAAACTGACAAACAGATGTTTTTTTGTTTTCCTTAAATAAGTTTAAAAAAATAGATAAAATAAAATGAGCACACTCAAAATATAATCAGTATTTAAAACACTGCTGCTGCTGGAAACTTGGAGCTGGTGAATGAATGATAATCACACTATTTTCCTCTATTATTTGCAGGTTTTGTTGCAGTAATGATCGTGTACTCCGTGATGTGGAACTTGACTTCGCAGCGTGAATAATGTTATTATCGATCATATCTGGATTAATGCAAATGCACTCGTTTAATTCACTGGATTCGCCTCCTGTGCAGATGAGCCAATAACGCGCCGCAGCAGTACTGGAGGGGTAAGAGAGAAAAACATACTAAAAACTAGTTTCACCTGCAGCAATCAAACATCACATGAGGGAAATAATTGTTTTAATATTTAGCTGACTGTTTTTTGCTACATTAGTTTTCTTTGGAATAAATTAATTTAAATTGTCCAATATGTTGCTGCAGGGATATTTAGCTGTCCTAAAAACAAAAGATTTTATTTTATTATTTCTTATGAGTTCTTCATTTAGAAATAGTGTCTATGTTTGTGTGTGGGTGCGCGCGTCCGGTATGAGCACGCGCCAGCGAGTATCGATCATGCATTTTAAACAGCCTCCTATTTGCCCTACAACTATTTTTCATATAAAATGTAAATATCTCCCTTTATAATTGGCTCCACATTCTTTATGCAAATGAAATTATCTGGTTGCTCGAGAGGCGCGGGAAAGGAAACATGTTTAATTTATGCAAAAATGGAGCTCAAGGGGGTGCAAAGGTCGATAAGTTGATACTTGTCTGAGCTTATTTCGTTTCTGTTCCCTCCTCTCGCTCTTTTAGCGCGGAGTCAGTCATTGCAAGTTTTTAAAAGTTCAACAATTAGTGAAGGAAGTAAAGTTCGTGCTTACACGCTTTGCTACAGGTGGAGACATTTTTTACAGGGGATTTAAATGTGAAAATCCAGATGTCACTTCCTCTGGGAGACATTATCTGCAAGATTACAGTTTAACCAGCTGCATTTATTCTCCTCAGCTCATATTGAGGATGTTTTGTTATATTTTGGTTAATTTTGCATTTGATTTTATCTGTAGCATTATTTTTTTACACACCAATATTGTATTAACTCTAATGGTTGAAAGACCAATGATTTTTATCATTTATTTCTTAGGTGTTAACTGAAGACAAACATGATTTGCATATCTCTTTCTCTGTTTGATTCCTGATGCAGCCAATTTGTCTAAGAAAAATCACTTTTTGTGCATTATTTTTGAAAGATTATTCATTGCAAATAAATTAAAAGTAAAGTGAGCAAGTGAATAAATAGGAAAATAAGGGATAAATCAGCAATTAGAAAAGTTTTTTGTTGTTTTCCCTGTTTTCTAATTTAAGTCTGTAAAACATGAGCAGAGAGAGACATCTCTTGAGCCAATTTCAAAGAAAAAGTTCACATTAAAAACACACACACATCAAGAAAAACAGGACAAGACAAGGCCTGAACATCAGCATCCCCAGGCCTGAGGGGGTTATCACTGCAGGCCTCACACTCCTTCATCACCACATTAAACACAGCAGGAGTTACTGTAACTGAGACCAAATAGCACTGCAAACTATACAAGCTGCATGCCTTTCTCTGATAACACTCCATGCACAAGTCATTTTCTGCAGTGAGATATCCCTCCTCTTCTACCATGCAAGAAAAACAAAACCCCGATAAACATGCAGACACACCCACTCAAACACTTCCACACAAACATACAAATAAACAAGTCTGCATCTTCCCGCATCCTCTGCCTCCCCCCTCCCTCCCTCCATCTTGCCCTCCACACCTTCCGGTCCCTCTCGGAATAAAATCCGCCTTTCTCGGAAAACCTTGGCGTGCATCTCAAGAAATCCCTCACCGCACGCTGCTTAACATGGTCACTCACTGATAAAAGTACAGTTTAAAAAGCGCCTCCATATTGATCACACAAACACACACTGAGCTATTTTCTGGTACGATAATGCATGCTTTCGCCTTGGCCTGTCAGCCTCACGGCGTGTGTTTAAGTGAGGGTGCAGGTGTGTGTGTGTGTGTGTGTGTGTGTGTGTGTGTGTGAGCTTGTGAGTGTGTGTGGGTGTAAATGTGTGTGTCTCACAGCCGAAAAGTGTGTGTCAGTCTCTCCAGCCAGTCAGCCAGTGTAACTCGGTGGGGGAGAAAAGGCAGCAGTGTTTCTCTCTTTTTCCTTCCTTGGTTTTCCAGTCAGATCGCACCCCCCCCCCCCCCTCTTTGCATCCCCCCTCCTCCTCATCCTCCTCCTCTTCCTCATCCTCCTCCTCCTCTTCACTTGCATCTTGCTTCCCTCTCTCCTCCTCTTCCCAATTATTCCCTGAGTTTCCTTCCCCACTCGGCTGTTAAATCCACTCTGCATCCTTTTCTCTTTCTTGGCGATGGCTGCTGCTTCCTCTCCGTCCGTCCGAGGCGAGGCGAGGAGTGTGTTTGTGTGCAGCCTCGTCCGCCTCTCTTTCACTCCCTCTCCCTCTCTCTCGCTCTCTCTCCCTTCTCTCTTTAATCAGCATGTTAATAAGAAAGGTAACTAATCAATACATTCAATGGCCTGGCTTGGCGATTGATACCATCTCCATCCACCTCCCCCTCGCTCTCCGCTGCTAAACACACACACAGAGTGACACACACACACACAAACACACAGCAGGAGGACTGTCTAGAGTGCAGGGGCCCTCAGTGGTAATTTAGTCAAATCACTATATTTAGAAAGCACATTTTAAAACAGCAAAATTTGCCCTGTAAGAGTGAGCAACACAGATGTACACACACTGGCCTACAGATAGTGACGCAGGTCCAAATAGAGAGGAATAAAAATGTCATTTGATGCAGGACGTAAAGGTTTTAAAGTGTGGGGCACTCCTCATACTAAGACGGAGGCTCTGTTTCCACAGATTAGGAGCCAGCAAAGGCTCGTTTCCCTTTGCAGCAAGACTGTCCTCAGCAGAAAAACATTTGCTCGAATGCCTAAAAAGATCTTGTTAGCCAGACAAGGACATCTTGTGGCCGTGCAAATTATGGCAGAAGTAAAAGAGGAAGTATGGTGCTGCAAAACCTTGTACGGGTGGATGTGTGGGTCAAAAATGTGTGAGGCTTTGACATTGTTTCTTACTGACAGGTAGCTCTGGTTTCTTTTCTATTTCAAACGGCTTCAGTCTAAGGTGTCTTTTATCAGTACAGAAGTTGGCAAAACAAGCCGGTTCCACTACGGTGCTCAGCCCTGGAACCATCTGGAGGCCAAGCTTAAACCTGAGACCTTTAAAGCTTCAGTAGGCATCATTGGGCAAAAAACACTGTAACCTTTCAGCATACTATAATTTAAGTGTTTTGAGAGAAAAGTACACGTCTGCACCTCCTCGTGGCTGTTTTCAGGCTTCAGAAAGTCTGAGACTTTGACCAATCACAGGTCGTTTCAGAGAGAGAGCATTCCTCTTGGCTGTGGTCCGCCCATGTGAACAGTGCTTGGAATTCAAGAGATCTCAACATGGCCGAAGGGTCACAAACTTTCTTACTTTACAGCTAAACCGTAACTACATGATGATTCTGAAAACATTTGAGGGGAGAAATAGATAGTAACAGAATATTGATTCATCTTTGATCAGCGCTGCCTAGTTTGACCGATTGATCAGACTTCACGTGGCTCTCATAGATGGAAGCTGGACAGCAGACTCCAGATCAGCTCTGATTGGTTGTTTTCCTCAAGTCTGTGAAATCTTACAGATGCCATCCGGAGCACCGGAGGACACATGTTTTGTTTTCAGATTACCTGTCTCATGCACTACTGTCAGGATATAGCAACCGTTTCATAAAATTAACTTTTATCAGTCATATTTGCTCCAATCTCACCCACTTCATCTTTAAATGATTGAAAAGGTAGGAAGTGGTCACTGCTAGCTGCAGTTGTCTCAATCAACTAACAAACACATACCAACATGCTGCCTTGTTAATGCACTGTATGTCATGTATTGTTGCTGCCGTGGATGCTGCTATTTGACCCTGTCTTGGCTATGGTCTCACTCGTAAAAAAGGTTTTAATCTCAATGTGACTTCCTATTTAAATAAAGGTTTTGCATGTACAGTATGTATGTTCTTTTAACCATAACTATGGTCTTTCCCAAACCATAATCAAGTAGTTTTTTGTGGCAGCAGATCATATAAGTTCTTTTAAGCTGCAGTTTTAGAGGGCAATAACAAAAGATTTTATATAGCTGGTACGTAAACAAACTGCGAAGTTTGTCGTTAAGAAGTTTTTGGTTTCAGCCTCAATGATGGATTATCCAGGAGTTAGATGAGACCTCGAGAACATTTGAAGGTTTAAAATGTCAGCGATGGAAGAAGAGGCCACTGAATGCTGGAAAAGCAGATTTTAAAATTAATTCATACTGCACAGGAAGCAAATGAAGAGAGGCCAGCACAGAGGCAATGCTGTCCTTTGGTGCCAGGGACAAAGAAGACTACCAACATAACGGATACAGTATTCTACATACAGTATACTAGTCTTGGCGATAGGAAACAAAGCTGCAGATAACTTTCCACAGATCACTGGGCCAGAGGAAAGACTTGATTTTGGAAACAGTCCACAGCTGAAGGGAACTGAATGGAACGTCAAACTGATTTGCTTCTCAAAGCTGAGAGCCGAATGAAAAATGACACCAAGATTTTTGGCAGAAGAGTGAACATACGCAGCCAACTTGTCAAGGATTTTGTCCCGGTTGAGTCCTTGGGGCCAAATAACAAATAATAATCCATTGTAATAAATGACCATTTCCCAAATGTTTAGGACACAATTGGGCTTTGCTCCCCTTTTCTCCTCTTTCACTCTTTCTCCAGCCATCCAGGCCCTAAATCCTCCCGTTTGAAAACGTCGGTTGCCAGTTGCTGTTAAAGGTATGTTGATATTTGGCCAGGGAGGTCCATGCAGCCCTTTAGGGCGAGAGATACTTTGGAGTCACAAGGGAAGGGAATATTTAAGAGCTGAATACTCGCACAGCTTAGGGCTGCAAACAGAGAAACATCTCGCCTTGTACCAAAGCAAACATCCACTTCTATCTTCCTGTCTCTCTCTCTCCCCAATATTATTAATAGATAGGAGGGAGGAAAATACACAAGCGCTCACAGAGACACATAAGTCCTCCCTCCTCGGGATATGGAACTCCAACAGACATGAAAACGCTCAGGCTCCTTCTGAGGAGGACATGAGAGGCATGGCACAGGATAAAGGGAAATCCTTCATACAGGAAGAACACAAGCAAGAGCCAGAATGCAAGGTGGCCTTTCAGGGCCGACTGGATGGGTTTCTCCCCGTGACCCTCAACCCGACACACACACCAACACACACACACAAAACCTCCCACCCCCTTCTGTGCTGCTTTTTTGCCTTCTGGTAACTTCTCTCTCAGTGCACGGCTTACAGTGTGATGTAGATCCTTTTACATTTGTCTCCCAGTTTATATCCACCCCCCCCCCTTCTTCTTTTCCTCCTCCTCCTCCTCCTGCTTCTTCTTCTCTTTTGCCCTCCGTATCATTTTTCACTCGCACAGTGGAACAATCGATATGTAGAAAAGCGCTACGGTATCATGTATCATTGTGGAATATGTGATATAGATTATGGTCAGTTCATGTTTACAGTATTTTTCTTTTGTACGGTTCGGATCACGGACGGTTCGTGAGAAGCCTGCAAGTCTTAGAATGAAGGGTTTCACTGGTGGATCATTTAAAACAGAGGATTGCTGTATATGAGTAATTTTATTTTATTTTTTATGAGCAGAGGTCTTGTCATGAGTCATACTTTAATAAAAAGCTGTAAAATGTTCAACTCAGTTTGTAACCCAAGGTGTCATTTTTATAATTGTGTAGATATGCCAAGCACTTTATTTCATACACTGTATTTCATTTTACAATGAGAATGCATAAATGAACAATTTCTCTCCTTTCTGTGGACCCTAAGAACTCAGTGCAGCATATTATTGTGACAGAAATATGACAATAAATCTTTCCACCTCTTTTGCAATTTACTAAATTGTACATTTGAGTAAATTGCTTTGGTCCTGTGATGAGAACAGCGGTGTGTTTTTACAGCGATTGTAAAAAGACGACATCCCTCATCGTCAAATTTAGGCAATATGTTTTGGACAATGACTATTTGAATAGCCCTTTGTTTGTCAAATCAATATGTTCATATATGGTCAACAGCCCCTTTGAAATCACACCGGTGTCATAAATAGTTTTCAAGGAATCTAATTTTTGCGGAAAACTCTACGACGTGAAACCTGAAACCTCACATAATCTCCATAAAGCAGATCGGACAGCTGCTTTTCCATTTAATTTTGCTGTACTGTATGTCATAAACATACATAAAGCAACAACGCAGACTCTGTATTGATCACAGCCGAGTGGAACAAAGATGGTGGACGACCGTCTCCTCTCCGATATTGTCTTTCTATATTCCTGCTTCGCTTGTCTCTCCCTGCGAACTGAGGTCCAGTTTCATTGCATTATCTGCATGTCCGGAGCGTCCCAGAGGGGCTGCAGAATGACCAGTGGCCCCGCTGACCCTCAGAGCTGCTGTCACCCTTCATCACCCCGCTCTCCATCTTGGATGGTGTGGTCACCTAGCAACCAGGGCCAGGGTTCGCCGCTCATGGACCAGAGGCTATTGGGAAATCAATCGATACGCCTCGGCCCAACCTAGTGAGCTGCCTGCCTGGCTGGCTGGCTGACTCCCCCTCCCCCCCAACTCCTCACACCCCTCCTCCCCATCTCCCTTGTTATGGCCAAATGAAGACGATGCAGTTCTCACTTTTCCACACCTCGCTGTATGTGGATATCCTGTTACAGGATAAGAAATGCCTCTGCTTGCCAGAGGCTCGCAGCTCTCCAGGCTGATATATCTGTCCTGTCAACTGGCCTCTATTTCCACCAATGTTTGGATTGAGAGGCGGAGAAACGGCAATTAATCAAATTTCAGAAGAGGATTTCTTTCCTATCACGGTATCGGCCATGAAGAAGTGCTGACCAGAGATTACACTGGTGCACAATTGCAGCCCACCCCACCCCTCCACCACATTTATGAATTTCTCTCAGCACTCCGGTGTTTCTGAGAGCAATAACTCCACCATCCCAATCCTCCCTTGGCTCATCCGTTGGATCATTTCCACATGGGTCTATGTGAATCTAATTAGTAACCTATCAGACATGAACTGCAAAGATCACTTTCATTAGCAGAACAATGATAAATCTTAAAAGGATTACAGAATCCCCCCAAATAAAGACAGAGATTTTTAAGCTCATAGAAACATCTAGAGGGTCAGATCTCTTTAGCAGGACCTCTATTTATTATGGAGGTGCCTCCACAACCTTTACATTCAGGATGGGGTCAGCAACCTTTGATCCCCTCCGACCACATAGGGAGGATGGGCAAAATTCGATCACCTTAAACAGTTTAAGACAGAAGGCTTGGGGACAAGGAGAGGATGATGAAAGGATGGGGGAGGATAGTGGGTGGAGGAGGAAGAAAGAAGGGGAGGAGAGGGAGGAGGGGTGAGGTTAGCACTGACAACAAACCAGTGCTAATCTGTTCTCCGATCAGAGCCATCAAACTGAACGGCTCAGCTAAAGGAGAATCTGGTGGTCCATCTGGACTGCTGAGTGACCCCCTGTGCTCTTTTGCACTTTAGAGGAGAAATTAAAAACACCTTTAACCTTTCAGGGATTCCACTTCAGTTGTACAGTCCAACAGATATTTAAACTATAGTTTCAGTATATAGACCCATGGAAGGCAGCGTCAGATGATCAATGAATCAGTGAAGTTGTCTAGTAGGCGAAAATGCCAAACTTACTCAGACTGTAACGTGTCAAATGTGAGATTTTGCTGCTTTTCTGTGTTTTAAATCATTCATCATCATCAATCAGATTAAACTGAATATTGTTGGTAGTTGGACAAAGCAAATGGGTCTTTTCACTATTTTCTAACAATCGTTATAAACGATTAATCAGAATGTATACATTGGACATAATCACCAACTACAGCCCAAACTAAATGTACAGTAGGGAGATATTTTGTATATCTGCAGTCAGTCAACAAGATCAGAGCATTTGTGAGGTGCAAACATGCACTGCATTGCATTAAACAGCAGATGCGCACCGCACTTGATGCAAAATAACAACAGGCAGCTGCAGTTCCCCCTCCCACCTCTCTTCCAGATCAGTCTGACAGATTTCTTGACTTTTGTTGTTGGTCATCCCTGCCACTAAGGAGATGATGCTACCTCTGTTGTGGGGCTTGGCAGATCCCCAGATGGTCATCCAGCACGTGGCCGGAGGTGGGCTGTGAAATGACCCCCCAGCTGGACACTGTGGCCAGGTCACTGATCTCTGAGCCTCCCCTGACCCCCCTCCTCCTCCTTTTTTAGGGCCAGCTGCCATCGCAGCAGTCCTATCCTAATGGTGCTGGATTGCCCCCCACATCCCCCCAACATTACCCAGGCCACGGGGAGTGTCCAGCTGCCCTCTACCCCTCCTCTCGCTGAATCCACTGGCCTTTCACTGGACACAGGAGAGCCTGGGGGGGTGGGGGCAGAGTGTAAAAGGATGGGCTTGTCTGATTCGCACCCCCACCCCTGTAAAAGATAGGAAGAGGGGCAGATGAGAGCAATAGCCACAAGGATGGGCCATGGCCACAGAGGCATGACATTGACACGGACGAAAGAAAAGAACCTTTTAACCATAAAAGTGGAATAGTCGCCTCTGGAAATCAGAGGCGACAGTAAATGTGTTGTGAGTGCCAGGGTGTCTCACTCATTGTCCCCATTACATGTCCCATGGAGTGCAGGAGAGAGACGAAGTGGGGGGACAGGCAGAAATGAGATGGGCGGGGAGGGAGGGGTTGATGTTTAAAAGCATTCTCAGTGACATACGCAGACATGCATCCATTCGAAAATACTGTTCAGCTGTGTGCAGCTAATGTGCTGCTGCTTCCAGAGAACCTGGTACAGTTGGATGACTTGGCATGGGCCCACCCGGCGCAGGGGGAGGTACGCCTCTGCTGGGCTGGAGCCTGGCTGCCTACTGAGAGAGGGGGCTTCTGGGTTCGCTTGCCTGGAGTAATGTCAATAAATCAATAGGACACACGTCACTGCAGGCCCAGAGAAGCCACATGAAACTGTCATTGATCGGCATGAGGTGGAGTGTGTGTGTTGGGGAGTGGGGGGGAGCGAAGGAGGGAAGGATGAATGGAGGTGTTGGGATGGGAGGGGTGAGGCTGTGGGGGAGGGAGGGAGCCCAAGGGTCATCTATTCTCCCCCTACTCCCTCTTCCCCCTCTCCCGTAACAACGAAGGCCAGTGCATGGACGGGGTGTCAAAGGTCAGTGTAGTGGCCAGTGGCCCCTGAACAACATTGCAGAGCCACGTGCCCATCAATAGCTCACTGTCACAGCTCACAAAACACACCTCTGGTGCTGGAGGACAACCGCTGTGTCGTCCACAGCGGTGCAGCTTGACACTTGCCGACATGCTGCGCTCATGCTCGAATTTCACTCCGCCGTCATTCAAGCAAATCCTTTGTGGTTTGTGATTTGTGATTCATGACTGCTGCATCAATTAGAATAGACCAGAAATACACTAGTACAGAGGGGGAACCCTCAAAGAAATGCATGTTAGCTGGACACGTTGCACTCGTGGTATAATCTTCACTCCCAGCACTCTCCGAAACCGCCATTTCCTCCTCTGCAGCAGTGTCGGCAACCACAGCAGCCTGATACAGGGCTACTGACCGTAGCGTGAAGCCACAGCTGATTGCCTTCCCTCCCACTCGCTCTCTCGCTCTGTCCCGCTCAATCCTGCGTTTTCAGCAGTAGTTTCGATTGGCGATCAATACGGCACATGATCAACACAGGCCCCAGATCAGGATGTCCATCCCCTTCACTTAGGGCCAACTCAGCTCAGCGCCACTACTCTGGAGCCAATGCGCCTCCGGTTCAAGGGGGTTAGAAGTTCAATGCCCACCACGGTCAGACAGACGGAGATTCAGTGATTGTCTGGGTGTCAAGTTCTCCTGACAGTCTGTCTGGCTCGGCCTGCTGAGTTTTGATCTAAAGAAAGCTTCGTCCTCGACCGGCAGCGCCACTCCCTCTATCCTACCAGACTCCTTTTCGGTATCTACTCTGCTATATTTCTCTACGTTCTCTTATGCCTGCAGTTGCTCATGGTGAGCTAATGGCCAGCACATTGATCATGCTTGCTCGACCTTCAAATTGGGGTCAACCACAAAAGAGGCCCCCGTCTTCACTGTCAGGAAACAACCGCCGATTTCAAACTGTCATCTGTGCATGTTTTTCTGAACATAACCCAGAACCCAGATTTGCACCCGACTTGCTGCAACCTAGTTTGCCTTCAAGCGTCCTTCAAGCCACGTCAGGGAGAGGAGGAGGTCACTGAAATCCCCCCAGATCCCCCGCCCTCGCTCCCATTTTTCACCTCTCTTTTCCAGCCAGCTATTAACCTTTATGTAATTTCTTTAATTGTGGAAGTTGACACTGGGCTGGAGCCCCACGTCACCTTTGCATTCGTTTCCCTGACACTTTCATTATCACAATAGGTATATGAAATAGACAGGTGCAAAATGCATGGCAGCCCTCTGTCCTTGCTCGGCCGGTTGCCATGGAAACGGCTGATAGAGTAGGTTATCGATCGCTGTGTCCAGTCCCCCTCCGTTCCCCCACCCCCTGAACTGACTTTTTTTCTGCAGTGATGGGCGTGGATCAATAGCCTGTATATTGTATGCTTTCCTCGCCATTCGTCCTCCATAATAGCAAAATAGAGAGGAGAGAATTGTAAAAATGCAAGTAATAGTATTTAATGCAAAAGAAGAAGATTTAAAAAAAGAAAAGGAGATGAGAATTAAAAGGAAAAAGGGCTGGAGTCTGATGACATGCAGATACAGTAAAGGTGTTTTTGTATTTTGAGGCCTGGGATTCCCATCTAATTTATGGATCAGGATGGACAGAAAAAAAGGAGAAAAAGTGAAAGAAATAAGGACAGAAAGGAAAGAAAAAAGAGTTGCAGGGGGCCTCAGCGTTCCTTCTGTCTTTCTGTCACAGTCACTCCAAAATCAGCCCTTTTCTTCTCTCTGGCACACTGTTTACACATACACGTCACGGCACATTTACCCACATATGTACGATTTTATATCAAGTTATCCAAATCTTCTCTTTTTAATTCAAATACATTTTACAATCAACCATCAGAGAGGGCCAATTCATGTCTTTAAAAACACGACGGTGAATAGAGGAGCCGCGGCGGACCTGGGGGAGCTCGTTTAAATCTCGCCTGAGGGATCCCTCCAGCGAGGGGTCATGGTTGAAGTCATGGAGCAGCGGATTTAAAGGTGGGCGCTCCTCAAGGTGTCTCTGTCGCCCCGAGGCACGGTCATCACAATTCCAAGAGAGGTGGAAATAAAAGTGCACTGAGGACACAAAGGCTTTTGGACACTTCTGGAGAAATTAGCCGGTCAGCTCACTGATGGTCAACAACCTTGGCTTAGCTACAAACAGCCCCCACCCCTCCGGTCTACCCTTCTAAACGACTTGATCCCATACATCACAATCCTCCTCACCATTTCTCCATACAGTATTGATACCACACTGACAAATGAATGGGAAACAGACAGTTTAGTTGTAATTATCCCAGGTTAGCAATCTAAAAAGCAGGAGAGAAAAGAAAAAAGGACATCACATACAGCACAATACATGCATCCCTCACAACGCTCACATTCTCAGATTGTATAGCCATATTTACACAGAAACGTGGAGAGTCACACTGTCCATTTTCTCCTTCAGCATCAGGCTGATATCATATACAGTCTCTCCCCCTACACACATATGTCAATATGTTTGGTCTTCACTGGGAGGAATGTGCCCTGAGGCTCCCATATAAAATTAGCAGACCATTCCCATGTTGGCTCTCTTTCATGCCCCCACTTGCAAAGCGGCCGACGCCACTGTATCAATAATTCAGCCACAATTTAGTTGTAGTTGGGCCACATGTTACGGGTCAGTTGTAACTGATGGGCTTGTTGGGGGTTTGTGGCCAAATGGTCTGATGTCCAACTGTTGTGGTTTCACTAATGTAAGCCTGACTGTGAGGAGCTTTGTTTACAGGGTTTGACCTGTATTCAACATAAAACTATGCATCATTACTCTCAGAGAAATAGCAATAACCCAAAAGCAACTTAAAGGGTCACTTCACCCAAATTACAAAAATACATATTTTCTTCCTTTTACTGTTTAATTTTATTTGCTGTTTTGTGTTTCAGCAACCAACGCTGTCACATTGCAGTTTGTAAAATAGTCACAAAATATAATCTATTTGATTCAAGTACATAGATAAGAATTTACCTATTTTTCGTCCATCGATCCATTTTCAACCTTATCCCGTTAGGGGTCGTGGTGGGACTGGAGCCGATCCCAGCTGGCATTGGGTGAAGGCAAGGTTCACTCAGGACAGGTCCAGTCCATCACAGGGCACATAGAGACAGACAAGCATTCACTCTCATATTCACACCTATGGGCAATTTAGAGTAATCAATTAACCTGCATGTCTTTGGACTGTGGGAGGAAGCCGGAGCACCTGGAGAAAACCCACGCTAACACAGGGAGAACATGAAAACTCCACACAGAATGGCCCCAGGCCGGATTCGAACCTGCGACCCTCTCACTGTGAAGCATCAGTACTAACCACTGCACCCCTTTTGATTCCGCGATGCTCAGAATCACTTTCAACAATGTAGTTTTCCTGCGTTTTCCTATAAATGTCCAGCAGCACATGATGCACATGTCAATTTCCATTGCAGTCTTAAAAAGTCCAGTCCAGTCTTAAAACTAGGTGGCACTCAGAGACCGCAGACCTCCGCCAAGGTGCCCGAGTACGATTGCCTCCATTGAGCCTGTGCCATCATCCAGGTGTACTTTTGTTCATGTAGAGATCAGCTGTACGTAGCGGAGCATCGTAAAACACTTCATTCAAACAGAAACAATACCCAGTGGTCCTCGTTATTGGTTAGGCTTCGGCAACAAAACTACTTAGTTAGGTTTAGGAGAAGATCTTTGTTTGGGTCAAAATAACACTAAAGTACAGTACAGAACTAAACTAAAGTACAGAAGTTACAAAATAAATCATCGTTGACTTCTGGTTTCACAGGAGACACAACCACCGGTCTCCTGGTGTTTCATCCTAGTCTCCTGGGTCTCATGTTTTTTTGTTAGGGTTTTCAGTTTTGTTAGTATTTCCTGTTTTATTGTGATTACCTTGTCTCTCATTTCAGATCCTTCACTTCCTGTCCCTGTGTGCTTCCCATGTCTGTGATTACCTGCCCCGCCCCAGTTAGTCCCACCTGATCCTGATTACCCCTCCTCCCCAATGTATTTAATCCTCATGCTGCTGCTTGTTGCCAGATCGACTGTTCTTCCAGCCTTTGTTCCTCGTGTGCCTCTCGTGAGTTTTGACCGTTGTCTGTCTGTCCCACCTTTTAACCCAGCGTTTTTGGTTATTAATGTAAACTTCTATTTTTATTATACTTACCTGTGTCTCAAGTCCTGTTTTGGCCCAGTGTAATACCTGGGCAAAAGTCCTGTGTTGTTTTACCCCATCCATCCTCCAACCTCCTCGTGCTGACTATCACCAATCACAAATCACAAATCAATACATTAAATTTCATCACTATTTCATGAACTGCTGTGTGACTGCGAACCAGTACATGTAAAAGGAATTTTGTTTGTCTCTACATTCAGAGAAAGTGTTATTACCTCCCTCCACGGGCCTTGGGTTATGTTTTCACCGCCACTGATTTGTTATTTGTTTGTTTGTCTGTCTCCAAAAGGTCTTGATGGATTTAAATGAAAGTTTTTGGAGGGGTGGGGTGTGGCACAGCGAACAATCCCTCACATTTTGTTAGTGATCCAGATCACGATCCAGATTCAGGAATTTTTTTAAGGATTACGATCAGCAGTAACATAAAGAGCAGTAGGTATAACACATGTACAGTGTAACTGATAACTCGTAGATGGTGACCCAGCCTCCTTCCTAGAGAGAAGAGAGACATTATTTTCACATCAAACTGTGAAATTAGAGTTGAGTTGGACCAAAACATGCTTGGTGATTGTTGGAAAGAGTAACAATGATGGTTTTAGTTTCATTTAGTTTCTGTCCAGTTTGAATGAAATGTTCTAAGATGCTACATACAGCTGATCTCAACTAAACAAAAATACACCTGGATGATGGTGCAAGCTGAACGGAGGAGGGATCACCTTGGCAGAGGTTTGTGCTCTCTGAGAGTCATTCTAGTTAAAACTGTTGACAACATGTTCTGTGGATCATCCAGAGAAACAGGGACACAGGGAAAGGATGATGATGAGGATTGTCCTAACATAATTTTAGTGCTTAAAGCACCATGAATGAAGCTAGATACCAATAAAAGCAGTTCAGGAAATCTTTTACGTTTGGTTTAAAGCGGGATTGTGCTGCAGTTCGTTCACAACGATTAGAGCAGGAAGGAGAGACGGTAGCATCAGCAGTGACAACCACAAAGAAAAGAAAGCCATATAAAGAAATGTAACCTCTCAGAAATCAAATTTGACCTAAAGCACCATTCAAATTTAGAACAATGGCATTTATAAGTCGCCTTATCTTTCCTTAAAATAACAGCAAACTGTAGTGTGGTGTGATGAAGTAAGCCTAGCAATAAAAGGAGCTGAAGACAAGCTTGGGTTCAACAGGTTAAAGTTTATCAAACCAACATCTAAGTGTCATGGTGCCAGACACTTTCTAGTGATCAATTTACAATTTAGGCAATTAAAACGTGAAATTAAGAAAGAAAGAAAAGAAAGAAAATCCGTCAGATTATATGACTTTCTTCAACAAAAATCTGAGTACAGTAGACACCTTTAAATAAATCTTTTTCCATGTGTTGCAGAGCGAGCTATATGTGAGGCAATCAAGTTGACAACAAATTGACACACCGCTCATTCTAACCAACCACATGTGTGTTTTGAGGATTCATCCATCGAATCCACAGCGGCCTCAAACAAGTCTTGGGGGATCTTCTCCCCCGCATGCATCCCACCAACACTGCTACATGTCTGCCCTCCTGTCTTAAGCCAGCCTTGGGGTGGTGGAGCTGCTAATCTCGCGCTATAGCTGAAATGGAAATCCGCATGTGTATGTGCATGCTGGATGGGAGGAAGGGGCTGGGAGAGGAGAGAAGTGGCTGCCCTTGCACCTTGGTGAGATGAAAAGCCCTCAAAGCCTGGAGAGGAGGAAAACACTGGCAGGGCAGAAGTCAAACTCCCAAGGCTGTCAGAGAGAGAGAGACAGAGAGAGGAAAATCTACCAAACTTTTTCTTTTGCCCTCCGGCAGATTGTGTATGTGGTCAAGCCGAAGACCTGGTGTGGAAACTCTGAGTTACTGTATATGAAATGTACATTCAGTGCCGTTGCAAACTTCTGGGCAACTTGTTAAAGGCTGCCAGACTGCAGTGACCTGGTTTTGTGTTTAGTATTCCACTGTATGACTGACAGATGCTCTGTTTTTCAGATTTTCAGCACTGTTTTAATTATTTGCCTAAGGTATTGTACCATGTAGGACTTTTCTTTATTTAATTTCGTCAGGCTGATAATAATATGGTGCATGTGGGTGATGCATCTGTGTGCACCAAAAGCTGACCTGAAACTGACTAATTAAATGTATTCGGTTTCAGACGTTTGTTTTTTATAAGTGTGCACAAAAAGTCAGTGACATCAGTCTGATTATGACATACACAGCAAAAAGATAAGATAAGATAAGATAAGATATTCCTTTATTAGTCCCACAGTGGGGAAATTTACACGTTACAGCAGCAATACAAATAAAAATAAATTAGTATATACATAATAGAAAATAGAAAAAAGTAAAGACAGAAAAAATGTGTCCATCATATCAATGATATAATTGTACATAAAGTCCTTATTGCACTTATGTCCGGTGAGTTTGTTGTGAATGTGACTGTGATTGTGGTCTACTGGGAGCAGTGTAAATTAAGGGCCTTTAAAATGTATTTTCCATATCTGCTTCTTACTCCTCATAAAATATGGGTTTTTTTCATCAACATAACATACAACAGTCTTTCGGCAGTTCGTGAAATAGTCCCGAAATTGAATCTGTGGGATTCGTTGAACATAGACACAAATTTCGAACGTCCATCAATTCATGAAGCACGTGTCAATTTCCGCTCCAGTCTTTTCAAAATAAAACTACTTAGGTGTAGGAATAGATCAACTTGGTTAGGTTTAGGCAACAAAGCAACTTAAGTTTAGGAAAAGATTGCAGTTTGGGTCAAACTACATTGGAGGTGTCGTAACTTAAGTACAGAAGTTAAGAAAATCAACTTCGTCCTGTGTTTTTGCTGCTCTCTATACTTCCCATTTCACAATTGGTGGTGGTTTACCTGCAAACTGATTTTGTGCTGACCATCATGAAAACAATTGTGAAATTCGTGTCTGTGTACACGAATCAATATATTAAATTTCATGAATATTTCACCAGCTGCTGTGTGACTTTGCTGGACGTATACAGCGACACAAACACGTGAATCAAGGGCCTTTAAAATGTATTTTCTTTATCGGCTTCTTCTTATTAAAGATGGGATTCTTCATGAACACAACATAAAGTCAGAACCACACGGTTATTTGATTATAATAATAAGAAAATATCTATATTTTGTGCTGTGCTCTTTTCACTGGATTGAGGTGAGAAGAGGTGAGGTTAAACAGACACGCACTGATCACAATTTCACAATATAACAGATTTTACAAGGATCCTGTTGCCGAGGAGACCACACACAGTATGTCAAATCTATCAGATCAAACTACACCCTCACAATGCAATTATTCATAACTGACAAAGCAGTTCTCCAACTTTGTTACTTATTTAATCACACATAGTTTATGTTACAGAGAAGTACTTAAAGCCTCCCTCTGCTCATGTGTTTAGCTTAGCTCCACCTGGATGTTTGACCTTCATGGTATAGAGTGATGGACGTGCAGGGTTTGACACTAGAAGGCTAGTTTTACATTAATCTGCAAAAGGGGGGAAATGAGAGTTTAACAGGTGTGTGTACCAGGAGGGATTTCTAACATTTTGGAGGCCAAACAAGGTCTTGTATGAAACTCCATGAAACTTACATGAAAGTGTGGTGTGGAGGAGTGAAGCTTCACAAACACTGAGAGCAGGACAGCGCATGGTTCCTAACTGACACAAATTACATGATAACAGATTACACTTCAAGATTTTGTCTCAGAGTCCTGCATCTGATCTGATCACGGGTTCGAATCCGGCTTGGGACTCTTCTGTGTGGAGTTTGCATGTTCTCCCTGTGTTAGTGTGGGTTTTCTCCGGGTTCTCCGGTTTCCTCCCACAGTCCAAAGACATGCAGGTTAATTGATAACTGTCCCATAGGTGTGATGGTTGTCTGTCTCTATGTGCCCCGTGATGGACTGGCGACCTGTCTGCCTTTGCCCAATGCCAGCTGCTATTGGCTCCAGTCCAGCGCCCCTCAACCCCCAATGGGATAAGCAGTTGAAGATGGATGGATAGATGGTTTCAAAGATCTCTTTTGTCGATTAGTTTTATTTATTCTTTTTTCATGCTAAGTGACTTATTTCCAAGAAACTTATGAGCACATACATAAAGTGGTGGTGTGATTCTTTGTGGAGAAACTTTACAGACTACTGATTAAATCAACTAATTGATTAGTTGACAAAATGATGTGCTGGTCGACTAAACATTTCTTTGGTTGAGGACAGCCGTTTTACTTTTAGATGTTTCATTACAGAAAGTATATTAAACCCTTGACCAAAAGCAGTCATACGTTCTGTCATTGTGTTACTTATGGACTGCATTACAGTGAAAATAAATGATTCCTCCTTTTTGTTGGGGACCCCCAGGAACCCCCCAAGGACCCCTGGGAGGTTCCAGGAACTTTGGACTTTGGGAACCACTGAACTAGGAAACATCTTTTGTGCAGCAGTTAAACATAAATTAAAAAGAAAAATGCATATTCATAGATTCTTCATTTTTCCAAGAGAGAAACGACGTGGGTGTAATAATATTTTTCTGTGGAAAAATCACATCAGGTACAAATTGTTATTTGAAGCACAGTGTAATTACATGTCTTAAAACATGTCCTGAGGGTATCTTTGAGATTTGAAGCCAAGTTGTTTTGTCTGAAACAACCACATAGTTGCTAAAGGTTGAGTTGCAGGAAAGCAGAAAGGTTTTAGGTTCAACTGTCTGGAGTAAAAAAAGGAAAGACCTCTGCTGTGGTATCACCGGAGAACGTCTGACGGTCATGCGGAGTATCAATACCATATCACAGGAGAGCACATTATGACACATCGCATTATTGATTATGTGTCACACCCCTTTAGTAATTAAGGTTAAAAAACTAATGTGAAAATTGAACAATTGCCCTCCTTAATGCTTCCTTTTCTGGCAAACTAAAAATACAGCAAATGATATACAGTATATATATATATATATATATATATATATATATATATATATATATATATATATATACACTCCTGATCAAAATCTTAAGACCAGTTAAAAAATTGCAAGAATTTACGTTTTGCACTGTTGTATCTTAAGAAGGTTCTAAGTAGAGTTTCAAAATGCAAAAAGAAGAAATGAGAGCAAGAGACTAAATGTTTTGAGCAGGCAATTTATTGAAAAGAACAATTTAACTAAAATAGGCTGTTCATCAGCTGATCAAAAGTTTAAGACCATAGCTCAAAAAAACCCCTAAAACAGAAATTAAAGTCTCAAAAACAGACTCAGTAATGAGTAGCTCCACCATTATTGTTGATCACTTCAAAAATTTGTGTTGGCATGCTTGATGCGAGTGTTTCCAAAAGGCTTGTAGGAATGTTGCTCCAAGTGGTGAAGATGGCTTCACGAAGGGCATCCACTGTCTGGAACTGATGTCCATTTTTGTAAACTTCCCTTGCCATCCATCCCCAAATGTTCTCAATTGGATTTAGATCAGGGGAACATGCAGGATGATCCAAAAGAGTGATGTTATTCTCCTGAAAAAAATCCTTTGTCAGACGGGCATTGTGAATTGCAGCATTGTCATCAGCACACAGACGAGGGCCTTCAGTCATGAGGGATGCCCGCTGCAACATCTCCACGTAGCCAGCTGCTGTTTGACGCCCTGCACAACCTGGAGCTCCATTGTTCCATTGAAGGAAAAAGCACCCCAGATCATGATGGCGCCCCCTCCGCTGTGCCGTGTTGAAAAAATCTCAGGTGGCATCTCCTTGTCATGCCAGTAGCGTTGGAAGCCATCAGGACCATCAAGGTTTAATTTTTTCTCATCAGAGAATAAAACTTTCTTCCAACTTTGAACGTCCCATGTTTGGTGCTCCCTTGCAAAGGCCAAACGGGCAATTTTGTGGCGTTGAAGGAGACGTGACCTTTGAAGACGTTTTTTGTTTTTGAAGCCGTTCCTTTGCAGATGCTGTCTGATGGTTATTGGGCTGCAGTCAGCACCAGTAATGGCCTTAATTTGGGATGAGGATCGTCCCGTGTCTTGACGGACAGCCGTTCGGATCCTCCGGCTCAGTGCCGGTGAGATTTTTTTGGATCACCACTTGATTTTTTTGTTCCATAAAACTCAGGATCTTTTAAGAAATGCAAAATGACTGTCTTACTGCGTCCAACCTCAGCAGCGATGGCACGCTGTGAGAGGCCTTGTCTATGCAGCTCAACAATCCTGCCACGTTCCAAGGCAGTGAGTTTTTTTGCTTTTCCCATCAAGAGGTCTTGACAGTGTGATTACTTGACAGAAAATGACATGGAATCCAAATTTTTGCACAGATTTGGGCTTTTAAAGGATGTGGTCTTAAACTTTTGATCAGCTGATGAACAGCCTATTTCAGTTAAATTGTTCTTTTCAATAAATTGCCTGCTCAAAACATTTGGTCTCTTGTTCCCATTTCTTCTTTTTGCATTTTGAAACTCTACTTAGAACCTTCTTAAGATACAACAGTGCAAAATGCAAATTCTTGCAATTTTTTAACTGGTCTTAAGATTTTGATCAGGAGTATATATATATATATATATATATGTATTTCTGGTGCGAAGTTGTGTGATGTACGTTGAAATTAATATATAATCAATAAAATCAACAGGGATTTGGACAGTTATCATAATTCATTAATGTACAGATTATTATTATTATCATTATTATTAAATAGTACATCCACAGAGCCTTTAGAAAGGTGCCGAATAAAAGTATGTTTTTTCCTGATTGTGAATTAATAATTTAAAAGAAATTGGCCGGTCTAAAATAAATGTTTTGTTCAACTCTGTGGAAGATATCTGACGTTCAGTTCCCACCTCTAACAAGGCTTGTGGGCCAATAGTAAAACAGCATTAGTATCACATGGTACGTCTGGGTCATCGCTTAATGTGAAGATAACAGATAAATGGCTGAGATTGATGCAATGCAATGGAACAGGGGAGGGAGAATGAGACACCTAGCTGCTCAGTTTTATCAGTGTTATGATAAAGCCACCAGACTCCAGACAACATTTATTTATATTTACATACATGTTTACATATTGTCTAAAAAGTGTCTGGCACTGTGACGCTTATTTACATATATTTCATTTTACATCGCTGATCACTGTAAAACACTTTTCATTCAAACTCATCAAAACCGTCTTTGTTAGTCTTTCCACTCTTCCAACAATCATCAGCTCTGGTTGGAGAGTTTGAAAGAGAGACTGAATGAGTAATGAATATAAAAAAAGAAGTAACCACCGTTAAATTTTCTCTGTTTACTAACCCTGTTTTTTAGCGTGTTTGTGATGTTGAACGAGACACATCAGAAAGAAAAACATACAATGTGCATTCCAATACCTATACTACCATACTATGTAGTATGCCAGAAAAAGCTTTAGTATGTCCTAATACATAGTATGTCAAATGCAGTATGCCAGAAATACTACGATGTCTACATCCAGTCACGTTTTGCAGTATTAAGGCTCATAATCCTCTGTGCAGCGGATATATGAACGAGAGGGTCAAAGTTCAAGGTGCAATGTTTATGACGAAGCAGTACGCCCCCCCTGTATGCATACTACATCCAACAGTATGTACTTTGTAAAGGCAGCTGCTGTATGTACTGAAAGTAAAAAGAAAACGTATGAGATTAAGAGCACACCCAAAGACAGATTCATCTGCTGGTAATATGAAAGGAGTGTATCGCCTATTTCAAGCAGATTTTCCTGCTTAAAATATATATGTGCTAATTATGGTGAAAAAGGGTGGCCTATTATTGATAGGTTAGCAGCCTAGCATGAATTGTGTCTCAATCTGGTATCGGACTAATTTACCTAATTGTCACAGACGCAGTGGAAACACAAACAAGACTGTACAAAGACTTTTACAATGTAGTTTATAAGTTTAATTTCTTTTGGTGAAAAAGTGCCGTCACATTGTCACTGTAGCTGCAAAATAAGTAACTAAACTAGAGCCTTCGGTGTACTGTAAAAGAAAACTGCAGTTCAAGAAAAATATCCCACCTTTTAGTAGTATTCTCACAAATTACTTCATGAATACTTAACCACTAATACATTTGTGTTAAAACCCACAAAATTATAAATTCATGCCTCCAGCTCTGGCAGTGTTGGCCATAATAATTTCTTTGTCCATTTTATGTATTTTTCAGAAACTACAGTGAATTCACCCATTTACAACGATCAATACAGAGAAGAAAAAACATCCACTGCAGATGCCTGAACAGCTGATGCTGGAGGTTAAGTGTTCCTGAGTACACATAGAGGTATGTGTGCTAAAAAAAGTGTAAAGCACAGAAGTGATCTATGTCCTTAAGCACCTCCGTGTGCTTTGCTGGCACTCTTGATGAGTTGCCGCTATGATTGGGTGGGAAAACAAGTCTAAGTGATGTGGCCCTCCAGTCACCTGACCATCAGCACGGCGTGTCTGCCACTGTTGGCCCCTAGCTGGACCGAGTCTGCATGGCACGGCGACGTATTGTGCAGGTATACAGCAGTCAGTAGTTATTCATCATCCATAATGTTAACGATTACAGCATGTCGATAACAAACCCAGGAGTTAAATGAGTTTGTGCACTCAGCTACGCCTGCGCTTGGCGGTTCAAGGTCACTCCCTTCCTTCTCTGACAGGAGGGATGATTCCCGGGCCTGGCTGCAAGTACACCCATCTTGACTCAAGGTCAAGTGTGCCACTATTTAGAACAAATAGATACATAAAACACTCAATCTTGTGGGTTGGTTAAGTATGGGCCAGGACCTTGGGCTAGGATAAAGTTGGCCGGCAGCTCGTATATTTCGTCCTGTACTTGTATTTCAGCTTGACACTTTGTCACCCCACACCTCATCCCCCGACTCTCTCTCCCCGCAACCCGCTTTAACGTTTTGAAGTCCCTCTTATGTGACTGAACGCAAAAAGTTAGCATTGATTTTTGTCATGTAAGAGCTCACCGGAGTGCAATGTGGATGGATCTTGAGCGCCTCAGGATGACAAACTGTGTTTATCATTCGGCCCGGTGGCCAGCTGAATTTAGACTCTGCAGCCTCCTTTAAGCTGCTCTGTTAAACATACCATGACTAAAGCTGCTATTCACCTATGGATGGGTGAAAAAATAAAAACACAGAGGGCCTTTGTGTTTGAGCAAGAGCAGGACAAGGCTAGGGCGCGTGGCGAGAGGATACACTTGATTTGGAGTCAGTTAGCAGCTCATGCCTATCGTAATGGACAATGGGGCAAGGGCAAGTGTCTCCCTCCCCTTAGCTTTCCTCTCTCCCTCTCCCTGTCTCTTGGCGTTCTTCCCCCAGGAGACACGAGCCGGGGGCTGGGCGCTCTGATGGCCAAGCGTGACATTTAAACCCCTGCCCCGCGGTAGCTTTAGGGGGGCTTTGTGGAGGAGATGGGGGGGCGCAGAGAGGTCCATCTGAGCACAGAGAAAGAAAAAAGGGGGTACGGACAGAGGCTCACCCTATAAACCCCCTATCCCTCGATGCACACGCACTCACCCCCCTCACCCTCCCCTGCAGAAATCCTCAGCGTGTCAGTGCGGTGGGGGCCCCATTGTGCGTGGGCCCGCCGCTGAAGAAAAGGGCCCTTTGGTGGTAAACAATTCAGCTGTCCACTCTGATCACAATGGGGGCACATCCCATTGCTTTGAGCATCTGTTTCGAGTAGGTATTGGTCCCCTCGCCACTCTGCAGCGCTGACCATACGTACCCGGTGAGCGACTAAATCCCTGAATCTGCAGGCCCACTACCACCTGCTCTCAGCCTCCCCTCCTTTTATCATTCCTTATTCGGATCAATACTGTTGACTCCACTGCAGTGTCTCTCAAAAGACAGTTGAATAGTCTTGTGTTGGCTGTTTAGTAGGATCGCATGCTTTTTAAATAGTGGACAGTGTGGAGGCCAACTGTACGAGCTGATTAAGGCATGCATGAGGAGGAAGATGCTTTTCTGTGATGACACCAGGCAGCAGGAGAGATGTGTGAAGGGCTCCCTCTCACAGCTCTTTCCACGGCTACTTATCGCCCCCTTGTGGTTGTTCAGGATATTTCATTCCTGTTTGAAAATTCATCCCCTGCTGTTACAGTAAGGTTCTTCTCATAGACTATGGAAACATACTGTATACTGTGGTGGAAATACTCCTCTACAAGTAAAGGTCCTGCATTAAAAATGTACTTACATATATAAGTATTATCTGCTTCAACTCAGTTCTTACTTGTTGCCACCGCATTTTATCAATTTATATGTAAAACCATTCATTTATATTTTGCACTGTACAGTTAATGAATTGTATTTTTTATTCTGCTGTTGGTTTCATTCATTTTTTGCTTATTTTTATCTTCTATTTTATTTTACTCTTTTTATTTTCATCCTATTTATGTCTTTTCATATCACCTTGTGTCTCTTTTATATATCCTTTAAATTCCTTTTCATGTACAGTCAGTTGGCTTGTTGAAAGGTGGTATACAAAGAAACTTGACTTATCTTATCAGCAAAATGTGCATTGATATCAGTCATTATGCAGAATGGATAGTTTCAGTGTGTTATATTATCATATACAGTATTATATTATTATATATGCATCATATTTTATGAGTCAAAGTCTGATCTGCAAAGCTGCCAAATAAATGTGATGGAATAAAATGCACAATATTTCCCTCTGAAATGCAGTGAAGCAATAGTATAAAGTAGAATAAAATAAAAAAAAACAAGTTAAAGTCAACTTAAATACAGTACTTAAGTATTAAGTTGCTTTTATGTATGTTTTATGTAAATAAATAACTGTATGACAGCATAAGAATCTTAAATTCAACATTCAGTTCATTTATTTAAAAAAAAAAACGCAGTTCACTTGCTTGTTTTAACCAAACCGCACTATTTTCTCAGATAATATTTGAATGACATATTTCCTGGATTTCATCCAACGTCTCTGCCCTCAACCTGATTCCAAAGGGTTAACAGTGAGCAGGGTTCTCTGCTGGGGAAGCGCTAATCAGCTCGGAAACATTTGCTGCCCTTCTGGCAAGGTCAAAGGGGTCACGGTCCCTGGGCTGGATGTCCACTCCATCCCTCGCTCCTCCCCCTCCTGCTGTAAAGCCCAGCCCCCCTTGGGGCCCATAGGCCCTGCAGGCACAATCACCGCACCACGACTATAGGCTCACAGAAGCTGGCTTTAATCTATGGAGCCCTGGGATGGACTGCGGCTGTCTGTCCATCAGTCTGTCAGTGTGTCTTGCCTTGACCGTACCCAGGCGGCCCTGGACCTAAGCTATCGACTCAGACAGGCCGAACCCAGATTTGTGATTGGTCTGCGGAGGTGTCCGGCGGGCCCCTCCTGCTGTTTGGCCAGCTGATTGATCTGTTAACACTGACCGCTGGACGTGTGTCCCTGAATTTAATTTCAGAATTCATTTCTGGGAGACGTGTGTGTACAGAAATGATGTAGAGTCCCAGGATCGGAGTGAAGGATTGAGGGTGGAGGCAAAATAAAATTGCAATTTAGATTCCTTTCCCTCCTCCATCGTTAGATATTTGGAACGTGCTTGACGGAAACACTGGTCTACCCTTAAAGCATGTTGTTTTTCATTTTCAACTAAGATGTGCTTGAAAGTGGCCCATACTCATGTCTTTCTCATCTCAGAGGGTTACACTCCTTTGGGTGCCAGACAAGACAATTTCTCAATAAGTGTATTTTCCAGTGTACGTTTCTTTCTATTTTCCATGCCATTGGATGCATTTTGCCTGTTGGGCGCTATTTATCGGTTCATTTCTGTGATGTAGTGTTGCTGGAATGTCTATAGCGGAGGAACTGGTTATCTACAATACATGACTAGACCTGCAAAGGTGCCTTTACCCTCATTGCATTTCATCACTTATCAATACCCAGAGAACCCTCTGCTCTCAAAATAATAAAAAGTGTTGAAAAATGACACTGCAGTCGGGCTGTGAGGTTAGGTAACCCTGATTCATTTCACAGCTCATAAAGTGTGTCAATGCGCTGGTGTGTGGGTACTGTCCACCATGGATTTCCCAGTCCATTTCGTTTCTCTGTTATCAGAAATACCCATAAAAACACAGAGACAATGAAACAAATGTGGTGGCTGAGACAATGCCTGTGTTAGGAAGTGAGGGCTGATTTGATGGAGTCTCTCGTTCTCTCCCCCTCTGGCCTGCTGCAGACACAGATAGGTGGGGGCTGCTTGGATATGCATCACAAAGGCTTCCTGCAGTATTGATCCGCAGTGGGTTAAGGCAGTCTATCAGCAAATGTCCCTCTCTCTGGGAAAAACAATGGGAGATTAAAAACACACAGCTTGCCGGGCGGGAGGCTGCTGATGGGCCCTTATCTGGGCCCAAAGGTCACTGTGTACAGATATAATCCACTTTCACTTAACAGCTTCATTTAAGGCACCTCACATGCAAATGGTGGCATTTCTGGGTCTAGTCTAAAGATGGAGGTTTGTTTTTCAAGAGGAAGGCCAAGTTGAATTTTCTGTCCCAGAGGTTTTTACTGGCAGGAAGCTTAAACTGTTGAATCTTTAAAGTGTAGAAGACAACTGTATTGCCTTTTTACAAACCAAGAAGTAAACATATGCAGGCATCTGACAGCGCCTTAATGCTGATGAAAGCAGCTGCTGAGTAACTGTATGGCCTCCAGAGCTGCAGCTATGCACTTATCAATCAATTCACTTAATTCCAGTCCACAGGGTCAGATGTAAAAACACATATGCTGTACGCAGCATGCATATGTATAAACTAGGGCTGTCAAAAACATAAATTCATTTTAACGCATTAACGCAACTTGTGGTTTTTAGGTTGTAGCAGGCTCATTTTAAAGACACATGAAACTAGACAGTCTGAGGAATCCATTGGTGCCAACCATGTTATACTAACTTGTCTGGAAGGAGGATAAATAACGCTCCACATTTATGCTAAATTTTTGCAAGGAAAAGCTGGCATGGCCATTTTCAAAGGGGTCACTTGACCTCTGACCCCAAGATATGTGAATGTAAATGGTTTCTATGGGTACCCACCAGTCTCCCCTTTACAGACTTGCCCACTTTATGATAGTCCCAGTCAGTCTGGATTAAGTCATAGTCAAGTCAGCACTCTGACACACTGACAGCTGTTGATGGCTGTTGGGCTGCAGTACAATTTTTATGCTAAATGCAGAACCTGTGAGGGTTTCTGCACAATGTCACTGTTTTGGGTTGCTAAATAGTTTCTGATAATAAATATATGCTAATATTTACTCCCAGGTTGATAAGAGTATTATGTACTTGTCAAATCTGCCTTTAAGGTACATTTTAACAGATAAAAAAGCTTATATTGAATGTGTGCAGTTCAACTGTATTGTTTTCTACCTCTCTCTTCTGCACATATTTACAAGGTCCCTTATCACTGCCAGCTTACAGCGAATAAAAATGTGACTCACATAAAATCCTGGCACACGCCACAGCATCCTCATGCATGACTGTAGTCTCTGCATACTGCTGTTTTTATACTTAGGATACAGTAAGACCCTAACAGACACACGCTGATGCATGAGATTTACTTTTAAAATATGTGATCATTTAGTCATCATTCAAATGATCAACAGGATATTTGACCCCACCGCATACTAACTTCATTTCTGCATTGTTTATATGACACAGTCACCATTTTGGGAGTAGTGTGGCATAAAGCAAATATAACCAAATCCTCTGCTTGCATTTAAAATCAAAAATACACATATAATTTTACACACTTTAATTAAACACATTATAAGTAAAGCTGACTTGACTTTATAACAAAATGTCTTAAATTGCAACACCAGACGACACTGGATGCATTTTTGTGTTTTATTAAGACTGACTAAATAAGTATAGTTAATAAGTATGACTTCCTGCTTTGTAAACAAGTAACAGTAAAACAAACAAAGCCATTAACAATCAAATGAAATACAGTAGACTAATTCATTAATGAAGTCATCAGTATTGTGTCAGTAAATAAACTGTCCACATTTTAGATGTGTGCATTCAAATAAACTGTCACATCACAACACCCAAACTTAATACAACAGGAATTCCCTTTAAAAACATCTATGTAACTTGTAATCAGAACTAAACTTAAAAAAACATCAGTGTAAATTAGCACAGCGGTGCTGCTGTGTTAGCAGAGGGGAGCGAGGTCAGTAGCGCTCTTTGGGCTCGCTGAATTTGCGCTTCTTCTTCGGCACAGAGGTGGACGGCGTGTCCTGGCTGTTGGGGATGTTATACTGAGAAATCTGAAAACAGCAGAGGAGGAAACGCCCCGTTGGCAGAGAGTCAACCCAAGAGTCTGATGTGTCTACTGACAGACAGCATCCCACTCTGAGATCAGCGCTGACTCATCTGTGAAGCAAACAGGGCTCCTACACACTTTCCATTTCAAAATCCATCTGTCTCTTCAATAGAAATGCTCTTTATGTAAAAATACATGCAGCTTTATTCAAGCTTTATGTTTATGTTAAATTATTCATATCAAACTAGAATCAGATTAGAGTATAGAAATACTGCACAAGGGGGAGTTTCTCACCGTTTTGTCCTTCATAGCTGTCGGATCCTGTCCACACACACACACACACACACACACACACACACACACACACACACACACACACACACACACACACACGCACCAAGGCAGTCATAAGAGAATCATCTGCTGTGCTAATGAGGTTCTCATCAACATTTTCAATATTATAGGAAAAGTGTGTGGCAGTTAGGGGGATCTACTGGCAAAAATGGATTATAATATAACTGATATATAATAATAATTATAACGTAATGTTTTATTTAGTGTATAATCACCTGAAAATAATAATCAGTGTGTTTCGTTTATATCTACATATGAGGCAAGTCCTCTCCATGTCCGACCGCCAAGAGCGGACAAACTCAACACTGGCCCGAACACTTTAAATCATAATTTCTTAAATTTTGAAAGAGCTTCTTCTGGATAATATTAGTAGTATAATATTCACTTTTTCCATCTGTTCTAGCTTCAGTCACAATGATTACGTTTACATACACAATACTCAAGCAGCCCATTAGGTCTATGCACAAAAATGAATTGAAGGTACAGTATGTAGGATTTGGTGGCATCTAGTGGTGTGGATCCAGATCGCAACCAGCTGAGTATCCCTCCTCTCACTCCTCCCTTTCCAAGACTGCGGAAAACGCAAGTAGTGGGAAACCATGGTAACATTGCTCGTCAGCGGTGGCTGGCGGTACCACGATTTAGAGCTCTGCGGCTCGTGTTACCGCAGTTTCACAAGAATCTCAAAGAACTACGGAGTCCTTCAGTTAACATAAAAACGTGTAAGTCTCCCTCTAGAGCCAGTATTTGGTTTGTCTGTTCTAGACTACCGTTGGCAGAGCAACATGGCAGACAACGTGAAGAGGATCTGCCCCCTATGTAGATTTGAAGGGCTCATTCTAAGCTAACGGAGACACAACCATTCCTAGTTTCACATAGTTTTGGGTATTATATTGCATTTCTGCTAATAAATCCCCTGAAATATTACAAACTGTTAAGATAACATGAGTAACTGTGAAAAACCTCAAAAGAGCATGATGGGTATAATTTGGCTAACCTATGCTCAGTCATGGAGAGGTAAATTCTACCGACTGGTTTATTAACAAATCAAAGAGAATATAAATGTTTTTCAGGCTGAAGGGGTCTCGAATTTTGAGTGGCTGACTGACCGTGGCGGACATGATGATCCGTCCACTCCTGGTCTTCAGGCCCACCTTCGAGTCAGAGATCTTCACCATCTGAGAGGGGACAGATGGTCCGTAATGTGACCGACCATTAAGTGCACTCAAAGAGGCCCTTTGTTGTGTGTTTACACAGAGACCCACACACTCAGCCCTCACATTTTTTGGAATAATCCTTTAAAATAACCGGTGGCACCTTAGCTTGAGACAGTTGTCTACACATCAACAGCTGAACCATGAAAACATTTTCTTCACATTTCAATTGTGTAAAGATCTTTCCTTCAGCAGAAGCTTGACATTATTGTATGTGTTGAGGTTATTGTAGTTAATGTCACACACACACCTCTGTGGCGTCCTCACAGCTCTCGAGCTTCTCATCACAGATCATCTGGATCTCTTGAGTTCATAAAAAGAGATTGATGTTAGTGAAGGCCAATAATCTGAATTATTGATATAATGTCGTTGTTCTCCTTTCGGCTGCTCCCCTCAGGGGTCGCCACAGCGAATCATCATAGAGCCGCATGCTTGTTTGGCATGTGTTTTACGCCGGATGCCCTTCCTGACGCAACCCTCTGTATATTTATACAGGTTGGGGACCAGAGCAGCCAGGGATTGAACCACCAATCTTCCGATTGGTGGACAACCTGCTCTGCCCTCTGAGCCACGGCTGCTTGTGAATTATTAATATAATAATATTATTAATAGATAATGGGGATCTTTGTAGGTTTAACAGTAAATCTGTTTTCAAGAAAACTGACATCTTATAACAACACTTCATAACTTGTAAAACTGTGTAAAAATCAACAGCTGAATTTCATTTTAACAGTATTCAACCCCAAGTTAACAAACTTTATGACACTTTATTACTACATCTGCCCTTATAGTGATGTTCAACAGTGTAAACACATTTTACTTTTTTAATCTCCTAAATACCGACCATACGGCCAAACTGAACTGGCGAAGTTACGATGTGCACAGCTGAAGTGAAATAGACGGAGGATTTACCGGTGTTGTCCAAGTCTGTGTTCTCGTCCGGCTTCTCCACGTCTTCAATCACATGAGTCTAAAGATTAAAACATGTTATCTGATCACCATGACCACAACATGACAACTGAGTGCTTTTGATAAAACACACGCTGACACACACGTCGGACCTGTAGCCTCACCTGCATTTGCAGCATTTAGACATTTTTCCCAATTCGTGTGTCAATCAGGGAGACGTTCAACACGTTGCACACTGTCTTATATTATTACAAAAAATGTGGCACTGATCTTAAAGATGTTAATGGAGAGCACATTTCCTAAAAGCAAAACTGACTACTACTACTACTGAGATCAACTCGTATAAAATAATATCAAACAAAGACGAAGAAGTCATAATTCAAGCTAAAAAAACAGAGTTTAAACTGACAAATGCAGAAAGGAAGCTGGCATATGAAAGTAAGCCTGCTTATTGCTTTGAATTATATTTTGATTTTCATTTTTTATTTGCTCCAATTCTATTTCACACTGCGAGAGTTGGGGGCGCAGCTGAAAGGAGGTTAAATGTTCATTCATTCATTTACTCTATGGGATAATTGAAGTTACTTCTGTTCTTCTATACTGTTCCATAAGCAACAGATTCATTTAACTGATTACAATAATTATTATTAATATTATTTAATTATCTACACATGCTCTAGATGGGACAGTGATGTTATACTGTATGTGCATTTACGCACACAGTGATTTTTTTATTTTGCCAGCTGTTCTTTCTGTAGTTTTTAGTCTGAATTATGTGTTTAATTTCTTCATATTTGTCTACTATTATAGTTTGCTTTGTAAAATGTGCCGCTCTGCTTTATGCTTTATGTGAACATGCTCATAGCCAGATTGAGAAACGCTGGGTGGATTTACAGAGTTAATAACCTCCGTCGTAGATCTTAAGGGGATAACAGTTGTTCGGTTTAGTTAAGCCAGATAAGGAGAAGATACTCTAGTGGAAAAATGGCGAATTTAAAAAAGAAAAATAAATACACAAAATACTATTGTCTTATTTGAGAGCTAAGAAGCATTACATCGTCTTACTTGGGCGGCAGTAGCTCAGTCCGTAAGGACTTGGGTTAGGATGTGGAGGACCCGGGTTCAAATCCCCCATGGACCAAGACCAACTGGTTGCTGGAGAGGTGCCAGTTTACCTCTTGGGCACTGCCGAGGTGCCCCTGAGCAAGGCACCAAACCCCCAACTGCTCTGGGCGCTTGTCAGGAGCAGCCCCATCACTCTGACATCTCTCCATTGACATGTATATGTACTGTGTGAACTGTACTGTGTGAACAACAGAGTGTAAAACTGAATTTCCCCACTGTGGGACTAATAAAGGAATATCTTTCTTTCTTTCTTTTTTCTCTTTCAATTCCCAAACCTACTTGGGTCAGCATTTATTGGTTAGCCTTTTCATGATGACAATGATTACAAGCTGCATGTCTGAGTTGTGTTGACCTGCGACAGGACGCCCTCCTCCTCCATCTTCAGAACCCACTTCTCCGTCACATGAACACTCGGCTCCACCTGCAGACATTTAGCAACACAACCAAAAGGCCACACAATGTGTCCATTAAATACAAAAAAACAAGAAGTTACTACGCTCTAACATATTTATTAGAGCACATATAAAAGGCTTTATAATGCACCGCTACCTACCTCTAGTGAGGTTTACATTTTTATTTCCTTTCATTCACCTGCTCCAGTCTCTGTCTCTCTGTGGCCATGTCAAGCTTCAAAGTGTGGAAGGGGGTGGCCACCTCACCCATGGTGAGTTTGAGAGGCTCCCTCTCAAACTCCATGGTGTCGCCCTCGGCCTCCATGAAGCCCGGCGGCTGGTAGTCCTGTGGAGTGACTGGAAAAAACAAACAGACAGAGAAACAAACAGTGAACAAGAAAGAAACAGCATGCCGGGTCATGTTCAAACTCTAATTGCTGACAAATCCCAACCCTGTACCCGCTCACTTTCTCATTCAGACCCTCAGATCAATGCAGCGCCTCACACAGACAAGTGTGTATGTCCGTGTGGTTAAAACTCCAATTTCTATGTTTCAACATCAACTGTCAAAAGCAAATGTCATATGACATTATAATATATAACAACCACCGTTGTGCAAATGCTGTACATACAGCATTACTTGTCGAACATTTGAAATCCTGCAAAGAAAGACCGACAAATATGCAGCTACGTGACGATAATCTATAATCTAAGCTAATAATTTTGTAAATTTTTGTGATAAAAAGGCAAGAAGAGCATTCTCAGAGTTAGCAAAAAAATGGACAGTAAAGCATTTGTAAAGTCTAGAAATGTGGAAAAAAAAATTGCAAAAAGTTTGCAAATAGGTTATAAACAGCCTGGACAAGCTGTGGGGGATATAGACCTAAATGTAGCAGCACATATAAAATAAAAAGATTTTGTCTTCCATTTAACCTATAAATGTCTCTTTTCAGTATGTTTTTGGCTTGTTGCAAATCACTATTGATCTGTGCAGTGGGCAAATATGGAATTATGTGCCTGATGTGTATTTCTGCATTGTGCAACTTTTTTTTGTCTCCTTTTGAAACTGGTTTCCCCGCCTGCCCTGACAATCTGCCCCTCAGCGAGACACTGAACCTTTATTTGCTCACTGGAATCAGATTAGCACATCAGCTATGTCTAAAATGTACCGTAACATGTGATGAATAGACGCTTTGAGAGCTTAAAGCTGCAGCACACGTCAGAGAGTTCAAGCAGAGCAGCTCCTGACATCAGGTTTTATAACAAACGAAACTACAACACGCACAGAGCTTTAACGTCTTTTGCGCAATTCAACTTAAGTGTTTGTGTGTTACCATTGTCATAGTAAGCCAGCTTCATGTTGAGGCAGATATTGTCCGGTAGAGGACCCAGGTTCTGCATCAGAGTGTAGAGCTTCCTCACCAGCAGGATGCTGGCCTTCTTGGTGTTGCTGCATGACATTGTAGACACCTTGTTGTTGTCGTTGTTGCTGATGAAGAAAGGAGGCGGGAGGAGAAATGAACACTAACCATCAGCACAGTGCTGCTTAAAGGAATAATTCACCCATAAAATAACCATTTGTATTTGACTTAATCACTGTGTTACCTTGAATTCTTGAAGAAAACTTTGTTTTTCTCAAATGTCACTACGATGAACGAAGAATTTAAAAAAAATCTAATTTTCTATTTTTGTTTTTGGATTTTCAAATATTTTAGGTATCACTGGGTGAGTAACTCCTATAAAAATGGTCATTATGTGGGAGGTGAAGTGTTCCTTTAAATGTGACTGCTCTTTCAGTCACTTTGCCTGGTAACCATTATGGTAACTCGTACAGATTAAGGATTTTATTGGATTAGAAGGTGCAGTCACACTTTACATGTAGTCCAGTGTCAGGGGACAGTTTATGACTGGACACTGAAACTACTGTTAACACCCTGCCTAATTTTGCTACAACTACACGTCTCTGGATGAAATATTTTACCTTTTCAAGTCTCTCAAGTCCATCATTCCAAATAACGTAAATTGATTTTAAATTACAGATACAGTAAGATGCTGAAGTCTTTCAAACATACTATATCAACATGCCATACTGACATCTGTAGACATGTGTAGTACTTTGAAGCCACATGTGAATTTAAGAAATTAAGGGTGTCAAAACGGTTAACTCTATGATTCGACAGAAAATCAAGTTATGTCCTGGTATATGAGTGTTCAGCCACAGTCAAGGATGATTTATCTATCTATTATTATTATTATTATTATTATTTAATAATAATAATAATAATAGTAATAATAACTGTCAAGATAAAGAAAAATCCTACATTTCAAAGTCCATCTGGGCTCCGTTGGCTGTGTAATGGATCCTAAAATGGTAATACTCAGTCACTTTCTGAAAGACAAGACAAGACGGGTGCTGTATACACAATAATCATATAACAGCTTGTTATCTGAACAGTAGTTTTGAATTGTTAAACGTCAACAATGGCAAGAAGACAACCTGCACATTACCTGGGGGTTCTCTGGGTCAGTGTAGATCTAAAAAAGGACCAAATGGATAAAACGTCAGCACCGTGCCTATTTCTGGATTTCATTCAGGCCTTATAGAAAAGACTAAATGCTAAACAATATCAGTTCAAAAGTGTGTAAAGTTACAGTTCTTTGTATTTGACTGCTAATCGTTGTGTTACTGTGACATTCCTCACATCAGCTCCTCACTCCAATGTGTTCATCACAATTAAAAATTCAACAAGACCACACAGAAGAAGTCAAAGATTAACAAAATACTCACAGACATAATGATTGCCCGCAGCTGGTGGGAAAAAAAATAACAACTTTAACCCCATTGTGAGAAACAGGAAAATAAATGTGTATTTGGACTCCCTTCAGTAGTTATAATTTATGTTGTGTAATTCATGATTCAATCTGACGTTTATAAAAAAAAATCTTCTGACCTATGGAAAAGGTTGAATATGACTTACATACTTCTTCTGGATGGCCTCAAAGCATCCCTGCATCCTGGAAGAGAAAAGATATCCTCAAACATTTTTTTCACATACAGTTGATACTGTTTTCCTCGTGACCCTTATCAATGACTGTGGCCAGCAAGTAGTTGTTATTTACCACTGAACAATCTGACTGGCACCAGGACAACTGCGCTCCTCTCTAAGGATCATCACTTTCTGATCTATGGGAGGAATAACGGGGAGGTAAGAATCTTCTTTGTAAGTATTTCCAAATGGTAAATAGACCTTGATAGCCACTGGGGTGTGCAGATAAATAAGTTTCCATCTGTAATCCAACCTTCAATATATTTGCTGCCGTAGGCTTTCTCTGGGAAAAGGCCTCGGAGGTATGTGATGCCAGAAACTGCGATGGCCAGAAGCTTCTTTATAACAACCAAGGACTGCTGCTCTGAGAGAACCTGATTAGGCAACAGCTGAGTATCCTGCATGGGTGAAACAAATGAATCACATACTGAGTACTGCTTACTCATCACATTTCACACCAACACTAGAAATCAGCCAACAGCTGCATTTGAAGGACAACATATTTCATACCATATTAAATACTATTTTGCAATTTTTACAACTTGTGATGTCTCTGAAGTCTAAGAAAAATAAAAACTATAAGAAAAATATTTATAATAGGTTCAAAACCGGCTTGGGGTCCTTCTGTGTGGCGTTTGCATGTTCTCCCCATGTCAGCGTGGGTTTTCAGGCTTCCTCCCACAGTCCAAAGACATGCAGGTTAACCGATGACTCTAAATGGTGTGAATGTGAGCGTGAATGGTTATCTGTCTCTATGTGCCCTGCGATGGACTGGCGAACCCGCTTTCGCCCAATGCCAGCTGGGATGGGCTCCAGCTCCCCCACGACCCCTAACGGGATAAGTGGTTGCCGATGGATGGATTGAATGGATGTTTCATTATATAGGCTGTACAGTGGTGCAGTGGTTAGCACTGTCGCCTCACAGCAAGAGGATCACAGGTTTGAATCTAGACTAGGGCTCCTCTGTGTGGAGTTTGCATGTTCTCCCTATGTTAGCCTTTGTTTTCTCTGGGTTCTCCGACTTCCTCCCACAGTCCAAAGACATGCAGTTTAGGTTAATTAATTACTCTAAATCGCCCACAGGTGTGAATGGTTGTGTGTCTCTATGTGTCAGCCCTGTGATGGACTGGCGACCTGTCCAGGGTGTACCCCGCCTTCACCGAGTGTCAGCTGGGATCGGCTCCAGCCGCTCCTAACCCGGGATAAGCTGTTGCAGATGGATGGATGTTTCATTATGTGGTCCTTGTGATCATGGACCTAAATATTGGTGTTGATCATCATTTTACAATATCTAGTTGTAGGAGAATTTTTAAATATATTTTAAGAAATTGATTTTGACAAGTACAAAAATTATAACAATAAACAACAGTGTTAAAATCACCACAAAAATAATTGCTTCAAGCTCTCAGATTGATGTTGTGAAATATAAAGTAGCGTAGCGTAAAATGAGTAAAGTACCTCAAAGTCCTAGTACATGAATAAATGTTTTTAATAACTAACTACTGTTACCAGTGCCAGCTAGCTAACAGTGTTTGCAGCATCATAAAACACTGAATCTACATCAGCTAACCTAAGTTTACCTGTGAAGTTCTAACTTGTTGGACACAAGCCATAGCGGTGGTGAGAAGACCAGAAAAGCGAAGCTGCAAAAAACAGAGACAAATTATGTGAAGACGACCAAAGTGGAGATTGCTTTAGCTAGCTAGTTTAGTGCCAATACATTACTGTAAACTAGAAATAGCAAGTCCACCTATTAGCTAACGTTAGCTAAATATCCTGGTACACCTAGCTAAGCAGCTACCTGCTAAAACAGTTCCTGCCACACTGAGATGAAGCTGTTACTAACCTAGCCTGTTGACAGTAACGTTACTTACATGGAAACAATGAGGAATATATTACTAATACAACAATATAATGTAATCAGTGCACCTAAAGTATTGGAAGCAAGCTAGCAACCGCTACCGTTAATTGGTGACGTTTCAACAATGAGCCAATCACAGAGCGGGAAGCTTGGCCAAGGTATTACGACTAAAGTGTATTGGATTTTTTATTTCAATTTTTAAACTAATAACGTCATGGCTGTCAGTCTTTTCATTCAACTAACTGCGGCGTATTAATTCATTAATATTAGACAGAGTGCAATAAGTTAAAAACAGCATGTTGCATCAGTTATATATCTTTTGTGTAACTCAGGTGCTTTGTGTTGATGCAGTGCGGCCCCCGCACTTCCCTACTACCCATTTGGTAAAATCATTGGGCGACGAGCTGTCAATCACGTAGAACGGCACTGTTAGTGACATCTTATTGGCTCTCCTTGATCAGTTACTACTCGCCTATTGGTTACTGTATATGCCAATCACAAATAGGACACACCCCTCGTTGGTGATGTCACATCTCGTTACGCCATTTTTGTTGGGGAGCAGTCGTGTCCAGAAAAGGAGGATTAGATTCAGTACAGGTACATCAAACGGTACCCCGTATATTCATCTCTTCGAGTTATCTGGCAAACGGGACACTTGCTTGTCCATCACACGCACACAATGTCGTCAGAAAACCTGGACTCGGACACTCAGGTGGACTACGAGGACGAAAAACAGGTGGGTTTCTGACTGCTGTCTTGATGTTGTTGGCTAACCACCGAGCATGCTAGCTAGAAGTGGCTAACAGCAGCTAGCACAAGTGAAGTGTGTATGCTCAGCGCTGCACCAAGGCAGGGAGGACTCCTGGAAGACACATACAGCTATGACGAGCAGTTCGGTGTGTTGAAGGTGGTTTTATCGGAGCTGTCCCACCTTACAGAGCACCTTGCCAGTGTGTCACTTTGTTTTGTCCCTTGGCTTGTGTCATTGGTTGGCGAGTCCACAGCAGCTCGGGCCTCATTGGTCTGTCCTGGAGGGTCTCAAAACGTGCCACGGAGGGCCGACTGTGTCCAAGTAAAGACATGCATTAGTGGTTTCACGGGCATTGAAAACAGACTGTCTTCGCCCTGACTTGTACATGGCTTGATATTCCAGATGGTCTCCTCCTGACAGTGATACCTGCAGTGTGACAGCGCTTCCGCATTTCCATACAGTGCCACAGCAACGGCAGTGTTGTGCATATAGTTCTTGGATCAATGCGTAATCAAACATCTGCTGACATCAGTATGGGTCGCAACATGCATCGGTTTTTCTTAGCTACGAAGGCCTGCAGTTTGATTGTACAGCTTACATATGCTGATCTTTGATATATGTCACAATAGCTATTATATACAGAAATAAACATGCCATGAACTTGTCCAGCATCTGATGAAGGAGTTGGTTTGGTTTGATTATTCAGAAAAATAATAAATATAGTGTTTTATTTTTTAAAAAATCAACAACACATGAAATATAATTTTAGCTAATGTTATCACAGATAAGTCCCCCCAACAAATGCGAATGCCCAGAACTGGTTTCTCAACAGTAATCTTAGTTAGTTAGTCGGTGAGTTAATAAATATTGACATAATGCCCAGCCCTTAACATGCCCAAGCTACACATCAGGTTGCAAGGTTCAAATTCAGATATATTTTGATAAAACTTGTTTTTTTATGCTTAAATTTGACTGCACACATACTGTATAGTACCTAAAGGCATTTAGATGTATAAACACAGCGATACTAATGCACAGCACTGTTTTAACCCAAATAGCTTTATTTTGTTTTGCATCAATATCATTTGTAAGGATAGCAAATATATCACAAAGACGTGTACAGAATCATACATGAGATCAATTTTTTATGTGTTCACTGAATAATAATAATAATATATGTATGTATATTTTTTACTCATTAAAGTGGGATACAGCTTCACTGAAGCACTGGATCAAGCAGATACTCTATGTATATCGGCAAATAATGTGGAAGGAATGTAACCTCACACTTTGATGCTACTTAAGTGGATTTTTATAGTTTTTGCACAAAGACGATGTTGTTGGATTCTGCAGTTTCCCTGCATCGGGGCCCGAATATAGTAGCTCATAAATTTCTCGTCATGGACCCAAGTGAATCAGTACAGTCGGTGCCACACGTCCCCCCTCCTCCTGAGGGAATATGTTCATCGGCTTCCGTGTCCTGAGTCACATTTTATCCCTGTCCCAGCAAGCTTTGCAGGCTGAGTGCCCTATGCTGTCTGCATAGTGGAAGTAGGCCTATGCTTTGCGCTGCTCGCTCAAGGTATATGCTGGGAGTGCATAAATGGCCTTTGGAGTTTGTCCTTTGTGGCCGTACATGCACTTTACACCTATTTTTTCCTGAGATAGTATTAGCCTGCAGTCAAACACTGGGTTCTCGCTGTGTACACAAACAAGGTGTGCCCTGGTGGCCCAAATTACTGGCCTCAATAGCTACCTGACAGGGACTTGAATGACAAGTATCTGACCAGTCTGGCTGGTCTCAGGCTTCTGTAACCACATCCTGGTGTCATGAGAGTTCAAAAGCATGATGATGATATTGTTTCTTGACATTAATTTTCATATTTCTTTTCTAAAAGAAAAACATAATGACCATTTAATTCACAATAACAGAAAACAGAGTCATGGTATTTACTGTAAATGTTGATATTTATCACAGTCAAAGTTTGACCCTCACAGGAAGCAGAAAACAAGGTTTATGTCCACATTAACTGGAAATAGTAGCATATATATAAATACTTATTATTTAGCTATTATCATAACTTGCTCATCGTGCTTAAAGGGAAGTTTCAAAATTTAATTGTGCTTAATGTTTTCAAATGTGGCGTACTTTATTGCTTTACAGCAATATAATGTAGAACAGGACTTGTATAGATTTGTGAAGCTCGGAGTTCATTTTTCATCGACTAGTTATAGATTTAACAGATGCATGCCTTATCATCTTGTGCACAAATACTTGTAAACATGATTCCCAAAGAAGGCATTAGTTAGTTATCAGTGTAAGCTTCTAAAAATCATTTAGATCTCTTTTTTATGGTGTTTTTGTACCAAGCTTTGTCCACATCTTGAGTTATTTCCTCTCAGTTATGATGGTAATATGAGAGACTGTAACAGAAGAACATTGATGTTGTGACTCATACTATGATGAAGTGTCTTTAGTTCCCATCAGCCATTGTCACAGTTTTAGCCCTCCTCATAGCAGAGATTTTCAAGAGCAGTTTGGGTGAAGAGAATCTGTTTATCACAGCAGACTTGCATAGAAGCAGACTTTTTGTAGTTTTAGGCTGACCATAAATGAGTGCCTGTCACATAAACAACAGCTGTTCCAGTTGTGCTTAAATTTTCATGAAGCTGTATCAGCTGACACTTTGACTGGGGCCCTGTTTTTTTTTTTTTTTTTGCCCTTCCCAAATGAGGAGGGTTTATGTCCGTTTGTTCTTGTCTCTACAGGACTCCCAGGAGAAGAATGCAAACCCTGTGAAAGCAGAGGAGGCCAAGCTGAAGGCAAAGTACCCCGGCCTGGGCCAGAAGCCCGGCGGCTCAGACTTCCTGATGAAGAGACTACAGAAAGGGGTAGGTGACCAGGTCTCAGGTTCTGTGATCAGTCAGACTCCAATGCATAACTGTCACTGAAAAATCACCTTGAAAACCCCAAAGCACTGTTGGAAAAGCAAAATTCCTTCCTTCATTTCCTTGCATTCATTTTCAAAGTTTTCTGTAAATTATTTTATATTTGTCATAATTTACAATAACTGACCTCAGATAGACACCACATTGAGATGTTTTTAGCTTGGCTACAATGCAGTTTTATTATAAAAATGTTTCTGTCATCTAAAGGCCTAGACACACCAAACCGACAGCATAAAGCTAACAAAGACGAAGGTCGACTGTTGCATAGCCTCTTGTCGTCTCTGTCTTGACCAAAAAGTTGTCCTCAAACACACTGCGATGGCCAGTTACCACATACATTCTGCGTCTGCGTGAGAGGAAATAATTCTCCACACCAACAGGTTGCAGTAGTCTGTATTCATCATTGTAAAAGGGAAACTGGAAGACAGAGGACTGCGGATATACAAGCTGCTGTTATGATTCGTGAATGAAACATGGCGGTGTTTGCCAACCATTTTCACACCTCTTGCATTCATCATTTAGCTTCGTTCCAGGTGACCATGTCATTATGAAAATATCCATGTATGGGAATGTTCAGATGAGATCTATCTGTAACCGCATATCCTGTTCCGGGGGTTGCAAAGGAGCTAATCCCAGCTGACACTGGGTGAAGGCAGGGTACAACAGGTTGCCAGACTAACACAGGGCTGACACTTAAAGACAGATAACCATTCACGCTCACATTCACAACTACGGGCGGGACACACCGCAAAAACTAAGGCGACAGACGCTCACCGACAGCCCCAAACAGGCCGACCGTCCGCTTGGTGTGTCAGGGCCTTAAAACATGATAAACGTTATGTGTCCTTCACAACCAAAGAGCAATGGCTTCTGTCTAGAGCTGTCATTTACAGGGCTAAATCCATTGAAGCAGGGAGAAACATAATTTCTCCAACGACTGAACCTCAGTAGACCAGAATGCAGCCACATTGGTGGCATGTGAAATACAACAGCATGTTGGGCAGATTATTTTCTTTGTGATTTGAACAGCAGGGCAGAGCACACGACGGCATCGGTCTCTCTCCTCTCTCACTTCTCCTCCTCTGGAAAAAGTGTTGCTCTCTCCACCTACACATGCGGTGTATGTTAGAGAACTTCCACCTCTGGAGATTGTTGAAAGTCAATCTGGGAAATCACTGACAAGGAGTAGGAGTGGTTGAGGCAGGCTGAGGAGAAAGCCAAAAAGTAAATTGCAGTACTTAATCATAAGATAACTCCCAGGGACTGATATCAGAAAGGATCTCTTTTTTTTTTTTTTATCAATCTCCACAATGCAGTACTTCACTTGATCATTCCATTAAAAAGTTTAATAATTTGAACATAACTTTCATCTTTTGGTGTTTATAGAATAGGTCACATTTCACAAGTCCATCTTGATACGGCACTCTCAATGTAATTATTCCTCCTGTCTATACTGGCTGTGAAAACCCTTCAGTTTAAAAGATGGAGTACACAATCTACATTTGTGGTGTACAAAAACGCATTCCAGGTGATTTCATACTAAAAAGACATCACAACTTGATTCAACTAAAGTAGAGATGTCACGGTGAGGACCGTTTAATAAACTTGTGGCACCACCGGTGTTACCGATTAAGATGACGCTCAATATCTGTACAGTGCTTATTTTGATCTTTAACGTCAGGTGGCCGCGTGTCGTCGTTATCTGGTTGAGCTTTTGCTGCAACGCTGTAGGTTTCCACTTGAAGCTGCTGCACCACACCACACATTGCCACGTTCAGTTTGTAGTGTCCGTCATCTGACTATGCATTGATCACACGCTGCTGAAACGCGAAAATGAACTAAATTACTATTAAACAAAAAAAAAAAAAAAAAAAGGCAAAACAACAGTGAGGGCAGTGTTCGAGTAATGATGTAATCAGCATCGGTAACACAGACTGCCACAGCGAGCCAAGTCTAAAGAGCAGAGTGTGGTCCCCGTGCCAAACCGTGTGCTATGCCCTCTGCAGTTCTACGCGCTGTGTCTGCAACAGTTAGGCTTGCAGGTTGAGCATTTGTCGTGCAGGATTTGCCATTTCTGTCTGATGCTGTAGTGGGCCCTGTGAACAAATCTGTAACAAGCCTACAGGAAGGAGGCAGGAAAAGCCACAGGCCACAGACCAACACGCCCGGCACGAGAGGCCTGCAACGGGACTGACTCACGCTGCTGAAGCCTCACATTAGCTTTAGCTGAACTTTGGATACATTTGTGCACAGAATGAGGGCTGTTGATTTTGTCCTCCATCTCTTATATTGGGATTGCATTAGTAAAGATCCACAGGCCAGAATGGACAGGAGGAACAATTACAGGAACTAATAACTCTTTCAATGTACATATGGGCATGTGAGTATTGTTTAAGACGTAAGTCAAATCTGTGTTGTCTTGTTTTTTGTTTTTTTTTTTTTGCTTGACTGAAAGCAGCATGTCTCTAAAGCTGTGAGCACTTTTTATCTCTTGTCGCACACAGCAAAAGTACTTTGACTCAGGCGACTACAACATGGCCAAAGCCAAGATGAAGAAGCTTCCTGTGGCTGGACCCGACAAGAACCTGGTAACTGGCGACCACATTCCCACGCCGCAGGACCTGCCCCAGAGGAAGTCCTCCTTGGTGACCAGCAAGCTAGCCGGCTAGCCTCCATCATCCTAGAAGCACCCTAACCCCCCTGGGGCTCCCGTCAAATGTCCCTCCTCCTCACCCGTGTCCCCGATATGTCCATCCCCTACCCCTGTCTTCCCTTTTCATCCCCAGGCGCCACTGGCTTTAACATGTCGGGCAGAGTTGTATAAGTTAAAACTCCATTTGCTTGTATGTGGGTGAGGCGGGGTGGGAGGGAGGGATGGATGGAGGTTTTGGCGGCGGATGGAGGTCGCAGCCTTCTCTGCCTTCCCACCACGCACAGCTCTGCCCCCTCTGCGCACTCTGCTCTACCGCCTCCCTTATGTCTTGGTTTTTCGGTGTTCCAAGATGCATCACAGTAGGTGTGTCATCGGGCAGGGGTTGGATGGGGTGAGTTAATGCACTTTGTAGTCTGTATAGTATGCTTTGTTCTTTTTATTAGTTTTTTTTTTTGCATCCTAAATGACACCAAAATGATGTGTGAAAGGGAGTTAGGAACCATGGTCGCAGTGCATTTTCTGATCTTTATGTTCCCTACCTATGCTGGTGGCTGGCTTCGGCGGGAGGGGTTGGAAGATGTATGTGAATAACTGCTTGCATACCAAATCTGTGACGGACAGCTGCCTAGCTTAAGAGTTCTTTAGCATTTGCTGACACCATATTGGGAAATGGGGGAACTGAATTGAGGCTTCCTTTCATCTCATCCTTCGGTCACCTTTCGTCGAACAAAACCTGAGGTCATCGGCTGAGGCTCAGCCAAGCAGGGATTTAAAGCACCACTTTTTTTCCTCTCTCTGCTCATGTTGCTTTAATTCTTGACTCCCTTTGCTCCTGTTCTCTCTAAATATGCTGCATGATTGTAACATGTAACAAAAAAGAAATTTAACATGTTTTTTTTTTTTTTTTTTAACGGGAATGGGGTATCTGCGTAGTGATAGGAAGTATCAAAACAAACACAGAGCCCTGAAATGTCCTCAGTCACTTCCTTCCTTCCTTTGCTTTTTGCTGTCCCGACAATCCATGAACACACGCTCCTGTTAGTGGCCCAAGGCAAGAGCCAGCTGAGTATAGCCTTGTATTATTTTTAATGGCTGGGAACCAAGCCAATCTCTTGAGTTCAGTCTTAGTTTGGTGGCTGTTGAGTTGCATCAAGACGTGTGTCCACTATGAGCCTACAAGATTTGTGGGGGTATTGAAGCACCCTGCATAGATTGTATATGCTTCTGTAAATAATACACAAAAAAGCACGTAGTTTGTGATATACTTGGCGTTTTGAGGACCGGACCAGCTGACACGCCTCAGAGAAGTGGTAGTGCTAAATCGACCCACTTGGGATTACATCCTGGGATTTCTGGCTTGGAAATCCTGTGCTTTATCAAAAGAGCCCAATTTCACACTGCAGCTATCAGGCTCAGAGACTCTGGGTTCCCTTGTCTTTACAATGTGACTGTTACCATCTAATCATCTCACTCATTGTGATGTGACAAGGCAGACTGCAGCCCAGGCTGGTCTGGCTCATGTTGTGTTTGGATCTCATGGAGGTATGAAAAGTGATGTGACCATGATCCAGACATCTTACTTTCTTGTCATCTTTGAAACACCACTTAAAGTTAGCATTTCAGTGTCACAAACAGACACATGTATTTTTGTTAGACTGCTCTATCCGATCACATTGAAAACACAAAAAAAGTCATCGCCTTCATACATGTAGTTGCGTCCTGCAATTGCACGTGCTATGAAAATAGTTTTCAGACGTTTGGGACCGACCAGAAGAGTTCCTCTCATTCAAGCTGCTCGTTAATACTTAAAAAGGACATTTATTTCTCATCTTTATGTTGGAGATTGTTTTCTCCATTCTTCAACACTTTCAGAATATACTGTATATCCCAGTCAGATGCAGTGGTTCCCTTCACATTGTGAAACACTAACTTTACTAAAAGAATACTGCTGCTTTGCTTCCCTTAAACCTTAGCTGGAACATAGACCTGCCTTTACTACCAGCGTAGAACAAACTGACACACTACACAGACTGATCTTTGATCGCAGGGGTGTCAGGGTAAACAGCATGCACCCTGGTAACAACAGGTGTCAGCCCAGCTCCCAAGATTGTCATCGCAAGCTTAAAGTGGGACACTGCATGCCTGCAGGATGCCCTCACTCCAACACTTGGCAAAGCAGAGAGAGATTTTATAACACTCGGTGAAGGGGTAAAGTGCGAGCGCACGCTCTGCGCTCTGATCCCACCTGTTAATGTTGTTCAACCTCTGAAGAGGTGAACGATGTGATCGACAAATCGACTTTAAATGTGTGACGTTCACACATTCGAGAACTGGACGCCGGCGCTCACTGAGAATCAGCCTCCTTGTGTAAAACTGCTTCAGGGAACCTTCACAAACGCACTCTCCATCGTGTAGGCTAGGTGATAGCAGGGTGCATGCACCATCACATTCTCAACCTCACTTCTTCTTCTTCATTTAGACTTTAAAATGTGTCAAATTTGCAGTGGGTGAAAGAGAACTGACCTGTACGTATGTGCTTGTTATGGTGTTGTATGAATGCACTGCTTTTCTCTGTTCCAGCCATTGTAAATAGACTTCAACAGGAAGGGATTTTTGTGTTGTTTCCCACCTGCTTTTCACTCTTTCATAGCCTGAGCTATTTTCTGATTCAATGGTTCCTCTCTCCTTTCAGTTTAACACTACTTCTGCTCTATCTTAGTGAACTGCAGAGGCTATGTGAATCTGTATCATATGAAAATATGTGTAAATGCTGCTGATTCAGTAAATGACAAATCTAAGAGATGATACCCTGTAAAGAACACCTGTCCTCTTGATTCTACCAGTCTGACTCTGTTCTTCCTGAGCATCTTTGTTTCAGAGTCAATTCAGTTGAGACTGTGGTCAACCTCAATGTAAAATCTGCCACTAAATTTTAAAGGTGCATTGTTGAATTTGATCCAACTTTTGGTCCGGACAGAGCCAGAAAAGCCTGGAACACTTTATGTCACTTTGATTGACAGGAACAGACCATTTAGCATCATATTGTGTTTAAAAGCCTACAGTTTTGTGCTTTAAAAAGTAAAAGAAATGGGTGAATAAGCTACAACATGTTCTATGAAACAACAGTGGACAGGAGTTCTTGAATGCTACTTGTGTTTGGCTTTGCACAGACCGTTTCAACGGGAGAAAAGGCAGGGTATGTTTCGAACCCAACACACAGGGTGTCTCTCGTTCAGCTATTGAAACACGTGCCAGAATGTATAAAGGAATGACAGGCTGTGTGCTCTGAAGTACTTTTGTGCTGCTTTTACCTTATCTGTTTTCTCGTTGTTTTGCAAGTGTTTCTTTTTTTTCCCTTGTGTTCTCTTACTGAATAATTAGTTTCATCCTGGCCCAAGATAACTGCAGGGAAATCAGAGGCACCCTTGCTTCCAAGAGAAAAATAAAAGGGTTTACATGATAAAGAGGATGACTGGAGAACGCAGGAATGATTTTAAGACTTCAGAAAGTACAGGAGTACTTGGAATGTTTCAGTTGTGTGGGAGTAGGTGAGAGGATTTTTGTCAGTATTTGAAATAAACTTTTACATTAATAAGATTCCTTGTAGTTGTTTTTGTTGATGTTAGGTCTCTTATCTTGTCTCACCAACATATTTGTTCGGCACCTGCATGCTGAGACCCCCTGCACACATGGACTCTAATGGGAACGAGTCCCAAGTTGAAGGAGTACAACCTCTCTGTGACCACTAGGGGGAAGCACAATCATGTATTTCTGACGTGGCTCTCAGTTGAGGACAGGAAGTTCTGACTGTGAAGCATTCCTAACATAGTATGGAAATTTCCAGCTGTGTGGAGAAAAACCACAGCTCTAAATGTCTCACAGACTGGGATCATGATCATCAATGTGTCAGTACACCCTCATTTGATACCATAAAGGTTGTGTGTGTTAATGTGCAGGACTGGGTGGCTGGATACAGTATAGCAGTAATAAACGACATGTCCGTGCAGCCTACAGCCAGGGTTGTGTTATCTCTGTTGGTCTAGGATCAGTGTCAGAGTTTACTGACATTTGCATAACACAACTTTTTTGTTTTAAACACAAGACGTGATCAATGTGAACATATTGGTTTAAATTCTAATATGGTTTATTAATAACGTAATTGTAGCTTTTGTTATTTCCGTTATCTTTAATAATATTCCTGTTGATGCTATTATTATGACCGTGTGGTTCCTCATGTTGCATATTTTCACTTTTGATGTCATGGAAAAATACAAAAATAATCCATGAAGCAGTGACATTTCTGGAGCCTCGCGCTTTATATTTTTACATTCAAAATCACCACCGCTCTGAGTTTTTTTTTTTAATTTTTCATTTAAATGTAAAAAGTCAGCCTAAATAAACGATAAACAAAAACCGTTTGGCAAGCGGTTTGTTTGGGGAAGTACGTGACGTTAAGGTGACGCAGGCACGCACCGACGCACGCACGTGTATAAATACTTGGCGCAGTCGTCAGGGCTTCACTTCCGTTTCACTGCTGCACGGCCATGGAGAATGAGTAAGCGCAAGAGGAAGGGCTAGCTTATTGTTTTACACCGGCTAGCAGCATTTCTCTATTGACCTATTTTTTTATTACGAAAACAAGTAAGTGAATTTGACAAGCTAAATAATGAATATTATTCCGACGACGAAGCGGGCCGCGTTCAACGTAACGACCGGAGCCATGAGCTGTTTTATTCTTCCTCAAAATGGAGTCGTGGAGAGCTCCATGCACTACCGCTCGGGAGGTCCCTCGCCTCAGATCGCCATGGGCTCATCTAAAGACTCCCACAACGTCAATGTGAGTCCTAGCGATACCCCGAAACGACCGAAGAACCTGGGGATGAACTCAACGAACGTGTACGCGACGAAAACCCTCCGGGAGGACAGCGAGGACATCGACGACGGCTCGTTGCCGTGTACTCCGGAGCTGCAGTCAGACAGTGAAAACGACGTCTCCAGCTGTCCAGCAGGGGATGAAGTCCTGGAGAACGACACGAGGCAGCTCATTAGACGTTTCCTCAGAGAGTTTAGTGGACTTTCGAAATCTCAGTGGAATGAAAGCAGACCACTAGCAACAATGAAGAGAGTCGTGGAGGACGTTTTGGATAAACACAGATACGCGTACAATGGTAGGTCGCGACAAGTATGTGCGGGTTTTACTAGACAGACACTTTGTCCTAGGCTTTACCTGCTTCTCCAGTTTTACTCCATTCACAACAGACACTATGTAGAGCTGCTGTTTTGCTCATTTTACACTCTCACGGCGGTGGAGCTATATCATGTATTACTACAATGTAGTAGTCATTCAGTTTTAACTTATTTCGTTGAAATTATGTTGTAAATTGAGTTGATAGCCACACAAATCATACTCAACATGTACCAGCAGGACAGATTGACTCAGACTGTATTTTTTTTCCAGGTATGATCAACAAATTGTCATTGGATGGCAGACGAGATGATGCCAGTTTTGTCAGCGCAGTAGCCAAAAGCCTCTTTGCAGACGGGACCACCAACTGGGGCCGTGTGGCCAGCCTGGTGGCCTTCGGGGCCGTGGTGTGTCAGTACCTGAAGGAGCGAGGCAGGGAGAACTGTGTGGAGCAGGTGGGACAGGAGATCTCCACGTACTTGCTATCAGACCAGCGGGACTGGCTGGTCAAAAACAATGGCTGGGTAAGTTATGACTAATAGCTGGATGACAGGATGTATGAAAAAACTGTATTGATTGCTGCTCCCATTGTGCAACAAGGCCTACGTGTACAGTGAACATGCACTTTTGCCCCCTATCTAATGTTTTCTTAATCATTTGTCTGCAGGATGGATTTGTTGAGTTCTTTCGTGTAGCAGACCCAGAGTCCTCAGTGAGGAACACGCTCATGGCCTTTGCTGGATTTGCTGGTATTGGGGCAACACTGGCCTTGTTGATCAGGTGAATTTTGGGACACTCAAAGACTTATATTCACATGGCGGATGCTTCTTCTCTTGACAACATTTCCTCCACTTTGAAATTGGACTTTGATGGACATAAACTGGGCTCCCTTCCACCCCCAACTGCAAATAAGTACAGTTTTTTGCTGTTGACATAAATGGATGGACTTTACTTACAGCAGTCAACCTTCAAGCAATTAGGGTTTATTTAAAGTACAAAGAAATTTATTTTTCTAATAAATATAAATGCTATGCAATGGTCAGTGGACCTGATTTTTGCTTAATTTTCACTTGATTATGTTTACTAGTTTGTTCATTATTATATCACAATTCCCCGGTGGTAATGGTGTTTTGTAAGTAAGCCCCAGGCCAAAGCAGGAAGGAAAGCTGCGTTTTTCCATGTCATGCAGTCACGAAGCCCATTTCCATAGTGTCCATTCATGACCCCTGAACCTGTGGACGCCTCAGCTATGTCAGGGGAGGAGGAGGGGGGGATTTGCATTTGAGTGTAGCTCTACTTCCTTGTTATGAAAATGTTGGATCTGCACTGGGAGACAAGAAGCAACCACATGCAGGACTTTTGGCTGAACTGCAGCCTGGAAAGTTTGAGTCTGTTGGAAGAAATGAACAAGGACTGAGAGTTGGGAAGATGCAGATTGTGCTGGTCGACTGCACCAAAGCTGACAGTAATTGGGGAACGATGACGGTCCTCAGAGAGAGAAAGCAGACAATGATTCATAGTACAGATCCGGATGTAAGCTAACAAATTTGTATAGGTTGAAACAATAAAAAGAGAAACATAATTCACATGGTTTGAGCTTTTGATACTGTTTTACTTTGAAGGGAATTTTGCAAAAGCACAAGACATAATGTATGTTACATCTACACTCATACTGGTTCTGTTGTGCTTGAAACCGAGTTTAAACACCTCCGCACTCGTCAACCATAGGTGGTTATTCACACCACAACCCGAGACAGAGCTATGGCTGTTGTTTCCTAGAAATCTGAAGCACTCAGCTGCATCTGCAGTTTTGCGAGTTGCAGTGGCTTCACGTTTTCTGCAAAGAGCTGGTGCACAGCAGCCGAATGCACCGTCTCCAGCTAGACTGTGAAACTGGGGTAAAAAACAGTTCACAACAGCCTCAAAATTGCATAAGACTGTCTACTTCCTGGGTTTGAAAGCTGTTTAGCTACCTAGGAACTGATGACTTAGTCAAATATGTATTTGGTTAAGTCATAATGTCAAATATATCATACTTGAACAGTTGGAGATCTTTTGGATATGGTTTTGTTTAGTGCGCTGATGCAGAATTACAGCAATTTTCTCTTTTACCCACTTACAGGTCTGATATGGCTTTAGTCAGGAAGGTTTCTAGAGTCTACCAGACTCCAGTTCAACCCAGCCCTGGTGAAGTTGCTTGTAAAATGAATCTAGAAATACAAGAATATTTTATTGTCCTCTAAATATCATCTGAAATCTTAGCGTAAACCCTGTGAAACCTCAAGCAAGGGAATCCTTGGTGATGTGTGGCTGCGCCCTTGTTTGTTCAGATCCTCCTGTTGTCTCGGGTTACAGGACAAACACAGCGCTCATCAAGGTCTTATGAGGAAATGGAGTAGAGCCTCTCCATGGTGATGATCCACAGCAGACCTCCCTGTGTCCTCTCCTGTGGCTAATGATGTGAGCCACCACCCTGGTTAACCCTGCATAGTTCATTGTGAGGAACAGGCTGCTCCACTTTGGGGAATTGGGGCTGAGGCAATTTCATAGAGCAGTTTGCACCATACACAAGTGGATTGGGGGTGCAGAAAACAGACTGCACTGCAGTGTCTTGGGGCTCAATATGCAAAGTGCACAGAGTCTTTGAACAACCTTGATGTTGGTAACTATCTTATTAGAGCGATACATTATTTACATGTGTGCAGACATTATTTTCTCCTCTACCTAGAGTATTAAAGACTTAATGTGCCTATGTGATAGTATATCCATCTGTATGGAGAAGTGTGTTAATGTTGGCTTATTTATCAATAACAGGTCACATCTTGGTGTGCATTTTGAAAGAAAAAAAAAACTACTAAATTGTCATAGTTGGGTATTAACACAGAAGGCATTGTCGTCATGTTTATGCCCACATTATGAGTTCAGTTATCTTTCACAGCAATAGAGGCAATGTGATGAGGAAGTTTTGAGCTTTCACATTTTTCATCTGCAGTTGGTTTTGTTAACTTTGTAAATCCTGTGTTGTGTTTGAACAAACGTGTTGAATGTAAGTGTAGCCTCTGCACCGCCAGAGCAGTGCAGCTGTAAACTGGAAAGCCAGTAGAAAGCCTTCAGTAGGTGAACGCATTCCTATCGTGGGATAGTTTTTAAGGAGTGGTTTTGAAACTCTTGTCACAAATACTTCTCATTCATATACAGCGGGGAGTATTGATTATATTTAACTTACTAGTACTATTCAGCATTAGTCTACTTTGCTCAGATGGCTGATTTTGAGTTTCTGTGCCTTTTGGATTTTAAAGGAAATAAGTGTTTCTCTGCAGACGTTTTGGGGATGTGGGCTCTCTGGTGGCTCCAACAAGGAAGTCTGTCTGTTTGACACACTTTTGAGAAACTTAGCCTTTACAAAATAGTTCAGACTAGTTTCAGAACTAAATAAACCCATTTCATCAGGTTTCATAACTCAAACTTGTCTTCCTTTGCACATAAACCAGCACGATGCAGTTTTACTTGCACTTTGGTAACCTGAGCTTTGAGGAATGGCGTTTTTCAGACAGAGCATTGGTTGTAGGCCTCTCCACTTCCCCGTAGCAACAGCCCGCCCCTTCATTTTAAAAAAAAGCATCTGTTTCTGGGAAGTCAGCTGACGCACAAGTTTATCTTTAACAGCAGTACTCAGCTGTAGAGTTACTGGTTAGAAGCTGCGAATACTCTGAATTGTGACCCTGAGATGCAAAGATAGGTTAAGTTTTTGCACTTTTGAAGTAATGCTGTCAAAGGGGAACACAATTTGTTGAATTTAAAACTTAAAGTACTTTCTTACTGCAAAAAAGGCAGAACAAGTACTGAAACATCACAAAAGTTTCTAGCGACACTGGCAAAGAATTAGACTTGAGTCTTTCTTAGAGCTTCAGCTTTAATTACATCTTAGCCTGCAGTCTTTGCTCTGCTTTTTGAGTACACGTAACTAAATAGAGTACATATGTAGAGAACACAGAGGGTGTCTGCTCAACTCTTTCCTCAAGCAAGTGCCTTTGAGCTAAACATGTCTAAATGTGTCTCAGGACATTGCTATAAATAAGCATGTAAATCCTGTTTTATTGCCATTTGTTTCCCTGTTTGGTGCTAAGCAGCTATTATTGTTGTGCTTCTGCACTGCACTGCCCAGAGATCAATTGCCAGTCAGTGTAGCTCATACGGTCAAGCTCTTGAAGTTTGAGTAGGTGGCATACTTTCTGCTCATCTATCGCTGCTAACGCCAGCTCCTCAATTCTTATTCCAAAATTTAGATTCTGCAATTAGAAATGCAAAACCACCACTTCCTAAATTCGACTTCCCTGGAAACACCTGTCAGACGACAAGGGCTGCATCCATAAAACAGTATGCAAAAAGCAGAAATTTGCATATGCTGCCTCTGGTTAAAAAAATACTGCAAAACACTGTTCATTTATGTCTTTTGTTTTGAATCATACACAAGCCTTCCACTCATTCCTGCATCTATCTATAAATGGATGCCAACATTCACCCGTTTAATCTTGTTTGATGTAAAGCAGTCTGTCTTTGGTCTCGGTAATGTCCATTGACCTGAAGGCAAAGTAACTATTGAATTGATAAGGTCAGTATGTGCTGAGCCACAGCAGCTTATTGACTGATGGCACATTAGGAGCCAGAATTAATTTGCATTATCCACACATTAGGCTACTGATGAAAATATGTTCTAGTTGCTTGCTCTGTAATAAAATCATGCTTTTTGAATGTTTAAACATGTGTATATGCAAATGTGAGACTATGTTGAGACCTGTGAGTCTCCAAATTAAGTAAACCACTCTTTCATTGAGCTTTTTTTGGGCATTTTATTAACCAATTAACAATCAAAGGCAAATCATAGATTGTGATGATAAATATCTGAATTTCAGTCCTAGCCATAGACTGTGTTTAAGGAATGGATGTAGTCACCATGAAATCACCCACTGGTTTGTGGGCTGCTGTATTGAGCCTTGAGTTCGGCATTTTGACCGTCGCCATCTTGGATATTTGCAACCAGAAGTGACATGAGGGTGGAGCTAAGTACAACCGCATGCTGAATTACATTACAACCTGGCTGGCTGTGTGTTGAGCGCTGCGATGGCAGCTGCATTACCTGTTGCCTTTCATTTTGGCATCCATGTTAGCGGATTAGAGCTGCCACATCACCCGCATGAGACGTGTCTAAACTGCATCTCTTCTAAAGATTTGAGGTCTCACCTATTTTTGAGGCAAGTCTTGCAAGTTTCACGGCAGCAACAGACAGTGGAAGTGATCATTTGACTGTATATTAACATATCATTACTACACGTTCGGTGTCTATCTGTAGGAAATGTCACGGAGATGAAAAAAAAAGTCAAGATTTATTTTTAAATCAACACTTGCTGCTTTCATTTCAAAATAAAACCCCTCAAGCATCTTTGTTATATTTTGTTTTCCCCGGTAGACAGAACTCTTTAATTTGTTAACACAAGGCTTTTATTCTGAAATATTAGCAGGACAGTGTTATAAAAATAAATGAACATTATGCTGTACTGAAGAAGACTTGAAACTAGTGATTGAGAACATAAACTCAATGTTTACTGAGGTAATAAATCAGGTGAGTAGTAGGCTCTTTTTCTCATAGACTTCTATACAATCTGACTGGCAGCTGCCCGGGCTTGAGTACTCTTCATGCAAGTGGCTGCCATTGCTTCATGTGCATTTTCAAAAGCTTTTATTGTTGAACAGTATTGAGTTCTGGGATGCAGAGTTGGAAAATAGCTTTAAATAGAAGTTTTAAAATAGTCAGAGATCATAGGTCAAGTGGCTCTCATTCATCAGTCTAAACTCTGAGCCTGTGGTGTGTGGACACTTATCACGTATCAAATGTAATCCACTGGGTGATGTGTCATGTTCTTTTCTGAGCTACATCATCCCGTCTTTTGAAAGTTAATTCTTTAACTGATGACTATAGCAGACAGCTTATCCACGCTGGCAGCTCTGACCTGCAGGCTGCCCACTATCTTTGTTACTGCAGCCTGCAGTTGCTCCATATTTGTGTTTTGGAGAAAAATGACCATTTAGACAGGATTACAGAATGGTGTGATCATGATCTCTGGTAGATCAAGTGTAACAAAAGTCAGTAAGCTACTAGTTACAATAGGCTGATACTTTAAAGCTTCTTGTTGTCATTAAGAGTCCATAAAAACTAGTGAACAGATCCGTCAAAATAGTTTACACGTTTTAAATGATTAGCTAAAAGTGTGGTGGCCCTGAGAGCTTCATGCACTGCAAAACACATGCAAACAGACAAAACAAAAGCAAATTAAGAAAGCATCTTCACCAGTTTGATAACGTATAGCTGCAAATGGAGAAAACACAACCAAATACAGAAATGCGCTGCAAGTAGCACAGAAGACGGAAACTGTCTCCAGGGGACACTAAAAAATGATGCGCATGGCTGAAGCACTGAGCTCTTGGCCGTCATCTGAAATCGCATACTGTGCACTACATACCTAATATGTGTGCCGTCGTTCAACATACTTCATCTCATCTCATCATAAACCTCTTATCCGGGGTCTGGTCGCGGGGGCAACAGCTCCAGCAGGGGACCCCAAACTTCCCTTTCCCCGGCCACATTAACCAGCTCTGACTGGGGGATCCCCAGGCGTTCCCAGGCCAGTGTGGAGATATAATCTCTCCACCTAGTCCTGGGTCTTCCCGGGGTCTCCTCCCAGCTGGTCGTGCCTGGAACACCTCCTTAGGGAGGCGCCCAGGGGACATCCTTACCAGATGCCCAAACTACCTGATCTGGCTCCTTTCAGCTCAGAGCAGCAGCAGCTCTACTCTGAGTCCCTCACGGATGGCTGAGCTTCTCACCCTTTCTCTAAAGGAGACGCTGGCCACCCTCCTGAGGAAACCTATTTTGGCCACTTGTACCCGAAATCTAGTTCTTTGGGTCATGACCCAGCCCTCATGATCATACGTGAGAGTAGGAATGAAGATTGACTGGTAGGTCGAGAGCTTTGCCTTCCAGCTCAGCTCTCTCTTCCTCACAGTGGTACGGTAAAACGACTACAATACCGCCCCCACTGCTCCGATTCTCCGGCCAATCTCACGCTCCATTGTTCCCTCTCTTGCAAACAAGACCCTGAGGTACTTGAACTCCTTCGCTTGGGGTAAAACCTCATTCCCTACCTGGAATAGACAATCCATCAGTTTCCTGCTGAGAATCATGGCCTGAGATTTAGAGATGCTGATCCTCATCCCAGCCGCTTCACACTCGGTTGCGAACCAATCCAGTGAGTGCTGGAGGTTGTAGACCGATGATGTCAGCAGGACCATATCATTTGCAAAAAGCAGCGATGAGACCCTCAGCCCACCGATCTGCAAACCCTCCTCCCCCCAACTAGGCCTCGATATCCTGTCGATGAATATCACGAACAGGATTGGTGACAAGGCGCAAACCTGGCGGAGGCCAACCCCCACCGGAAACGAGTCTGACTGACTTTGTGATAATCAAAGTCTGAGTTAAGTTAGAATATATATGTTATACAATGTCGTCATTGCCGCATTGCATTGTGGGATATTTACGCTGCCGTAGTATCCAGTGTTTGCATACTGTGGTATTTCACTTTACATAGTAAGCAATTAGTGTACTATTGGTTTTATACTAAGGTTTTAGACATATTAAAAATTCTCGCATATTGTTCCAGCATGCTAAATAGCATGTCTGGAATTTTGGATGCAACCTTGTTGTTGTGGTTTGTGTCTTATGAAGTTATTGAAGTCGGCTATCAATAAGTGGTGTTGAAATTTAGCTGTTTTTTTTTTTTTTGTTTTGTTTTGTTTTTTTTGGTTTATTTTAACATTGTAGGTGTATGATAAAGAGCAATATTTCTGTAATGAAATAAATGGGCAGCAGAAGACTGTATAACATGCTAACTTTGCCCACTATGCTTACGTAAAGACAAATTAAGCAATGTGAGGTTTAATTTTATTGGTCATGTCAGTAAACCCGGTATTTTAACATGCTTGTTACCTCTTACTGGTTCTGACAGTAACTATTAACATTATAGCCAGCTAATGTAACAATAATAATATAATAATATAATAATAATGCTAATGATAAGCAAAAGGCTAACAGCAGTTAAACAGCAGATATCTGCAATATCTGAATGATGTTAAAATACACCCCAAAAAAAACAAAAAAACATTGATTTTAGCTAATTTTTTCAACACCGCTGACAGATAGCAGACTTTAACTTAATAAGTGACAAATCATGGCAACAACAAGCACGCCGTGTGCATCACTTTTTAGTGTCACCTGGAAACAGTTTCCGTTGTGGTGTGGTGTTAGGTCCAACACGTTTCTGTTTCTGTTTTTTCTATCTGCAGCGCTCTTTCTAAATGTCCCAATATGTGTTCTGAATTTGCTCTAATTTTTGTGTTTTTCATCCTCCGCTGTGGAGTGAACTGTGATGATCATGTTGCAGTATTCTCTGCTGTCAAACCTCTCTGCTGGCTGCTGTGAGACGCCAGCTACGTGCCGTCTCCTTGCTCAGTCAGGCAGAAGTTGTTGCAACCGTCTGCTCAGTACACAGTGTACTCTAAAGCAGGTCGTTGACCCTGCATTAGGTCACTGGAGGCTTTCCCTGTTTTGTTTCACAGAGGAGAGATCAGTTTAGCAACAAAGACAGCATTCTGTCCAGAAGGGGGGTGATGTTCCCAGCAAAATGCCCAGCTTGTTACAGACGGGAAGCAAGTGTCAGGACATTTAGTCCCAGAATAAATGCCTCGCCCCAGCAGTGTGAACTGGCACATATTCAGTTATCTTCCTCCATGATCAAGCCTAAACATGTCAGGGTTTCCCTTCTTCATTCTTCCCTTACATTCTTCCTTTTTCCTTATTCTATACTCAGAATACACTCAAATGTGCACAAACAGTAGAAATTATTAATCTGTTTATTTAAAGAACAAAGAGAACAGAAAGAAATTGTCTCAGGTTGTTAAACATTAATGTGACAGATATATATATGTTGTATTATTTTGTATTTTTGTGTTTTTAATCTGGACTCTGGAGCAGGAATATACCAGAAGGTCTCCGGACGTTGATCCAGTTCGAGATGCACTTCTGAGCTTGTCTGGAAAAGTTTCAGGATCGTCAGCAGATGACCAGCTGTAACATGTTAACATATAAGTGAATGCTGCAGAAAAAAAAGTGGACCATACGATAAGACTTTGTCAGTCGGTTTGTGATATAGCACATCTGTGTGTTGATAACTGGTTGATAACTGGCTTCCTGTTGGGTTTCGGTAATAACTTGATTTCTTCAGTGGGATGTTGAAAATAGACCTGTCTGTTAGCGATAGGGCCGGATCTTCCTGTTAGGGTTTCTGGGGCAAAGGCTCGCTGTTGCCCCCTTCTGACTACCCACCTACTGTCCTCTGTGCTGTAAAAAACACTATATTTATGAATATGTACCGTGTCAGCACAATGTAAAAAATAAAGCTCTTTAAATTAGATTTTGATGCAGGGCCCGTCTACTGGACACAGACACTAAGGTTTAGGTCTAAACCAGGTCCAGTTGCTGCTGATTTAACCCTTACTCGGATACGATGACCTGGATGACCGAGAACCTTCCTTCACAAACAGATGACCTAATAATGTAGACATGATTTCTAATATTGTGGTTTAACGTGCAAATTCCCCACAAATGAATTTGAAAACAATGAAATGACCAAAGCCAACTGACATGCAGTGAAGATGGAGTTGAAATTTCATTCTAACATGCTATTTAGTTGCTAAAACAGTATGCGAGATAAAGAGGACGTCCGAAGCCTCAGTATGAAACCAGTAGTCTATGTATTGCATAGAATATTACAATATGCAACTGGACACTACAGCAGCATAAATATCCCACAATGCAATGCGGTAGAAATAGCAGACAATGACAGACAGCTCTGTAACATCAATAATGCTTCAGTTTAACTGTAAGATTTCACCTTGATAAACATAATATATTTTTAAAATTAGTTCAGACTTCTCACAAACTGTAGATTTTGTGGCATGGGTTGCCATGGTGATAAGACGAGCCAGCCAGTGAGGAACGTCTCAGGAATTGATGACATAAATTACTGCCAAGTACTTCTGAAAAGAGACAAAAATCCAGTATGTTGAACAATAGTACACAAATTTGGTAAGTAGTTCATAGTATCGTATTCTGGATGCAGTCTTGGGCTTTCGGGGCCCCTTGGGGTCTGATGCTCCAGGGCGGTTGTCCTCCCCGTCTGGCTGGCAATTCAGCTTTGGTTAAGGAATAAAAGAATCCCAACCACTGTTTGATTTCTGCTAAAGAAACCTGATTTCTTGGGCATGTTTACACATTTAAAACCGTGACGGCCGCTGTCCAAAACAGTCAAGTCAGAATCAACCAAAACTTAAGTCTACATAAGATGAACAGCAGACTATTCGTAATATGCAAACACAGGTAAAATCTGATTCCTGACCAGCTGCATTAACCACATTTTAGAGTACCAGGTTATTGCAGTGCCAGAAAATGGGTTCTGATTTCCTGCCTCAACCAGTTCTCCCAATAAACAGTTTTTTTTTTTCTGCACGTGAACGCACCGACTAACTTACTCAATCCTCAAAACTGATCCGAAAAGACAAATTTCATAGCGTCAGATAACCAGAGTAGGGATGCTAATTCCAACCTTTTCACCTTGGGTTTGTTTTGTTGGTGACAAGGTCGTTGGGAAATTATGAAACTGGGTGACAAACATCTGAGATGTAGGTCACCCAGTTCCTATTTAGTGGCTGAACCCACATGAACTGTGACAGGAGATACATACAGATATGCTCTGGTGCCTCCTGCATCGTGTTTGCAGAAGCAGTGTGACTTTACAGTAAGGCGTCTTTCCATTGACTTCTGGTATTTCAGGGTCAAACTGTGACAGGCCCAGGCATGTTTGACCTCAGTGCTCCTAGGTGTGATGTTGTTATGTCTGGAAAACCATCAGGTGGGTGGAGGGTCAAATGGTCAGTGTCAGTTACAGCTCGTTGGCCCCCCACCCCTCCCATCTTAGTCTTTTGTTTGGAGACAACGTTTGCTGAGCACTGATGGTGGTTTGTTGACATCTACCACCTCCAACATTCCACGTAACAATCTGTGGAGCTCAGTAGTTCAAAAGCCATTGAACGCAGCTAAAGGGGTCATTGTGTTTGGAAAAAAAAAAAAAAAAAAAACAACTGTGCTGCTGATAGTCATCCGTTTATGTGGTCATTTGGAGAAGCTTGGCATGTGGCTGTGCCCAATGCATATGACCAATTGTCATTTTGCCATTGCAAACTTTGGAGTCATGCATCTTAGGATCACATGTTTTTTGCCATAGCAACGGCTGAATAGATCCGTGTTTTAGCTGGAGGATGACTTGAGGAGAAGTTCAAGAGATGACCTCATCGTCAGCAGGATAATTATACTCCCCTCTTACCCTCATCTGAAGCTGGGATCAGCACTCGGTCAGCAAAAAAAAAAAAAAAAAAAAAAAAAAATGAGCACAGACTCTTTGGACATGAATCATGGCAGTGTGTCTCTTAGTGTTTGGGATCCAAAGTTACTACTCAAGCAAAACCATTTTTGGTTGTCAGGCAAATGTCAGTGCTGCAGGCGAGACAAACACAATGACTTGTACCCTAATAATGTCTGCAGTTTGATCAAACCAAGCTGGACTGAGTATATTCTAGTCTTGGCAGTTACTTTGCGCTGCTTTCATTTGAATGGGGCCAGGTTGGTAGTGCTTGGGGGCGGCAGTAGCTCAGTCTGTAGGGAGTTGGCTTGGGAACCGGAGGGTCACCGGTTCAAGTCCCGACATGGACCAAAAACTGAGGGTGAGCTGGTAGCTGGAGAGGTGCCAGTTTACCTCTTGGGCACTGCCGAGGTGCCCCTGAGCAAGGCACCAAACCCCCAACTGCTCGGGGCGCTTGTCAGGAGCAGCCCCCTCACTCTGACACCTCTCCATTACTGCATGTGTGTGTGTTTGTGTGCATGTACCATGTATAAGTTAAACAGAGTGTAAATTGAATTTCCCCACTGTGGGACTAATAAAGGTTCATCTTCTTCTTCTTCTTCTTCTTATGCAGAGGGCTCCAGAGAAAATGTAGGGGCGTCCACCAAAAAAGTTGAACATAGCTCAGTTTTTTGCCACAACACAACGTTATCTGTTGAGGCACTGTGGTAGCCGGTGCTAGTCAGAGTTTTGGCATCTAATAAGCCTTCAGAGTCAAGGATCTGTAATTCAAAATGGATTTCCTGGATCAGATGTCATTGTCTCAGCAGTCAAACCAATATCACGCCAAAGTGTGTAATAGAGCCACCTTTCCACCGGAGGATAGTGTGTCGGTGTCACGTTTTGCCTCGCAGAGACATGAATATTACACGCCTGTATGAACGTGCAGTGCCAGCAACAAAATCACTTAGGTTAAGGGAAAACATCATGGTTGGGCTTAAAATAAGTATGTAAACGAAGTAAAACGCATATAGAAACAAGGTATTGTCAGTACGGAAAACATCAGACAACCATCACCTCAAAACATGTGACAAACATCTCTAACGTAACTTGCATACGAAAACACCGGAACCTGAAAGTCTAGTGTTTGTTCGTCCTTTCCACTGCAGCAACTTTTCTTGTTGTCTTTTTGTTTTGAATGAATTCTGTTTTCGAGATCTGCGGTATGTTGAGTTTGCTGAACAAATGTAATAGAGAAAAATTAGTCAGGTGACTCATTTTCATCTGTCAGGCAACACCCTGCTCCTTCATCCCGTTTTGACAAACAGCTGTTCTTCCACCCATTTCTTTCCTATTTTCACACAGATTGCAGTGAACAACAACATGTGTTTTCATGTGTTTATTACTTTGGAAGGAATCTGAGAGCATTTCCCAGCATTACAGATAGGGAAACTAAAACAAAAGGAAACACTTACTCGGGCCATTCAAAATAAAGTGTATTTAACAGGGGAAAAATATTTTCACCATGTTATTTTTATTCTTTTCTTTATTAGTCTTAAAAGTTTCCCCTTAGTCTCAGATAAAATGTGTGGGGTGGTTTTGAATACAAAGCCTGAAGAGTAACTGCGTAGCAGCAGAGTTTCTAGGCTTTAACAGAGAAGGGAAAAACCCAGCAAATGTTAAAACGTATCTCAGCTGCCCACGTATGAAATAGGAACAATATTCATTTAGAGGTCAAGTCTCAAAGCCGAATTTGTTTTGCATTTACCTTGTAAACCCACTGCCGACGTCTGGCCATTAAATGTTTGCACGACTGCTTCATTGATCACATTTAAATGGGACAAACGAATTAAAAGATTAACTTGATCTTGTTAACCTGACCTGAACACAGTCACATGAAGATGTTGAAAGGACGTTAGTCACCACTTGTTTTTAGCACAAACTGTGATCAGTCCTCGGCAAAGATAGTAAATGTTGATATTTCCTGTGCTGTAATTCCGATACACCAGTTCGTCAGACGGTCAACATGGAAAATCACATTTTCCTGTCATGTGGTATGATCACACCTACAGTTTTTCTCTGATCCAAACCACAGTTGAAGAGTTTCCATTTGAGTATTTATGTTCACACCTATTAACTGCAAGGACATAAATCTTTGTCAACAAAAGGCTTAATAATCAGCTGTAAAGGGGTTTAGTTGTTGTTTTTAGATGTGATTACATTTCATGAGATCACATAGCAGGCTGTGGTTGCTTCCTGACAGAACACAGCCTGAATAGGCCTTTGTCTGCATTGTTTTTGTGCTCCCCTTCTCTTTACATTGTTTGTATTGTGCATATGTTTGTGGCTGAATTGTGTTCAGACCACACGAGTACAGCATGAATTCAACATCTAGTTTTAGAAATGTGACAGCAAAGCAAACAAAATCAAATCATTACATCCAGGTTTCCATTACGACTCTTTTATATTGACCAGACTCAAATAACTTTTTCTCGCCAGCCCACCGATACCAAACCAAGGTCAGTGGCTCCAGCGTGAAATGACAAGTGGCAAAGAGAGTGGTGAGAGAGGGACAATATCTAGCATGCCACAGACATTTCTTTTTTTCTCCAGAGTTGGTGAGCCAAACAAGGCAGAAAAGTTAAGACAGCAAAGCCCAATAGACTCTTTTCACAGCAGACATTTTGACTTCCCAAAGCAGGAAAAGTATTAATGATGGCTGCTTTCCATTTAGATGAACCAGGCCCATTAACATGACAGTGAAGCCATCTTTAATGTGATTATGTGCACCTGTGCTTGTGCTGCTTTGACAAGCCAAAATGTCTTCTGTGAAAGAGTCTATGGGATGTTGATGTTGCTGTCTCTACTGGATATGAAACATTTACAAACATGTATGATCGCTAATACGATAGCTTTGAAAGGCCCGGGGAGGTGCCGGCACTTTAAAGCACCACTCACCTAGAGTGCTTAAAGCAGTGTTTATGCTCACCATAGTGCTCTCTGTGCCCTCTCTCCTTGTGCCCTCTCTCCTTGTGCCCTCTCTCCTTGTGCCCTCTCTCCTTGTGCCCTTTGGTGCCTTCAAAATGGGGTTGTGTTTACCATGTTTCCAATTTGGGTCCATATCAACGCCCCCCTCATGTCGTATTCACGACCTCATCGGTGGAAAGTTTCTGAAAGCTCAGAGTTTACGACTTGTGACGTGTTGTGTTGTGAAAAATGGAGGAAAACAAGGAATTTCATTCGCTATAAGTTAATATTGTCCATCCATCTTCAACAGCTTATCCCGTTAGGGGTCGCGGGGGGGCTGTATCCGATCCCAGCTGGCACTGAGCTAAGGCGTGGTTCACCCTGGACAGGTCACCAGTCCATCGCAGGGCACATAGATACAGACAACCATTCACGCTCACGCTATAACGTTAATATTGCCATTGCTTAGCAGCGGTGTTTGCACTTGATTGCCAAGCATATCATTTAAATGACTTCCCATTTGGTAAACACGACCCCACAGCAACCTGGGTGGACTGTCCTAAATGCGGCGATGTCAGCAACCCACCCGACCCGTCTTGAAACATAGACCCCGGCTCATTAACCATGCTTTGTGGGTGTGACTTTTTTTGCCGTAAACTCGGTAAAAATCAGTGCAGTTCCCCTTTAATCTGACTTAAAGGCATCTGGGCATGACTGAAGTTTTAGTGAAAAAAACAAATGTGACTTAAGAGGCTTATCTATTGGACAGAGGCTAACTTTGATCCCCCATGTTTTGGTAGAAAATCATGAGGGTTGCTACCATATAACTGTCTCCTGTACAAAGGTGTAGTTTCATATAGTTGGTGGTAATTACATTTACAAGCTACAGTTCAAATATTTTAAATAGTGAGACATTTTATGGCATTTTGGACGAGAAGATTATGAATCTACCAGACTAGAAAAAGTATAGGATAACTGCTGAGTATCAACAGTGAGTCTCATACAGTCATATACAGTCACATCTGGGGACTCCCCAGTTAAACCAGTCAATCAGAGGAGGTTTTCTGCTGCTCCAGCTCATTTTACTAAACTGATTCTAGCTCAGCACTCACTGTTATGATGTGTGAAATCTGCAGATATGTGTATAGTATATATGCGCATAATCTGCAGATCATAATAATGACCTGGTGTGATGTTAGGTGTTGTCCTGCTCTGATAAATGTTTTACTAAGCAGATGAAATGACTGTTTTACAGTACGTGGTTCCCCTGTTACACGCCATAGAGCACACCTACGCACCTTTAAAAAGAAATACATAATTAGGGGCTTTTTTATAAGCTTTGCTATTGTTTTGTCTTTCAAGGCCTTTCTGTGAATTTGGGTCAGGGCTGAAATCTTTCATCCTCCCCCATGGATGATGATGGGGGGATTACAGCACAGACATAATAAGCACTCAGCTGATAACCAAAGACACAGAGAGGCCTTCCAGCTCCAGCCTGTCGCCTTCATATTACCAGAAATACAGCTGTTTGGTGAAGTGTTGATCCCCGTGTTGTTAGTCAGTCTTTTCACAGAGATAAAGAAATGGTTGCTCACTGTTTTACAGAAAACAGTTTGAAAAGATAATCCACTTAAATTCTGCCATGAATCCTCATCACATTGATTTTAGAATTATCATTATTTGTGGTATTTTGTGCTGTCGGTCATTGGCTTAATCCAGTGTTTGAGTGTCTTAATCCTACTGTACTAGAATTCAATCAAAGTTCCTTTAAACCAGCCAAGAGGTTTAGGCGTTTAGCAAATGGTGTCCATAAACAGCCAGTGTTGGTGTCTGAAGTTCATTTGAGCAGCATGTTAAAGGAAAAGGAGTTTATTTTTCTTATCGTCAAGAAATGTCACTGTGACATGATGATTATCATGGCCAAAAGAATTCACAATATTGATATTAACGCGATATCTATAGAAAATTTGAGAAATCAGTCAAATTTGTCTTTAACTCTGTTTATTGTGCATTTTGAGGTGGAAGTGGAGAGAGTCTGTATCCTCATACAGCAGTCTGTATATCTTACAACAGTTATTCCTCATCTTTCGTGTGTTTTTCTTCAAAGGTCCAGTGTCAATATCCGCTCCAGTCTTTTCAAAAATAAACTTCCTTCTTTACAGGAAACAAATTGGTTATGTTTAGGCAACCAAACTACTTAGTTAGGTTTAGGAAAAGATCGTGATTTAAGTTACACCACACCAGAAGTGACATAAGTTTGGGTTGAAATAACACCAGAGGTGGCGTTAGTATGGAAGTTATGTGACATATGGGGGGCGGCAGTAGCTCAGTCTGTAGGGAGTTGGCTTGGGAACCGGAGGGTCACCGGTTCAAGTCCCGACATGGACCAAGAACTGAGTGTGAACTGGTAGCTGGAGAGGTGCCAGTTTACCTCTTGGGCACTGTCGAGGTGCCCCTGAGCAAGGCACCAAACCCCCAACTGCTCGGGGCGCTTGTCAGGAGCAGCCCCCTCACTCTGACATCTCTCCATTACTGCATGTTTGTGCATGTGTGTGTTCAGGTCTGCATGTACCGTGTATAAGTTAACAACAGAGTGAAAAAATTGAATTTCCCCTCGTGGGACTAATAAAGGACTATCTTCTTCTTCTTCTCTTCTTCTTCTTATATAAATCAATGTAGACTTCTGGTTTCTCACAATCAACAGTCTTTTGTGTGAAAGTCTGGTACTTCTTGGCCCACCTATCCACCCCGACCTCCTCCATACGCTGACCTTGTCACACTTTATACTTCCTGGTTCACAATTTCATGGATTTACACACAAATTGATTTTGTGGGATACACATGAATAACAGCGAATTATATTTTCATAGCTACAAACGGTGTACGAGAACAGCCTGAACCATAACTGCACAAAAGCAGGATTTAAGAGGCACCAGGTTATTTACACAATATAATATTTGTATTGTTAACACGATATCAATACATCATTTGTAAATATTATTGTCAGTACTGGTGTATTGTGACTCCGACCATGAACACAGACACTGTAGTTGATTCTGAGTCAATCCCACATACACCATCCTGCTGCTGGAAATACTCACGAGCACACAAAGTGTATATTCTTCCACCACTTAAAATAGTAACCAAAAAGTGCACTTTTTACTTTAAACAGTCCTACCATACATTTATGACCCATTTTCACAGATTGAGTAGCAACCAGTGGGCTTGAGGTTGAGAGCCACAGACAGAGTTGGGAAGAGACTGACTAACACAATGTTGGTCATGTGTGTAAGATTTGTTGACACAAGAAAAATATACAAAAACACCATCTCATTCTTTAAAATCTGCATATTCACTGATATTACATTAGCTAAATGTCTAGTTATTGAAAAGTTATCAATATTTGATTACACACAGAAGGACTCTGCAAGTTCTGTTTTGATAACTGCTTTACAATAAAATGACATTAACAGTTTATCATTTTATTGAAGGGCATTTTAACTGAGTAGAAATAGAGAGTTAATGATTCATAATGCTATTAATTTCTGCATACACTCTACAGATCAGTAGATACAACTCAAACACTGTGTGGACATTAGGAGATAGGTGCCAGACTCCCCCTAATTTAATGATCATTTGTCCTCTGTGAACTGAAAACTGAAAAAATACAACTTGACATACAGTGCATTTATATTTACATTATTACAAATTAGGTGTGAAATGATTTTGTGCCCTACCCGGGGCTAAACCGGACACCGTTGACTTAAATCTGAACATTTTTCTAAATGAAAAGTTTATCAGGTCTGTAAATCAAATCAATGGGGAAAAATGTGGGATCAAACTCCCTGAGAAATGACAGCGTGGGTGAGGGGATTATCATGTTGAGTGTATGTAAAGCAATTTAGATCAGTATCAGTTAACTAATTAAATCATTGACATGCTTCTTAGATTAGTGTTTTGTCTTGGTTATTATATGCTTACCAACAAATGTTGTTGTTTCCTGATGAAATCCCCTGTTGATGGGGAAATTTACCTTAGAGGTGAATATCTTCCTGTCTGCAGAGCGCTAGCACACCTTAACAGTGCAACACAGGAGTAATGTCCTTTTGCACAGCTACCATATTAATTATTAGGTCTTAAATCTTAAAAAGATCAAGTTTTGCAGTGGACTTCTGTGTGGCTTTCACACAAACACAACAGAGTGCTGCAGGAATGAGTGTTACAACCTAGAAACAAGTTAGCAGTTTAGCAGTTAAGGTTAGTTAAGTTAAGTTAATAGGTGTTTTGAATGGGTTTTTAGTAAGATGCCTGAAATAAGGTCTGTGGTTAACACAAGCTGAAGAGATTTTAATGTTTAGTTCTACAGCATAAAATACATCAATAATCATGAATTTTTTTGGATCTCCTATGTGTCTTGCGGTTGCTAACAAGTGACTAAATTGGACTATATAAATGTCATCAAGCTGACTCTTCCACCTTTAAAGTCTCATTATGTATACTCGCATTTAAGTGACCATGGTATAGTCTGTTTATAGCATAACGTTAGCTTTGTACTTCAGCCGATTGCATTCACACGTGTTTACTACAGAGCTTAGTTTCTACAATAATCCAAAACACAATGGAAAAAATCTCATTGGTTTTTTGTCAAGGGAACCGAGGTGATGCTTGGCTTACAAGAATATGTTTTTTGCTTCCTATGTTTTCAAAAGCACTAGAGGCCCCGGACCAGTTTAATTCACATGTATACTTAATGAACAATAAGTAAAACCCCTGCAGAAACACTGATTTGCCAGGTGCTATCTGGTGTCCGGCAGTATGAAACGTTCATATATGCAGCGTGTTTGCCGCGGGCCGCACAGTGTGTCATCGGATCTGAGTCAATTTGTACAAGAGCTTTTGTTGCATTTCTGTGTTTGCTTGCTTCAACAGTGAGCCAAGGTGTGTTTACATTCGTTTAGTTGGTATGAACACAAGCTTTTCATATCTATGCTTTCAGGGACAAGTCACAAGTGTTTCTTAATGTGCGGACCAGAGGATTATTTAGTTGCAGTTGTTGGTTTAGCATCATCGTACTTAATGTTCCCAGAACACGTCTTCTTGTCCAAGGAACTAGGAAGTCAATAAAATGAAATCCATTTCCTTGCATGAGGTAGCAGGTATTTGGCAATCACCACTGATGACACTGCCTTTTTAAACAGATTACCTCTACAGTACTCTTCACAAGTTGCAGCAGTGAGTAGGAAAACACAAGGAAATGGTCCTAAATTCACCGTCAGACTGAAACTTGAGACTTCTTTTGCAGTTTAGTTCCTCCCTGCCTACCGACCTCCCGCTCCAGTATAATACTTTTTTTTTTTTAGGAAATTTAGGAAATGTCCTCATATGTTTCCCACTGTGCGTCTTCTCCTGTGACCCAAACAAAGATGGCTGCCAGATGCTATTTTGGGAGGGAGGCGCTACTTGAGAACTTGTTCAGAAGAAGCAGAGGAGTATGTGGTCATCACCACCAAGTTTTTTTTGTCTTTTTATGCTACAAAAACAGTAGCTTAAAAGAAGTTAGACATTTAAGGAAATATGCTTATTCGTACTCTGTTAGATGACAGTTAGATGAGAAGACTGGCACCACTCTCATGTCTGTGCTAAATATGAAGCTGTAGCCAGGAGACGGTTAGCTGAAGTCTAGCACATGGCTGCAGCGTCTTGCATAGAAGATAAAACTCCTACATGACGCAGACACAGGAACTTGATAGAGTATTTACTGGTTAAAGTGCGTGTCGGAAATGGGCTATAAACAACAGCCTCCTACTCATGAGTGCACGTGAGTAAACAGTGTTGTTCGTATATTTCTGCCCTCTAAACACACACAAACAGAAAGATTACAATACACATGCATTCAAGGACACAGATAAAGAATAGCACACTTCGGTAGGGAGTGATGTAATTCAGCTCACCCGTTTTAAAATTTTATGAGCAGAAACGTGTTTAAACCCGACCGCCAGAACGGTTCAGCAGCTTGATGCCCAAATATGGGATTGTAGGAAATGATATATATAGATTTTCAGAACACACAAACCTTGCTTTAACAGCTGATAATTGTTTTGCAGTTATAACACAGTTTGTCCTGTGACCTCAGTCGCTGCTGACTGAAAGCAGATTCCTCTGATAAATCTGTGATAGGTTATCTGACCTCTGTGAGAACAAACTGCTGCTCTGAGCTTGAATGTGCTGCATGCTGCATTTTATGTTTCTCTGACTTAACACAGCGCTTTCATCTAAATCCAACCTTCATTTTGATGAGCAATCGGAATGAGAGCTGATTACAGTTGAAGTGCATCCTGTGTGAGCTGATGGGAAAGTAAAAGAATCCAACCCCGTCTCACTCCCAACTCGGCAAACACTGCTGATTGGGCAGCACCCCTCAGCATCAGAAACCAACGCACGGAGGTACCCTTTAGCAAACCGGCTTTCAACTAACTCCAATGTAAACCCACCCACGCCGTTATTTATTTTATCCTAAACCTAACAAAGTGGTTTGTTACCTAAATCTAAGTGAGGGGTTTTGTTCTCTTAATGTAACTGTGGCCGTAAGTTTTGTTGTGGCTCAACGAGGCTGACGTAAAAAGTGCTTTCATTACACGCAGAATGTCCTTGTAATGGCGTGCTATTTACACGCCTTCCTGTGAAGTCTGTGACATTGACAAAAAGAAGTTAACGAGAAACAAATTATCAGGCAATCAGACAGGTTGTAATCTGTCCAGACTGCGTAAACCTGTTTATTTCAAGGTAAAACTGAAAAGGAGCTCACTTGTAATTCACTGTGTGCGTACAACTACAGCAAGTACAGTAGCTCAAAGTTGAACCAGGACAACCCAGTCTCACGGCAGTTTGTGAAATAGTCACATTTAATTCAATTCAATTTGTGTACATAGACATTTGTTGTTATTATTTACAGACATTAGAATTTCCCCTTTTTCTGTGATGCTCAGCATGACTTTCATCAATGTGTTCATCATGTGTTTTCCTTTGAATATCCAGCAACACGTGACACAACGGTGAGACTTGAATGTTTTTATCTTTCTTTTTCTGTCCCTTAAAGACTTGTTAAAACACAATCTGAGCAGATGAGAGGAAATAACACCAAAATGCAAGGTTTTGACAGCATAAGGAGACGGATGCTGATATATGATATTGAGCAGTTAATTAAAATCTGAACAGAAAAATGAAGCTATGCAAAGCTGCTTTCTTCTCGACTAAAACAACAGTAACAGTCTACAGCCATGCTAGCACTTGGACGCAGCAGTACTCTGAATACAATGCTAACATTACCATGCTAAAATGCTCATAATGAGAATGCTAACATGCTGATGTTCAGCAGGTATGAAATGTGTACCAGGTTCACCATTATAATTTAGCATGACAGCATGCAAATTTCAGAGCTAAAATGTTTTTATTTTGCAATAAGACAGTTTCCCATAAAATTCCACTTGGGGCTGCAACTAATGATTATTTTCATTGTTTAATCTATCAGCTATTTTCTCAATTAATTGATTAGTTGTTTGTTCTATAAAAATTCAGAAAATGATGAAAAATGTGTGTTTCCCAAAGCCCAGAAAATGATGTCCTCAGAAGTGTCCATCCTGGTCACACCGATTTAAAATCATTAATATGAAATATGTTCAATATTTACACCTGTTATGTGCAGGAAACCCAGAGGACAGCTAATGACGCAGTCGCGAAGGACAGAACAAGAGCTAATTGGGAACCAAGTGGACTGAAGCAGAAGTACAACCACCACCGTCATGGTGGCCGTGGCTAATAATGAGCAAATGATGCAAAAAGTGAAGCATAAAGTGAGATGGACATCAGAAATGGGGGAGCAACTTGTTGATTTGTGGCATTTATTGTGTCCCCATCACGTCATCCATCCAACCTTGGTGAACCCTGGCTTGAACCGTTGCTCTCCACACATTACAGGAACAGAACTGTTAAATTTAACATAACCTGTCGTTATGTGTGCGGTCTCTCACATTTTCAACATCTGTTGAGACTTGAAAAATCTTTAGGGAGGGACAACTTTGACTTGATAATATCTCCAGTATCATTTCATAAGTTCTTGTTGACATCAGTTCATTTTACTTGTTAAGTAACATGAGCTGCCGTAATGTCACATATCTTTAGGGCATATAAATATCTTTAGAGTGACGCCAAAGATCAGCTTTAACCAATCAAACTCCCAACCAACCAATCAAATCATTCTTTAATATTTTGGTTTTTTTTGGGATAAATTCTGCATTAATTTAAAAAATAAAAACAGATGAAAAGGAGCTGTAACATCCCCCGCTGCTCATATTTTCTGACATGTTGTGTTATCTGCTGTGCGATCCAACAAGCCCCGAGCCTCCAACCAAAACATCCAGGACAGTTTGACTTGAGGTGTCGACTGAAACTGTGTCATGTTCTGGCGCTGAAACACGATAGGCGTGAGACAGACGGGAAGGAACGTTCCTGAGAGAACAGTCCATGTGACGACATGGTGTAACAAGCACTGATTAATAATAGACATAAGAGTCAATTCTCAGGCCAACGAGGACACGTGACCAAGGACACTCAAGGAGAAGTTGATGCCTTTACAGCATGTCCCTAAACTACTATATCTTTATATATTCACACTGTAACCAGATATGTGTTTTCAGAGGTCTACCTGTCTGTCTTGTTTGCTACTTCCTCCCCTTGTTTGTTTCTTTTACACAAAAGAGCTTAAATTACTAGGAGGCTTTATGTAGGCAGGTTTTGTATTTGTTACCCTGCACAGAGCTTATATTAAAAAAAAAAAAAAACAACTATATCTGTGGCAGGAAGAAACTCTGGAAAAGATTAGATTTAATTTACAAAACTGGATTTGAATAATCAAATTAATACAAAGCTGTGCGGCAGCTTTTAAATGCAGACTGGCTGAACTGTACATGCTCGAGGTGGAGTATGTACTGCCTGAAACTGGCCGTTTGATGAAATCTGTCAAGTATTTTTCCAATTATTGCTCTAACTAACAATCCAAAAGCCAAAAAGTTTCACTTTACTATGATATAAAATGGAGAAAAGAAGCACATCTTCACATCTGACTCGCTGGAACCAAACAACACAGTTTAACAGGATAGTCACAAAACTGAATCTATTTCATTCATGTCCATAGTATTGGACAAATAAAGTCCTGTGACACAGTCCTGTGTCAATTTCTGCTCCCATCTTTTCAAAATAAAACTACTCAGGTTTAGGAATAGATCGACTTGGTTAGGCTTAGGTAACAAAACTACTTAGGTTTAAGAAAAGGTCACAGTTTGAAGTGGCGTAACTTAAGTACGGAAGTTATGTGACAAATCAAACTCCAGTCTCCTGGGCGAAAGTCTTGTGTTTTGACCCATCCACCCACCCACATGTGGATTACATGTGAATTGATTTTGTGCTGACCAAAAATGTGAAACTCATATCTATGTGCACAAATCAATACATTAAAGTTTTGAGTTGCACAAACAAGCTGTGCGTCTGGGCTTAACCAGCAGCTTCTTGACGCAGGTATTTTCTCCCTCTGATGAAAGCATGAAATCCAACCAGAGAAAGGACAACAGAGCAGCTCGCTGACCCTGCAGGTGTGATGACAAACCTCAGGTGTCTGTATCACATGCATGAGGCCCGAAGTGCACATGAACTGCATTGCATGAGCTCAGTGATCCGAAGCGTTTCCAGTCTTCACCGACGTCCAGCCTGCCCATGTGAGTCCAGAAAAACAAGAGCTTAGCGTGAAGGAATGCAGAGAGCCCTTCACTGGACCCTGAAGGGGCTCCGCAGCTTACGTAAAGAGAGCAGGAGCAGTGTTGTGTTTCTCTGGATGACTTTCACAATGCACTCCTCCCTGGTCTCACTGTTTTCTCTCACACGCTCTGGTTTGCATCTTTATTAACACTGATAGTCGTCTGAGGAGTGAGGACGATTTAAAACATAAGGACAGTCCCTGAATCTGCTAAGGCATGTGGTGCCAAAATTATGGAAAAGAAATCATTTTCTTGCCCATGAGTCCTGTTTTTGCTGCATATTTTTAGCACTTCAGCACAGACTGGTGTGTGCAGATGATTTTGTGGCTGCAGATAACGCACTCAGAGTCTGCTTCCAAATCATGTCTCAAGCATAATGCATGTGCCTCAGGCTGCTAACATGTAAATACAACCCATTGAAGATGATTTGTTTATTGAACAAATCTTGTTTTTTTTTTTTTCTGGTATCCCGCTTACTGAAGTCACGTCTGCTTCATGGCCTCAGGTCACATCCAGAAAAGCATGTTTTCTTGTGACAGCTTTCCTGTAAGACTGTACGCTTTATCAGCCCCCACAGAACATTTTCCTTGGTGTACCTTCAAAAAAATCTCACACCTTCAGTGTTTTTGAGTGAAATACCGGCCAACATTTGCCTCCCACACACACATCTGACTTAATTAAAGGGACACGACACTGGAGTCTGTGGACGGGGGAAACACACGTCTGTGTTTAGAAAATGTGAGGCCGTCTCCCTGCATTCTTTCACTACACTCGCCCACGCTCTTAAAGGCACAGTGCTCGAGTTTCATACGGCGGTTTTATAGGCACTCCTACACAAGTTTCAGTCTTTGCTGATAAGAGCGGCTGTGTTAAAGTGATATTCCACCTAAAATGAATCCTTTTAATGTGATTCACTCAGCCCCTCTAGACTCTGGACTTCGTTTTAGTTTCCTCATTTAGAACAGCGGTTGTGATCACAAATATGTTGTTTATTTCCAACAGCAGCAACAATAGTTAAGCTACAGCCAGAATCCTTCAGAATAAAAGCTTCATCTCCACGAATGTCAACTAAATACGGCACAAAATATGTATGACAATAATTCATTATAAATATTTTCCCTTTGGATATGTAACTCTAAAAAAATGATGTTAAATTACAGTAAACTACTGGCTCCATTGTACTCTATGTCTACAGTGTCACTACTGTGCTAATGTACTTTAACACTTTATTACTGTAGACTTTATTACAGTATTCTACAGTAGACTGAGTTTTAGCCCAGTCAAACACAGCAGTTTGTGAAATAGTCACAGAACTGAATGTACTGATTTGTGTACATAGACACAAATTTCCCATTTTTTCCATGATGGTCAGCACAAAATCAATTCTTATGTAATGCACATAATTGTGAACTGAGAAGTAAAGGGCGGCGAACGCTGCGTAGCGAGGAGGTCGGGGTGGATGAATGGGTCAAAAACACAGGACTTTCACCCAAGAGGCTGGCGTTTATGTCCCATATGAAACCAGATGTCAAAGCTGATTTATTTGACACATAAACTCCATACTTACGTTATGGCACCTCCAGAGCTATTTTAACCCAAACCACAATCTTTTTCTAAACCAAATTAAAAGTGCGTTGAGGCTGCCTGTTGTTTTTTACTTCAGCGTCCATGTTAACAGGATAGAGCAGCCACACTGCCCACGCAAGATGAGGCTCGGCTGCATGTCAGCTGCGTCTTCGAGGTCTCACCTATATTTGACGCAATCCGCGTACATTTCACGGCAGCAACAGACAGTGGAAGTGATCGTTTGACTGTATATTGACATTATATCAGCAACATAACTACACTTTCAATGTCTGTACAAAATGTCACAGACACGAAAAAAGTAAATATTTATTTTTAAATCAACACTTCCTGCTTTCATTTCAAAATAAAGCAAAGCTTCTTCTTTTTTTCCTGTGGACAGAACTCCTTCATTTGTTAACACAACGCTGTCATCTCTCAGTCATCTTCCCTTTCCCGGACCACATTAAGATAAGATAAGATAGTACTTTATTGATCCCCACTGGGGAAATTCGGGTGTTACAGCAGCACTGATATAAAAAAACAGCAAGTAGTGCAGTATAAAAAGTAAGAATAGGTCGAAAAATAAAATAGAATAAAGCTGAATAAGGTATATGCAGCTATTATACAAGTCGAGGTAAAGTGGTGAGTTAAAGTGACAGATATGGTGCATATGTACTGTGTATGTATATAAAGTGCAGTGCAAAATATGCAGTACGTATAACAGTGTAATATGGTATAATATAATAATGTAATATAATATAAGATACAATAATATGATGATATATGGTAAGGTATAGAATTCTAGAGCAGTAATATTAATACAATATAGTGTAGTATATCAGTTGTATTAATGTAATATAATATCGCAGTTATATCCAGTTTAACCAGCTCTGACTGGGGGATCCCGAGGCGTTCCCAGGCCGGTGTGGAGATATAATCTCTCCACCTAGTCCTGGGTCTTTCCTGGGGCCTCCTACCAGCTGGTCTTGCCTGGAACACTTCCCGACGGAGGCGCCCAAGGGAGCATCTTTACCAGGTGGCCGAACCACCTCAACTGGCTCCTTTCAACACAAAGGAGCAGCAGCTCTACTCCGAGTCCCTCGCGGATGGCTAAGCTTCTCACCCTATCTCTAAGGGCGACGCCAGCCGCCCTCCTGAGAAAACCCATTTCGGCCGCTTGTACCTGTGATCTAGTTCTTTGGGTCATGACCAAACCCTCATGACCGGAGTTGAGAGTAGGAATGAAGACTGACTGGTAGATCGAGAGCTTTGCCTTCCGGCTCAGCTCTCTTTTCATCACAGCGGTGTGGTAAAGCGACTGCAATACCGCCCTTGCTGCTCTGATTCTCCGGCCAGTCTCATGTTTATTGTCCCCTCACTCGGGAACAAGACCCTGAGTTATTTGAACTCCTTCACTAAGACTCATAAAGACTCATTCCTTATGCTTATGCTTTTATTCTGAAATATGTGCAGGACAGTGTTGTGGAACATGCAGTGACTTGCAGGGCTCCATGAATGAATATCTTACGGGATTTTAATTGTGGATTATTACTGAAATACAGCTGCTGTGAACAAGGGATGCGTGAATCATGAAGCCGTGAGGTAACGCAGCCACTAGGCGCTGTTCACACGGCTGGTCTGACCCAAGCGTAGTAGTTTTTGTCTTCCCTATTTAATTAATTTTCAGTGACTTTTAAACTCAAACAGATTTTTTTTTTCCTGAATCTAAGTAGTTTGCTTGCCTAAGCCTAACCAACTCAATCTTTTCTTAAACCTAACTGAGTAGTTTTTTTTGAAAAGACTGGAGCAGAAAGTTGTGCTGAGCATCACAAAAAAAGGGAAATTCATGTTTATGTACATGAATCACATAGATTACATTTTGTGAATAAGTCAGGAGCTGCCGTGAGGCTGTGTTGGAGGTTTACAGTGCAACACAGAGTGCTGATATACTGCATTTGTAAAGTGTTGCTTGGTAATCTACATTTTTTTCTACCTGTATGTGTTACCGCACTATACTGAGAAGTTTTCTTCATAGTCATATTTGATTGTTCAGTTGTTTTCTGCAAATTGGGTGTTATTTTAACTTAAAATACATCAAACAAACTGTTGATTTGGTCTAAACAGCACCAACATCTTTAGTACCTTACTTGAAGAAAACACACATTTCTGCTAATAGGTCCCACTTATTGTGACACACTGGGCCTTTAAAATACATACAAAAGTATTCCACTGTGATTGACAGTTACAGCCGTCTTTCAGGCACATAGGACTGAATGGTGATTTTGGTAAAGTATGATTTAAAGGTGAGCTCATGATTCACCTTTGTCCTTTATCTAATCAGTCATTTAAACAGTAATCAAAATTCCCCAATCTTGTGCTGTGGTTGAGTTGTCCAGTTGGATTAGTCTGATGTGTCATTGAACTTTGTCCAGACTTTCCCCAGCATCACGCAGTCGGACCCTTTATACAGGAAATGGGTGACCTCATGACAATGATCCGCTGTGCAGCCTGAATTTTCTGCTGGTTTAGGTCTTCATGTTCCACTTATCTAAGCAAAAGCTGTTACCAGGTTAAATTCACACTCTTCTCACTGAGTTTCATTTCTCCTCTTTGTTTCTGTGGGCACTGTGTTCTCACTGGATGAATAAAAATGAATGAATTGAACTTCCCATTATTGTCCCATTATTCTGCACTTCTTGTTCTCTGACCTTTACTCCACATCATCTTGGTCATCTGCTTTTCCAAGCACAAACTTTGGACCACATTCATGCGTCTGCCTGCCTCATTTCTCCTATAAACCGTTAAACCTTGATGCCATTTACAGTGTGTGTTAACTTGGCAGTCCTCTAAAAGAAGCTGTTTGTCTTTTTTTATTTCCCAGCTTGGCTATCAGCTGACTGTGTTTGCTTCCTCCTAAAGCATATTTACTCTGTGATGCATGTGAAAGCCAGCTCACAAGAGCAGGCTTGTCTTTGGTAAAGTCATATACCTGTAAACGCATGTCAGCCCACAGCTCCCTCTTTCATTGCCCCGTTTCATCTTTGCACTCTTAAAACATAACTTTGTTTTGCTCATTTAGCGCTGCATTTTTGCTTGTTTTTGTGCAGTATATCACAAGTGAGCTGCAAATCTTACATCTGACATTCGGTGAAGAGAGTGGAGCATTTTGTGGCTGTGTTTTGGGAGGAATGAGGACGAGGATAAAGGCAGGCATCAGTCCAGAGAGCCAATGAAGTCCTGGGAACATTGAGTTCTAATATAACTCCGCAAATAAGGGTGTATTTGTCTGCCACTGGATTTCCAGTGTGGAAATTCAGTGGCCGATTTGAGGCCTGTAAACAGGAATAGCAGGAGCTTTTACTTCAGCTGCGATTCATGAACGCTTTTGAGCCTTGGCCTTTGTCCCTGCTTTGAATAGCGCAGTAGACTTTGAATCGCTGCCCGAAAAAGACAATTGAAAGCAAACCTGCCAGCAGCTGGCAATACAACTGCCGTTAGCATCTCCCAAGTCAAGATCCAACCTGCTCCCTCCATTAGATCACCCAGTTTGGTTTTTCCAGTTTTCCTTTTGTTTTGGGTAAACAGGAAGGTGTGTGCGTGTGTAGTAACTTGTGTGCAAAGTGAGGCAACAGCCGGTGTACAACAGATTTCCAGTCAGTAATATTCCCACACATTTAGCTGGAAATGAGCCTCATGATCAAGCCAGCACCGTCGAGATAAACAAAGTCAGCTGACTGTGAAGGCAGCTCACAGAGAGTGCACCATCCCAGAGTGCACATACTTTAACACAGCCAGCAGCTAATACACTGTTTACCTCCAGAATTAAGTTCACCTTCAAAAATAGGCTTTACACATGCAAACATACAAATGTATGTCAGGGGGTTTATTGCATCAATGCAAATATGCAGTGGTGGAATTACCTTTAAGAACTCTAAGTACACAAGTAGATGGAGTTTTCCCTTGTCCCGAAAAACCCCAATTTTCCTACTAAGCTATTTACGCGGCTAATGAACATGAATATTCCCGTTTACATGCAGCTGTGCATACTCCGATTAACGTAACCGGTGCTGGACTTGTTTAACCGTGTAAACATCGCCTCCCTCTTTCATTCCTTCAGCTGCCTTCTTGGAAAAATAGTTGTTATAGTATTTGTGCATATTCAAAAACCTGTTGATAACCAAGTCTTTCATAATGTTTAACAGTAGGTGTGTAGAGTGTCTTTTTTTTTGGACATGCATCTCTGCAAACTGTTAGCTAGTTGGTTTGTGTACAACGCCCAGAGCTGGCTGTAAACCATGGCTGTGTCGCAAACAGACGTAAAAACCCAATTGAGATCTACAGTATATTGTGAATGTTCTGTATACATGTCCAGTGAATGCTCCTAAAACCTGAATAATATCGGTATATCCAACATGTCTTAATTGGAAAGTGCTCCATTCAGGACGTTTCAACATACTGCCCCCTACAGTTTGGGAGAATATTGGTTTGCTGTGAGGAGAAACCTGTACAGATTCGAACGTTATCAGGCCATTAAATAGGTATTATCTGACTGATAACTTTAAGCCCCATAGTTGTGGGTAATCAGGAGCCTACTATGCCTACTACATTGTGAAAGTTAAATTTAAAAGTAATAACTAACATGTTGTAAAACGGAAAGAAACGTCACATTTTGAACTCAAATAAAAGGCGTATTTAGGGTTAGGCAACACATATACAGCTTCTTTAGGTTTTGGCAAAAAAAAAAAAAAAAACAGTTTAGGTTAAAACATAATTTTCTGGTTTAAAAGTACAAACACAAAGACAACTACACATTGTTGGTTTCACATGAGATGCAGACTCCGGTGTCCTGAGTGAAAGTCCTGTGTTTTGTGTCCGATCCATTGTGCCTGACCCCCCCCAACACCATATGGAGTTTCACAGTGTCTATACGACAGCGCCTGACTTCTGCTCCCGTCATAAATACTGCAGTCACTAGAGGTCACTGTTGTGTTCTGTTATACCTTCTATCTGTGATCAACCACGTGAATAGATGATAAAACCTACTAGAGCGCATAGTAGGCCCCTATTGACCCACATCTATGGTGCTTATAGCAACTGATAATGCCTTTTTAATGGCCTGACATCGACGTCTAATGTGCGTTTCTTCGTAATGATTCCTCATCAGCTCAGGTCCACCTAACCGTCATCTAAACTTTCTAAAGCATGAGGCTTCAGACATTGATATATTGACAATTTAATCAGTCAGAGAGAACATTTTACTGCAGTACTAAAAGTATGTCAGCTGACATTTTCCTTTACTTTTTATACTTGGAGTACTTTTAGCAAGACATATTTGTGTACTTTTACTAAAGTATGACTTTAAATGCAGGACTTTTACTTGTAATGATGTGCTGTACATCCATCCATCCATCTTCAACTGCTTATTCTCTTAGGGGTCACGGGGGTCTGTAGCCGATCCCAGCTGGCATTGAGCGAAGGCGGGGTTCACCCTGGACAGGTCGCTAGTCCATCGCAGGGAAGACACTGAGAGATTCACACTCACATTCACACCTATGGGCAATTTAGAGTCATCAATTAACCTAAACTGCATGTATTTGGACTGTGGGAGAACCGAGAGAAAAACTCACACTAACACGGAGAGAACATGCAAACTCCACACAGAAGGTGTTGTGAAACTCTGATATCGGTACTTTTACTATGTAAAAGGATCTGAGTAGTTTTCCCACTACTGCAGATATGTATGTGGTCATTCACATGCGTGTGAGACTGGTGGGAACACAGCTGAGAGGAATGCTTACTGTAGTTAAACCCACATGTTTCCCACAGTCGGTGCCCATGCTGGTATCTTATCACTTATCACAGGAACTGACTCATCTTCCAACATCAACTCTCTGCTTGACCAGTTTCTTCAGTTCAGATGACCATCAGATAATATAATGATATACAGTATATTGATATAAAAAGAAACCACCACTCACAAACCTATAACAACTGGTCAAGACATTATGATACAGATTTCAATAATACAGATTTAATGATACATAAACTCTGTAATAACATGATTTTGTGAAAAATGAATATGTAAACATAATAATAATTATTATTATTATTAACAAGCCTGTATGCTTTTATATTATTATTATCATTATTAATGACTTATTGTTAAAACATTATTTTCTTATTTTAGTACTTTGCACAACTTCGTTTAGGAAACTACAGACTTCCATTTTTAATCTTCCATTTAAACCCCATTAAAAACTTGGTTTCAAAATACAAGGGATTTATTTACAATATTATATTTTAATTAATTCATTCATTAATAAGCAACACATACTGATTAAAATGTTGCCGGACTCTGATTGGTGCACACCAACGTCACACCAGTCAAAAATGACAGCAGCCACGCACATAGAGAAGTTTTTAACTTTGGTAGAAAATTGTTTGTTGCTCAAACAGGATCCCATCGGAAATAATGCAAATAAAGATATGATTTTAAAAAGTTATTTTTATAAAACGGTCACTATATCCTGACAGTAATGCATGAGACAAGTAATCTGAAAAAAAAAAAAAATCATCAAAATCCCCTGTGTCCTTCGGTGTCCTCCGATGCTCCTAATGGTATCTGCAAGATTTCACCGACTGGAGGAAAACAACCAGTCAGAGCTGATCTGGAGTCGCCGTCCAGCTGCTGTCTATGAGAGCCGACTGTCAGTCACCTATGAACTACATTTTTTAAAGCCTGAAATCAGTTTTACAGAATTACAATATGCTAAATATTATTTATTATTATTTATATTGTGGATTATTTGCCCAGTGATGCCAACAAATCGCTAGTGAAGCTTTAAGATGTGTCATCAGGACGTAGATGGCAACGACTGGAGCCACCACTTTGAGCTTCACAGCACCTCTTCAGAGAGCGATGGGTGACTATGAAACTATGTCCATACTTTATACAGTTCGTTACTTGCGTAAGTGCTGACAGTGACGTTTCTTCACGCTGTTCTTTCACTTCTTCAGAAACGTCTGACTTCAGGCAGCACTTGTGGGTGCAACTAAACAGTCTGACCAATAAAGATGATTTTCTCCCCGTCAGAGATAAAAAAAACAAACTACCTCTTTCTCCATAACTAATAGCCCCTTGGTTTTTACGGTGTGTTTCTTCACACTTCTCATTTGGCAGTGCAACATCATGGTTTGGCTAAAAATAGAGTAACTTATGCGACAAATGAATAAACGTTGACCTAAGGTTTCACACTGGACACAGTCACAGGGCTCCTGGGTAAAAGTCTGGTATTATTAGACCCACCCATTCACCCCACATCCTCCCTGCGATGATCGCCGCTCTTATACATCCTGGCTCACAGTTATGTGAATTACACACAAACTGATTTCATGGGATATATACAAATTACAGGGTAGTACTTTTCATAGGTATAGCTATGAATAGTGTAATAGCGTTTGAGACCAGCCTGTGTCAGACAGGGGGGAGCCTCACACACCCCCCTTCAGCATCTTTAATTATCTGATCCGTAACTGCACTACAGCTTTACAATATACACCTGCACTATGTCAACCTCACACACAGTAAAATTCTCCCTCTTATTTAACTTATTATTGATATATAGTTTTTTCTGCTTATTATTATCTTTTATGCGATACGCTGCTGTACTGGTAAATAAATAAATTGTCCTGGGGAGGCTGAACAGCAAGATTTAATAATAATGCTTATAATAAAGTATGCAAAATTACTTTTTTTAAAAAAAAATGAACAAAACAATAACTGAAAAGCATGCTGTGCCCTATACATCCGTAAAACAAGTATAATTAAATAAAAATACGTCAGTTTAGAGGTGAAACCCAACTGTATTTGATTCCGTTGGACTGTTGAAGATGTTTCGACTTCAGCGCCACAGAAAGTGTTGGGGTGGAGCTCCTGGCTGGTTACTGGCCCATAGCAGCTGGTGTTTTTTTTTTCGGTTCAGTGGAAAGTACCTAAATGTTGCTGTCAGTTACAAATACCTGCGAACATAAAACTGCAACCAAGATGAAATTGTTGACCTTTTCTGACCTCGGTTAACTGATAAATTTGACTGAACGCCGCTGAGAACATTGCAGCTGTGGCCTGAGAGACTTTCTTGTGTCAGGACGTTATTATCATGGATGTATAAAATGAACAGAGGTGTGTCTCTTCCTGTTAGTCTAGTCAGTATCAACCGAATAAAAGAAAGGAAGAGAAGAGTAGAGGAGTTATGCTTATTATGTAATAATGAAAGGCTATTAAAAGCATCTTCATATTTAGTTCCTCTGGTGTTTTGATTGTGTTTCCCTCTTTGTTGCGTAGTCATTGCTGTGGTGTTTCCACAGTGGACTTCCCAAAAGATCGCTGCCAATCAAAGCATGTGCAATAATGTGATATCCATGTGATCTCTTAAGTTTTCAGATTTCCCCATAACAGAGTTACTACATCCATCTTGTATCACTATAATCCATAGCCTGTATAAAACATGGACCCCTCGGTTTCTGAAGAGGTGTTGTGAAGCTCAAAGTGGCTGGCTCTGTTTTCAGGTTTGCGAGTGATTAACAGTCGGCTCTCATAGACGGCAGCTGGACGATGACTCTAGCTCAGCTCTGATTGGATGTTTTCCTCCTTTCTGTGAAATCTTGCAGATGCCATTAGGTGCATCGGACGACACAGAGGCAGATGATTTTTTTTAATACTTTGCCAGGTGTTTGTATGTCTGTCTGGGAAGAGATTTTGTTACCACAATTACATAACCACCTTGCAAGATGCTGTCACAAAGTTTTACAGGTGTGTCAGCCTGTTCTCACTCTCAGGGCATCAAATACCAAGGTTTTGACAAGGCAGTCGGTATGTGATACCACATAAGGTACCCTTTGGCACAGGAAGAGACGCACCAGGCGTTCCATTCACTACAATGTAATTCCTTCCGCGGCAACAGTAAACGCTCAAAGAAAGTGCACCAGGAGTCACTGTGGTGACGCTGTCTAAAGAGATGTAGTTTAAAGAGCTAAAAGACACACTAAGGGCGGGCGGAGGGGGATGTGGTTGGGTCCGACAAACACAGGCTTTCATCCAGGAGGCCACTGTTCATGTCCTGTGCGTTAAGTTTCACTTTCACATTACAGTCAGCTGTTCAGTTACATTTTCACTGTTACAAATGTTTTGTTGCCTCAACCTAAAGTGATGCCAAGGGGCGTGACAAAGTGGCCGTATGTGATGAGAACGTGTTGGAACAGCTGTCTCATCCACCCTGACCAACCCAAACGTATGTAAACTATCATTGGAGATGTATTCGTGATACAAAAACGTAATGTGTGAGAAAAAAATATTCCCTGGAAACAGAATTGACGATGCATTTTTGTTGTATGGGAACGTAATTAGGAGACCAGCCTGGATAGCGTCACAAATGTGCAACATGCAGTCACAAAACATTACAAGGGTGCCAGAAGTTGGGGGTAGTAATAAGATGGAAAGGGAGCATTCATATCCCTCACCACACACTCACTTTACACCCCTGGCCTGATTTGGCATCACACCTGGTGTGATCCCATCTCAAGACCGTCTCTTGTTTGGGTATGTAATCATTTTAGGTCCTTATAAGGAGCTGTAGACACAAGTCTATCCAAAGGAAATAATTATGAGTAAACAGTCTTTGCTCACTGTGATTAATATCCAGGTTTGTAAGAAGCGTGTTGTGTCACTGCAGCTGTCTCTGCAGCAGAGCCCAACAGCTGAGAGAGGATCAAGGCTCTGAAAAGCTGGATGACAACATGCGCTCTAAATAAAAGGCTCACATCATGAGTAATTGGGGTTGCACAACAAGTTACAGACCACTTGTGTGAATTATTGGCTGTCATCTCATATCCCTTTAACCTATATTTAGATGGCGAAGGCTTTTGCTGAGTTCATCTGCTTTTGTCTGGCGTCTTCTTGATTCGCATTTAGCTCACACGGTCCACTGTTGGTCACAGAGGCGCTCCAGTGAATGAGGAGGTTTGGCATTAAGTTTCTTGCTCAAGGGCAACTGGTCAGGGGCTTGTCCACATTAGAAAAGGGCAGGAATTCAGTCTGATAGCTTTAAACACAAAGCCACTGTGGCTACAGCAGTTTATTTTGGGAAAACACCAAACATCACACATGCATATCCCTGCTGAACATTCACGCAGAGTAATAAATACATTTTGGACAGACCTCGATTTCGACGCCTACAGAAATATATATTTGACCAATGAAATCCTTTGTTACAACTGATATAAAAAAACATCACCGTCATCCTGTATAATAACCATATGCTTCTGTTTGTTGCACCAAAACTGTGTATTTTTGGAGCGATGAGCCTTCGTAACAATGGGCCGCCCCTTTCTTAATGCCCAATAATGTACGACAAACGCCATGACAACGCCCTCAACAACCAAATAAAGGAAAATTTATGGCTTGCGATCGCCCAGCAGCTGGAATATGATGAAGATGGTAATGTAACTGATATGCACTGGCTAACGTTACATGTTGCTAGCCACGACAGCTAGCATTAGCATTAAATTTGGGGCTTGATTAGTTGATGTATTGTGTAGTTAATGTTAGCCACTTAGACGTTCTCTGTCTGGTTAGGTTTCTGATGAGTGGAGAGGACACGGCACTATTTAGGAGGAAACTCCTTGGGCCTCACTGACAAAAATGAAACACAGTAATGTGGATAATTTGCACAGCAACTGGTGTACACAGTTGCCATGTGGAAAATTTGCATGTGTATTTTCTGAATTCCTGCACAACATTTTCACATGGCACCGGTATGAAGTGGCATTTAATCTGCACATGCTCAGTAGGATTCTCTGTCTGCCTGTGGAAAAGGAGCAGCATCAATTCAAGTGTTTGTTCTGGTGCTTACCATGGCACTTTAACTTATTGAATTTAATGTAATAGTTCTTATTAGAGAAAATATATCAATTGCATTGTTCATTTGTGCACATGTATTGTATATCTTATATCAAAAGATATCTAGTACATGTAGTCTGAGTTGTCCCTGGTCTCCACACAAAGTGCCATTGAGGTTGATGGGAAAGTCATCAGGTATTTTGGACTTGATGGTGCAAGATGACGTCAACAAAGTTAGAATAATTTATCCTATGAATGTCTGAATCCAATTTCATGAGGCAACTATGTCGTTACGCTCGTCTTTTTCTTGGGAAATAGAGTTTTTCCAGTTGTCGTGTCTACAACACATGGGATAAAACCAGGCACATATAGGATATACAAGCAAACAGCAGACTTTTTGTCCTCACACACTTTACAGTATATTAATAAATATGTTTACAGCATGATGTTCATTCAGTAAATTATGGTCCCATTGAGAGTCAGACACACTATAAAGCTTTAAGGCGGGGCTACCGTGTGATTGACAGGTTGCTACACGGTGTTGTCCTGTCTGGGAGTTGTTTGTGTTTATGTTTTAGAACATTAACCCTATCACAGTGTGTTTTCAGTTCATGGAAGTTAACTGTAATATTTTGGTTGCCTAGGTTGTACTTAACTCCATCCTGTCGTGTCACTTCTGGTTCCAAAACAAACCAGACGGCCAAATTCCAGAATAGATGCCAAACTCAAGGCTTCAAAACAGCAGTCCACAAACCAATGGGTGACTTCACGGTGACTTACGTCCACTTCTTATATACAGTCCATGGATAAAACAAGCTGTTATCACAGTGCTGTTTAGTTTGGTGGACTGTCTGGGCCATCACTGGAGGAGGAAAGAGAATCAGGTCCAGTGCATGGTGCTCGTGCCAGGCTCTGCAAAATCCTTTGCAACTGCAAACCACCGAGGTCTGCAGCCATAGCTCGTTTTCAACCTGCATCAAATGTGGCTGTCCAACACAGTCTCACAGCAGTTTGTGAAATAATGAAGACATTTAATCTATTTGATTCATGTACGTAGACACAAATTTCCCTTTTTTTTCATGACGTTCAGCACAACTTTCAACAATGATTTTTTTGTGTCCAGCAATACGTGACACACTTGTCCATTTTCACTCCAGTCTTTTCAAAATAAAACTACTTAGATTTCAGAAAAGGTTGCAGTTTCCAGAAGAGTTGTAAATTTTGGATGAAAGTTACATTACAAATAAACTGACTTTGACTTGGTTTCACACAGGACATCCACCCTTCCACCCGACCTCCTCTACACAGTGTTCGCTGATACTTCCCAGTTTACCATTACATGGATTACATAGAAACTGATTTTGTGCTGTATACACATGAATGATTCATGCTCAAATTTGTGATTTCACAAACTGCTGTGTGACTGGACTGGGTTCTTCCTGCTTCATTCTCCTACAGTGGCCTTACTGTACAAAGTGCACAAGGATGTTTGCACACAGTAATTGTTGCAGACAGTGCCCACACAGAGGAGATGACACGTGAGCTGGCATGGGGACCGTGCTGAGGCATGAATTTACCTCATGTTGTCTTATCTACGGAGCGATTTGATCATGTTTGATGTCCTCAGATAGCACCACAAATAGCAAAGTTTATTTCGGGTGACTGGATGCATCTTAATGCTTTTTTGTGCAATTGGATGCATGAGAACCTGTCTAGGTGTGTCAGCTTCACTGATGGAAGTGTATTCAAATGTGTACTTTATGTCAGCGTGTATGTGCATTACAAATGTCACCTCCAGCTTTTTTTGAGGAAATGTTTGCGTGTGTGTGTTTGTTTTGATTCCTGTTGTTCAGTTTTTTCAAGTATATATATATTTTTTCTTCTTCCTTTATCAACCAGTTTGCTGCACACACACCTTCCTGCACCTTCACACACTCCCCAGTGCAATCCTTGGAGGAACAGTTCGAACATGATCATGTCAGTTGTAATTTGGCTGTGGTACAATCTATCCACAAAGCAGTAAAGACAAGAGCAGATTAAAGAGCAAAGAAGTGATCGCCGTGTTGATTTACAATCATGTGTGCAACACACCCACGGTATGCTGAGAAGCTGACAAAACAAAAGTGTATTTTACGTAGTGTAAGCTGTGTTGACGGTCAGGGTTGGTGCTTCAAACCCGGATGTTTACAGGCCTGCTCAACTGGCAGCTCTACTGTGGGAGTTTTTAGTGTGGTTGCACCAAATAGGTGCCAATATTTTACATGAAAACACCTTATCTGGCTGCAGCGGTTGGTGAATCATTTATTTTTTTAAACAATGTATTTAATATGGAACCAGGCCACAAATGCATGATTGGTTTCAGTTTTGGTGAGCTGAAACCAATCATGCAGAGATGAAATGATAAGACCCATTATTTAATCTGTTATTTTCTGTTCAATTTTGAATTAAGCGCTCAAGTTGTGAAACCAGAGTGCTGCAGGCCTTCTGGTTGATGATTGTTGGGTTTATAGTTTTTGCAGCAGAATGTTAATAACCTCCGTTTTACGACTTTTGCAGTTCCTGTAACGTAATGTGACCGGTGATCTTCGACACTCTGGAATGAAACCTGGAAACCTTGTGTATGTTATCTATCAAACAGAATAAAGCCCCTCCCTCAACCCTCTGCACAAGTACTTTATCCCACTCATTACACTACATATCATTACCTGCATTACCTGCATCCTCATCTGCTGTGCATTGAGCACTTCTGCTGGATAATTTGTGGTTAAAGGGTCAGTCCATCCAACTTACAAAAAGACTAGCCTTCAGTGGTAGCTAACCATGCAATGTGCTTTAAGATAGCTAAGAGATTCCTGCCTCCACCCAAATACAATGGAGATGAGCCTAAGTTTGTTTGTGGTGCTCACAGCATTGAAAAATGACATTTAACAGCTGGTTGCTCCAGATAATAGTCAGACATTTTCATTGGAACTACTTTCTACTGAGGAAATAGTCCTTATCAAATCTGACCTGAGTAACCCGGTTATAGAGTGGTGCACGGATGACATGTTTGTTGTAAGTATTGTCCTGGGTTCCCTCGACAAAAAGCCAAAGGGATTTTTCCATTAGTTTTTGGATTATTGCAGAAAATCCACTCTGTGGCAAACAAACAGTTATGATATTTGCATGTTTGGTTCAGCAAGATAATCTCCACAAATGAACATCACTTTATGGTTTTTGAAGTGTGAATGCAATCGGCAGAAGTAAAACGCTAACGTTGTAAACAAACTACACTACGGTCGCATGAATGTGAGTAAACACAACGAGGCTGTAAAGGCGGACGTGTTGCGTGATGCCGTTTTGTGTTCTCATTTAGCCACTTGTTAGCAACCACCTTTTTTAAAGACATATGAAAGATTGTGCAAAATTCGGGGTAATTCTTGACACATTTTACATTATAGAAAAAAAACCATATATAGCATATACAGCAAAACTGAGAAAAATGTCTGCATGGCTCAATGCGACTAATTTTTGGATTGTAATCAGTGGCTTTATTTTGTGAGTTGGTTTGTTAATGTCTAGGTTTGATCATTGTTTTTTTATTCCAGTGCTTTTGTGCTCACCGTTCAGCACTTATATTCATGAGCACATGTATTCCCTTATTTTTATTTTCACAGAGATTCATTCATGTAAAGCTACTAATTACTTTTTATTACTAATTATTTCCTTTGTGCCCGTTGGTGTTTTATGATGATTAAGACCATGTGGAAGAAAATATATATTTTTAATGTTTATTGATTTTAATCTTGATAATCTGAAGAAAGTTTGAACACTGAGATTAAAGTGGCACTTCTGTCTTAAAATTCATAATTCTTACATTAAAATTCATCTTGCTTTTAGACTAAATTACTTTAAGAGAGATGCACCGATCCGACATTTTCGGTCCCAGTAAGATATCTGAGCTTTGGGTATCGTCTGATACAGAGTACCGATCTGATACCAGTGTTTAATCAATCAGCTGTATGCCTCCCGGTGTGGAAGTAACTGGGATCATTCTGTTATGTGTAAGACAACATCAGGCTGGACTTAAACATTGTTTTCTAAGTTTGTAAAACTATAAATAAACTATAACTATAACTATAACTATAAATACATAGATATACATTCACTGAATTGTTATTTATTATTAAAGTAATAAATTGGTTGCAAGGGGTTTATTTCACATTAGTGACCCACTAACTGAACATTATCCTGCTTATTACACGACTACTTACTTAAGAAATCAATCATTTGGCACAAAAAGCGCCCGAGTCCGACATCAGATCGGCGCCCATAGTAACGGTGCGTTATAAAGAAATAACAGACTGTAGAACGTTGTGATTGACCAATCAGAATTAAGAATTCAACAAAACCCTGTAATAATATAAAACAATACGGCGGTTGAAATGCTGCTGAATGCTTCTAGAGATACTTGATTAACTTGGTGTTTTTGTCACCTCTCACACTGGCTTTGCGGATATTGAAAGTAGCCGTAACAAACTTGACGGCGTGGCGAGCGTGAGATACCTCCAAACAGCGGACATGTTTGCCGTTAGCTTTGCCGTTATGATGCACATGTAGTAAGTCGTAAAACATAGAACTGAATAGATCGGCCACATTGTCACCGATACCCGATCCAGCTGTTTGAGTCAGTATCAGCCCGATATCCGATATCAATATCGGATCGGGACATCTTAATTTGTTCTAGTCTTTTAATCAGGAGTCCTTTTGTCCTTTTTTTTACTTCACCCTAACTATCCTCCACATTTTGTTCCTTTGTGTTATAGTGATGTTATTTGACGTTAAAGATGCTATAGCTGTATTTTGCTTTTTGTTTTTACTGATGCTTTTTGTTTTCATCCCCTTTGCTGCTGCACACTGCATATCTCCCCATTGTGGGACTAATAAAGGAATATTTTATCTTAAAATCTAATATTACAGACAGAAAATAAGCTTTTAAACGCTTGGATTAAAAAATGGAAATCCTTTGCTGTTTGCACTTTACAGTGTATTTTATGGTTGTATTATTTATCTGTATCTAATGTGAAATTAATGTGATTTTCTTTTCTTTTTCTTGAGAAAGAGAGAAACCTACCTGGTGTTCATTGTTCTGAATATACAGAAGATAAATAAGTGTATACTGTAAAATATGCATTTTGTGATAAATAGGAAAATCATTAAAAGTTCAATAGCACCCAAATGAAAAGGCTCAAACTGTACTTTCTGATGTCATGAATACTCAAGGTACATTATTTTTACATAAAGCAGACTATGCAGTATTTAGAATGTGAATACTGTGTTAGTATTAATATTGCACGATGCAATTGTGAGTCTTATTTTTCCTTTAGACACCACAGATTGTGCCTTTAATTTCACATCTGTGTAGGTGGATGTCTCGTTTTGGAATGAAACTCTTCGGCTCTTTGTTCTTGTGGTTGGATCTATACAAATACAAATAAGGTTTTATCCTGACTTTAACACTGTGTTGTTCACTTCTTACGAACGTTCACATCCTTTAAATCCCCCCTTACATCCTCAAGCCATGATTTTGGAGTCAGACATATTTCCTTAGACGCTTTCAGTCGGACTAAAAGCTTGTGGGCGGGCGTGTTTTTTTTTTTTTTTTCATCTCTACAGTTGTTGGATGTCTCTGGGGAGTGTGCTGGATTATGGAAGGGATTTCTGTTGGATTTCTGTGAAATAAAAGACTGTTTTTTTTTTTTAACGACTCTCTCCTGTTGCGTCAACCAATCACAAAGCCTACAGACATGACGTACCCTTAAGTGGTGTTTACATGCATTTTTAACATTGGACATCTCTGACTGTAAGCTGTGTATAATGGAGCGTTGCATCATGTCAGTGGAAGCAGAACGTCTGTGAGGGTATAAGCCTTTTAAAACAGCGTTGACCTACTTTGTTATCTAAACGAAGGGGCGTTACACAACCTATGGAGCACTGTTGTCTGTGACGAGGTCTCCTATAGGAGGCAGACAGTGCCGCCAGCTGATGATGAGACAAAATGAGATGTATGTTTTTTACCATCATCTTAGTGTAACATGCTAGCATGCTAGGAATATTAGCAACATTGGTAGCAGGTCCACAAATTTCATGGTAATTAGGTTATAATTAGCAAATAACCTGTTTGCCAAATTACCCCAATATTTACCTCAGATATGATCAAAAATTACTTTGTTTGGCTGCCTTGACTTGGGACATGGCTCTGGACTTTTATTATTATTATTATTATCATTATTATTATTTTAGATATATTATAAACATTATTTAATAATTCATGGTAAATGGTCTGCTGGTAAATAGATAATTATCAAATAACTTTGAAATTTCTTAAAAACTCCCTGAATCATGACATTAACTACCAGTTCTGTAGACAACAAGTCACAGTGGTGAGATTCGTGTCTGATCAGAAAAGTCTTCTAGTAGTTTTGGTTTTCCACCTCCGATGAAGAGGTTTTACCATTTAATGGTTACTAATGGTTTAGCATATAAATAATCATGTTCATAATGTAGTATTTTTCTATTGATGTGAGGTAAATATTGGGGTAATTTGGCAGTAATTTCAAAGAAATTTCAAACTGGTTACTTGCTAATTATCACTTAATTACCATGAAATTTGCAGACCTTGAACATGAAGTGCAACATTTGCTAATTACCACCAAACACAAAGTCCGGAAACGGAAAGTTAAGGGATCATCAAAGTTACAGTTCATCCTAATGGGAAACATGAATGTCCAACATCCCATCTCACATACCGATGCTTTATCAGACCCCTCTGTATGTGAATATCTGAACCAAATTTGTTGGTAATCCACTCAATAGTTGTTGAGATATTTCAGTCTGTTGGTCGGTCCAGACTGACGTTGCCATCCCTCAAGCAATGGTGCTAGAATGGCTCAAAATGTCGTTATAATCATTATTTCAACATTTAAAAAAAATATTACTAGTTTGTGCAGAAACTACGTCCAAGGAAAACATATTCAGGAGCAACTTGAGGGTAAAAATACTGTAAAAACATAACAACAGCCATTTTATTCACTTTAACATGGCCTTACACGTGTTTCTAAAATATGTGCAGGCCTGCAGCTTGTTCTGATGTTGCCTGACATTCCACATAAGAGCTGCATCAGTAGCTGGGAACGTCTTGTTCTGAGCGGCAGTAGCGAGGAAGATTCCTGCGCGTGGCTGAAATAACTGGTTGAAAGTACACGTCTGGACTTGTCGAGTCTTACATAAGAGGTGGTTGTAATCCCATCAGATGTGACTGGGCCTTACAATAACATGGGAGGTTCTTAGGATGGAAGGAGGTCAGACGCTGGCCCTTCTCCAAGCTTTACTGATGACATACCACAGCAAGAACAAGGCAGGAAGACGGGAAGAAGTGCTGCTGGGCATTTTCACATGACGTGCTGCCTCAGCCAACCAGCATCATTACAGATACATGGGCCTTCTGCATGTCTTATAGGTTTAACACATCTGAGCTAATCAGTCAGCCAGTGTGTGCTGTCTGGAATGTGTTTATACCCAACCTGCTGTCAGGGAAAGGCATGTAAATAACACAGCATTTTAAGGACAGTCCATGTGTCATCATAACAAATCATAACAAGTCATTTCACGCCGTAGGGTTAACGTTGAGTAGCGACTTTACACGTCATTACCGTGCAACTTATCTCCATACAACAGTTCATATGATATCTCCCAAAAAGTTACACCTCAACCATGCATTCTCCTATGATATGTCCAGCAACACGTGTCAATTTCCCCTCGTTACATGCAAAAAGTGATGACCCCCTCTGCCCTGTCTGCCTGTTACTTGGCTGGTGTCACAGCCGTCTTGGAGATGGGCGTGGTAGAGGGTCCTCAGTCAAATGGCAGCACCTGAACCCATGAACCCAGCGTACCAGTGCTCTTTTAGACTCAGCTGCTGGTTCCCTCTCCTTCCTGAGACACTCATTTGGCTTTGGGTTGGCGTTAAGGTTTGTGCTGCTGCACTTTACATCGTTGCACTCACCCACTTTTCCATTCATGCGTTCATTTATACTGCTGAACGTAATGATTCCACATGCCACCATTGGATAACTTGTTAACTGGCTGCGTTGTGGGCATCTCCCTCTTTTGTCACGGCCATTCAGCCTAGTTTTTGACAATAACACGTGCTATATGTAAGGGACAGCAGTGTGCCAACTCTTGTCTGGTGGTTTTATATCAAGTATTGAATCAGCCTTTGAAATCCTCTGAAGTCCTAGTCTGTTTTGTCACGGTCGTTGTTGGCATGTGATATCCCAGCACAAGGCACCCTTTAGCACCAGTGTGAGATGCACGGGGCGTTACATTAAATACAATGTGAACCCATCCACAGCAACAGGAAAACCTCTGAGAATGTGTGGTGGTGACACGGTATAAAGAGCACAGATCAGGCAGGCAGGAAGGGAGGTGAAGGGGTCCAACAAACAACGAGGCTTTCATCCAGGAGGCCGCTGGTTGTGTCCCGTGTGTTTCACTTTCACATGACAATCAGCTGTTCATTCGTGTCCCGTGTTCACAACGTTCAGTTTGATTTTCATTCTACAACAATATTAAGAAACCTAAATTGATGGTTTTCGGAAAGTGAAAAGAAATTAATGGGGATATTGAATTTAAGATTTGTGATGTTGAAACTGAGACTTCCAGATTTCTCGGGGTTTGTGATTGATCATAAACTAATTTTAACATGGAAACAACATACTGACTATATTAAAGGTAAAATTTCAAAGTCAGTAACAATCCTGTATAAATCTGGGGATATATTAACTTATAAGGCCTTGAATGTAATTTATTGTTCACTTATACTTCTTTATATTTCTTACTGTGTGGAACTGTGGGGGTCGACTTTTAAAACAACTATAAATTCAATTGTATTACAACAAAAACAAGCCGTACGTATTATAAATAAAACTGGTTAGCTCTGTTTGGCTCTGATCACACTAATCCACTGTTTATTAGTTCCTATGCTATGAAATTTCATGATTTGGTTTATTATAAAATAATACAAATAATGTTCAGAGCCAAATCAAAGTGACTCCCGGATGGTGAACAACAGGAGAGCAAGTATAATCTGATCTGTAAGTTTACAACAGGTATTAAAGGAGATGTACTTCTGTTGTTGGGGTCAAATTATGGAACAATGTGAATGATTTCTTTTCATTTTTTTGTTTGTTTTTCTCGAGGGAAGCTTAATTTGATAGGCATATTTAAGCATTTTGCTTCTGCCTGTTCAGTCAGTACTTAGTACAAAGATTGTTGACTTTGTTAATACTGATTGCACTGTTCATATTTGTATTGCATTATGTGTGATGACTGAATAAAAATACTACAAAAGAAGCAGTTTTAAGCCCATCCATGAAGTTCTTTCCTTAACCTAACTATAGTGGTTTTGATGCCAAAAATAAAGGGCCATGACAAAGCAGTTCGAAGATGGGTGTGGTCCGAGCAAGGGCACCATAAGTAGGGAAGGGACCATCAGTCACCCCCACCAAAGACCATATATCACCAAGAAGTGAAAGTCGATTGGTCTTTCCATTGCAACATCAGCACCCAAAAGCAAAGCTACGCTTACGCCATTTTGGACTGAAAGCGACTACCAGACATCCAAAATGTCGGCAGCGGCTGTACATCACTGTCCTAAATTGGCAAAGCTGGTGTGATCTCACTGCAAGACTGTCTCCATATGTGTATGTAATCATTTTAGGTCCTTATAAGGAGCTGGAGACACAAGTCTAGTTATGTCACTATGATTATTATTAGACTAGTCCTTACTCACAATGATTAATATGAAGGTTTGTAACTGTGTTTTGTTGCTGAAGTGACGCCGCTAAGGGCCGAGTCAAAGCGACAGCTGGGCTGAGAACGAGAACCATGCAGATGTTTCGAGACACATTTTTTTCTCAGGACTGTGTGAGGACGTGTCTCCTCTGTGTGTAATTCATGAGAACATTGAGTCCCAGACAGGATGATGTGTATCTGAGCTTGTTTGATCAGATGATGAGAACATCCCTTAAAGACATTTAGCTTCTATCTGAGGACGAGACATCGTGCTTTTATTTTGTTATCATTGTGGTTGTTAGGTGTAACTCTCCCTTGGCTTCTCTCATACCTGTATGATATGTGTATGTTTGTTTTTGATTGTTTTTTTTTTTCATGATGTGATGATATCATGTTTCTGACGTAAGTCCTGAAATGTCTGTTTTGACAACCGTAATCTATTTACATGTCTGATCTACATATTGATGCGTCTTTGCTCTCTTGATTTCATTAGAAAACATTTGTTTAAAGAAATCATCATAAGGCATGTTTGGCTTCTGCTGTGGAGCAGCCTGCAGGGCCTTCCTAAGTATTTTAAGATATTTGCATTATTTGAACTTGGATCAAGATCATCTTCCAGTTGAGCCTGTTACTGCAGGGTTTTGCCGGAGGCTGCTATGAGTCTGCTCTTTGTTGTTCCTCTAACAGTCCCCTCCTTTCACTTTCATCCTCTGCTTCTCTTTTTGTTTTCAGTCTGCTTTATTCAACTTGGCATGTAGCCTGCTTTGTCCGCTGGAAGAAGTCCCCTTTCCTTTGCTTTTAAGCTTTACACCAATAGTTTGTCACCTGTAGCCTGTTTTCACTTTCTGTTTGCAGGTAAGTTTGTTTTGAAAAATGTTGAAATAATGGAAATCACATAAAACACGACAGGTGCAACACTTTCTAATCCCACCTCATTGGTGCTTAGTCAGACCCCTCGGCATCACTTTTTAAACACCTGCTTAAACACTTGCTTAGGGTTAGGAAAAACAACAAGGTTGTGTTTAAAATGACTACATTTGGACAAAGAAAATGTAATTTGACGTCAAAGAGTATAGAAGCAAAAGCATGAAACTCTGGTGGGTTTTTTTGACAACAATACTGTTGCCATTTTGGACTGAAAACAGTTTGTGGCCATTGATGTATTGAGCGACATTCGTAAATCAAAGGATATATATATATATATATATATATATATATATATATATATATATATATATATATATATATATATATATATATATATATATATATATATATATATATATATATATATATATATATATATATAAAAATTTCGCAACAGACCGTATATATATATATATATATATATATATATATATATATATATATATATATATATATATATATATATATACATATATATATATAAAAAAAATATATATATATATATATATATATATATATATATATATATATATATATATATATATATATACAGACCGGCAGTAGCTCAGTCTGTAAGGACTTGGGTTAGGACGCGGACGTCACGGGTTCAAGACCCCCATGGACCAAGACCAACTGGTTGCTGGAGAGGTGCCAGTTTACCTCTTGGGCACTGCCGAGGTGCCCCTGAGCAAGGCACCAAACCCCCAACTGCTCTGGGCGCTTGTCAGGAGCAGCCCCCTCACTCTGACATCTCTCCATTGACGCATGTATATGTACTGTGTGTGAAAAACAGAGTGTAAAACTGAATTTCCCCACTGTGGGACTAATAAAGGAATATCATATTTGATTTTTAGGTGAATCAACTTCCTAGTACAAACATAGCCCTCATTCAAGTCAATTCAATCATTATGTCGTAAAAGAGCTGAATCCATATCTGGTATAATGAACAGATGTCAGACCCACGAGACTGCACCGCCCTGCTCGCTCATATGACATATCGAGTCCTGCCAGCTTCCTGCTAGCTGTATGTGGCTGTAGTAATGGATATATTGGCTGTAATTCATCACTATTATTATTTTATAATCCACCCATGACTGTATGCTGTCAGCCTGTATTAACATCTCTGTTCCCAAACAACCGGCTATTTCTATGCTAGCTTTATTTCTATGCTAGCAGCTGTTTTGCAGTTAAATGTTGTGTTTTATAGTGCGACTACTGCCTACATGTGCAGGAGGCAAGCTGTTATTTAAGCACTTTGCATGTGTCCAATGCTGTTTCCTGTTTACACCGGCACGCCTGCCCGGTGTTACGTAAATGGTCATGTGATATGTGTTTTCAGATGTGTTAATAAGGACAAATATTAACTCTGAAACAGCCCTGAAACGCTCATCTGGATGGAGATTAAAAACATTAGTGTGGATGTAGCCTAACTCTCACCAAGAATGCAAAGTGTATTTTCCAAGCTATTGCTTTCACCGGCTGCAAACAAAATCTAGCCTTGCTGATTTATGTAGCTGAGCATTAGCATTAGATCCAGGTTCAGCAGAGGCTAACATAGACACAATACACACAGTATCTGAGTTCTCATTTATTGTGTATTTATTCAATTCAGGAGACAAACAGGCACAAAACATTTTTGTTTTAGATTTTCAATGGATAAACTCACATCCATGCATGTTCCCACTGTTGGTCCTACAGTTTGTACATCCCAAAGCTTGTGGCTCCTTCCCCGTAGTGGACCAGTGTCATGTCATGGACCCAGACACTGAGCTGGTTTCCTCTCTCCAGTGTGGTCACCTCTCCCTGCATGGTTGTGCACAGGCGATGGATCGGTGCAGACCCACTGTTGCTGTCCAGAGAGCAGAAGGACTGCATCACTACAGTCTCCTCTCCCGTCTCATTCCTCCTCAGCTTCACCCTGCTGACCAGCGGGTGCTCAGAGTCGTCCTTGATGAAGGTCACCCTGGAGTAGACGTAGTAGTCACCGGGCTGCAGGATAGTCAGCCAGCTGTGGTGGTAATAGTTGATGCTCCTACGTACTGAGTGCTTCATGTCCCACTGCAGATAGCCAGCAGATTTCTGATCTGGCCCGTGTGATTGTGGCTCAACCACCATGCGTGCCAAGGCCTTGTAGGATGTTTCTGATGAGAGAAAAGGAGCTTTCCCTTCACCTGAGGGAAGCTGTGATGAAAGCATCCTGTGCTTGTGGAAGAGATAGATGAATCCTCCGACTGACAGAAATAAATGCAGCAACACTATGCCAACCAAAAACCGGTGGCGAGACTTGCTGTAGCCTTGAGATGGAAGTGGAGCTGAGATGAGCACCGGGTCGGACATGCTGAGGCACAGAGGCACTGGCACCAGGCTGGTCTGCTGAGTGTTGTTCATGGTGGAAAAGGGGTAGTGAAACCCAGACAGGCCTGGGATCTGTGCTATCCCATGCAATTCATAATCACTGAAATCTCCAAGAAGCAGATCTGTGGCATCTGGAGAGTTCACATGTGCATGTATTTTCTGACATACCTATTTCTACGTCAGTGTGGCAATACTTCTATTTTTAATTAAAAACAAAATCCCAAGATATTTAGTTTATAATGTAGTATGACAAATAGTACCATATTAGTAATTAAAGCAGGTGACATTACACAGGGCACACCCAAAGGCCTATGCATTGTGTGTTCAATGGTATTTTCAAACCAGAAAGCTACAAACAATTAGACCGATGTCTAGATGGGTGAACAGTCAGAGCAAAAATGGATGGAGTTGGATTGTGGGCTGAGACAAGACAGAGGGGGAAAACAATGGTTGAAGTATAAAAGAAATAAATAAAAACGCAAAAAAATCTCTAGATAGGTCATTGAGACAAGAACCATCATAATAATGATAATAGTAACAATTACTGCAGTAATAAAGAAAAACGAATAATAAAAAATAATGATTGTGGATAAAGAAAAGAAAAATTATAGTGATAGATAATAAAATAGATTGTTAAAGGTTTCTACATACCAGCAAAACTAATTCTGTGGCGTCGTCTCTGGATCTGTCTGATGGGGTTAATAACAGGGCTGAAATTGCCTCCAATTATGATTGTTGAGTCGGAGATGCTTTTTAGTGACGAGAAAAAGAGGGTCATTAGCATTAGGGCAAGGGTGACATTACTGCTGTTGATTGAGGTATTGATGATGACATGTCGCCTCTCAGGATCAGTAATAGTGTCTTATGGATTAATGGCCTTCTGTTAATTATTGGAGTTTTTAACTCCTCAGTTTCCGGTTCTGTTCATTGTAGTGCTCACAGTGTATGCTTTTTTAGGTTTTTTGAGGTCTGCATTTTTCTTTTTTGGTTTTAATAGAGTAAAATTTATTTTTCCCCTCGTGGGACTAATAAAGGTAGATCTTCTTCTTCTTCTTCTTCTTATTGTTTGTAATTTGGTAAATTGATTTAAATGCTCTTTGCCTGTGAACTAATCCCACAGATATCTGTCGTTAAAGCGTTAAAGAGTGGGACAGGAGAGGAGATGGTAGTGATGCAGTCATAGTGCCGTCCGGACAGCAGTGGTGGGTGACTTTATGATAATTATGATAATCACAGGCAGTTTATGGAAAGTCGTAGTCAAATCAGCACACTGACGCACCGACAGCTGCGCTTAACTGTGTCATGTTCTGATTTGAGCATATTTTTTATGCTACATGCAGAAGCGGTGAGGGTTTCTGGACAATATTTGTTATGTTTTGTGTTGTTAATTGATTTCCAGTATTAAATACATAAAGCAGAATATCTGTCCACTCCCATATTGATAAAAGTATTGAATACAAATCTCCCTTTAAGGTGCATTTTGAAAAGATAAAAAAAATGTGTGATTAATTTGCTATTAATCATGATTAACTATGGACACTCATGCGATTGATTACGATTAAATATTTTTAATTGATTGACAGCCCCAGTACAAATAAATATATTAGATATCATCATAATATTATTCAAAATTAGAATAGAATAAAACGATGTGTGCAGATCATATGCAGAATCAATGATTGTCACTGTTCAACTGCTGTTAAACATGGAGGTAGAACCAGGTGCAAACAATAAAAACATCATAGAAAGTTTGCAAAAGAGCAAATTTCAAAGGAAAGGGGTCATGATTAGACTTAGAAACAGCATCACCTTTAATAATGTACAAAAATATATAATCCAAGAACAAAAAAGTAAAAATAAACAAAGAAAAATAATATTTTAATTACATTTAAATATAAATTCAAAAATTTTAATAAGTCTATGGGTTGATTTTTGCTTATTTCCTTTTAAAAGCTGCTCTATGTGCCCATTTCTATGCCAGTGCTTGATTTGTATGACTTGTTTGCACCTGATGCTACCTTCCTGTTTGGCTGAACTCTGACAACCACGGAGATTTAGCAACCTCTATCCAGGACTGAAAGAAAAACAAAAGACAAGGTCTGTTTTTCAAAGTTTAACTGGAAATTATTATTATTTTTCTTTCCAGGATGACCCTGCCTCTAAGGAATCCAAATTAACATTGTTACGCTTGATGTTTTTACAGCTCCTCAGAACGTATCTCCTGCAGTGACATTTCCTCTCTTGCATATTTCGGCCTGTCCGTTACATTGCGTCTGTCACAGGTTACCGCAGTCTGTTTTCTCGGTCTGGTCCCTTGCCTCCACTCTCCTCCCTCCCTGACCCCTCACTAAGGCTGTGTGTGGCATGTGGTTTGGATTCCTGCCCACGGACTATTCACTGTGGGAGAACAAGGCCCCCCAGTGTGCTCTGTTTTCCACATTCCTCGGTCCTGACATCAGCCCGGCTGCAGGAAGGACGCTGCCTCAATAGCGAAACGGCTGTGTGCGGGAAGAGGCCCCCTCCTGAACCTGGCAGTCTGGCTGGCGGACCCCGGCAGGGTGGGGGGCCCCCACCATCTCTGACAGCACAAGCCCCCACAACAATGCAATCAAAGGGATGCTTTACATACCACATGTTGTTTTGCAGCATAAATTAGATGGAGATGGTTAAGATGGATTATCCCCACATAGACGGGCCATATGGAAATTTAGGTCACACGCTGAATGTAAATATTATGCTTTGCAAAATTGCAGCATGAAGGCAACTGACGAAGAACGGCTTGTTTAGTTTTTTGAAGTATTTTTGTCCTGTGTAAACTTTGTAGTCATCTGTTAGCATATTAATTCACGGTGAAGTGTGTGTTAGTACTGGTCTCTAAATATCAAGCTGTAGGCTACATATCAAGTTTTTACTTCCAGAGTTACGTGAATTAATAATGGAAAAATGTTTCTATCTTGGGTTTGACTAGTCTGTATCTCTATACAGGCTGGTCTGATACACTGTTCGTAGTAATGCACTGTAATTTGTACATACTATATATCCCACAAAATCAGTTTGTGTGTAGTCCATGTAATTGTGAACCAGGAAATATAAAAACACTGGATTTTTGCCCAGGAGACCAGTGAAACCAGAAGTTAATGTTGATTTATTTGTCACATAACTTCCATAAGTAATACCACTTCTGGAGTTATTTTAAATCAAACCATCATCTTTTCCTAAACCTAAACCAAACCTGTCCGGTCCTAACCAAGTCAAAGGCTAAAACCTAGCGATGTTGTTTCCTGTGAAGACGGACGTTTATTTTGAAATGCATATAAAGACTGGAAATTGACACTTTGACATTTGTGGGAAAATAAATTGAGGAGTAACTTTTTTTAAGATATAAAAATGCTTTGCTCTATAATACATATAACTCTGCATGCTAATATGCTCGCAGTGACATGCTAGCAGGATTAGCAGGTGTAATGTCAGGCTGTTCTCGCACAGTACACTGTTGATAGCTATATCCAGTAAAATAATGCACTGTTACTTGTATATAACCTAAGAAATTAATTCATATGTAATCGGGAACCAGGAAGGAGCAGCAAACGCAGCGTATAGGGAGGAGGTCGGGTTGGACCAGACTTTCCCCCAGGAGACCGGAGTTTGTGTCCTAATGGTATTACAGTTCATCATGAAGGAAAGATGATTTTTTTTGTACCAAAATTCATGGCAATCCACCCAACAGAGGTCTATTATTAACTACTATTAACACAACATCTATTGTTCGTCGTGTTGTGTGTTCAGAGATGGTGTTCAGCATTCCTTGGTTGTAACGAGTGGTTATTTGACTTTCTGTTGCCTTTCTATCATCTCCAACCAGTCTACCCATTCTCTGACCTCTCACATCAACAAGGCATTTTCATCCACACAACTGCCGCTCACTGGATATTTTATCTTTATTTGACCATCTCTGTGAACACTAGAGATGATTGTTCGTGAAAATCCCAGCAGATCAGCAGTTTTTGAAATACTCAGACCAGCCCGTCTGGCAGCAACAACCATGCCACGTTCAAAGTCACTGAAATCCCCTTTCTTCAACATTCTGATGCTCGGTTTGAACTTCAGCTAGTTGTCTTGACCACGTCTACATGTCTAAATGCATTGAGTTGCAGCCACGTGATTGGCTGATAAGCTATTTGTGTTAACAAGTAATTGAAAAGTAGTACCCAATTATGTGGCTGGTGAGTGTATAATGACAGGGAGTAGAGCTCAGGTATTTGACCCTTTAACACCCACTCATCTTTTGGGCTTGATTCATCTAAACTAAAATTAACTATTGATGACACTTGTCCTGAATTCAGTCATAATGTTTTTTAAGGATTTATTCAACCGCTACATCATATCTGCCATGCTGAGTGTGTCCAGTGGTTGTGTGTATGCAGACGTAGTTTAGAGCGTCACCACTAATCAAAGAAACTTCTTATGTTTCTTCGAAGCAACTGATTTGATTAGTGTCTAAGATAAGATATTTCTTTATTAGTGTCACAGTGGGGAAATTTGCGGTGCACAGCAGCAAAATGGATAGTACTAACACAAGAAGCTAAACAAAAGTAGACAAACATAAAATATGAACAATTTAGATAGAAGGAAATATAAAAAATAGGAACAGTAAATACAGTATTGATAATAAACAGACTATTAACACAATTTAATTCTTCTAATGTGGATTTATCTTTTGCACGAAACTCATTTTCCCTTATTAGGTTATCTGTTGTAAATTTCTCCACTGTGGGACTAATAAAGGAATGTCTTATCTTATCTTATCTTATCTGTGTGCTAGCTGAATGACATTCAGTTTGGCATGGATAAGACTGGATTGGGCTGGTTAGGAGTTCAAGATTAAATACTGTTTATTCGTCAGTACATAAAGAACAAAACATGATGAACTCCAGCCCATGAAACAATAAGTCAGGGTTATGGAGACATTCAACAGATCTCTCTTTATTAAGTTAGAAAATATATGCTCATGTTTGGACATAAAGCTGATGCCGTCTTCAGTTTCTGGTTTCTGGCCTGTTGTTAGTTTTATCCTGCATTTTTTCCCCATGCAGTCATTCGAGGAGGTATTCAGGCTCATGGCCGTGCATTCACCTCCAGATGCAGCCTTGTGTCGGGTTTCCCGTAAGCAGAAGGCAAGGCCAAGTGTGTGTGTGTGTGTGTGTGTGTGTGTGTGTGTGTGTGTGTGTGTGTGTGTGGTTGCTGCGTGGGAGGGCGAGTGGGTTGGTGTGGGGTTGGGGGAGCACAGAGAGGAGGGGGAATAAGAGCTGAGGAGAGGAGGCGTGGAAGCGTGGGAGGAGGTTACATCAAAGACGAGGGGAAATCGGATCCCCTCGTTCAGACAAAGCAAGCCGCAGGAATCTGAGACAAAGGAAATGCGATCCACCACGTGACCCTGAACGCCACGCATGCCTCCCCTGTCTGGCTCCATTCAGCTTTTCACTCATTCAGACTTTGTCAGGCCCCGGTGCCACGACAGGCACTTGGACCTCTTAATTTAAAACAGTAGTTTGTGGTTTGAGTGTTTTTTTTGTATTTCTATCTTTGTATGGTTGAGTTAGTTAAAGTCTGTTTGGTTCCTTTTTTTTAATATACTGGGGCTGTTTGTGGTTTCTATTTTTAGTTATTTGAGGGACACCACCCATTCTTTGACACCTACATGTCTTTTTATTATTTTATTGGCCGAGTAAAATCACAAACAGAGAGGAAAATTTCAGAAAAGTCACTTAAGACGTATATAGGGGGGACTGTAAGTATTGCAGACAATTTATTTGTTTAGTAAAATTCATGGTCACATCACAGTTATATGAAGAAACAAATCAGACTACCACTCTTATCGCTCTACACTATCGCCACTATTGTAGTCTGCATGCTGCTATTTTTCAAATTTTAATTTGTTTTTGTCATTTTGACCACCATTTACAATTTGTGGCCTCGTTTCCATGTTTTGATTCATTTGCGCACATTTTAAGTAATGAAATCATTTTGGCATTGCACAAGGTCAAGTCATTCATTCCAGCCTCTGCCTGCTTACAGCATGTGTCCTTGGTTGTACTCTAGATAGAGATATCGAGACATGTCGGCAACACTTGCTTTGCAGTACATCCGGTCATGTCTTTCCCGGTTGATTTAGGCCTATAGAGGTGCAGTTCACTTCATGCTTCAAGGAGAACGGCTGCTCTGTTGTGCTGGCTCTCTGTATATAGTCAACACTTATCCGACGTGCATGATTTAATTAAATTGAGGCCACTCAATATCTCATGTGCACGGATTACTAAACGGTGGCCTTGATTTATTTTATTAATTTATTTTTCTCTCTATGGCCACTGCCAAGGCTCTGTAAGAAAGATTCCTTTCAAGATATAAACTTGTGATTTTTGCCTCCTGTGGACTCACAACATTGTTAAATGCTCCTATTGAACTTTCTATTTTATTACATGAGAAAAAATACAGCACCTCACAAAGACCCAATTTTGGCTTGATACTTTCTCTAATGTAATAAGATCATTTTAAAGTACGGCTGCCAATTGATTAAATTGTTTAATCACAATTAACTGCAAATTAATTGCACATTTTTTGAAAATGTACCTTAAAGTTTCAAGTATTTAATACTCTTATCAACATGGCAATGGACAAATATGCGGTTTTATGCAAATGTATGTATATATTTATTACTTGAAATCAATTAACAACACAAAACAATGACAAATATTGTTCAGAAACTCTCACAGGTACTGCATTTAGCATAAAAAATATGCTCAAGTGACTTGACTATGACTTGCCTCAGGCTACATGTGATTATCTTAAAGTGGGCATGTCTGTAAAGGGGAGACTGGTGGCTACCCACAGAACCCATTTACATTCACATATCTGGAGGTCAGAGGTCAGGGGACCCCTTTGAAAATGGACATGCCAGTTCCTCGCCAAAGTTTAGCACAAGTTTGGAGCGTTATTTAACCTTGTTTGCAACATGCTAGTATAAAATGGTTGGTACCGATGGATTCTTTAGGTTTTCTAGTTTCATTTGATGCCTGTATCTTCACTCTAGTTTTACACTGAACGTGTCAATGCATTATAAAGTTAGTGCCATTAAAATTAATTTGTATTGACGCGTTATCACAATAACTTATTTTAAAGGAATCATTCAACCATCCTTGAGAGACATAAATCACAATATTATGAATCATACTTTTTTGGACCCAGCACTTAGATAAGAAAGATGTGTGTCAACATTGTGTCTTTTACAAAAAAGTTGTTTTTTTTCTGCATTAGAGAAGGAGAAAAAAATTTCATGTTCTTACATTTTTAACCACTAAACAAGGCAAATATTTCACACTATTTTCATCGACATTAACAATGTTTTTTTTGTAAAATTGTTTTAATTATTTCATACAAATGGCCTGAAGAAGATGTCTTAACACTGATGTCTTAGGACACGCAGCTGTTGTTGGTGAGTTGTAGAGAACTGAGTCGTTCTCAGCAGACGTCTCTGTTAAAGCTGAAATGACAATTACACCTTTGTTTGGACATTAAAAACCAACCGGGTTGGTAAACATGCTTTATGCTGGTAATCCATTAAGTCCAAGTCACATGATTTCTGAGCACTGCAGTCCTTAAATTTGAAACAGTTCCCAGTTGAATCCAGCTGGTTCCACCAATCTGAGAAATTGACAAAACAGCAATAAGGCCTGTTCACACCACCACTTAAAATCAATTCATTTTGATAGAACCACGGCGATCAGTGGATTTGCCCATGGGGATGGGGTAACTCCATGTGAATCTTTGCATTTCAACTTTGGTGAACTTTGACACATAAATTTGTGCTGGTGACCAACAACAAACGGACTCAACGGGGCTGACCTTTGAGGGATCGGAGAGTCCAAAATGGAAGAAGCTGTCATTCTAGCTGTGACGCACCATGAAGTTATATTAAACCTGCTGTAGAACAAACTGTCCCATTAAAAAGACGCAGATTGTAGACGACTAGTAGACGGATTAATGGTACAATTACTGTATGTCTTGTAAATAAGCCTCTCAACTCCTTTGCTGGAGCAAATTTTCGATTTGATTTTTGTAAAACTGACAATATTTGAAATTGGCTCTGGTCCTGTCTAGTTTATAGTGCCGGTTAGAATCATAGCTAGGCTAGTGTTAGCTTTTAGCAGACAACTGGAATACCTGGAAGGGTATAGCCAATCAGAGGTAGAGTAGGTACGAGTCTTCCCACAAGTCCCCATCGACGCCCCAGTGGCCACTTGCGGTATTGCAGCAAAAAATCCCCCTATAAAGCAGTTTCCCCATAGACCACCTTAAACTGCAAACAAGGTTATAAAATTATGACTCTTTCTATTATGATTTTTTTTTATTCGTGGATGATTTCTATTCATAAAACTTACTTTGTGCAGAGAAAAGCCATTTAAAAACTGGTGTCGTCATCACAATGTAAAGTCTATGGTGCTTGTGGGGGCTGAGCAGGTTCTGTCTTGTGGTCTGGTTGTTTAACCATGGTGACATCATGCAGTGAGCCTTGACACACCACTCAGGCTCCTTTGTAATGCGGTAAAACACAGGGAAAGAGGAGGGTGACAAAGTGAAACATCATCAAGAACATTATTTGCCTCAACATGTCCAACTGAGTGTGTTCCTCCATGATGCTTATCACCTTTACATGTCAGGCTCACGCCCTCACCAGAGGGACTGCTAATGTGTTTACAGGTGCTTGAGTAATGCAAGAATTTTTTCCCCATCATCAAATGTCTGGAAGCTCCTGTTGTCATTCTGCTCGTGGGTTTACAGTCATTGTTTTCAACTGTCCAACTCAAAACACCTCAGAGACAAAATACTGGGTTAGCAACCCCCCCAGTGAGCTACCTCCACGTCTGTGAAGTGAAGCCTGAAGTGCCTTAAACTTGCATTCTCCCTAACAGCCAGCAGGTGGCGACTCCTCTGGTCATTAAAAGAAGTCTTATTGTCTCGAAGTCTATGAGAAACTGAGCCTACTTCTCTCTTCAGCCTTCTCACATGAGTTTATGGACTCAATCGCTAGTTTCAAGACTTCGCCAATACAACTTTCACCCTTTCGCAGTGCGTTTTCAGTTCATGACACGGTTTTGGTTGCCTGAAAACGCCTTAGTCAGTGTTGGCAATGACCTAAATGCCAAACTCAAGGCTTCAAAATGGCAAGTCAACAAACCAATGGGTGACGCCACTGTGACTACATCCATTTGTCATATACAGTCTATGGTTCCCCATCTTTTATGACCTTTCATGGCTTTGCTCATTGAAATTTAAAAGGGTTTCGCCACTAAATGTATATCAACGGTGGCTGTAAAAACTTCCCCAGCCAGCCCGTCAACATTATTTCCTTCTCAGTGCGTCACATTCTGATCAACCAACACCTTTTAATGTGGCTTGTCATTTAATTTGTCATCCATTAAAGGATTCATATTATAAACGACATCCTGATTGCATCAGCTTGAACCTAATTGGTTGCAGCTGCCACACCTCACAGGTGTGGTACAGATACAGGTGTGACCACCCCGTACACTGATGCTGGGTGTGATTAGAACACACTGTAAACTTAAAGCCAGTACAGGTAACTGAAACAATGCTGCTCTATTCATGGTTGCAGAGCTGCTTTTTTTTTACTGCAATACATTTTCCTGACAGCTAGTGTTAGTAGTTACTTAGCAGATTAATATTTTGCATATATAATATAATGCATTTAACTACCCATTATGTTAATATTATTATTTTGCTTTGACACAGTGAATCCTTTCTGGTTTTATACTTGGACAATGTATTAGTTAGTTAGTGGGTATTTTTAAATAGTCACAGGGAAACATATTTTTTGGAGTGAAATTAATTAAAACAGATAATGTAAAACTGATGAAATAAAAATCAAAACAAGAAATATTAATGCAGAAATTGCAATGAACCTATTGTACAGATAAGAAATAAATATCTGAAGTTGATGTGTAAAATCATATGACACTGATGATCAAACTGTGTCCTAAAATTGTCCATGTCACCTCCAAAATCATAAAGAAGGTTTTAAAGCCTGCGAGGAGATAAGATAAGTTTTATTTGTTTGTACTAAAACTGTTCCAGTGAGACTGAGTCGGCTCTTATCCTTATATAGCAGTTCTGGGGGCGTAAACTATAGTTATCAGACATATTTGAGATAATAAATGCTGAGAAAGTCTTTGTAGATTATTGTGTACTGCTGAGTGAATTATGGTCCAGCCAGCCCTATCATACAGTACACAGTGATACGATCAATAAACCTCAAAGCACCTTGGCAAACAAAGTCTAAAGGAGTAGGCTTTGAGAGGAGTAATCAACTCCACCTTCACCAACTACAATACTAAAATGCTGCTTACGTGTCAAAGTACGTCATAATTCGCAAGTATTACATTTCACATGAAACAGTGCTCTAAAAGATGCCACTCTGCAGAATGAGTACTTTTAGGTTTTACTGGTAAGACTTCTGTACTTTACTTCAGTGGAGGTTTGCATGCAGGACTTACTTGTAACTGAGTATTTTTATGTCGTGGTATTGCTTTTACTTCAACTTGCATTACTATACTGAACAAATATATAAATGCAACTGTTGTTTTTGTTCCCATTTTTTATGCGCTGAAGTCTAAAAGTTTTTCCTTGTACACAAAAGGCCTATTTCTCTCAAACACTACAAATGTGTCTAAATCTGTGTTAGTGAGCACTTCTCCTTTGCTGAAATAATCCATCCACCTCACAGGTGTGGCATATCGGGATGCTGATCAGACAGCAGGATTATTGCGCTTTAGACTGGTTTCAGTAAACATCCACCCTAAAATGTGTGGTTTTATCACAGCACGATGCCACAGATGTCTCCGGTTTTGAGGGAGCGTCAGCAGGAATGTCCACCAGAGCTGTTGCCCGTGAACTGAATGTTCATTTCTCTACCATAAGCCATCTAGAAGGCGTTTCAGAGAACTTGGCAGTACATCCAACCGGCCTCACAACCTCAGACCACGTGTAACCACACCAGCCCAGGACCTCCACATCCAGCATCTTCACCTGCAAGATGGTCTGAGACCAGCCACCCAGACAGCTGATGCAACAATCGGTTTGCATAACCAAAGAATTTCTGCACAAACTGTCAGAAACCATCTCAGGGAAGCTCAGCTGCATGCTCGTCGTCCTCACCGGGGTCTGACTGCAGTTGTAACTGACTTGAGTGGGCAAATGCTCACCTTCAGTGGAAGATGGCTGATAGCATGTATGGCGTCATGTGGGTGAGCGGTTTGCTGACTGTGAATGGAGTGGCCATGGTGGTGGTGGGGTTATGGTCTGGGCAGGCGTATGTTATAGACAATGAACACTGGTGCATTTTATTGATGGCGTTTTGAATGCACAGAGATACTGACGAGATCCTGAGGCCCATTGTTGTGCCGTTCATCCATCGCCATCACCTCATGTTGCAACATGATAATGAATGACTCCATGTTGAAGGATCTGTACTCAGTCCTGGAAGCTCATAACATCCCGGTTCTTGCATGGCCTGCATACTCACCAGGTATGTCACCCATTGAGCATGTTTGGGATGCTCTGGATCGGCGTATACAGCATCGTGTTCACTTCCTGCCGATATCCAGCAACTTCACACAGCCGTTGAAGAGGAGTGGACCAGCATTCAGCAGGCCACAATGAACAACCTGATCAGCTCTATGTGAAGGAGATGTGTTGCACTGTGTGAGGTTAATGGTGGTCACACCAGATACTGACTGGTTTTCTGACCCCGCCTGTTCAGTGCCTAATACTGTAAATGTCTCAGATAAAACTGCACATTTTAGAGAGGACTTTTATTGTGGCTAGTCTATGACACACCTGTGTAATAATCCTGCTGTCTAATCAGGATCTTGATATGCCACACCTGTGAGGTGGATAGATTATTTCGGCAAAGGAGAAGTGCTCACTAACACAGATTTAGACAAATTGTGAACAATAGTTGAGAGAAACAGGCCTTTGTGTACATAGAAAAAGTCTTAGGTCTTTGACTTCAATGAGAGCAAAAACAAAAGTGTTGCGTTTATATTTTTGTTCAGTGTGGATATGTTTTGTCCACTAAGGGGCAGTACAACATGCTGTAAACACAATATGGGGAACTTTTTAGCAAACAGTGGCTTTTTTACACATTCAGCAGCAACGTTAGCGTTCATCTGGAGTCATGTTTGTGTCCACCTGATCAATGTAAGTCTAACATTCGCTCCTTTTAGCTCCGTGTTCTACAGTGTGAGAGAAAATAAATGAGTAAAAATCAAGGCCATGATTTATTAATTTGTGTGCACCAGACACAAGCAGGTGGCGGCTGGAATGAATTATTTGGTCTGAAGTAGGATTGTCACAGTAGTACTTACATTACTTACGCACTGCCCCCACCGTCATAGTTCATTTTCATTATCATTATCATGTTATCGATACATATTTGGACGACGGACGCTACAAAGGTGAAAGCGTCTGTCAGATTGCACACACGGGATGACAGAGAGCTGACCGACAAGATGACGGTGGAGGATTTGGCGTCAAAGCAAAAAGCAAAAACACCTATTTGGCGATATTTCGGTTTTAAGGGAACCGTAACGTTAATGAGACGATCACCATGAAGAGGTCGGAGCGGTCACAGCTGGTGTGGGCAGCACCGTGACGCCTGCTGGAAACCTGCGGCCCTGCAACGAAAGCTTGACTGTAACATTAAAGACCAAAGTAAGCACTCTACATATATTGTGCGGCACCTTGTAAAATGTCGAGTGTAAACGTTAACATCGGTTTTGTCATCAACCGGTGGGAAAATTTCCCCACCGTGAAGTCACTAGCCTTGAGCATTTCCCAAATTATGTCATTATTTAATAAGAGCACATTAATTAATCACAACATGAGAACAATGCTATTACATTTAGTATAATGATAATAATTATGGTATATCTTGTGAGCACACGCTCTAATGCCTTGGCCTAGATTTCCTTTTTTTTCTCTCCGTGGCCACTCCTGGGCTCTGTAGTTTTCCTCTCCACTAACTCCAAAGAAACATATCTCACTCTTTAGCTGCTGGATGCTGTACTTCATGACTAGCTTTGGTGCTTTGGTTGCTGACAATAAAACCACAACAATGACCTAAAAGATGCTAAACAGGAACTGCAAAGCTGAGTGCTAATTGTCTGTGACTTTGTCACCATGAGAAACCTCTTTCACATTAGCTGTTTGAGTCATTGTCAATATAAACATATTTATCACAGTATAGCAGCGTTTTAGTAATATACTGTATCCTGTTCCACCACTTCAACTAAAATTCTGTCTCACAAAGACCTTGACCTTTGACCTTTAAGCCCTATAACCCTACCTTATCATCAGCTAACTGCTTCAACTATGCTATAATAAAGTTTGACCTTTGCCACATGTGACCTTCATCTAATTGGTTTATAACCTGATATGCTAAACGAGTGGACGCCAAACCAGCACTTTTCTCAGTACTAAACGTCCTTATATTTAAATCCCCGTCTAATTGTGAGTGAGCAAGCAGAAAACTCCCTCGCACCCATGACTGTGCAGCTGCGTGACTGCCCATTATCACGGTTCTTTGGCAGACAGGTTGAGGGCCAACACCTTGTTGGTGAGACTCACCACAGACAGGTTCAGGCCAGCTCTGAGGCTGAACTGGTCTTCGTACAGTCTGACGCAGTGGAATGTCTCTCATGTGGTCTGTTTGATATTCACTCAGTGTTTTGGTGCCAAGCGGGATGAAACCTTCTCCACTGGTAACAGCATAAACACAAAGTGAAGTCAGTGAAGGACAGCGCTTGTGTTTGCTGTCAACACGGGCTAAAGTACTGCTGCTGTGATCACACACACACACACACACACACACACACACACACACACACACACACACACAAAAGGGGAAGCAGGAGAATGGGCTGCATTCTTTACTAGACAAAGGCCTTTTGTCTGCCGCTTTGGAAAATGTCACCCGAAACACTTGGTTTGCCCCCTCTAGTGGTGGACAAACCCACATGATGACGAATTTTACAGGAATTCCATCTATGCGTTTCCTCTTTTCAGTGAATGAGGAAGCAGGTAGTTTGACATTTGGTTTCCAGTCTGGAGGTGTTCATGAGAGGAAACATTGTGGATGTTTTGAGGTACAAGGAAAGAAATGTGATCTTTCGTCACTAAAAGGGGATAAAAACAGTCCTTGCTGCATTTGTTTGGTCCCCAGAGGTTCTTGTGTTTGAAACACAGGGGAGAGCTCCACAGACTTCCTGTTGAACTGAGCGAACCTTGCCCCTCCTCTCAAATTCAAATTTGAATTTGCTTTAGTGGCATGACCATAAAACAGAAAGTACAGCCCAGAGTAAAGTATACTTTACTTAGATTTTAAGTGCACCTTATAGTGTGAAAAATACGGTAAGTAAATACAGTACAAAGTAAGTTAAGGTTTATTAGGTGTGTTGAATTTAAATGCCAGAATGGTATAAATAATAAGAATATATGTCTTGAAATGTGCAGTTTAAATGCAGTGTATTGCACCGCTGAATCATTGCACAAATGATTGTACCACTGAGTTCAGTCTGTATTATTTATCACAGCTGATGGGTGAAAAAAGTCCAGGAATATTGAATACATAAAGAATAAATATCATAAGCTGAGATGATTTTGCAGAGCCAGGCTAGCTGTTTCCCCCCGTTTCCAGTCTTTGTGCTAAGCTAAGCTAATGGCTGCTTTATTTACTGTACCTATCCAACCCTTGGCAACAACACAAATAAATGTGTTTCCTAAAATGCTGGACTGTCCCCAACTGAACGTAATGCTTACTAGCGTCTTTAAAAGCACAAGTGCGGTGTTGTTTCACAGGCGTCCTCTCAGGCTGTGACTTGCTTCTGGTAACAAAAACTCTGCGAACATCTTTCTACAAGCTGCAGAGCAGCAGGAAGTGGTGGCTCAGTCTCAGCAGAGCTGTGTGCTTTTCTATTTTGCAACATTTGTCTGTGTTGGCCAGTCATGATGTCCAGATTGTGGTTACTCAGACTGTATTCAGTTCATGTGTTCATCCGTCAGATAATCAGTCTCTACACAGCCAAACAGCACAGAAGTTTACGTTCAGTCTTAGTAGTCGGGACCCAGTGGTTACTTATTACTAACTGATTGGTTGGTCCAGAGCCTCATGCCAGTATATCTGTCCATCTGTCTCCCTCCGTCTCACTCTTTCTCTCTTGATCTTACTCACTCTTTCTTTGTCGGATCACTAAACTGGCTCACACTTCCCCCTCCCTTTCTGGTGACTTAGTCATTTAACTGGAAACACCCACGCACAACACATGCACAACACATGCACACACACACACACACACACACACACACACACACACACACACACACACACACACACAATACTTATTTTCTGGTTCAAAATCCTGGTGTAAAAGTGACTTCTACAAAGTTTAAGTACTTTTGAAATAGTAAGACAAACCGTGATACAGTGAAAAAACATGATAAATTCAGAAATTTTAAGATCGGCTTCGAGTCAAACTGAAATTGATAGTGGAAAGAAGCTGACCTTGATGGGGAACAACATATTTCATCACAATATCACTTTGATAACACCACCATTATAAAACAATGAAGATTTCATTGACAATAAAGTTCAAAACATTTCAGGTTTTATTGTCTCTTCATAGAATATTATACATTGAAACTATTAATGATTTCTTACTATATAGTATTATTACTATTTATATTGATGAGCAATAATCTTTTAATGTTAAATGAGGACAAAACAGAAATTCTCTTAGTTGGCCCAAAAGAGAAAAGCTGTCCAGTAATCTGGGGAAATTAGCTCCATTGATTAGATCTGAGGTCACTAGTCTTGGCCTTGTATTAGATTCAGATCTCAGCTTCAAGTCCCACATCAATAAGGTGATGAAGACATCATTCTTCCACCTGAGAAACAAAGCTTAGTATGACCGTTTTTAAATCAAAACGATGCTGAAGAACTAATACATGCCTTCATCTCAAGCAGGCCTGACTACTGTAATGTACTTTATACTTATTCAAAACTCTGCTGCTCGGCTGTGAACCAGAACCAGGAAGAGAGAGCACATTAGTCCAGTTTTAGCTTCACTACGTTGGCTTCTGGTAGCATCTAGGATTGACTGCAGAGTCCTGGTCCTTGTATACAAGGCTCTCCATGGACTAGGACCGACTGACACCGCCGACTCCCTCACTGACGATCTGCCTCCAAGAACACTTCATCATCTGCTGCTGGTCTACTGGAGGACGCAGCATTTGTTACTGACTTTTAATTAGCTCTTAGTTTTAGCACTTCTTAGCTGTGTTGCACTAATTATTTTACATATTTTATTTCATTTATATGTATGCATTTAACTCTTATTTAGTTTTAACACTGCTGTGCAGCACTATTGATTTTATATGTATTTTACGTAAAATCTACTGTTTTATTTTTACCTCTTGTTTTTTAATGCTCTTTATTGGGAAGCAAAGTCTATTATTGTTATATTATTATTATTATTATTATTATTATTATTATTATTATTATTATTATTATTATTATTTAACCTCTTAGATGCACAGATTGTAGTTTAGTACATTTTTATACACCAGGCTTTGTTCAGAGCCTCACTCTGTATTAAACTGTAGGTCTGCCTGTTTCTCTCAGTGTAAATGTCATTTAGTTGGGGGAGGTGTTGTCAAGCAGATACAGAAAACAATGTTGTCATACAGTTTCGCAAAACTTCTGCTGAAATTTGAGGCGAAATCAAGGTCAGTTCACCCAAATCACACACACACACACACACACACACACACACACACACACACACACACACACACACACACACACAATTATTTTTCACTCAGAAATGCAAATCGTTTTGGTTTTATTTTCAGAGAAATTTTCTTTCTGCCTCCAAACCAATACAGCTGAGGTGAACAGAGGTTCATTTATGCTGCTCAAAGCAAGGGGAAAAAAATGTAAAAAAACTCAACATGTTTTTCCAGAAACATATTTGTAGTTATTGTGGATAATGCCAACACGTAACTGTTTTCTTAATGTTCATTTTGAAATACTCAAAGCTACGTGCCCTGCGATGGAGTGGTGACCTCTCCAGGGTGAACCCCGCCTTCGCCCAATAAAAACTGAACGTTAAAAAATGTTACACAAAATGTATCCTCCCTTTTTTGTTTGTTTTTCTCTGAATGTCCAGCATCATGTGTCAATTTACGCTCATTACATGGATACAGTCTTTTCAAAATAAACTTCTGTCTTCACAGGAAGCTACTTGGTTAGGTTTACACAATAAAATGACTTAGTTAGGCTTTGGAAAATATTGTGGTTTGGCTTAAAACAACCCGAGAAGTGGTGTTAATTAAGTATATAATCTAATTTGGCGTTTGGTTTCGGGACACATTTTTGACCCAACCATTCATCCCTACCTCCTCCCTGCTCGGCTTTTGCCGCTCTGATTCATGATTATGTGAATTACACCCAATTTAATTTCATGGGATATATACAAATTGTGCACTACTTTTCGCTATGAACCGTGATCCTAACTTGGAGGCCACAGCATATAATCCACATCATATTTAAACCCTTTGTCTCTTTGGTCCATTATGTTTCTCCCTCGTTTCTTTCATAATTTTCCTGAGCTGTAATCTGAAGCACATGTTTTGGGTGAAGCAGCCCTTTAAAAATGCCATTCACATGCTGCAGCCAGGTGCAATAGATCACATCGCGGCGTGCGGAGGAATGTGCAGACTTGCAATAACAGTGACACTGAACACATTAAGTAAATGCTTGTATGACAAAATAAAAGGTGCAAGCAGTGTGAGAACTACGGGATTATTCGGATCACACCCGCTGCTGGGAAATGAAAAGCAGATGAATGCTGAACGCGTTTTGTTTGTTGTTGGTATCTCTATGGTGAGAACAGAATGCAGTCAGGTAGCATGTATGTGAGGCTGCGGCCCCACCAAGGTGAACAACATGTGAAGCATGTGTCAAGATGAATGGTATTCTGTCTTATGTAATGCGGTTTAGGGTTTGGTCTGGGCGTAAACTCACTAGTCTGCACCCAAGTTTACATTTGTCTCTCTAAACATTTTATCAATACACATATGTCTCTATTATACTAAATTGAACTTATGTTGCTGAACTGAATCAGTACCACTGTAGAAACCAATACAATAATGTTTTTTCAACAAAATGACACAATCATTCCTCCAATAATGAGCTCACTATTGCTCATTGCATGTCTTGTTTTTCTCATGCAGCCCTTCGGCTCATTTGCAGCCAAACACTGGAGGGTATTGTACAGTCAAAACACAGGGTTGCCTGTTTGAAGGCAATGATTTCATAAGACCTCCAGAGCTGCTGCGCTTACATCGCTGGTGTCTATTTGCTGCCATCTAGTGGCGGTAGAGGAGTGTAGTCGTGTTCAGTCTGGTTCAACAAAACATTTAGAAAGTGCAGAAAATGATTCAAACATGAGTAAGATGATGTAATAAACAATGTATTGATAATTCAAATTAAGTAAGAACAGCCTATAAAAATCCCCTCTCTTTGTGCACTTATTGAAAGGTTATTCAGGCAAATCAGGGAAAGTACAGTCAAGGTTTGCTGAAGTAAAAGTCAGTCATCCCCCTTCCTTAAACGACAAACTGGGAATTACTGTAAGTAATAGTGTTACTATAATATGGTGAGACTAAGAGGAATAAAAGATTTCACATTTAGTAACTAAAGGTCAGTGACGTGTGAGTGAGGAAACCACCGGATTGTTTAGGTCACTAATTTTATATTTTATAGGGTTTTTTTCTGGTTTTATTTTCCGTCTTAATACTTTTAATATGTTTTTATGTTCATTTCCCTGTGAAGCACTTCATGTAATGTCTCTGTTGTCAAGCAGGTTGATTATTATTATTGTTGTTATTATTATCATTAATCAATATTAAGAAAACTAAATTGATGTTTTTTTGGAAATCCAAAAAAAAATTAATGGAGATATTGAATTAAAGATTTGTGATGGTTGAAATTGAAAGAGATTTTAAGACCAGATTCCTCGGGGTTGTGACTGATCATAAACTCACATGGAAACAACATATTGACTATAATTAAAGGTAAGTAAAGGTAAAGTCAGCATTAATCCTGTATAAATCTGGGGATATATTAACTCATAAGGCCTTGAATGTAATTTATTGTTCACTTATACTTCCTTATATTTCTTACTGTGTGGAACTGTGGGGGTCGGCTTTTAAAATCGACTATAAATTCAATCATATTACTACAAAAATGAGTCGTACGTATTATAAATAAAGCTGATTACTGTGATCACACTAATCCACTGTTTATTAGTTCCCATGCTATGAATTTAACGATTCGGTTTATTATAAAATAATACAAATTATGTTCAGAGCCAAATCGAAGCCACTCCCACATGGTGTACAAAGGTTTTATTTTTTTTACTACATGAGAGCAAATATGACCTGAGAGGTATTTATAAGTTTACTGTACAACGGAGATGTATTTCTGTTGTTGGGTGCTAATATAAATTTAAGAACGTGTTATTCGCTTTTGGTTTTCAAAGGAATGGTTTCAAAATATTTTTGAGGGTTACAAGTGTGAATATTTCATTTTTGTTTGTTTTTTATTTCTTGAGGGAAGCTTAATTTGATAAGAATCTAGGTTAAATAGGCATCTCTAAGCATTTTTCTTCTTTTCACTACTTAATACAAAGATTGTTGACTTACTGATTGTACTGCTCGTATTATGTGTGATGACTGAATAAAAATACTACTTCTACTAATATGCATTAAGTGTGATTTTTTTGTCATTTAGACTTAATTATGTAGATTTGTGTGTGGACTAATTAAAATGTTAAACAGCAGTTCAGGTCAGGACATGGTTTTCTTCCTGTTCAATCTGGTTCAGTTAGTTTTGTTAGTGAGCTCAGCAGAGTTACACCATCAGGCCTGCTGGGTGGAAATATATAACCTACCTGCCCCACCTGCTGGCAGCTAATAGCGTGTGTCTTTAGTGCTTCTGAGTAATAAGGAATTCATATAAATCTGGATTAATTAATATTATTAGTGAGTGGTTTGATGGGAACAGCTCCATGCTCCATACTTGCAATGCCAAGTGTGTACTACCACTACAGCGTGTACTAACGGCATGGAGCAGGAAGTAGTGGAGAACAGGTGTGTGCCCACTCGGATTATCACCTGGTGTGCTGGTAATGTGAAAAAGTGCATTATGTCAAATTGAAAAAATGACCACAAACTCCACTAGTATTCATTTGGTGCCACGTTTGTGTTTATCTCATGAATTTAAGTCCAATATTTACTCTCTTTTCTCCACTAACTCCCAAACTAAAGAAACGTAGCTGTCTCTTTAGCTGCTAAATGACCAGCTACCTGCCAACTTTGTCTGCTGCTTTGCAGAAAGCTACTTGCTGCTGGTGGAAACAAGGTTTGAGCACTGAGAATGAACCAAATATGTGCAGTAAAAATAAATCTATGGGTTATGGGTTAAAATAAATCTATGGGTTAATCTAAGGATGCTAATTGCTCCTAGTTAATTGATTTTTCATGGCTATCACTGCCTCTTGTTCAGTATAACCAGTAAACCATCAAGTCAAGATACACATTCAGTAATATTATCTGTTAATTTTGATGGATATACAGAGTAGCATTGTTTTGTCCATTAACTGAGAAATATATATATATAGTTATAATGACAATATTAATCTTGTTTTTTAGCATAATCCATGCAGAAATAATAATCATGAAATATACAATAATAAAATGTGATGTTCAGTCTAACCAGTAAAACGTCAAGTCAAGATACACATTCAGTACTAATATACTGTATATATATATATATATATATATATATATATATATATATATATATATATATATATATATATATATATATATATATATATATATATATATATATATATATATATATATATATATATATATATATATATATTGTAAAAAAATAATGATAAAAAAAAAAAAAAAAAAAAAAAATGACATAATCCATGCATGAAATAATATTTACATATATATACAAATATACATATAATAAATGTGATCAGTATAACTAGTAAAACATCCTCTGGTAGCATCACATACAACTCATAAACACCACCTCATCTGAAGGCACCATCTGTCCTTCCTTCTTCACTCAGCCTGGTTCTCTATTGGCTCCGTGACTCCATCATCAGCTGGCCTCCATCACAGCTTCCCCACGCACCGTCAGAAATACTGAACGGGTTTCATCTTTACCATTCGAGATCGGTGCGTCCAGGATGGACTTCAGAGCTGATCGGGGATGTAGAAATGCTCCTAACATACCTCACACCACAGGAACATGTGTAAAACCATCACACCATCAGGGCTTTACTGACATCGTCAGGAGGGATCAGTTGAGGTTGTAGTTGGTCATCAGACTGTGCAAATCTAGTATATGTATACTGTATACCACAAGAAGATATTGTAAATAATGCAAAGAAATAATGACAATATTAAACTTGTTTTTTAGCATAATCCATGCAGAAATAATATGTAATCATGAAATTTACAGTAATAAAATGTGATGCGCAAATAAAGAAAAAAAAAAACAGATAAAAAGTGAGTGTGGTGCTGAGAGAAAGCAGCACTGCTGCAGTCCCATTTGGTACAACTCATGTCCAAGCACTAGATGTCAGCCCTCCTCTTTCTGTCTGATTGCTCTCAGTTTTAATTGAATGATGAACATTTGAGTTCATGCCCCACTTCTCTCTCTCTCTCTCTCTCTCTCTCTCTCTCTCTCTCTCTCTCCACAGCCAAAATAATAAAATGCTGACTTCTCAAAGTGCTGTCCGTCAGTATGCCTGTCTCAGCAAAGCAGCCCTGAAGCCTGACACACCAGAGAGAGATAGAGAGAGAGAGAGAGAGAGAGAGAGAGAGAGAGAGAGGGGGGGGAGAGGAAAAAAAAACTTTCTCTGGTTTCTAACTGCAGGCTCTGCCTTGCCGAGGGGCTTCAGCACTGTGCTTCTGTGAAGGTAGGAGTGAGGCTGCTTCCTTTGTCGCTCTGTGTGTTTTTTTGGGGGGAGGGGGGGTCAGGGTCCTGCTGGCAAATTGGGGTGATCCACAACTTAATCTTTCTCTCTGGGTTGCCTGTTTGGGAGGGACTCCATTTCCTTAAATTAGACCCTCGTGTTAGCCAGGATTTGAAATGGGACGAAGCTGCAGGATGAGTGGGAGATCAGATGTTTCGGTGCAAAAGTTTTGTGACTTAATGCTCAGCTGGTGTTATTTTCCTTCTGATGCTGATGTGAGTCTCCAGGCTGAAACTTGTGTGTCTCTGTGGGAGGCTTTCTGCAGGGGGTCAGCTGAAAACTGCAATGCTGTCGCTCAAATGAAGCTATCAGTGTGGTATGTGGAGGGGATGAGCCATCCCATAGCTGTTCATCGCTGTGCCGTTAATTCGTCACAGGGGATTTGGAGATGTTGTCTCAGTGGGCTGCACAGTTTGGAAACCAGGAAGGAGGGTGAAGTTTGCCCTCCGCCTGCTCATCCCGTCCAGTTAAGATCCATTAGTGTGAGACATTTGTGTATCTGTGACTGGATTAAATTGTCTGCCTTAATTAAAGATAAAGTGGGCACTTCGCTCGTTATGACCTTACTGCAGAGTCAACACAGTTATAGTGTTTTTTTTCTATTGACACAGTTTCAGTAAAAAATGAAACTTTTCACTTCTTGTTTGGAGCACAAACCTATGAAGCCAAGTTGTTCTCTAGACCTCAGCACAGTCTCAAGGAGCAACCCAAGCCGGGAGGATTCACACAGTTGGAAGTAGCTGACTTGTGAAGCTAAAATTAAGCTGAGGGCAGATTTGGAATGTTACACTTGGGCGGTAAGATGTGGAGAAGGCGACCTGCGGATGGTGACAAATCTCCTGGGCAGTCGCTGGCAGAATGGCAGCCATTTTTAAAAAAAAATTTGCTACCATTTCACAAAAATATACACCTCTACCCATCAAAGACACAGAGATGGGTGAAACTGAGAGAAATGACCTCAAAGTTCATGTTCTGCTCCAGTAAAAACAAACGCTCTGGCACAGAAGCAGAGTGTAAATCATGAGGAGCGTTTATGAGAGTACAACCTTTGTCACTGTGAAATCTAAACCCTTGTAATGGTCTTTTGATTTCTAAAGGACAAAGTTACTTGTCTCAATGGACTACCTTTTGACAAAGTTCCCAGAGCTCTTTACTGGACGAGGACAACAAGAAACTGTACAGCTCACATGCAGTGAATCAGGTTTTTACTTTCTCCAGAATAAGTGCATTTTTTCCACAGACTTCCACCCATCTCTGCTACAGTATGTCCTTTAAATTACTTATCTCTGAATACTAACAATAACGGCTGTGACCAAAGCACAAAACTGAACAGATGGTTGGAGATGGACGGACCGAAGTGGTTGCAATAATCAGGGTGGTTGGAGCAGCTGCTTTAGCTGCTGGAGGAAACATTTGCTCCATGAGATGTCTGACATGTTAGCAGTAATTTATGACGATTGACGGCAGGTCAGAGTTCACCTTTGTTCAACTTTTACCGATCGGATGGCGGTCAATGGTGATGCACTATGGTTAGAAAAGGTTAGTATGCGACCGTGACAGCTGTGGCCGGAGGCATTATGTTTTGGGGTTGTCTGTCCATCCATCCTGTGAACGTGGTATCAGAAACACCTGGAGATAATTTATTCAAATTTGGCACAAACGACTACTTGGACTGAAGGATAAACTCATTAGGTTTTGGTGGTCAAAGGTCAAGGTCACTGCGACCTCACGTCCATCCCATTCTCGTGATATCACAGGAACAGCTTGAGTGAATTTATTCAAATTTGGGACAAATGTCCACTTGGACTCGGGGATGATATGATTCGATTTTGGTTGTCAAAGGTCACTGTGGTCACTGAGAATTTATGACATTATGGTTTTTCTTTGTTGTGTCCTTTTCTCAGTTTAGACAATAAAAAACGTTTATGAATTACTGTTTGTTTTTATGTGTCACCATTCTTATATTTTTTGGTGTTGGGCTTTCTAGATGTTGATTATTGTATTGCTGGTCATTTCTGATGCCTCCTTTGTTGTGAAGGCGTAATCTGGGTGTTGCATCCACAGATGTTTCCTATCATGTAATCTTCCAGTCTCTTCCCTCAGTGGTGGCTGTGTCGCACCTGAGTATTTAAAACTGGCTTTACGTTGTGATTGTTCACGCTGACAAAGGGTTTTGACCAAATCGTGTCCGCTTATTTGCCCTGTAAATAAAAGACGTCTTTATCTGAGAGCCGGAGACTGTGTTTCTCTTGTTCAAAGGTCACTGTGACTGTGAACTGCAACTTCACTGGTTGACAGAGGCAACACAGTTATTGTGTTTTTTAGGAATGTGGTGTCCATGTTTATTTCAACACGCTGTAGCGTTGCTCTCACTGATCGACACTTTGTGATCGCTCTGATTATTATTTATTTATATAACTGTGACATCACATCCTGTTTCTGAGCTGAGTGCAGGGCAGCTTGGTGAAGAGACGAGCGTGACGGTGCCTTTAAAAAGTCAATGTGACAGCGGCTCCTTTAAAGGCCCTGAAAACATACTGTATAACCCACGCAAGTGTTTTCAGTCGTTGTTGAATAGGCCTGCTCTGCAGTCAGGAAGTCAGGCACTCAAACACAATGGCATAGAGTAAAGTGGTAAAATGAATGCACTCCAATAAATATAGTGTAATGTAAGTAGTCAAGGCAACAGGAGATGTGAACTGACTCATCTTATATTTCCAAGTTAGTACAATTAATATATGAAGTGACTCTCAGACTCCAACAAATGTCTTATTGAATCTTTTATTTCCTCTTCTTTTGAGCAATGAACTAAACATTCAGGTATTTCCTTTGCTAAATGCATTGTTTTGGTTGTACAGACAAGATAACTGATTGGGTGATGACATCTGAATTAATAGATTAATCGTTCACTGCAGCTAGGGCTGGGCAATATGATGACCCACTGTATATCATCAAAACCAAATAAAAATATCCATCTTATATATTTGTCGATATCGTTTCTATGACGACATAGACTAGGCCTGTATTTGTTTCTTTTTTTCCTCTATAATTTCACTATTATTTAAGATGATCATCCATCAATTTTGGAAACATCAGTTAGAAAGAAAATGTTGCCGACATTTTCAAGTTAAATGCATCAGTCTGGTGCACATGAATGATGATGACACAGTCTCACCCACAAAGCATAGTGAACAGGACTAGTAAGACAGTACTAAGATTGTCCTACCTAGACTTAGTAGTCTAGGTAGTACCTAGACTTAGTAGTCTAGGTAGGGCAGACAGATGGATTTTCTGATCTGATCTGATGAAATGCTGCTTAACTCCAGGCTCAGCTCTTAGTCAGAATGAGCCCGAAGTCAGGGGTGTCCAGCTCAGTTTCATCCTGGGCCACATCAGCATCATGGTCGCCCTCAAAGGGCTGGTTGTAATTGTAGGACTATATAAATATATCTACTGTTGATCATATTACAAAATTGCCCCTGCATTTGATTATTATTGGTTTTAGCAATAATTTAGTTAATAAATAGCTCTGAAAGCAGAAGTCTAGGAATAATAATTGTATGCATAAATCTTCCCATCCCCCATGAATTTATGAGATTAAGAAACCCTCTTCATTACTCATCCATCAAAGATCAAAATCATCCTCAAGTGAATAATAAAGGTCTTTTTAACCATCACACAAATATTATCAAACAGTTTAACTTAGTGTGACTTTGTGGTGGGAGTTGAGAGGGGCAGAACTCTAGTCCAACAGATCAATGAGCTCTGATCTAACGTTCAGTCTGTGGCATATAAACTGTTAGTGATCAACAGCTGATCAGCTGAGATCATGTGGTAGATGACAGTGGTGTGACAGTGTTTTACTGCCTCGTAGCAAAGAAGACACACCGACTGGTCTCCATTAACCACTAACATGGATTCTCTTTCTGCCTCTCAGTAAATTTCCTTCCCTCTGAATCAACTTTTCTTTTCTTGGACATTTTGGTACGATTCATATTTATTTTTTATGACTCCATCACTCGGCTAGAGCGCCGCTGCAGGAAACCGGTGATGCTGAGATGCTTTAGTGCGCATGTAACAAAATGGAGATGCATTGTGGGACATGTAGTTTAAAGAATTATGGAATTATAGGAATTATATGATAAGCATAATATTTTCTGTGCAAGCCCTCGCGGGGCACTTAAAGTGAGGTGCCGGGCCTAATTTGGCCTTGAGTTTGACACGTGGTTTAAGGCCTCCTATGATTTGAGGTTTCTCATTAAGTCAAGCTGCCTGTTTAATTCTCCGTCCCCTCATGGTCCCAGATTGCTGGAATCATGACATTTATCTCTGGAGAATGCTGACATTATTTACTTACTGTTTTGTAATGATGACAAATTGCCAAGAGGAGTCACGCATAGGTAACATGTCATGGCAAAATGTGACTCCACGAGTTTTCTCTGGCGTTGACACTGTTTAGGATCATTAGACCTCACACATGAGGTAAAAATCAGACATGACACTTTCAGATGAGGTTTGTTTATTGAGTAGCTGTCATTAACCAACCCCAATAAAAAGTAGACATACATCTATAACCAGACTCCGCTAATGTCACAACTCTTATCAAGACAGCCACCACTCTCCAGTTTGTTGTGGTTCATATAGAAATCCTGCAGGGACTGCTGGTGACAGATGCACATTCACAAACGTCCAGTCTGTTTCCAGTGAGGCTTCCTGGCATGTGGAACGTGCCAAACAAAATGTCAAAACAAATGCAAACGCAATGTTAGGCCTGGCTGTTTGTCCCCTTACTCCCGAAGTGCCATTTTCTGATTTTGAAAGCTTAACTGTTTTATATTTCACTTCTGACGACAAATATTCCCTCTGAATTAAAAAGCATTGATCTAATCTGGATTGGCTATAAAACTAAAAGAGGAAATACACCATTATAAAACCAAAGCTGTCAGTATGATCTCTGTCTAAAACTGTATATGTCAAAGTAATTTGCTCTTTGCTTCCTTGACTGGCAGGCTGCAGGCACACAGTTGTCTGAGCCCTCACACTTAGCTCAAGTGTCAGAAAACAGCCGTGCGTTTAACTCAACAATAAGCACGGCTCAAAGGCTTGACTGCAGGCAAATCACATGAGCCTTGTTTGGATGGAGCACTGAGTCACATTCACTTCTTAAGTCACAGACTGCTCTCTGCGTTAAATACTGTAGAAAACTAAATAAAAAGCACTGAGAAACTATCACAAAAGTGATTGGTAATGGTTAACGGATGAATTACTTCATTTTCATGCCAAAATGTCTTAGATTTGAGATAGAATACGGCCTGAAAATGGATTTACATAAAGCAGACAGTTGCGTGATAAACAACCATAGAAATACAGAATATGGAGGCCAGACCTCGCCAAGGCCATTTTCTACAAGTGAAAATATCCACCCTGTGATCCTAATTCGCTCTAACATTTAATGAGTTCTTCCTTAGCCCATGCCTTCCACCAAGTTTCATGAAAATAAGGTTAATAGTTTGCAGGTCAGGATGCTTGAAGTTTTAAAACTGAAACTTTTGGTTAAATGTCACCTCTGTGCTAACTACACAGGTAATACTAGTATAGCATCAAATCACTTCTTGGTAATTCTCTAATAAAGAAGGTTTTGTAAAGAGGTCAGGCTGCTTGGAGGCCGTGTTGTAGCTTGGAGGCGGTAAAGGCTACTTAAAGGTTTCATCCCAGACAAAAAGTGAGAGTAGATTTATCCTCCTGGTCCTTTTAAGCTGCAGCCTCCTTGTCCACATCCCTTTAAATCTCCTCCATCCTCCGCTGCTCTCCTCCGTCTGAACCGGTGTTTGTGTCATTGGCTTTACGCATTAGTGCCACACAGCGTCGGAGAGGAGCTGCCAGGCATACAGGAGCTAGTTTGAAGTCAGCAGGTGTTTTTAGCCATTTTTGCAGAGTGTGCATGCAATTTTCATTTCTATAGCAAGCTTTGCATTTCTGTAGTTTATATAAATAGGTTTACTGTTCGAACTGCATTGGAGCAAATCCAGGTTAAAGGAGCCATGATGATGAAATGAGATATATAAAATATACAGTCAGTGTATACTTTTGGTCTGGTTTTATATATATTTTTACACATTATAGTATTATAATTTATACTACATCACATATCGGTCACCTTTACCTTGTAGTTGTAGTTTCCATTTTGACTTCTGGTCTTATTTTAGTTTAATATGCCTCTGATTAATTTTTACTTTCTCTATTTATCTGTATTTATTTCTGTCCTTGTGCTGCTGCAACAACCAAATTGTATCTTGTTTAAATCAAAATAAAATGATTCATATCCCAGTTTACTCTTAGCCATGCTGTCAAGCCTCCGGGGAGCCGTAGTTGATGAATTCTAACAAAGTCAGTAGTTAAGTCAAAAAAAGGGGGCTTAAGGTGTGTATAAAATAATCCTGACAAATAATTTCAAAGGTCTTGTTCAAGGTGAAGATCTGAAACACACACACACACACACACACACACACACACACACACCCGGTTGTCATTTTTTGATTCATTGACTATGTTTACATTTACAAAATATATATTTTTTTGCCCTTATTCTGAAAAAAAGACATCTATATGCCGCTGTACATACTCTGATTAATGCAAAACACCTCTATGATGTACGTCCTATGGCTACGCCTTTAAATGACTTTAATTTGCCTGTCTGTCTGAGACTCTCTCTCTCTCTCTCTCTCACACACACACACACACACACACACACAGATAGACGTAACTGTGCAAACACAAAACATGTATATATAGGTCGTGCACATTTGCACACTTACACACACAGCACCATATACACTTATTTGCACACTATATGCTCATGTATATTAGTATTTCATTACATTATATTGTATTTTATTTGACTAAACTGATACCTTTTAATTTCTTTTACTTAGAGGTCGACCAATTAATCAGGATGATTTTTTTTTTTTACATTTTTTCATAATTCATACTGAGCATGTTAAGCTGATTTTCAAGCAGGCACATCTGTGGGCAGCCCCGTGTTGTTGCTGTAGAACAGGTGTGACTCCGCCTCTTGTGTCAATCAAACTGCCGTTCTACCAGCAGACCTCGGTAGATGTCGCCCAGCTCGCTAACCTTTGTAAGAGACGAACAGCGTCCTTACTGGGAGAAACCAAGCAGGCACAAAATGAAGTTTGGAGAGACAGACCATAAATATTGTTCAATAAATGTTTATTTAAGTTAAGAAATCTTGTGTGTCATTTGTTATTATTAATGTGTTTTATCTTATATTGGCCATCGGTTGTCGCGAGGCAAAAACCCATATCGTCGACCTCTACTCGCAACAATTTTACTCTCTTATACCTGTATAGTGAGATGTAACAGTAGAGAAATCTTGAATCTTAATTTCTCTCCTTCGTCAGCCGCAGTCATGTAGCTCCCATGGTGCACCTTGTTGTCACCGTTCAGCAGTTTAGTGTTCCTCTTTTATGGCTATGTATGAGAACAGGCTGCATTGTGTACAACACACTGAGCAGGCTGTAAACTGGCAGGAGGTTGTGTATCACAATCTGCTGTGACGCCGAGATGCTTATTCCAAATGTGCTGTAAACATGTCCACATCATGCTCCCAAAACCTGAATAATATTCCACACGTCTTAATCGGAAAATGCTGCATTCAGATCGAAGACCCATGTCAAATAATAGCTGAATATTTGCGTTCATGATCATTGGCAGGTATTGCTTCATCAGCCATATGGTGTGTGTCCATCTCCAGTCACTAGAAGTGTGTGTCGTCTCTAATAAAGTGTAATCTGATCAGTGACTCGGACCAAACAGGATTTACCTTGAGAAGAACAAGGTTATGGTCACAGAGTTTGTGTGTCACTGGAGCAAAGCACTGTTGTCATGGAAACCTGATCATTTGACTGTGGTTTGTCCTTTACTTTGTACAGGAAGTTGATCCGTTGACACCACAGACGCACAAAATTACACAAAGAACATGTTATTTTGATTTAGTGCTACATTACATTCAGCTCTATACAGCTATAATGTATGGGTTTACAGGTTTGTGGTCAAACCAGTAACTCACTGACAACTATTATATCATAATATCAGCATTTCAGAAATTTCAGCTTTTGTCTTCTAACACAAAGTATGCAACGCATATGATTTAAGAGGAAAAAGTAAACAAAAAACGCAGTACTCAAGTGGAAATCCACTCCACAATAGAGCAGAGAGACCAGCTGTAGCCCTGTTTTATTCAGATGAACTTAGTTTGAATGGGAAATTTCAAACAAAACGTCTGACTCACAGTCTGGCACTGATTCAGTGTCAGTGGATCATCTTCTAATAGTGAGAGCTGAGTCTTGATTCCCTCATATAAGGTTCACAGGCTGTATTTATATGTATATTAACTTTACCATGCAGAATCATTGGATACTACGTATAGTACATTATGTTTTGGATTCCAGCTGAAATAAAATCATGATTTTTTCAGCTCTATACTTAATTACATGTCCTATGCTCTACTTGGAGGAAAATAAACAAATACTGTCAGACGTAACCTCTATTTTATCACTATAGAGAGCATACTGAGCACTGATTTTTCAGCATTTATTACACTGAAAATCACTCAACCAGCAGATTACTAAGAAAATGACATTATATGCAGGAGTCTTTGAACCATACAGGACTGACTGTTGGGGGTAGTAATGTTTCCATGAACAAAACTTAACATTTAACTTAACATCAACACTTAATTTAACATTTAACTTAATATTAACACTTACACTTCCTTCTTTGGTTCATGCAGCTTTGTAAAAGTCCTTGCTGCTTCAGTATCTTAGCTAGCAGCCCCTCAGCTGTCCTCTTCTTCTCAGGTTTCTGTATTTTTCTGCATGTTTTGTCCCAAAGTGACAGTTCAAGTTGTATTCTTTGAATACAGCCACGTTTGTTGCAAACTAAGCACAAAGCTTTACCGCCAACCTCTGCAAAAAAAATACTGAGCAGTCCACGACTTATTATAGACGTGCCACTGGAGGGACTGTTGCCTGTGGACTAGGACTGGACCGCCTGAGAGCGCTTTGGGACGGGGAGGGGTCGACGGCTGGTCATTGAGAAGAGTAAGAACGATACCTGCTTTCACGTCAGTCTCCAGTCTCGGTTCGGCATCATGTGAACTCTGGAGTGGTTCATTTCCGGTGTGGACACCATTCAAACCAATCACAGGAAACGTGAGGTATTATCAGTCCTTTCATTGGGTAAAAGAACGTTTCCTTTTCCTCTTTTGGTGACTATAAGAGTGTCTGCTAGTAAAATGTTGAGTGTCAGGAGACAAACCTGGACTCACAGAGCAGTCAGATGCCTCCTGAATAAGAAAACATTACTCAGTTATTCAAGACGGTGTATAAGAACACTGAGATATGTCTGCATTAATAAATTATTTAATAACCGCTGCAGATGCTCCAGATCAACACCAACATGAACAGAACCTGACGGTGCTCCATGATTTATGATATCCAGCTAGAAATTAGGAGGTTTGTTGTCTGTTTTGTCTTTTTACCCACCATCTGTCTGACCAATGATCAAACATTTCCACCATGTGAGTTTTGTTTACAGTTTCTGGACCATTTGACTTTTGCCTTCAAACCAGACCTGTTGTAAAACTGGAATATTGATTTGTTTCAGGAACCAGACCGTTCCAGACGGATCCAGACCTAACATTACAGTATTTAGGACCACACTTGAATCTTTTTTTCATATGTTGGGGGTAACAAACTTTTATGTAGTTGGAGAAAAGTTGTATTGATGTAATTCCTACTGGTAATATCCCTTTAATTAATCCCTGAGCATAAATGTGATTATATACTGTGCAGAAAGCTGCCTGCTGTAAAATGCATGAACTCCTGTTGCCATCACAGATCACAGATGTTATTGGTTCCCGACATTATACAAGCAGACTGGCTGAATGAAACCACATGTGACCTGAGCTGTGATGGGTTTTCTTCTCTGGCCAAGTTGGGATGAAATTTGGACTGAAAATGAAAACGCTGGACCTCACAAACCTGATAGCTGCACTACTCATACTTTGACCCAGAGACATCGTTGTGGCACACCCTGCTGTGTAGCTCGAACTTGCATCTCTGTGATGTGTTAGAGACTATTTGCCATTTTGTGTTTCATCACTGGGTGCAGATATGTTTCGGGTGTGTCCACTACTGTACAAGTGAGTGTCCGTCCGTGATAAATAAGGGACTGTACTTCCCACCCCTCTCCTCTCCCCATTCTGCTATTCTTAGTTGCTGTATGGTGAGCTAAGGGTTTAGAGTTACAAAGACTTTGCTCTCTTTCTCTTTTCCCTTTCACACTCTTCACTTCTCTGCCTCGCTCTGCCTCTTCGCCTTTCACACAGCAGGGCATCAGTGGTTGGTTACTCACCTCTGGTGTTTTAATATGAGAGTGAAGCTTATTTAAGCGTGTGTCCTGGTGGCCGCTGCAGCATGTTTATACAGACTCTGCCCTCCTGAGTATTGCAGATTTGTTATTGGAAATGCATCTATTATTATCATCATTACATTATTGAAGCTCTCTGGATAAGGCAGCCGATAAGCTCAATGAAGAGCATGAATCTGTTTGGCAAGGACAGTAGTATTCCAGGGGAGTCCCCAGGTAAAATAAGGACAGAGTGATTTCTAATTTCGTCAAATAGTCTGAAAACCTGGGGGAACCCTGGTGTCCTACGCCTGGTCCTGACCATGACATATCCCTCTGGCGATACAGTTTTATATGAATACTGTATAGCCCCGATTCCCACTGGACAAACACCCACTAACAACTGGCTTTTGTCCTCAGAGGGAAAGGTTACATTTGGCATTCACTGCTGGGACAAATGACTCTGCAGCAGTCACAGGACTTTATCGGCTCCGATCAGCAGCGATGGAAACATGACATCCGGGTGGACACGCTAATTTTTGCCTCTTTTCCAGCACAATGTTATGGGACTAGGGATGCTAATAATTAACTGTTTAACCATTAACCATCATTATACATTTTAACCAATTAACGTTATCAGTTAAAAGAAATATTAATAATTAATTAAAAAGAGGAAGGGGGAACGGTTCGTCACTTTAAGAAAAAAGAAGAAGAAGAAGAAGAAGAAGATATTCCTTTATTAGTCCCGCGGGGAAATTCAATTTACACTCTGTTAAGACACACACATCCAGAAACAGGTCCATATACATAACAATTGGAGAGATGTCAGAGTGAGGGGCTCCCCCCACCCCCCCCCCGCCGTTGGGGGGTTGGGGCCCCCCCCCGGGGCCCCCCCCCCTCCCCCCAAGGGGAAACTGCCCCCCCCCCCCCCCCCCCTTCCCCCCCATTTCTTGTCCCCTTTCGGGACTTGACCCGGTGCCCCCCCGGTCCCCAACCCACCCCCCTACAAACTGAGCTACTCCCCTACTGAGCTGGTCCACCTTAAGAATCCACCTTAATAGAGTCTAGCCGGAGTTACAGACACAAGCAAGTTAGGCTTCCATCTTCCTGTATTGTAGTTGTAGCATTTATTTACCGACAGACTATATACACACTGCTACACCCACGTTCACAGCTATAACGCCACCGACAAGCCCACGCTCACCACCACCGGCAACGCTAGAGCCGCTAACGTAGCACAAACACACTCAGGTTGTTGGACACTCGCTATCGTTACGCCAATCTTGAGCTGAGGGGTTAGTGAATAAATGTTACGAGGCTTGTAGCATTTATTCACCCACAAACGGTAAACACTGCTACATCTATGTTCACGGCTATAACGCCACCGACACTCACCGCCGCCACACGAGACACGTGAACTGTTGACTCGGTTGTCTCAGTTGTCTGCAGCTGGCGCACCGCTGCATGCGAGGCACTGATCAACTACAAGATGATTCTGAAAGTATTTGAGGAGAGACATAGGCATTACATTGACAGCGCTGCCTAGTTTGACCGTTTGATCGGAGTTTGTGAGTGACTGACTCGTGGCTCTCATAGATGGCAGCTGAACGGCAGACTCCAGCTCAGCTCTGACTGGTTGTTTTCCTCCGGTCTGTCAAATCTTACAGACGCCATTAGGAGCACCAGAGGACGCAGACACATGATATTTTTCAGATTACCTGTCTCATGCACTACTGTCAGGATATAGTGACTGTTTTATAGAAGTAACTTTATTTTAATCATATTTGCTCCGTTCCCGCCTCTTGCCGCTTTAATCAGCAGAGGACAGCCTCTGATTTCCCTCCTCCTCTTTCTTCCCTTTCCTCACAGTGCCCTCTCGCCCAGGGGTGTGCAGCGGTGTGTGTGAGTGAGTGTGTGTGTATGTGAGCCAGAGCCTCAGGAGCCATGTCGGACCCCAGGGACATCGACGAGGACGCCATCCTCAAGGGCCTCAGTGCTGCGGAGTTGGATCAGCTGGAGTATGAGCTGCAGGAGATGGACCCCGAGGTACGGGGAACTGCTTGATTTTTCTTAACCAGCCAGGTGGTTGGCTTCTGGACTCCAGTGCCACAAGGCCTTGACGGTCAGATCTGGTGCCATCTGGTCAAATCTTGCAGGTTTCTGTTCCCCAGGTGGTTCACCAGTCTGCGCTTTATCTATGTGGTGTAGCTTTTTAATTGTCAGTGAAACCGAAATCTGCAGGATGAAGGCCATCAAAAAAGAGTGGTGCATTCAGGTCCGCTTTATTGCAGTGTCCTCCCTTCAGTGATTAAATCTGTGACATACAAGAAGGGAGCAGCATAGTAGTCGAGGGCAAAAGATCAATTGAAGTGAAATTAAGCGGCGCTTTCAACCAGTAAAAGTAAGTGTTGCCATAACAAAGTTTCTCAAATTAAAATGATAACAGAAAATGCTTCAGGCAGGTGCAGCAACTGGTTGGACTGAGCGACTCTCAGCCCTTCATTATAATGATCGGCCACCCACATGTTCCAAGTTGTGTGGTACATGTTGGCAGTTTTGGGTGAATAAATCAGTCTTATGTTAATAACATCAGAAAAAGAAAAAACTATACTACAAGTATATAGTACACCTAACAAAGTTACCTCAAAACGATGTAAACGGCTTAAACTTGTACTGTCTCTGCAGAACCACGTGAATGCACCTCAGACTTTTATTCCAACAGGTCTCATAATAGACCAACTCTTTAAATGGTGCATCAAATTAAAGTCAGTCAGTAATTAGGAAGATGACAATGTTGTATATACATTTAGAAAGAATGTAATACTACTAATCTACTCATGCCGTCCATGCAGGCACGGAGATAATGAGTCCATTCTCTCATGTTCTTTAGTCTTCATGCCACATCAACATAACATTTGACCTCTTGTTCTCCCAGAATGCCATGCTGCCTGCTGGCTTCCGGCAGCGTGACCAGACGAAGAAGGGCCCAACGGGGCCATTTGACCGTGACGCCCTGCAGCAGCACTTGGAGAAGCAGGCCCTGGAGCATGAGGACAGGCAGGACCTGGTGCCCTTTACTGGGGAGAAGAAAGGTGAGAGAGCAGCCATCCTGCCTGTAACAACAAGGACGGCTGACTTCCATCTCCATCCCCTCTCTCGCAGACAGCTGTACAGTATTGTACTCTGCGATGCACCACTGCACAGCAGATCAGACTCTTAGTTTCAGGTCTGTGTGGGGTTTTTGCAGCTCACTGAGTTCTGGGGTCATTTTCATCATAGTCCCACAGGCTGACATGTCCAGACGTCCATCAGGAAATAAGTTGGCTGAGAGTATGTATGCTGTAGTTCCTGTACAACATCTAATAAACGGAAACCAATGATACAACGAGCATATCTACTGCGAGTCCTGTCTAAAATCAGTTTTTGTTGTGATTCACAACCTAAATTGTGAAGATAAATGAGAAAGGCACAAAGAAAAAGATAAGACAGCACAATCTCCAGGCTCCAGTGGAAAAAAAAATGGAGTTTATTAGAGCTGGTCCACAAATCCGTGATAAGCCCCGGCTTACTCATGTTTTGGGAAATGTGATCCGAACGTAGCTTTTAACAAAACAGAGAAAAATTTACGGTTTAAACTATTCAGACTGTAGAAAGCCCATTAAGATAACAAAAAAGAAAAAAATGTTGGGAAACTTGGTTTGCAGACTGATGCATAAATACACCAGACACTGGCCAGGGCTCGACAATAAGGACTGTCTGCTTTCCCAGGGCAAGTAAAACACTGGGCTAGTAAATCTAGCAACTCACTTGCCCAAGTGGTAAAAAGGAGCTGTTTTTTGTGGAGCTGATGCTGGAAGTAGCTAATGCCTAGTTCACGCTACATGACTTTAGTCCTGATTTTCCACTCCACGACAGTTTTCAGAGCTCACTGACAAAAGCCCCAAACAGGGGCAAACTGGCTTTGGCTCCCTCGTCATGTGTAAACACATCCCAGATATCTAGCATGCTAAATATCTGTACTTGTTGAGGGGTCCGACCACGAGCTACAGCCAATGAGAGCGTAAGATGTGGGTTGAAGGGAAACCTGGGGAGGAGGGGGTCACCTGTGACAATAGGAACTTTTTGTATATGCTGCATTTGCAGCATGAAGCAAAGTTATTGATGCATCTAGAGGAATAAATCGTAAAAAAGAGAGTACCAGTGGGAACAGGCTATTTTGTAAACACATGGACCAACAACAACATCAACGTGTCTTGCGCGTGGTGTCACGTCATTTACTGTATTTTTCTCACGTTTTCATGACAGAAGGTAGTTTATTGACCTCATCTGGGATTCCTCCTGGTGAAAGCTCTTGTAGTGAGACAGTAGCGTGAAAACCACGACGTCAAGACTCCGGATTATAAGACAGCAAGTTGTGTAGTGTGAACAGTGCAGCGATCTGAAAACGCTGAAAGTTGGTGGTGTGAACTTGGCTTTAAGAGTGAGCCGTCTTGCTTCCTACCCATCTCTGTTAAGAGATACACGGGCGCAGAAGTGATCGAGTACTCGCGAGGACATGGCGGCAGGCAGAGATAAAGTTCATGAGCTGAAGCACAAGTTTCAATCATCCTGGAAACAGGAGTTTAGTGGGGTGACGTTAGAGGACGTTAGATGTGGGTGAAACTCTAGATTTATTTACTTGAATAAAAATGAAACATGACAATTAACTTCTGTCTTTGTTGTTATTTTATGACCACTAATAAATAAAAGTTTGTATTGGGGCAAGTAAAACTGTAATTCAGTCAGGACCCTGTCATCCGACTCTGTCGATAATTGCTTATTTCCTATCATTGTGTCTGCCATCTATTTTTATTTCTGATTGTCCCTCTGCCTTTTGTCCTCTGGTTTCATCTCTTAACTCGTCTACGCTTTCATTCCATCTCCAGGAAAGACCTTCGTGCCCAAGAAGGCGCCGGAGATCCCCGTTCACGAGCAGGTGCTGCTGGAGCCGGAGCTGGAGGAGGCTCTGAAAAATGCCACTGATGCAGAGATGTGTGACATTGCAGGTTAGCCAAATACTATAAATATATAAATATAAAAAAAAACTGAGTCACTCTTAATGTTATTTAATACAACTGTGCTTTCTTTTGCTGCCACGACATGTCAACATGTCTGCTGTGGAAAAGCTTTACCCCTCATATGTCACCTGTTTGTGCTCATGCTGGTTCCCAGCAGCAGGTTGGTTCTGATTAAGACCTCAGTGTGTCGTCACAGCGGCTCTGACCCACATAGTTCTATCGTACAGACCCAGTTATCTCTCTGCTGTTAGCTCCATATTGTTTCCCTCATCACTTAGACATCTCAGTCGTCCCAGGCCTAACAGACATGGCCAGACATGCGATGGGGTCCAATTCCCTACGCTCAGCAACACAAAAATAAATAAGCCTGGCTCCCGGCCAGAGGAAGGGTGGAGTGAACATGGGGGTGGTGGGGCCAAAGATACCGTATCTGTTTAAAACAGACTGTGTTACAGATCAACAAACCACTGTTTTTCATGCTTTGTGAAGCTCAAAGTCATTTTATTGGAGCTTAGCATGAACGGTGTAACGTTCTTTATTTCAGTATGACCTCATTTAAGACACGTGGATCCTGTCGTACAATCACCTTAAAGTAGTGTTAACAATCGTATTATTCCTTCATCACCAACATTACAAGGAAACAATAGAAAGGGTGGCACTGAGCACTAGTTTGTGTCATCACTTCCTGTGAGCCGCCGTCCTGGTTGGAGAGATGTATCCATGGTAACCCGTCGACCAACCTCATGTGACCAAAACAACAATTTGTGAGAATTAAAGTCTGAACTAATTTAAAATTAAAAATAAGTGAAATCTTAAACCTACACTTGTATTAAAGTGTCACTGACGTTGTCATCACTGCCACATTGCATTGTGGGATATTTAAGCCACCATAGTGTCCAGTAGTGCACATTGCAATATTTCACTGCAAATAGTATGCAATTTGTGTACTAAAACAAATCTCACCTACTGTTTCAGCGGACTAAATATCATGTTAAAATGGAATTTCAGACGCAGCCATAATAAAACATTGTATAATAATAATAATAAATAGCCTATAATGATGGTGATGGTGACAGACCAAGGTAGACAAGAGTTTACTGTCTGAAATGACATCAAACATGACAGCATTCACTGGCTCATGTTCTGAGTCGTGGATAGTTAGTTAATTAAGCTGTTAAAGTAAGGACTGCTCCGTGAGTTGGTTGAAAAAGCTGTCTGCAGTTGACTTCATATGTCCAACTGACTTGTTTTAAAATGACAGTATAGTAAAATGGGTCTTGAATATGCACTAGGGATGTAAAATCCAGCTGTATAAAAACAAACCATTCAATGACGTACGAACCGAACAGTTGCACTACGATTAAATCTGGTGAGGTACGAGAGGCATAGAAGAGGCCGTTATCCCAACATAGGCCTACTTGACCATCAAGTAGCCTCCCTTATCCCATGTATCGGCTAGAGACAGGAAATTTACCCACCTTAAAACTGACCTGACAAAAGACGCTATAAATTTGACACCCACAATTCAACAAATGTAGTGGTCATTTATTTTCCCATTGTAGGGGACCATTCATGTTATTCTGGTGCAGTTAGATGAAAGAAATGCATATATATGATATAGTAAAGTTCGGAAACGGATCAAATCTGAGCCGAGGACAACAGAGAGGTTAGACTGAATGGTGTTGTCTTTATTGAGTGTGATCCTTTTGAACACCAGGTCACACTCCTCTGACAGGCCAACAGAGAGGCAGGCATCCGGAAAGGCAGAGTCTGTTTGTCCGGCTCCATCAGCCTGTCAGAGAGATTTAACCCTGGATGAAGTCCAGATGAGGATTAAACTTCAGTTAGCCTCTGTCACTCTTTTGTTTGGGCTTTTTGACAAACAGACTAAAAGGGGTTTGAATAGCTGGGTCAGCCTGCTTCATAAGCATAAGTTAATTTTCACATTTTATTTATATCACCATATTGCTCTATTGAGCTTTTTTAGTCTAGTTTGCGCTGTAAAGCTACCGTGGGTTATTCTAAGGGCCAAAGCGGATAACGAGGGGGTGTTTATGGTCGGTAACGCCCCCCCTCCGAGCAGGCAGCTGTCTCCCTGGCCTCTCTCTCCTCACAAGGCCCTTCCCATGCTCCCCCACACCGGGTCAGGAGGCTGGCGAGGTGGAGTGAGGCTGGAGGGGAGGGCGGTGGCTGTCACAGAGTGTGACACAGTTTAGCAGGTTACAACAGGAGGAGGAAAAGAAGCAGCAGGTCTGCCTCCTCCTGGTCGTAACCCGTAACAACAGGAGAGACAACTCTCACTGTATGTACTGTATGATATGCTATAAATGTAGATACATCCAGTGTCACTTAACCGCTAATGAAACTACAGAGCAAACAAGTTAAATACATACAGTTACTGGCAGGTCATGTGTCTGGAAAGTACATGCATCCAAGTACTGTAAGTACAAGTTTGAGGTGCTTGCACTTCAGTGTTTTCAGTTTCTGCTTCACTGCAGTTCAGAAGGAAATATTGTACTTCTTCATATTACTGTATTTATGTACTAGCAGCAGTTATCTCTAACATTGCGCACCCAAATTTTATATACAAAACATAGGATTTGGTCATAAAATATGCAAGATGAAACTGTCAGGCAGTATATGTTGAGATTTAGCTCCTTTTAGTCTCTACCAAGTTTATCATCAAAATGGATCAAAATAATTTAGCACTCTGAAAAGGGGCATTATATTAAAGTGGCAGTAGGCAGTATATTTTTGTCAAAAAACCTTTCAGCATCCTGTAATTCAAAAGTTGTCACAGAAAACTAAACTTCTGCACCTCCTCATGGCTGTTTTCAGGCTTTAAAACATCTAGCTGTGACGGAAGACTTCGACCAATCAGAGGTCATTTCAGGGAGAGAGCATTCCTATTGGCTGTGCTCCAGCTGGAAGGTGGTTCATGGTATTTCCTAAACTGATCTCAACATGGCTGCCAGATCTCATTCTCATTTTACAGTTAAACAGTAGCTACAAGATGTTTCTGAAAACATTTTTTACAAGAAATAGGCAGAATATAGATTCATATTTGATCGGTTTGACCATTTGATCGGAGTTTGATTGTTATTTTTTCCCTCCAGTCTGTGAAATCTTGCAGATTTTTTTTTTAATGATATTTGCTCCATTTCGACCCACTGCAGCTTTAAAAAAGCGCAATACACAAGTATCACAATATTATGTATTGTGATACTGTATAAATTCTCCAAAACACTGTATTGATTTTTGATTAACTTCTTAAACATCTGCTGCTGTTCTGTCTTTCAGAGGTTGTACCATAGGTTGTAGTTCACGTTTAAAGTTCGAGTGAAGGTGCTAACTATGGCATACCAGCTTGTCACGAAGGACGTTGAATAACGCTCCAAACTAAATGTTGGAGAGGAAAAAGGGGAATTATCATCCATCTGTGTTGCTCCTCTCGGCTCTACAAAGCTTTTTAGCATTTTCCAGCTCATTGGTTTGGTCTGTCGTTGTAGCGTCTATTCAAGCTGAGCAGTTTTTTAAAAGTCATGATGAATCCACTACCTGCTCAACAGCAAACAGCAGACAGACAAAGTTAGTGACTAGCTGGTGAACACAGTGGAGCATTTAGCTGCTAAAGAGCCAGATATTTCCCAGATTGCAGACTGCAGCCAACTCAAACTTCGTCCGTGTGCCGCGCATGAAAGAGAGCTACGATGGCCGACGCAAAAACGTGACATCGTGAATGACCCTCTCTAGAGCCAGTGTTTGGTTTACCCATTCTGGGCTACATTCTGGGACCCGCTCCCTATGTAGATATAAACGTCTCACTCGAAGGCGATGAAAACACAACGATATGATTATATACGACAGTATACCAGAGATCAATCGGGTGCTTTCCATGAGAGGGTACGTCGCCACTTGAACGTCCAGTTGGGTGGAGCAGCGTCCCCTTGTGTCTTCGCTGGACTTGGTGGACATGTACCGTACACGGTCCAGACATATACTCGGTTTGGACCGAGTCTTGTTTGGACTTTCTGTTGTCTTGGTTCACATACTGTAGATGTAGCTTATATCTAGAGCCAGAAATAATTAGCTCGGTGTAATGAAAATACACCACAATGTCCTCAAGCCTAAAATCTATTTTTCCCAGATCTGTCTCTATGGACCGATGTCAAACTTCATAAAATCTGATTAAATCACATTAACTCTTAACTCGCTGATTTCTCTCTTTAGAAGGAAGTTGTCCAAGTCTCTTTTCTGAAAGTGTGTGTGGTCTGTTAACATTGACTCAATATCTGCTATAATAACAGTGAAAAGATTAGAGGCCCACCCCTCTCCCTCAGGCTTGTGTATAAATATGCGATATCATTACTTCCTCTGAATGCCTGTGAGATTACAACCAGTGACTGAGCTTCCTGCTGAGCTCAGGCATTAATATCCTTATCTCATCAAGCAGACAGAGTAGAAACACACAAAAGACTAACTGGGCCTCTTGTTGTGTTGAACTGGGTCTCAGATGAAAACAGGTTATTAGCAAATGCAGCAGTAAATTTGTGTTGAGGATATCAGAGCACGGACAACAGCAGCAACAACAAACATGATAAAAACACAATCCAGGACATTCAGTATGATCTCATTCAAACATCACAGACATTTTTATCTTGTATTCATAGTTTTCCTGTACTTGCAGCTATCCTTGGGATGTACACGCTGATGAGCAACAAGCAGTACTACGATGCTCTGGGCACCACGGGCACCATCGCCAACACAGAGGGCATCAACAGTACGTGTGACAGTTTTGTTTCATTGCTATTTTACAAGAAAAATAACCTGCTGGTCAGATTTTTATCTTATTTACATTTTTTGATTAGATAGTTCCCTCATTCAACCTTAACAGGGTTCCCACGCCTCCTGGGAAACCAGGAAAACAGTTGACTAGTTGAGTAAGACGTCCTGGAAAATCTTGTGGAAATGTCCTGGAAAATTATTTCATCATTCTCCTGTTTTCCTTTAACTGAGCGTGAGCTACGAGGCTATAGGGGTGTAATAATCTATAATCAATGATCCAATATCATTGATGCAAAGTGCAAAGATACATATTATCTTTAAGATATGCCTTTATTTTGAAATTCCTAGGGCGCTTCTGTGTCACCATTTCCTTCCCACAGATCCCAGTAATGAAATTGTCTAATCATAATTTAGTTGCTTTTTGTGAGTTGATATAAATTGATAAATGATATTGTCAAATATTGATCGCAGACCCCTGAATTGTGGCAGACTTTTTGATATCAGGAAATATCCATTAAGAATCTCTATAATATTGTATTATGATGAAGCTTGTCATTTACACCCCTAACAGGTTATTTATCTTAGCATCACCATCTGAAAGTTATGTTCAGGATCATATTAACATTCAAATGGTAGTTAATGGACGAGCATAATATGAATAGGCTGCTAAGTCTTGCAGGTTGGACGACATCACATAACGTTTCTGTCCTCCCAGCTTGTTTTAATCAGTTGAATAATGATAAATGAACACATGGACACGTGACCGGAGCAGCTGTCCTCTGAGCCACAGTCACCATTTAATGTTTAATGTTAAATTAGTTAACATGTTTGGCTCATCACTAGTACAGGGTCTAAAGCATTGACTCTAACTTTGAAATCATTTCTAAGCGTGTAAGGGATCGTTTCATAGAGAAGTTATAGCCACAGACATATTAATAAGTGCGATCCCTGTCTGTCCCACCAGCTAGATCATCACTGACAGTGTCCTGGAAAATGATCTCTAGAAACGTGTGGGAACCCTGATAGTCTTCTATTTCATTCTATTTCATTATTCATCAAGATTCACATCTGTTTATATTAAGAAAAAAATCAAACACTGATGCATTTGAGAAGTTGGAAAATATATTTATATTCCTAAATGCAAGGTAAAGGTCATAAAAAGCGTGTTTTGGTATTGTATTGGCACTGGTAATACAAAGTGCTTTGCCTTAAACATGTTGAACAGAAACTGATCCATGAAAGTCACTCTGTCTTATTGGTGCTCTTGTGACAGCCTGAGGGAGGCTGCCACATGTTATATATTATGTATATGTACAGTGTTTCCTCTTCTGTGATTAATAAATAATCATTAGTGACAGAGCCTTAAACTGGATTACTGAGTACGCCACTCTGCAGCCTCAGCTGTGATGTTGTGTCTCCTGCAGGTGTGGTGAAACCAGATCCATTCAAGATCTTCCCGGACGAGCTGCCCAACCCCACCAACGTGGAGGAAACCCTGGAGAGGATCCACAACAACGACAGCAGCCTGACTGAAGTCAACCTCAACAACATCAAGGTCAGCTGAGTGGGAAACTCTGATGTTAACAGGTTTCTGGAGAATTTGTGTATTGCTTGAAGGTGACGGTGACGTCCCTCCGTCTGTGCTGCAGGACATTCCCATCCCAACGCTGAAAGAGATCTTTGAGGCGATGAAGGGAAACTCTCACGTGGAGTCTCTGAGCATCGCCGCGACCCGTAGCAACGACCCTGTGGCCTATGTGAGTGACAGCGACAGCAGGACAGCTGACAAATGCTGTGTCTTTTCTATTGTCTGGTTTTAATTTAGTTGATATGGAAAAATTCTCTTAGAGCCACTCATGTCATACGTAAAGTATTTAAACCTGGCAAGCAGATACTGTTCTGCATCTCTGCCATTTATTCCTGTTAGTTCCCTTAGCATGGCATCTCCAACACCAAAATTAATTTGATTTCATATTGAATATGTTGTTATTTATTGAGCCTATAATCCTACCCATCCTCAGATTAAAGGAATGTCAACTTGTGGTACCATGTAATGTTTCTATGAAGGCATATTAGGTCATTGTAGGTACAACAGAATAAATAAATATGGAGCCAGGGCAGCGGGATAATATACACACTTTGAATTTCCTAGATTAAAATCAGAAATTTGTGAGAAAAAAAAAACGGAAATTTGCGAGATTATAAAGTTGTAAATTTACAAGGAACAAACTCAGAAAATAGTGGCGTACAAAACCAGCAACTAAACCACGCTAATGAAAAATAGTATTTTTTTTTAGGAACCACATCACTTCACTTTCAAGGCTGGATCAACCTCATCACTTATGCTGCCATTAAATATTACAGTAACATGAGCCAGTGCAAAATATATTATTATTATTATTATTATACACAGTATACTGTACATTTTATATTAGTAGTAGCAGACTCGGTTCTAAGCCTCCAGACGTCCCTCTGCCCGGCTAAATCTAAAGACATAATTCACCGTAATCTACGGTTCAACACCAGCAGTTGTGTTATGTGTCTTTTCTGATGTTTTCCTTCACTTTGACCCAGTGACAGTTAAAATATCAGCGTGTAACACAGTGTGTTCAGATCAACACATGCACCTTTGTGTGTCCTATAGCTTCTACAATATTAGTATTTGGTTCACAAAATAACACATGAAGGAACTTTGTTTTCTTTTCTCGTGAATTAATGACTTTATAATTTCACAAATTTGTACGTTTTTTCCCTGATTACTCCGTCCCTCGGCTCTGTAATTATTCATTTATGTTACCTACAATGGCCCTAATACGCCATGAATGTTTCAGATAGAGCACTTTAAATTAATATTTTTTAGGGCTGCCTTTACTGAGTGAATTAGTCGATAAATTGGTTATTTTGGTCTTAGACGGCTAATACTTTTTAAGTTGATTAATCACTTTTATGCTTTTTTCGTGCTGAATAACATATTTCCAAGAAATGTATGTATGTATCTCTGGTAAAAACAAAAAAAAAAAAAAAAAGGTAAGGCTGCACACTTTGACTTGCCAAAGATCTAAGCAGGACCGAAACAAAGACTATAAAAATATTGTGGCATGAAGCAGTGTGTAGGCCTTTTTCTTTCCTAACTCTGTTCTGATAGCCTCACACTGACGTGATACATGTAATCTTCTTCACATCTCTGGTAAAGATTTAAAGTGGTGCTTTTGTGTGATTGTTTGTGGAAAAACTCAGTTTTTCAGATCTGTCCATTAAATCATCAGTTAGTTGACTGAGAATTTATTTTGCGGACAGCCCTTTAGGTTTTGTAGTGATGCATATACATGTTTATGTGTCTACCAGGCATGTGCTGAAATGCTGCAGGAGAACACCAGCTTGCAGAGTCTTAATGTTGAGTCCAACTTCATCACTTCAGACGGCATGATGGCGATCATCAAAGCTATGGCCAGCAACGCCACACTGGTGGAGCTCAAGATTGACAACCAGGTCTGAAGCATGTAACTGAGGCTTTGGATGTAATGTGCACCTCACTGCGCCGACTGATGGGTGACTCATCACCCGTAATAAATACAAGATTGTGTTTTGAGTTGTAACACTGGTAACCCTGTACCATACAGAGGCAGAAGCTGGGAGACTCCGTTGAGATGGAGATCGCCTCCATGTTGGAGAACAACTCCAGCATCCTCAAATTCGGCTACCACTTCACCCAGCAGGGTCCCCGCGCCAGAGCTGCCATGGCCATCACACGAAACAACGACATGAGTGAGACACTAATGTCAATGGAGAATTAGGATAGATATTATATAGACAGATAGCAGGCTGGAGACACTGGCATCAAATGAAACTAGAAAACCTGATGAGTCCATCGGTACCAACCAGGTCAGACTAGCTTGTCGCAAATGAGGATAAACAACGCTCCAAACTTGCGCTAAATTTTGGCAAGGAAAATGGCCATTTTCAAAGGCCTCTCTTGACCTCTGACCTCCAGATGTGTGAATGTAAATAGGTTCTCTGGGTCCCCACCAGTCTCCCCTTTACAGACATGCCCACTTTATGATAGTCCCAGTCAGTCTGGATCAAGTCCTAGTCAAGTCAGCACTCTGACACACTGACAGCTGTTGTTGCCTGTTGGGCTGCAGTTTGTCATGTTATGATTGGAGGAGATTTTTGATGCTAAAGTCAGAACCTGGGAGGGTTTCTGGACAATATCTGTCATTGTTTTGTGTTCTTAATTGATTTCCAATAGTAAATCTATACATACATGCATAAAGCAGCATATTGCCCACTACAATGTTATTAAGAGTATTAAATACTTGACAAATCTCCCTTTAAGGTACATTTTGAACAAATACAAATGTGATTAATTTGCAATTAATCATGATTAACTTTTTTAATCAATTGGCAGCCCTAGTAAAAATGTAAAAAAACAAAACATATTTTGAGCTTAATTTTTAGGGGTGATAAATGTATGAGCAGCCATCTTAACTGTTATTTTGTGTCATATCTCATCTCTCTTCTGTCTTCAGTTCGCCAGCAGAGATTAAGATGAAAGCAACAGAAGAGCCACTTTAGCTCGTTGGAGCCTGCAGACAGACCGCCACCGACGGCCTCGCACCGGCTTTCTCAGTGTGGAGCGCCAGAGCCGAACGAATCCTCCCAAATTAAGCTGGGTCGTTGTGCATGGTGCAACCCATCTAACATCCATGTCCAGCCATTTCATTTCATTTACCGCAGCCAGCTTTTTGTAGACTGCTGAATTCATCATAAAGGCATGTATAGGTCACAAGCAAAATGTGAAGTGTCTTTCTTTTTTGTGCTTTTAGTTTATGCATTGCCAACGTCATCCCAAACAAAAGGTCAACTCTTTTCACTCATGAAAACATTTTCAATGTGGTGCTATCTGTGGGAAGAAAACAAACTGTAAATACTTTAAATAAAAATATATATTCAATTATTTTTTGTAAATGTTTGGCAAGTTTAATTTTATTGTTTCTACACCTTATCAGAACATCACATATTGTATATTGGATACATGAATATCAAATATTAGTTTTAATGCACCAAAGAAACATATATTTTGATCAATGTGAATATCTGCAGCTGAAACTGGACAGAATTGTTTTGCAGAAGCTCAAAAGAGCTTTTAATTGTGTCATTAATCTGCATTAAATCCAGGATTACTGGACAATGTGACAGCATTTCTACAGGATATTGTGAAACCTCAGGTCCAGCCTTTTACAAATCATTATCAATGATTCTCTATGTAGTCTATGGTGAAAATTAAGTGATGATTTCCTCTCAGGATTGACATGTACTGCAGCATTTTAGTGATTAACCATTTTTTTAATCCGTTAAAGTCGCTCCTGAGCCTCTCACTTCCCTCAAGCACCTGAGCTATTTTTACCTCCCAAACCCTGATGGGAAACGTAACCTAGTCCAGTGGGCTTGAGTTACCTTATTCCAAATATAAGAACCAACTTGAAGAGGGTTGCAAATGTGTGCACCCACTGAGATTTATGAGCAGAAACAGCTGCTAACCTCTGAGGATTTTCACAGCATTGCTGGGGTTCCTGCACTACCTCCACCTCATTTCTTCAGCGGATTTTCCTCATTTCTTTGAAGCGCTCTGACTTAATGTCAAGTTTGACATGACCATTAAGTAACGTGCAGAAAGCTGATTTTTAGACTTCTCAAAGGTCACATTTTTAAAGCCATACAGGCTTCGCTGACATTTGGTATCTTGAAATAATTTAAAGTTGCCGTTGCTTCACCACAATCTATTCTTGGTGGTTTTGCTCCCCCTCTTTTTTTTTTTTTTTTTTTTTTACGCTGTTACGCTGTAAAACAGGAGTATTTTTGTAGTGCTGGGTGCCATGCATTCTGTGACAGACTTATTTACCATATTGTGTCCTGTGTTTGTTTAATGCATAATTATAAGTGAAATGGCAAACATGATATTAAAGGGACAGTGTGTAGGATTTCGAGACATCTAGTGGTGTGGTTCCAGATCACAACCAACTGAGTACCCCTCTGCTCACTCCTCCCTTTCCATGATAGCGGTAAAGTGAGGCGCCAAGTGAAAAACCACAATAACACTGTTCTCCTTGCTCAGAGGTCGTCCATACCATAATAACCTTACTTTAGGAGCAACCGAAGTCAGATGGCAGCTGGCAGTACCACTGTTTTACACTCACGTTACTCAGTTTCACAAGCATGTTGGAGAACTACGGTGACCTCAGCACTGTTAGCTACAAGCAAGCTCAACCGTCGCCATGTTGAGAGCTGTACAAAGGCAATAAAAATGCTCCCAATCTCACGTGTAGCAACTTTAAGTATAGTTAAATGTGCTTTGAGGAGGATTTTACTTTGTTATTTTAAGTACAGTGTGTAGGATTTGGCAGCATTTAATGGTGTGGTTGCAGATTGCAACCAACGGAGTAGCTTACCCTTCTGCTCACTCCTCCTCTTCCTACACCGTGGTAACGCCGTTCACCTCGCTCAGAGGCCATCTTTACCATAATATCACTACTTTAGGAGCAACAGAAGTCAGACAGCAGCTGGCGGTACCACAGTTTTGCACTCAATGGCTCACGTCAATGGCCTTCAGGTAATACAGAAGCATGAAAGGCTCTCTCTAGAGCCAGTGTTTGGTTTGTCCGTTCTGAGCTACCGTAGATACATGGCAACGATCATGGCGGACTGAAAAGGACCTGCTCCTTATGTAGATGTTAAGGGCTCATTCTGAAAAGTGAAAATGAAAACATGATTCTTCAGCTGCCTTCAAGTGATAAGAAATTTTCTCTTCTCTCACCACAGCGGCAAAGAGCAGTGCAAGTATAATATGTCATTGAAAAGTGTGCAAGGGAGCTACTTCACCGTTAAAGGCAACAAAAACAGTTGTAACTGTTATCTCATTGGTTGCACCTTCAAAGGTCAGTGGGAACCAAGGTCAAAGTTGAAATAATTTAATCATTTTGAGTGCTTATTGGCAATTTCAAGCATTGCACCACAACATAGGCCACACTTACCACTCTTACCAGAGAAAAACCATGACACAGCCAGCGCAGAACAATGTTACACTGATCATGTGTGGACAGCTTTAGTTTCACATTATGATGATATGACGTTATGAATATTATATTACATTTCTGCTAATAGATGCCCCAAAATGCTACACACTGGACCTTAAAAGGTCATCAGAAGACATTGATAAATTTATCTTCAGTGCATTTTACAAGTGTTTACATGTCATACTGCCAAGTCTCTACAAGATACAGATACAGACCCATGAAAAAAAGTTTATTCAAGTCTGCTATTAGTATACTTTTTTAAACTTAAAATACGACAGTATGATTTCAGTTTACTTTTCATGTCCTTATGTAATGGTAAATTGACATGATCATATATTTGTTTGATTATACTCATACATACAGTATACTTGTGTTTTGCAACCTTGAGTAACATTTAATGATGTTCTGCTTTGTGTATACCACACTGCACTTTCTACGTTCACACACCCATGATTAACACCTGCAGCACACGAACACCTGGTTCCAGTGAGACTGATAACACATAGCTGATATCCAACTGTTGACAGTGCAACAGATATTTATCTCTGCATACCCACCATCCCACATCCTTATTATTAAAAGGAGGAATCGCTCCTATCAACCACGCACCACAGACACATTGATTTAGACTGAATAAGACTTAGAACAAAGAGTGCTTTGGTAGCACTTTTTCAGACTTATTACTCTGTGAACTGCTCTTGTTTGCAAGCAAAATAAAAGACCAAAACATATCCTGACTCTGTTCGGTTTGTGAAGATTTTTCTCACGCCAGTCAAAAAGAACCCACAGCAGTTAAACATTAGTGCCACTACATTGATATTTCCTGCCGCCACAGTCTTGGTGTTAGAAGTGAAATCGTTCGAGAGTCTGCCAGCGGACAGGGACTCTGACGGCTGATCACCGGGAGCTTTTCTGATCCTCCTCCCGCCTCCAGACAAGATTCAGAGACGAGGAGACGGCTCCCTTGGACGATGAACGACTCCACTGCAGTCTCACCATTGGAAGAAAAACACTGGGTGACAAGTTGACTTCCTAAATTCTCATTGAAGTCGACCATTGAAAGTAACCACTGAGTCAAATGAATCGAGAACTGATTGAAATTGAGAGACAGAGAGTTTGGAAATGCCTTGGTCTTGACCTTTGGTCTATTACAATTGTGGGTTTGATTATGCTGACTATAATTCCATGATTTCCCGTCATGACGTCTGTGCATAAAGGTCTGGGACCTATAAGAAGTAATAATAAGTAGACTGGGTCACTTATTAATCTGTGTTCTGGGAACGTAGGGGTTTTAAGTCTTGCTTGTACCCCAAACGAAGGTGAGACACATTTGGTGACGACCAAGTGTTTATCTGTCTTAACTGTCTTAAGTGTAAGATGCCCAGGCCCTACCTGCTCAGGCTCAACTTCCTCCTGCCATCGTCCATGCTCCTCCTGCACCTCAGGGCCAGCCCATCCTGGAGGGTGCAGCAGTAGCGCCTCTAGCTGTCCAACAGCACAACCCGGTGGTGGTTCAGAGATATGCCCACACGCGCCTAGTGGAGGATCATCCACCTCTTCTCTGGGCCATGATTACAACCTGAGAATGGCTCCACGACAGGGATTTGAGGGAGAAATTAAGTTGTCTATTCTCCTCACACCACAGATGAAGAAGACAGTGATTACACTATGCCAATGATCCAAGTTATGGTACCTCAAGGCCAACCTGGTCTGGTTTATAGTCCCTGGACCATCAAAGATATTGATGACAACCCACCAGTTTCACAAGGTGCCAGAGGCTTTGTCGATGCATTGATGGCCTTCTGCAGAGTTTCACCCCACCCAAACCGCACTGAGACGCTTATTGGTGAAACACTTGGGTCCTACTCCACTTGCCAAAATAAGCCTCCACTTGGTGATGACACCTGCTACAAGTGTGGCCAGAGAGGACGTTGGGCTAAAGATTGTCACCATCCACCACAACAGCGCCCCCAGCGAGGTGCCTGGAGAGGTCCATGGTGAGGCCCACCCAACGAGCAGATGCCACAGTCTGACTGAAGTTGTGGGTTAGGAGGTTGGCCATGTGGAGGACAGACGGCTGACCTGCCTGTAGCTACTGAATGGGGAAGTGACACATCTACACACACTTACACCAGAACAACTCACACATGTGAAACATGCCATACACTTTCTAGAAGATAAAGGAAAAACAGGATAGACATACCCGAGGGTAGGTAGAGTCGTACAAGAAACTGCCTGAAATGACCTTGACTGTTGCCAGTGATGAGATCACCTCTTGGACTCAGGGGCAACAAATTCTGTAATAAGAAATCTGTTTGCCCAATCAATTTATGAGGGAGAGATTTGATTTTACATTTCCAAATTGACCTCATTTCCACCCCTGAAGGTCTGAAAGCAATCAGAAGACAAACTCAGCCTCCTTTCCTCCCTTGTATGTTTATCAGTGGCATATTCCTATTCCTGTAGCTTCTGACATGATGGACAAAGCTCATGCATCTATCGCACCGCATAACACAAACATCATGAATCCAGCACTTGGTACAGCACATGTACATCAGGGACCTGACACATCATTTGAGGAAGTGTGTTTTCACGATGTCAGTGACAAACTGAGTACAACTTTCTTATACTGGGACAGTTACAACAGTGTTATAGCCGTAGACTTGTCTCACTATACAAGTTACAGGGTAACTTAGAAAGATCCTTGCTGCACATTTCTGTTTCAAAGCGAACAGATTTACAATGAACCTTGGTCATTTTACTCATACTGCGCAGCGGATCCCTGACTGGCAGCCCACTGATGATCCTTTTCACCTACTGTCATTTTCACCTACTTTTAACATCTTTAGGAGGCCCCTAAGATCAGTGTATTTGTTTGATGTGACAAACACACTTTGGCTCTCTTAAACTATGAAGCATGATCCATGCCTTTCTGATGTTCCCCAGTAGTTTATGGGCTAAATGCAAATATGATGTTAGCTTAATTAGAAATGCTGAACCCATTATCATCATCACTCCTAAGTCTCATTACAGACCACACAAGGCTGAGTATCCCTCGAGTACAGAAGCCATTGAGGTCATAATACCTGTTTTTGACTCTCTTCTGGAGTAATTGTCCCCTGCCCGGACTCCCCCGTCAGAACGCTCTTTTTTCCTGTTAAGAAAGCTCATCCGAAGGAACACCTGATGAGTGGAGATTTGTTCAAGATTTGAAAGACTTCAAATGCTTTTTTTAGCGTTCCAGTCCACAGAGACAGCCAATACTGGTTTGCATTCCAGTTTAATGGGAAGCCCTACACTTTCACTCTTACAATGCTGCTCTGTGAAACAGGCTACAAGACTTGGTTCTTCCACAAGGTGCCGCCCTTTTACAATACATGGACTACTTTTTGTTTGCTGCTCCTACCAAAGATCTGTGTAAAGACGCCACCCTGGCCTTACTCAAACATCTCGCCAAAGAAGGCCATAAATCCACCCTGAGCAAACTACAGTTCATAAAAAGGTTCGAAAGTATGATTTTTAGGCCATATCATCATTAACAATGGTAAAACTCTGTCTCCAAGTGCATACAGGCAATAACTCAGTTACCAAAACCACAGACGGTTAAAGAAATGATGTCCTTCCTTGGCACAACATCATACTGCAGATCATTTATTCCAAAGTACTCGCAAACTGAGGCTCCGCTACGTAACCTCATTCATAGCAAGGGGTTAACTTCCTCCAGCAAAATCAAATGGACCTCTGATGCCGAGGACACAAATTAAAGATATGTCTTCAAACCCCCCACTCTTGGCCTTCCTGATCCTACTAAACCATTTACTCAAACGTGACAAAAACAAGGCAGGATGACATGAGTTCTGCTCCAAAAACACCGTCACAAACTACAACCTGTTGTCTGTTTCTCTGCTAAACTTGACCCTGTCGCTGCTGGCTTTCCTCCATGTATGCGTAAAGTAGCTGATGCTGCGAAAGCTTTGCTCGCCTCTAGACCTCGTGTTGGCTATTCTGAATCGACTCTTCTCATCCCACATGCGGTTTCTCTAATCCTGTCTGAAAACAGAACCTCACATTTGATGGCGTCGAGACACCTTGACTACCACACCTGCCTTTTGGAAATGCCTAATGTCAGTGTGCAAAGATGTCCCACACATAACCCTGCCGCTCTAAGACAATAAGACCTAGGACAAAGCTTTGGTAGCACTCTCTCAGACTGCTCTTACCTACAAGTAATTGACCAAAAGATATCCTGACTATTCTGTTTGTGAAGATTCTTCTCACTCCAGTCTTCACTGATATTCACCACCACACAAAGACATACATAACGGCGGCTGTGAGTCAGGTCAGAGGGCAGCGCAGGCCGTCCACCAATCGGAAGGTCGGTGGTTCAATCCCCGGCTGCTCCAGTCACATGACGATGTGTCCGTCAGCAAGACACTTAACCCCAAAATGCTCCCGAAGGCATAGCCATCGGTGTGTGAATGAGCATTTAGATCAGATGGACAAAGCTGGCGCCTTAGCAGCCTCTCATATCATTGTGTGAATGGGTGAATGCTGACGTGTAGTATAAAGAGCTCTGAGTCGTCGCAAGACTAGAAAAGCAATAAATGCAAGTCCATTTAACAAAATTATACTTATTCTTACATAGTTATCCTTTGCCTTCACTGACAAGTATACAGAAAAGTCTAAATGTACGTGGCATGTATACAGAAGTCTGAGTATACTTAAAAGTATACAGAAAAGTACAGTATATTTGGATAAATACTATAAGTTCATTTAAAGCAAACTTACAGGTATACTTGCAGTAAAAACTACTACACTAGTAGAGTATACTTTAAAGTGTACTTATATAAAGTGGGCTACAAGTATATACTGTAACTAGTAAATTAACAGTATACTTATAAGTTCACTTGTAGTATACAGTAGTTCATATTATAGTTGCAGTAACAAACAACTTGGATATAAACTAGTGGTGTACTCAAACTTTATACTTAAAAGTATACTTTTCTAAATAGAGATTAGCATGATAGAAGAAGTCCCGCCTCAAGGAGGACAGCAGCAGTCCATCCTCCCTTGCCCCCACCACCATTTTCTGGCCTGTCCTGCAGATGTTGCCATTGAGGCATTTTAATAAATGTGTATTATATAACGTATATATATGTATTTCCAAAGAAGAGAGACAAATATTTATGATGATAATGGTTTTTTATTACTCTTTTTTCATATTTTGATCTCCTCTTGACTCTAAATGTCATGTAGGTGTGATTGTGAGTGTGAATGGTTGTCTGTCTCTATGTATCAGCCCTGTGATTGTCTGGGGACTGTCCAGAGTGAACCTCGCCTTCACACAGTGTAAATCGGATCCACGACCCTGAACAGGATGTGCAGTTACAGATAATAGATGGATGGATCTTCCTCCTGCCTCTCAAAAACAGAGGAGCAACCTCCTCTTCCTCTATGGACCAGCCTCCGCTGACTTACCGATACTGTATACTACTAGTGCTTTCATATTAGTATACTTCTTACATAAAGTATACTTGAGATTCTACTTGAACTATACTTAAGTCATACAATAAACTTAAAGTATTCTTTTTGTAAGGGAAAGAACAAGGGGTGACCCGACGAGACCCCGTCACATCTGGTACCTGGCTCCGCAGAGCAGCTCTCCACTTGTCACAAACCGCCACCATCACTGGAAACTGAAAGGAAGCTGATCAAAGTGCAAGCAAATGAAAGAGGAAGACGGGATAAAACGGTGAGACACACAGTATGAGGATTATCGGGACTACAATAGCATATCACGTCCCTTGAGGAATCAAAACAGATGTGACATCCTTACAAATGCGTCATCTCGTTATCCACCCACTCGTGGCCAGGACTGACTCCACACGCAGCACATCACTGTCAGTGTCTGCTGAACACAACAAAGACTGAAAATAGTCAACTTCACCAAGAAACTATTTTGCCAGAGGAGGAAAAACCTTGAGTGACTTGAAGTGAGGCCCTCTGGGAAATCCCAAAAGGGAAGTTAAAACATAATCAAGGTTATTAATTATTCTTATTGAAGTGTAAACATGTTTTCCATATTCCTCACATTCAGCTGTATTTGTAATAATGTACTATAACATTTAAAAAGTCTATATATGTTGGCCGTTGTTTCACCAACCGTGTCATGTGTAGTCCTGGAGGTACTTAACTGTCAGGGATTGAATTAGAGAAGAATCTCAAGATCACCTCAATTACTAAATATGTGGAAACGAAACATCTCTGTCAAGTCGTGATCATTGACTGAAGGGACAACCAGTGTTTTTACATCATATGCAGAGTATACAGGGTGCAGTCCATCACGTATTAGTATGATGTCCTAATTTGAAATCCTTTATTGTAAAATACAAGCTTAAAATGCTTAAAATGTAAGTGTTACTACATGTTGGGATTTAAAAGTGCTGTTGACATCACTGATAACATTCTCTCTACCCCGCTCCGTTATATTTACTTCACAACAAGTCGCTTCCTGGCACACATGGTCAGTCTCGGCCATTTATCCTTTTTTTCCACACTAACTGAGGACCCACAGAGACCGTGTGATACCAACGTCGTTTTACTATTGGCTCACAAGCCTTCTTCTAAGTGGGAACCAAACGTCAGATACAGTATCTTCCACAGAGATTAACAAAACATTCATTTTGGACGTGCAAAATGTTATTTTTCCTAATCATAGTTTTTTTCTCAGGAAAGGCCATAGGAAAGGCGGCAGTAGCTCAGTCCGTAAGGACTTGGGTTAGGATGTGGAGGACCTGGGTTCAAATCCCCCATGGACCAAGACCAACTGGTTGCTGGAGAGGTGCCAGTTTACCTCTTGGGCACTGCCGAGGTGCCCCTGAGCAAGGCACCAAACCCCCAACTGCTCTGGGCGCTTGTCAGGAGCAGCCCCCTCACTCTGACATCTCTCCATCCATGTATATGTACTATGTACTGTGTACTGTGAACAACAGAGTGTAAAACTGAATTTCCCCACTGTGGGACTAATAAAGGAATATCTTTCTTTCTTTCTTTCTTTATTCGGTACCTTTATTAAAGCTCTGTGAATGTATTAGAAAATAAAGAAAATAAAATGGCTACTTAAAAATGCAATCAATAAGACCTTTAACCTAACACAGATTGTGACAAATGAAATATGACAAAACTCTAATGTAAAAACACGCAAAACATAACAAATGTACAGTGTGCTGCAAATGTCCACACTTCTATGTTGAAACAATTAGTAAGCTGGTATGTAATATTTAATGAGTGTTTTAGTCACTTATCAAATATTAGACATGATGACATAATGAACAGATAATTTGTTGTTGTGTTTTATAAATACCATAAGTGTAAGTCACATGTAACATGAATAACTTTTGATTGATTGAAATTGAAAAAAAGTGATTGATTGTGCAGACAATTTATTTATAACTGATCAAAAAACAAAGGTTAAGGAGCACCCTGGTGGCTGAATGAAAGCGACTGCCATGTAACCACAACCGTTATCTCTCTCTCCCCATTTCCAGTTTGCCTCACACTGTCATCGGCCTAATACAAGTGAAAAATGCCAAAAAACAGAAAGTTAACTGCAATACTATAAACCTAAAGTCGAAGATACTTATCAATGTGTTGACCATTATGTTCCAATAATATGCAGAGGCACAGAGGGGAACGGTACAGTGATCAATATAATTTGTAAGGCTATAATTGATAGGACAGAAAGAGTCAAACTTGTCTTGATATTTAGCTAAATAACTTTACAGGCACGGCTTATATTTTGATTTATTATGAATAAACAATGATGGAGTTTTAAATTGCAGATTATACAGTTAGGTGATACAAATATCCATCTGTACTGAAATACATTCAAGACACTGATCCTTATTTCAGTTAAAGTAATAATACAAATACAGAAAAATATCATACATTAAAAGAAAACATAAAAATATAGCATGCTGTACAAAATGAATATACACAACTTTAGAGTTCAGACAGTTGTAGCAACTCTGACAGGCGGAGGAGGGACAAATGTTGGGAGAGGCACTGATCTTTCAGAGGGAGTCTGAAAGAAAACAAGCCAGTTTACTGACTATAAATCAGCAAGAGAAACAACCGTTCTACTGAGATGTGTTTTATTGGGAAGAGTACCTGCTGTAACCGGTTGTAATCGGGGGGAGGCTTCATTCCTCCTGTCAGCAGGTTATGAGGAGTTGTTTCTGTTATTGCCTGTGAATGATGAGAAAGAGGCTAAAACAGCCGGCCAACATAGCAGCTGCAGAGTTCGTTGTGCAGCTGTTAATGAATCAACACATTCTGTATCTGATGCATGACATGGAGAGTATAGCATATACCATATGTTACAATCTACACGGTCCACATCAGCCGTAACTAACCTTTTAACATAAACTTAAAGAGGATTTGTTCTGCTTATTTCCAGGTGCATACTTTATTTTTTACTTGCACTTTTCTGGCACTTTTTTCTACTAGAACATGTTTACATGCTTTAATGGTTCAAACAAGCTAGCAAGCAAGCTAGCATTGGAACCGATTCAAACCCTTCGGACGCTCCACCTCTGCTCTAACTAGCTTTTTTGTGGACGTGCCAAACTACCCACAAGGCAGGTGTTATGCAAATGTGTTACTTGGTGACATCACCACGTAGAAGAAATGGAGGACTTCAAGAGAGACATTTCAGGCAGTTCGGGTGCAGTGTTTCTGTGGGGCGAGTATCTCGTTTTGTTGTGAACTTTGGCCTTTTTAACTTTGCAGACCATTTATATGCATTAAAAAAAACTATATAACACTAAAAAGCACTTTTCTTAAATTTTTTTTTTGACTTTTTGGTTTTATTTGATAGCAAATAGCCATGACAGAGGGAGAAAGAGGGGATGACATGGATGGGTCGTGGGTCGGACCCGAACCCTGGGCCTCTGCAGCAAGGACTCCGTGGCCGTGGTATCTGGGCCTGCTAACCAGGTGAGCCACTGGGGCGCCCCGGCATAGGTCCTCTTTAAGAGATGGCCTAAAGCAAACCTGCAGTCATGAGAACCATACTACCTCATCTCAGGCACTGCCGCTACATACTCTCATTGATTTTACCAATCTGCTAGTTATGTAATGTATTTATGTATTGTACTGTATCATATTGTGCTGTACTGTAGTACTTGCTGAAGCATTGTATTGATATTAGGTTTCTAATTTGCAATAACCATCCCAGGGACTACAAATGAAAAATTTGCTAACTAACTCTGGCACATTTACATTGAGGTGGATACTGAAATGTTGATTAATGTGCACTTCCCCTAGTGAATAAATAAATAAATAAACTACCAAATAGTAGTAATAATTAATATGTTGACCACTGAAATGATTCTAACCTTCTCAACTGCTCTTGACACTGGATATCTTGTCTGCCGACCTGCAAAACACCAAAAAAAAGTCAAAATATTTCTCACAGAATACTAAGAAAAAGCGTCACCTTGTTTTAAGACTCAGTAAAGACTGAATTTCTTTTTTTTTTTTTTTTTTTTTTGCTAAAGCCAAGTTCACTCTACAAGACTTTCCAAGTTTCAGGTTGCAGGTTGATGTAGTGTTCACGGGACACAACTTGCTGTCATTTAGTCGGGCGTCTTGTTGTGGTTTTCACTCTACATGACTGATCGACGACAGGCGGTCACACACTCTGAGATCTTTCACCAGGAGGAATCCCCGATGACGTCTCTAAGCTATGTTTTATCATGAAGTACACAATAAATGATGTGATACCATACCTGAGACTAATTGCTGATGTTGGGCAATAACGCCTCCTCCCCGAGGTTTCCCCTCACCTGTGTCTTGCGCTCTCATTGGCTGCAGCTTGTGGCCGGAGTGTGCGAGATTTGCCTCTGATCTGGGGCTTTTGTCGGGAGCTCCAAAGACTGTCTGGGAGCTGAAAATCACGGCTAAGGTTTTGTAGTTTACGCATAAGCAACCACTTACTTTTGTTCTTTTTCTTGCTCCATGAGATGCAGAAGTAGATGAAGCCTCCCAGCAGGACCAGGAAGAGAAGGCTGCAGGGGATTCCAGCTGCAATGCCTGCAATGGCAGGTCCACTCAGCCCATCACCTAGTATCACCAGGACAAACTGTAAGCAGTGGTTTTACTGTAGCACCATGTGAGACCCTGTGATAAGAAATGCAGTGCTTTAGCACACATACAGTCTAACAATTTACCATACCTGGACCAATTCTGTGAACTTCTGATGGCTCTCCTTCAGTCATAAGAGCTCTGGGGATGACCCGAAACCTGTACGTCAGGTGGGGATCGAGGAATAACACGTCTGCACTCCTAGCGGGGCCAGGTTTCTGCTGGATGATGCGAAATCTGTTTGAGCTGCCTCTAGTTTGGGTACCATTACGATGTTTGCTCAGAAGATCTGGTCCTTTAAGTTGGATGTCAAATCCTTTGCAAAAGCAGATGTAATCATTAAAATATATAGTGGTAGCACGTCAGGATTTCACTCCTTAATGTTACAGGCCTGTTTGATATATTGCTGTTATATTATGCACACAGAGAGGGAGACATAACAAAAACTGGCCTTAGCTTTTCGCAGTACTTTTGCCCTTAAACTATTTTTCTTCTCAAAACACGGTCCAGCTAGAAGCTTCACACATTGCACAATATTTACACCCCTATCCTCTGTGCTTAGTTTCTGTTTTCAACACTGTGGAGTTCTGCTGAGATGTCTAAATTCAAAACAAGACGCACAGGTTTGTGTGCGATGGTTAAAGATATTCTTGTGAGAAATACATCAGCCTTTCCAGAGCTGCCTTCCCAGAGTTAATTACTGCTTTACCTGTAACAACAGAGGTAGACGGGACCTCCCAGGTCAACGTGACGATGGTTCCATTGTGATTGGGGAACAAACTGAAATCTGAGATCGTCGGTCCTGGAAAGAGAGAGGCTGTGAGCAAGGGGGAGTTAAGGAGAGGGCAGGAGGAGGTGGGGGTATACCAAGACTGGAGAGCTTTGTTTAAGGAAAAGAGCAAACTCAGGTATTACTTAGCTCTCTGTCTGAGGGCCCATTGTTTCCTTTTACTCCGGTAATGCTAGTGCTGCAAATTAGAAGCTGAAGGCAACAGAATCCTGATAGTATTTAAAAATGACACAAATAATCACTGTACTGTGCTGTATGGCTGTGGCGGAAGACGTGACCATCTATACAACACAGTCACTATGCTACAGCAAAAGTCAGTTTTTTGTATTAGACATAACAGTAATTAATATCAAAGGTAGTATCCACTCTGGAGCATGGCTGCAACTAACAACTGTTTATTTACTCTATTTAAAATCGATTCAATGTTTGATCTAGAAGATGTCAGAAAGTATTGAAAAATGACCATCTCGTTTTCCTAAAGCCCAAGGTGAATTATTCATTTTCTTATGCTTGACAGTCCAGAACCATAAGCTGTATGTAAGAAGTGGGTCCAGCATTTTGGCCATCGACCAAACTTTGAATGGACTTAATAAGGCACTTCAGCACTGGCTTCACTTTTCCAGAACCCAAACATATAGAGATTATTGTCACATGACACAAAGCGAGGCTGGGCATCCTGACAATTCAGAAGCTAAAACTGGGGGATTTTGTTTCTTTTTTTTTTTCTAAAATGAATTTTTGATTATCAAGATAATTGCTGATTAATTTCCTGTTCATCTAAAAATTGACTGACTAACCGTTAAAGCCTTTTTCTGTACAATGGTACCATCAGAGATTTATTCTTTTATAAGCAGCATTTTAATGTTTTAGCTGGGTCATGTTTACATAGTGGTGCTTCAAGCTGCTAGGGGGAAAAATAGAGCATATATAATTTAAAAAAAGTTATTTTTATAAAGTGGTCACTATATCCTGAGAGTAGTGCATGAGACAGGGAATACAAAAAAAAAAATCATGTAAGATTTCACAGACCGGAGGAAAGCAACCAACCAGAGCTGAGCTGGAGCCTTGACGTTTCCGAGCAGCGGTCAAACTGCTGAGGGTCAAAGTGCTGATCAAATATGAATCCATATTCTGTTACTGTAATGACTATCTCTCTCAAATGTTTTCAGAAACATCTTGGAATGTACTGTTTATCTGTAAAATAAGAAAATGTGTGACCTAGCAGCCATGTTGAGATCTGTTCAAGGCCTATTGAAGGCGGCTGGGACACGGTTGGCCACAGGTCTTGGGGTATGGGGTAAGACACATGCGTAGTTACTGGTCTTGACTCAGTTTCAGTGAGTGCTGACCAGATTTTACTGCGTATGTGTTTGTACCCCAAAGACATGATGCGCTGATGGCGCGTGGCCCAGTTTCTTTCAATAGGCCTTGGATCAGTTGTGGAAATAACAAGCACCGCCCACCAGCCAGAGCCCCGCCAATAGGAACACTCTCTCTAAAATAACCTGTGATTGGCCAAAGTCTCCCGCCACAGCTAGATGTTTTAAAGCCTGGAAACAGCCATGACAAGGTGCAACAGTCTAGTTTTCTCTCAGAGCACCTGAATTACAATACGCTGAAAGGTTATTATGGAAATTTTACCCAATAATGCCAAAAATATAGTACCTATTGCAGGTTAATGTTACAACTAGCAAACAAAGAACAGCAATGCTGTACCTCTTAACTGAATTTCCCTGCTCTGGCTGCCCAGCGGGTTGCGGCAGGTACAAGTGTAGTTTTGGAGGAGAAAGTTGCTGACGTTGTAATCCCGAATCTGGAGCTGTGTGGTGTTACTGCTGATCTGGTATGTTGTACTCGTGACTGCCTCGTTGCCTTTGGACCATGACACAACAGCCTTAGGCGAAGCCTCACTGACACACTGGATAGTGACCACTATTTTGCCCCCAGAGTCAACTGTGGTTCTCACAGCTGGCAGGAACTTCATTGGACTACCTGGAGAAGATAATGTTCTTGTTTGGGGTTGGCAGCTTAAGTCACTAATGCACACAGACATAGTTTTTATTTTTGAAACAACAGTTTGCTGGCTTGATAAAACTTACTTGCTGTGATACTGCACTTATTCTGTTTGACTGGGTGGTCTGCCATACACGTGACAGTTTTCCCGTTGAGGTCATCTGTGGCGCTGAAGGTCAGGCTGAAGTTCCCCGCTGCACTGCTGGTGTTGCTTAGTGCTGGGAAAGAAAGTTGGGCCCGTGGGGTTCCCCCCGACCACTGACAGTGGTACTCCAGGTCCACGCTATTCACTGACTGCACTGAGCACATCAGGTTGCCTGGCGGCCGCTCTGTCCAAAGAACAAACTCATCAGATGTAATTTAAGTTAATCAAGCATTCATTCATGTTTGGGTCCACATTTTCACATTATATAGACAAGCATGTTAGGTCAGAAATATGTATTTACAAAATCTCAAGAGCAAAGGTGCCCTAATCTTAGTATTTTGTTGTATTGAGTTATTTATACAAAAGGTCCTTATAGGTGCAAAGATGGTAGAATACTGTAGCTCTACTGAAACTATTATTATATTATTAAACATTACCTCAAAGTACAGGTTTTTAAAGTAAAGATATGTAAATTCAAAACTGAATTTTGTCTTTTCTGATATAACCAAATAATAACATTCTTTCAGAAATATTGAGCAAAATTAAAAGGTACAGTGTGTTGGATTTGGCAGAATCTCACTGTGAGGTTGCAGATTGAAACCAACTGAAACTTCTCCCATATGCAACGCATGTAGGACATCAAACCACACTGGCCGACACAAAAACATGAAAACTAGGGCTGTAAATTGATTAAAATATTTAATCGTGATTAATCACGAATGTCCATGAATGAACAGCAATTAATTCCACATTTTTTATCTGTTCAAAATTTACTTTAAAGGGAGATTTGCAAGGTATTTAATACTCTTACCAACATGGGAGTAGGCAAATATGCTGCTTTATGCAATGTATATATTTACTATTGGAAATCACTTAACAACAAAAAAACAATGACAGATATTATCCAGAGACCCTCACAGGTTCTGACTTTAGCATAAAAATCTGCTCCAATCATAACATGGCAAACTGCAGCCCAACAGGCAACAACAGCTGTCAGTGTGTCAGAGTGCTGACTTGACTATGACTTGATCCAGACTGACTGGGACTATCATAATGTGGGCATGTCTGTAAAGGGAAGACTGGTGGGGACCCAGAGAACCCATTTACATTCACATATATGGAGGTCAGAGGTCAAGGGAGCCCTTTGAAAATGGACATGACAGTTTTTCCTCACCTAAATTTTGTGTAAGTTTGGAGCGTTATTTATCCTCCTTTGTGACAAGCTACTACGACATGTTGGTACCAACTGACTCCTTAGGTCCAACTTCGAAACATATTGCGATTTTCAATTTAAAAGTAATTAGTGGCATTACAACAAATTTGCATTAACACGTGATTATCCTGTTAACTTTGACAGCTCTATTTGTTAATAATTTCTGCCATTTCTGCCACTAGATTCCCTTAAATGTTACACACTGTTCCTTTAAGACAAATTACTTACAAAATGTAAACTCCAATCACATGCACAGTGAAAAGGTAAAACTATTCACATACCATACACGTTTAAAGTGATGCTCTTTTGACGCCGTTCTTTAGTCCGCTCATTTAGCAGCGTGCATGTGTAAACGCCTCCTTGACTGGTCTGTACATGTGTTAGATTTAAGACTCCTTCGTGTGAGAGGGTCTGACCACCAAAGGCCCACTCAGCAGTTGGTGTTGGGGAGCCCTCAGCCTGGCAGGAGACGTTCAGCGAGTCCCCTGATACGTAGAAAGGCTGAGCAGGACGGGCCTCTAGTACGAGTTCGTCAGGTCCATCTACAAACACAACACAAGGAACAGAGAGCAGAGCTGTCAGAAAACAAGGGATACAAGCAGACTGAGGTGCAGAGAGATGTTATTATTACTCTTACACAGTACAGTGATGTTCATGTGAGTCGTCACCCTGCTGAAGGGGTTGCTCAGTAACACCGAGTACTGTCCTGTGTCGCTGCGGGTTGGCCTGAGGATCACAAGGCTCCTTTCCTCCACCGAGTAGTGCGAGTTGGATTTTATCGCTACGCCATCGAAGAACCACTTCTGCTGCTCGACCACTCCTCGCAGCGTGCTGTACTGCAGGGTGAAGCGGTCAGCTCCCTCTTTGGCAAAATCAGGCTGTGTGCTCAGAGTCACATTCACAATGTGTTCTGTGAAAGAAAAGGTGAAGCGATGGAGGAACAGGTGGACGAAGTAAACAAGTTACCACAGTTACATCTGTTTTCCTTACAAATGCACCAGACGACATAACAATGTGATTTGTTAAAGGGTAACTTTGGTATTTTTCAACCCTATTTTCACATTTTTGTGTCTCACTGACAAATAGGGACAATAATTTCTGAAACTGGTCCAATATTAAGGGCGGCTGCAATGTGCTGCTATTGGGGCCAACCTGGCACCATCACTTAGCTCCAATAAAAGTGTTTTTTTTGCAGTGACAGGCTCTGATAGTGATTATAAGTGTCTGACATTATGGAAAGAGTCTCGTTCAAGGAGAAGTCTGATTCTGAAATCTGGCGAGGTGACGTGTCGCCAAAAGACAACGGTGGGATAGTGGAACACATCCATGGTGGTAACATGGGTGTCAGCCGGCAGAGTTTGTTGAATTAGAGTACAGAAAGTGCAGCTTAGTGTGATATAAAATGGCTGAATATTTAGATATTTATATTTTCAACAACGTGGATGAGGTCTTATATCTCCGTTATGGAGTATATGGATATTCAGATTTGACAATGAGACTTCTCCTTATGCGGGACATGGACACAACAACAAACAGACCAGACCAAGCAAAAGGTAAGAAAAATATATTATGTCCCTGAAGGGTTCGTTCCATAATGCTGTCAGACGCTTATAATAACAACCTGAGTCAGCCAGTGGCAAAAACAAGCACTTTTATTGGATGTAACATTACATTGACGCTTGCCCTTGCAGCTCGCTTCACAGCTGTCGTCTACAGCGCTCTATCTCAATACTGGACCAATTTCAGAAATTGTTGTCCCCATTAGTCACTTAGACAGAAAAAGACATGGTAAATCCAAGTTGAGAAATACTTAAATTACCCTTTAAAATGGCTAGGCTAGACTGAATTTGAAATCTAATAAATTGTGAAGCTTTCTGGATGCCTGAAAGATTTCAACAAAGCATTTTTGCTTCCCTTGATCGCATTACATAGTACAGATACAACCAACAGCAGCCCCGGAGCTGGGAGGGATTCAGAGAACTGGTCTAGCATAATGAAAAGGGTTGAACCTGTGTCCTCTGTAGAGGCAATCCACCACCCTGCCCCCCAAAAATTAATTAATGCCTTTTTTTTTTTTTTTTTTTTTTTTTTACATATTAGAATGGTATACAAAGTGAAGAATTATATTAAGATCCTAAAAATGTTGCAGCACGTGTAGCTCAACTAAAAAAATCTTGGATCTGCTGTTTTTTTAAGGCCAGTCCACCCTCACAGCCACAGCCAGTGGCTTTGGAAACCATTTTCTCCCAATTTGCCCAACCACTCCAGCTCCATCAATATTCAAACTCTTTATAGCATTTAAAAAAATTGCTAAAGATCCCAATGTTGCCAAATAATGCAAGTTTTCCCTTTTTGTAATAGTGAATACAGCCATTATGCCATCTCTCCATGATCCAACCCAAACGGTGGAACAAGCAGATATGTAATATGAATGATGTAGGCTATACTGTGGGCCTATGTATTAAAGGGGCCTATTATGCTTTTTTCCCTTTCCTTTAGGGCATTATACATATATATTATAGTTTTATATATATAGTTTTTTTGTGTTATTCCCCCCACAGAAAGTCTGCTCCTGAACTGGCTGAAACGCTTTGCCCTGCCTTTTTAACGTAACGTGGTGATGTCATCAATAAGACATTTACATAAAACCTGCTAGGACCTAGTTTGGCTCACCCTCAAACAGACCTAGTTAGAGCCCAGTCTGAAGAGTTTGGTTCAGTTGACCAATCACAACTGAGAGGGCCAGCTGTCCAATCAGAGCAGAAAGAGGTGCTGCTCAGCCCATATGAGAAAAAAAAGTGTTTTTAAATATTAAAGCATGAACATGTTCTAGTAAAAACCCAACATACAAGCATGAACCTGAAAATGGGCTTAATAGGGCCTCTTTAAATCTAAACCCCACAACAGCACATCTCCAAAATCAGACTACTCACCAAAAACTTCCAGAGCGAAAGTAGTGGAGGATTTTCCCAATCCAGACTTTGTCATTTCAATGGTGTAGTTACTGGTGTACCCATGAAGCGGCACATGCACAAAGGTCAGGGATCCATTTGGCTCAATCCTCAGCACCTGACTTCTGCTGTCGTGTATGTCTGGAGGAGTGCTGGAGTTAATAGCCCAGGTGACGACAGGTAAATCTCCCATGAACCAGATAACCGCTGGGTCTGGGGCTCCACTGAAGGACACAGCCAAAGTCACAGTGGTGCCAGCTATAGCATTCACCAGAGAGGGACCAGCAGGAGAAACCACCAGTTCACAGTACGCACCTATAAGTAATCAGAGGAAATATTCATCTTACAGTTCATGCAATACGTGCTAATGGCAAGTGCTTATTGTTTACAGTGTGTTCTTATTAAAATAAGCACATCTAAACAGAATTACTGTGGTTCAACATAGTAAACAAGTGAACAAGATTAGACAGCAAACACAATTTAAAGTGCTGATCTAAATGCATCCTTTAGGAACAAACGAAGCAAAGCATTTAGTTCTCATCTTACCTTGAAAAGTAAAGTTTAGTAAAATGGCCCAAAATACTGCGTTTAATCTCCCAAATTCATCCGGCCACATCATTTTCTCACGAGTGTGGCGTGAAAGTCCCCGCAGCAGTAAAACACGAGCGGAGAAACGTCCTCTCCTCGGTGTCAGAGGCTGACCCACCTCCTCACAGCTCTGTGCGCGTGAGCGGCGCACCTGTACCGAGTCAAAGCCTTGACTGTGCACGCGAGGCCACGCCCCTCTCCTGGTTTCACATAAAGGTACCAATTTAAAGCAGCAGCGGGTAGAAATGGTGCAAATATGATTAAAAACAGTTATATTTTATATTCTGACAGTAGGGCATGAGACAGGTAAAGGTGCTCAGGTGCTCCTCATGGCATCTGCAAGATTTCACAGACTGGAGGAAAACAACCAATCAGAGCTGAGCTGGAGCTTTTTCATCACTGAACAGCTGTCAATCACTTGTGATCCAATCAAACAGTCAAACTAGGCAGCGCTGATCAAAAATGAATTAATATTCTGTTACTGTAATGACTATTTCTCTCATATTTTCAGAAACATCTTGTAGTTACTGTTTAGCTGTAAAATGAGAAGAAGCCATGTTGAGATCTGTTGAGGAAATACTGAGCACCACCCACCAGCTGGAGAAACACTTACAGTAGTAGATAATTGATTCATATTTGATCAGCATTGCCTAGTTTGACCGAGTTCAGGCGTCAGCTGCCTCCACTGAATGAACAGCCAATAGGAATACTCTCTCTCTGAAATGACCTGTGATTGGCCAAAGTCTCCTTTCACAGGCTGGATTTTTAAAGCCTGAAAACAGATCCATGAGGAGGTGCAGGAGTCTAGTTCATACATCCCAGTTTTCCTGTGAGACTCCCGTTTTGCATTACCCTCTTCCAGTTTCCTCCCGGAGTCACAATTCTTCCGCCTTTCTCTTGATTCATGGCAATTTTTCACCCCTTTTTTCCCTTTTTGTTATCTCAACATGTTTCTGGCACTGTACAGTGTGTATAAGCCGTAAGCCCTTCGATTTCCACCTGGGCAGCAATAGAGCTACAGCAAATGTCTGTTCCTGGCGGAGGAGAGCTCACGACACCGTGGGTTGTTTGAGCTGTGTTCACTGCACATCACAGCAGAGCCGGTGTGGCACAAGACACTGGAAATAACAGGTTTCAAAGCATAGTGTCTGACAGGGCCTTCAGCGAGTGAGAGACATAGAGGGAATATTAGCCTAGTTTACACCAGAGATTTACACAAGTTCTCAGCAGAAGGACAAATTATTCAGTTCAATTAAAAGTAGGCCTATTTAACAAAAAAAATGCTGTTGCAGTGTATTTAACCCTCTGGGGTCTAAGCCATTTTTTGGTATTTTTGGTCTACCTGGTCGCCTTTTGTAAAAATGACAATAATGCACAATGACATCCACATCTATCTATCCAGCTATCAGATTATACAGGCTGCAGTGACATCGAAGTATATATAATTTAACCCTAGAACACTAACACTAACAATTCTTGTTATGTGATTTTCATTGTGTTGCCATTGTCTGAGTTTCATGGGTCCTTGGGTAGCTTCAGGCTGCTTACTGATGTTATTAATTGTATGTTTGTTTCCCTCCTCCCATCTATGGTTTTTTCAAGAGGCATGCGTTCGGGTGATTTTCACCTGACTTTAGTGATAGAGAGTAACATATTTTACGGGTGGAATTTACCCGAATTGATAAAACTGCTTTTTATCAAGGATATTGTATTGGGTAAAATATACCCAACGTTAGTGATGGTGTGACTTATTTTAACGTTAGTGTTCTAGGGTTAAATTACCAGAAAGACAAGAGAAAAAAACAAAGAAACTGAATCTCATAGAAATTTACTCAAACCACACAGAAAACAAAAGGATCAAGGTTTTGGGCTTTTGAAAAATGTTCTCCCAAATCTTGGAAATCAGGGGGAAAACATCATTTTAACCAACACACATTAAAAGATTATTATATTTATTGATCCATTCTTCACTCCTTCCTCTTGCAGGGCTCAGTCTGACTGACCTGCCTGGGCTGCCTGCCGTGTACACAGGTGGATGCTCTTCATCGCTGTAAAACAAATAGAAATCACGAGAAATACTGAAGGTTTGAAATATCAGATACATCATAGATCATATACTGTATATCAGACAGGAAGTGATTTTGTGTTTCACATCTCACACAGTGTGTGAGGACATATGAGACTGCTTGATAACTAGTGTTTAAATATCATCTGATAAAATCATAAAACACTCTCTGCCTAAATGAAGACCAAATATGCAGATATGCTGAAGCCACTTACATCAGCCCGATGATTCCTCTTGACAAGCCGTTCTCCTTCATCTTCACTTTCCAGAATAAGAGCAGAGCTTCTTCTGTGCTGTATCAGCGGCTTGATGCTCGTTTTGAAAAGCAAACATAAAGTAAAACGTCACATGGTCTAGTTTTCTCTCAGAGTACTTGTTGAATTACAATATGCTGAAAGGTTACTATGGATTTCTTTTTCCAGTGATGCTAAAAACATTCTGCCTGCTGCAGGTTTAATGTCTGTTTTGTTGAGGCTCCAGTATTACTCCAAGTTACTGCGTTTCCTTCAGCTGGTTGTTGGTCCCTACAGTCAGTTTGACACACAGTAATGTGAGAAAGTCCTTTTCCTGTGACTAACGACCCAAACGTTGTCCTTTACACTGCCACATTATTAGGTTCAGCCATATGGACAATATGCATCTAAGATTAATGCAGTATAATAAAAAAAGCCCTGCCTACCTACAGTACATCCTTCCTTCATGTGTTTAATATTAAATAAGACATTTCAAAATTAATAAATACAAGCATATTATGCAATATAACCAAGGGATTGTTAAATAATCCAGTAAATGTTTCTAACTAAAATGAAATTTAATTTTATCCTGCTTCTCCAATATTCATTTTCATAAATAAAACAAACCAGAAAGAGGCTTAGGTCTGAACAGAGGCAGACTTTAACATTAAGGTAAGTAACTGCCTGGGGGCCCCAACAGAAAGGGGCCCCAAACTGCTGTAGATTTATTATGTTTATAATATTGACAAATATTGTAATTAATAATAATTCATTAATTAATAATTATCTTACTATTCTAACTCACTGTACCCTGAAACCTGTACCCCTGTAACTTACAAAAGGCCCCCAAAGCACTTAAAAATATACAACTCAGCTGCATACTACTTAGGGTGTACTTCTACTTCAGAGGAAAACATTGGAGTACTACATTTACCTGACAGAGAAATGTTACTGGTTACATTGCAGATTCAGATTTGACCCACAAAACGTAACAAATAAAATATGACATATTATAATTCATTAAACTATCCAGCATCATATTAGAATTGAAACCTCCATCTTGAACAGATGTTAAAGTACTAGTGTGTAACAATTAGGGGGATCTATTGGCAGAATATAATAATAATAAGTATGTTTTCTTTAGTGTATAATCACCTGATAATAAGCATGAATCATTGTGTTTTCGTTACCTCAGAATGAGCCATTTAAATCTGCATGGAGAGCAGGTCCTCTTCACGGAGTCCACCATGTTGCACCACCATGTTTCTACAGTAGCCCAGAACACACAAACCAAACTCTGTTAACGTTTCCTGCTTCGGCCGGAGTGATAACATTACTCGCTCTGCCACTCTGTCTCACTCTCTTGCTTCACCACTCACGTCACACGTACACACACTCTACACACTGGCTCCAAATGACCTACTACTCTAATGGTAAATGTCCACAGCGCCCGTCCTTTCCATGCTTTATATTCACTGTCTATGTAAGCAGCCGTGTCATGCATTCTGGTAGCATGGCGGCTCAATTTGAGAGATGGGGCATCATGCTGGTTGCTTCTCATTCGTATAAAGTTGAGGTCTAGGCTACTTTATGAAAATCAGGGGTGTCTGGTGTGACTCGCTGCCTCTGGAAACTCCATAGAAACTTTTAATTTAAGCGTTGCTGATCCAAAATAAAGACAGATTCAGTGACTGCATGGCTTATTGCATAAAATGTTTTCAGAAACACATTTCAGTGTACTATTTTCATAATATAAGAGAAGAAAGTTTCCAAACGAGCTGCCATGTTGGTTCCGGTTTGAAAGCTGGGAGCAGCAGCCCTCAAGTGAAAGCGTTCGTCCGATCAGGGGCCTTGTGTCTAGCGGCAACAGTCAAGCATCCAGTGCTGGGAAGGAGGCAAACCCTTGTTATAAATACATGCACAACAACTGAATCTATAAAAGGCCATTCGTGTCGGCCATCGTCGCTGTCCAACACGCTATGTGCACATATAGGAGAGGCTTCAGTTGGTTGCAATCTCCTCATCTCACTGCTAGATACTGCCAGATCTTACACACTGGACCTTTAAGTACTTTAAAGTAGCCTAACACCTCTCTTATCATGTGAAGTAAACATTTAAATGCAGGACTTTTACTGTGCGATAGTAACAGTTCTACTATTAACAGTTAATAGGTTAATTTCAGAGTTGTGAGTAGGCCTACTTCTACTAATACCTAATAAATCTGCTGTTATCTGAGTCTGAATAAGCAGCCTATCAAGTATTTAAAACAACAATTGTGGGAATGAAGTGTAAATGGGCTCTGCGATGGACTGGTGACCTGTCCAGGGTGAACCCCGCCTTCGCCCTATGCCAGCTGGGATCGGCTCCAGCCCCCCCGCGACCCCTAACAGGAAAAGCGGTTGACAATGGATGGCTGGATGGATGGAAGTATAAATGGCCTGAAATAAACTCTGCTGTTGTGAAAAGCAGCAGGATGAATTTACAGTTTATTATGATAATCAGACTTTTAAAAATGGATTTTAAAATTTTATGGTTATAATAAATGTTGAAGACTCCATGTTACATTAGTTAGTTTTTGTTGGAACGTTTTTTAAAAACTGTTCAACTTCATGGTCATTTGTGGGCTTTCGTCTGTGGTGCTTGTCAGGATAAATATTAGAAACATCCCACACAATGCCATTCAACAGCAGCACACACCGCAGCTTCCAAACTGATCACATAACTGAATCAACACCTCTCAAAAACTATAACTACTATATAACTAAACACTGCAACTAAGTGTTTTCAAGTACTGCTGCTTGATTCAACATAACATGGAAACTGGTTTCTGGCCATATGTAATATAGTATGTTATACAGTAAGAGCACTGCTGAAGAAATAATGCTATAAATCCACCAGGGTGAAACACTCACCACCACCACTCCAACAGATATCTCCCCTTTTCACCGCAATCTGTTACTTATTTACAGGTGTTAAACCTTTGAGTCCCACAATTTTTTGTTGACTGGATGGTAAGCACTTCTGTTAACTGCTCAGAAACCCCCTTACTGTCAGTCTAGCTAGGAAAGCCATCGATCCTCTGAATGCTCCAGGTCTCTAGTTTGCTGCTGTAAAGTTTCATGAGGCTGTGATTATCCTCGAGGTCACCATAGGTCATTTAATACAGTGAGGTTAAGTTTAAAAAAAAAAATGGTCTCACTACAATGAAATGGCTCCTATGACTAACATCATCACACATGAATACAGTTGGACTCATTGGATCCACAAGACTCAGCTTTACAGTGATACACAATTTATGTAATTCAAGACTGTTTAGGGACCCCAGTATGCAGAAATATTCAAACACATTTATGCTGCATTCAAAAACCTGCAGGGTTTTTACCCAAAACTGCATGTGAACATTCACATATCTTGAGGTCAGAGATCAGGGGACCCCCTTGAATATGGCCATGGCAGTTTTTCCTGGCCAAAATGTACTAAGAATGTTATTTAGCCTCCTTCCCGACATGCTAACATGACATGATTGATACCAGTGGGTTCCTCAGGTCTTCTAGTTTCATGTGATGTCTGTGCTGTCAGTCTACTTAGACTGAAGCTCTAACACTGAACCGGCTACAGCCTCTGAAAAGACAGTAAATTCGATCGAGATTGCAGGTTTCAGAGGGTTAACAATGTCAAGTTCAAACCAAAAGATCAGTCCCAAGTGTATTTAGATATGAAAAAGACTGGCTGCTTTATTGTCATGGTAATGTTCTGTACAATCAGAGAATTGAGGCGCTTATGGTAAAAGATTTATGATCATCTTTCCTTGCTCATACTGAGAGACACCTTCTACGCAGTCATGAAACCCAGTTATAATAACACAAATTATACAAATCACCAGCAGACATTACTCTGATCTTTAAAGACAAAGTCATCTCAATATGTTTGGGTCCATATTTACAGATATCATTTACAATAACTGCACCTCTTCACATGTAGATACATAAGATTACACAGAAAAGTATAGGAACTGTTGATGAATTGCATCATACTGGTAGTGTACAGTATAATACAAGGAACACTATGAATGATTGAGATAGACATTTCTGGGTTTCAATTATTGCATAAAAACTGCTTGTTGGATTAGTACCTTACTGTATGTTAAATGTACGTAAAAGACAAGATGATCCGGTTGTGGTAGTTTGCTCTGCTGCAGGACAGTGTTTCTCAGTACTCCTCCTCTCCTGTTAGTACCTCCCTGCACATCCTCAGGAGTCACCGTCTCAAACAAAGGGATTAGGCCGATACATAAGCTAGTCCTCCGGGTGTGCTTATGCAATACAGTCCAGTTATTCATTAGAGAGTCCTGCAAGGAGAGAACATAATGTAGATTATAGATATGTAATTAGAGGCAAGAGATGCAAAGTAAGTCTTTTATAAGCTTTGTTTCCATCACCACAAGGCACAAAATATTATTTGTCAAAGCAATTAATTTCTTTCTGTTACAATGAAAAGACGGTGATATGGTGCTAAAGGATGTAACATTAATATTCCAAACAAGTAATAACTCACAAGTGGTAACTTTGCTGCACACGTACACAAGCTGGAAATGTATGAAGTTATGATCAAGAACAAGAAAACTAAAATAAGGTGAAACTTGCCCACACAGAAACATGAATATTACGAATACTTTAAGGAGCTATACAACATCCAGAACATCAATATAGCAGCAAACAACTATTTGCTATGTAAAGATAAAGTGGTAAAATGGCGTCCTGAGCAGAGAATGAAGTCTCTCTCCCATCACTGTGTTGTAATCTGAGTTTCTCTGTTCTGGTGGATGGACCAACCATGGGTACATGTCAGCACATGGGAGTACCTCCCTTTGAAACCACTGGCCCTTCCCGTTTCTTCCCCTCCCTCCCTTTGTGTTCATGTCCTACTGGCTAGCTATTCGCTAGCACTACCCAGGCCGGCGGCAAGGGAGATCGGTGCCCATACGGCAGTTACTGTAGATGACGCTGTTGTGACAATCAGTGGTGAGAGCCATGTGGAGCCAATCGCCGCCCAGACTCTGAATTTTGTGTATCCTCCTTTAATGTTGACATATAAAAAGGATTTTTTCCACACAACTCAGAAAAACACAGTTGAGAGTCAAAACATCATCTACTATCATAGCGATTAGTTGATTAATTGATTAGTGAATTGGGTGCTGCAGGGATGAGTTGATTTAGACAACTGCCTTTTAAAAGACACGTAAAAGCTTCAAAATTCATGAGTGGGATATTTACTGACATCATTTATAATGTAGAACAAAATGTTAAAATCTCTTAAACCTGTGTTATTTCAGGCATCTAACCAAAAACCTATTCAACTGGAACCGGAAGAACTAACATGCTATTTCCAGATTCCTACAGCGCTCTACTGAGGGAAAATTAACCTCCCGCTATTTTGATAATGGGAGCACCCCCATGTCTTAGATATTAAGACAGCAATCATCTCTCACCCTCATTTCTTGTCACCTCTCTACTGGCACTATTTCAGTTTCATTTACATTCAAATCACATCACACTAGTTATCTCGAGACACTTTTCAAAAAGAGCATGTCTAGACCGCACTGTTTAATTTAGATACCTAACATTTCCTCATGAGCAAGCACTGGGGAGGCAGAGGCAAGAAGAATCTCCCCTTTAACAGATAGAAACCTCACACTATCTAGGACACAATATCTACCAAGGCATAAAATGCAAAAGCTATATTAATCATCAATTAACTATCAAAGTCATTTTGCAAAAACGTCACACATTATCTGGCTCCACCTTGTGTGATGAAATGTGACATTTGAAGACATCACTTGGGAACTTTTTTCTGACTATTAAATCAATCAATCATAAAAAGAATGAAAGTAATGTTGATGGTAGTAGCTGCAGCTGGCATAATTAACTATATCTTTCCTGATAACTGTAAATTATTGGATATGGAATCTGTGGGATCTTTGCTAAAGATGTGTGTTGCTATATTTAGTTGGTTATAATAATCTAGTTTCAGGTGCTACAGGAATGAGTCCTAAAACCCAGAAAGGAGATAGCATTTTAGCACTTCCTTGTTACCTCCTCTGGTAGTCAATGAGTTTTTAGTTAAAAGCCTGAAATAAGGTCTGTGGTTGACACAAGCTTAAGAGATTATAACATTGTTGTTCTACAATATAAAATTCGTCAGTAAACACCCCACTCTGTGTCTTTCAAAAAGCGGTTGCTAAATGAGAGGAGTAAATGTCATCATGCTGACTCGTCCTCCTTTACAGCCTCGTTGTGTTTACTCGCACTCATGCAACCGTGTTGTAGTTCGTTTATAGCCTAATGTTAGCGTTTTACCTCTGGTGATTGCATTTATGCTTCAGAAATCATAAATGTGGTGTTCATTTGTGAAGATTATTATAAGAAACAAAACGTGTGAGTATGATAAACATTTGTTTGCCACACAGCTAATTCTCTGCAGTAATCCAGGAGGAGAAATCCTATAGGGCTTTTGTCAAGGGAACCAGGGTGATGCTAACTTCCTGGTTGACCTACAAAAACACGTCATCGCTGCAGTGCTCTATTTGTAGATACAGTCATGCTTTTCATTCAACCTTTATCTATTCTTGAGAGATCATTGAGGGGCAACCCTCATTTAGAATGACACTGAGTCAGTAACAAAAAGAAAGAAAAGGAAATCATTAAAAACTTTCTGATAAGGGAGAATAATTTGAAAGCTAAAATTAGGATAGTTAAGATGTAGATACTCACCCTTCTCCCCAGTTCTGTGCTCACTTGCTTACAAAGCCTCTACACCCTCCCTGCCTCCTTCAGTTTGCCCACCAGGTCTTCCACCGTCTCCACCTTCATTCCTGCCTGTCTCTGTGGGGGCTCATCCACTCTCAACACCTCCAACCGTGATGTGATATCTACCCCCAAGTCTGTAGGCTTCATGTTAGCAATCTTCTTCTTCTTAGCTTTCTGAAAATAAGAAAACACAGGCGAGGGGTAAAGTATAGATTGTATACTACGTGTCTGAAAACATTACCTGTCAATCAAACATTTTTTAAAGTGATTGCTGTACAGAATCAACATTTTGTATAGATTTACTACGCCTTTTTAACAGTATTATTCAGAAAACCAATCTGAGCTCAGTCCTTACAAGTATTTCATGCCTTTTTCATGCTTCTTACAATATTTCTGACCACATTTTCCTGCTACCTACCATGATATTAGGCAGGGTGGCATATCTGGGGGTGTTGAGTCGAAGGTCTGCGGTAACCACTGCTGGTGTGTTGATCTTAATAGTTTCCAGGCCACCATCAATTTCTCTCACCACTTTAATCTTGTCTCCTTCCAGCGACACCTCTGACGCAAAGGTACCCTACGATGTGAAGATACAGTACAAATGAATACAATTAAATGCACAAACAATAAGATCTATTTTCAAAAGGGTCCATCTGGAAAACAGGGAAACATTTCCATACATCATCTTTGTAGTGGCAAAACTTCAGGTCTGATTTTCATTTTAGTTAGACCACTTCTTCACAATGTGTGCTGTGGAAAGGGTCTGACTCGCATCCAAGAGGCATCGTCTTTATCCACAGGTGAGTTACAGACTACTCACAGGCCTCTGGCAGTAATAATGATGATGTTTATTCATCAAACATCCAACAGATCCCACATAGAGCAGTTACTGCGTACTTTGTGTTTATATCACAGTTTACAGACTGACAGCTGAGGATGATGGTCTGCTTCAAAACCACACATGCCTGGTAGTTGGAAGACTTCTACAAAACCCACTAAACTATCAACAAACAAATGAACCCTGCTTCTCCATTTGTTCAAGGCAAAATACCTTAACTATTTCATTAAGCAGAAAATATAACATCGTCACAATATAAACAAATATGGAAAAAATATCTCAGTACTTTTGGCTGTTCCATCATTTCTAACTTTACAATAGCAGCTCAATAATGGTGTGAGGTTATCTGCCTCCCTGAGACAGTCAATGTGCCCCACCTGATGGCTGGACTGTGTAACTACACTAGAATTGTCACTAATCCAGGGTAAATGTGTGTTAGGAATGAAGTACAGGTGATTAAAGGTCAGAGGGTTGGTAACAGTTGTAATAATATGTGAGTATTCATTTTTGGACTGAAACTGTGCCTCATGCTGTTCAAACTGCACACTGAGAGTTCACATGTCAAAGTGGTCCATCTATTGGTCAGCCAGCAGAACTTCATCTCAACGGGCCAAGCGGCCTTTGACCTGCTGTTGATCTGTGCAGTATCAGTGCTGCCCTTACCGACTTAAACTGGTCTCCACTAACTATGGTAAGTCTGTACAGAGGCGTAGCCTGACATCAGCACAGCTACGTCACACATTTGACACAAAAATATCTATTTTACATTTAGGCGACAGACCATTTTAGATAAGGCTGCTCTAAAATTGGCCCAGTCCTGTTAAGAGTAACCACATCTAGGTCAGAACTGACCTGAGGCCAGTCCAGTAAGGCTGCTGTCATCTGGCCAGTCTGATTGCAGTCATCATCGATGGCCTACAAAAGAAACACACCTTATTAGTTTTAAGCTCTTTATTTTCATGTGTAATACATATAAAAGGAAAATCCTCCAAGTAAAAGCAAAATGAGTCTATGAGTCTAGTCTGAATCTAAAACATAAATAGTACAAGTTAAAATATAGGGCTAAAATATAAACATGTATAAAATGAAGTAATACTAAGGTGTGGTAGGCAATATTGCAAAATGAATAAACTAAACGTAAACATGTAATATGCAAGAAAATGATGTGTATGTATGTATGTATGTGTAGTAAATGTTTATTCATAATGAGAAGTAATAAATATATCTTGGTAAATACAGAGATGTAAACAGGAATGTGGTAAATGTATATGCATAATAAGAAGTAATAAGTGTAAATACACAGAGGCGTAAACCATTTAAAAAACATTTATTAACGTATATAGAGATAAAGTGACAAATGGCATCAAATGAAGTGAATAGTCGACTAAGTCACGACGACTTCATCACAGTATGAGAGCAAGAAGTGTGATCTGATTTAGAGAAAGAAATTAATCCTGATTTTTTGTTTTACCTGTTTGCCGAGGATGATGAGTTGAGCATCCTCTTTCTTGGCCAAAGCAGCCATGATCTTGGATACTTGTAGGGGCCCCAACGTTTCATAGTCTTTCCCCGTCACTTCCACATGAATGCCACGGTCGGCGCCCATGGCAAGGGCAGTACGGATGGTCTCCTAAGCGAGGCAGAAATACTTGTATGAGGGGGAATTACAATAATTAAAATGTGTAACCATACCCAAAAGGATTAAACCACAATGTGGTAGGGACACAAATTTATATCACATTTATCTCCGTATTAATATATGTAACAATAACCACTCTTTCAGTACATCAGTGCACAATGTTGGCTTGCTGCTGAAGTTTGCCCAGATTAATTATGACTAAACATTTTGGACCTGAAATCATGGATATATGTCAGTGGTTGTTGTAAGTATTCTCAGTTCATATACATGATATTCCAACAATTCATTTCTATAAAAAGTGTAATGTAAGTAAATAAAAGCAAGGTCTGCACTCTGGCTTGGTGATACGTACAAACAATTGAATATATTATTATGAACTTATTTATATCATGTTATTATAATATAATAATATTGTGAATTTCTCCACTGGGAGACTAATAAAGGAATATCTTATCTTATCTTATCTTATTAGCTGCAGCACAGACAAATGAATGAATACGCTTTTTTTTTATTACTCAATTGCACTGCATTATAATGTAAAGTATAAGAGAGTTTCAAGTAATACCCGCCAGTTGTTTGTATATGACATTATCTCAACACTTAATTACAGCATGATCTTGTTTAAAGATTATTTAAGATAAAGCTGTAGCCCGGGAACGACCTATAAAACAGTGAAACCTCTAGAAAGGTCTCCTTCAAAAGTAGGCAAAATGCCACACCATGTCTCCAGGACACTGATTAACAAGGCAGGGGTGCAGAGTCTTGGCCCATCTCACCCACCTGTGCTTGCTGTGGCCCACAGCTGACAGCCACAACCTCCTTAATAAGCTTCTTCTCCTTCATCTTGACCGCCTCCTCCACAGCGATCTCACAGAAGGGGTTCATCGAATGCTTCACGCCATCCGTCACCACGCTGCTGTTGTCCGGCTTCACGCGAATCTGAGGAGGAGGAAGACAGCAGGAGGACAGAGTCACTACGGGGGTGCCAGACTGACAAACTATTCAGATAGCCTGGTTTCTAGGGCAAACTGTCAGACACAATGACAGAGACTCACACAGCAAGTGAGCCCAGCACATTTTCTAATGGTGAAAAGGCAAGACATCTAGTAATGTACGTTTAAACAGGACCCCTGTAGCTGTCACAACAGAATATGTCTTCATTTTTAGATAAGCTCTCAATCTCCTCTTTTATTGCTCTGCATTGCTTCACTATTAGAATAACTAATAATTATTTTTAATCATATTTGCTCCATTTCTACCTACAGCAGCTTTAAGAAGCATCCTGTTCTTTTGGGTGATACACTATATGAACAAAAATATGAGGATATTTCATTTTAAAAACAGTAACGCGCCTCAATGACAGCCCCCAATTTTTCAGGGGGCCATTCGATTTTGGAGCCGGGCTGGAGGGATTTGATCCCCTTCAGTCACAAGAGCAATAGTGAGGTCTGGCGGTAAGGCTTAGCTCACAGCTCACGTTCCAATCCATGCTAAAAGCATCTGAAGTGGTCGAGGGCATGGCTCTGTACCAGGCCAGTCAGGTTCTTCCACACCACATTGGGAAAAAGCATTTCTTTATTCATACACTACTTTGTGCATGGGGGAACAGTCACGTCACAACACAAGAGGAGAGTCCTCCACATACTGTTGCCACACATTTAGAAACATACAGTACGTATATTGTTTGTCTATTGGTATTGTATGCTGTAGCTTTAAGATTTCCCTTAAACAGAACTGAGGGACCTCCCAAGATCCATGAAAAACTTCCACAGACCATAAAAACAGAAAAGGACAGGAGTGTCCATATACTTCAGGCCATATAGTATACCTGTACCATCAAAATTTACATTATATTACTGTGTGCAGAATACCCGATTTAAAATATGTATGCTTGCATCAGTTGAGTCTGATCAGTATAGAAACAATGATAATATAATCAATAATTCATAACAACAAATGACGTTACATCACAAATGATATGCTGGTCTTAGAGGACTCAAGCTGACATAACAGCATACACAAAGAAAATATATTTTCAAACAATAGAAAACGAAAAGCAACTTTTCCTGACTCTTTTATTCATTATTTTGATCATTTGCCTGCTACTGTTGTGAGCTGAAGGAAGCTGGAGATGGTCAGTATGTCCCAACACTGACACTGCACAGATCCTGCTGAGGGCAGCTGAGGCTGGAATGTTGCTGAATCAAACAGCTGCATACAGTGACTGAGTTTGATTTAGTGCATCATCTCTGGGATACAGTCTCCTCGCTAAAAGGTGATCAGATGCTGAGATTAAAATGCCTTCCAGACTTCAAGGTGGGGAAAAGATGATTCTAGGGAGCACATGCCAGTTGTTCAGCCAGATATTAGGTTGCATAACTTGAAAACACACCAGCCTTGCAGCTGTTCAGGTGACTAGCAAGAAGTCATACATTGCTGTAATCTTTCATCATGCTACGGGCCGAGGTAACTATGACTTTAGCTGACTGAAGTTCAATCAAAAACGTTAACAGATAATTGCCTTTCCTCGGTTGTGCGCTACAGCCAACTGGTGACAGTAGGCTAACATTAGCTAGCAGAACACAGAAAGTCAAGTGAGCACAGGGAAAATTATACTTCAAAACGTGAATACGCCTGTTGAAACAGTAAAGATATATTACCTTAACGGCGTAGTCAATGACACGCTTAACTCCAACTAGGACCCGGCCAGACATTGCTGCTGAAACGTTTAACAACACCAAACGACAGCTACCGTAGTGTCACCGCGGTGAACCTTCACCCAAGGAGGAGAGATCGGACGTCTTTCAGGGTGATTCCAGGGGAGGAAGCTGGGGGACCGCCTCCCATTCTAGCCAATGAGAAGCTGACAAGAGTAAACGCTCTCTACACTGATTGGCTGACAGGCTCTTGGCGTTGTTGTTAAATTCATTACAAAAAAGTCAGTCGGTGCCCTGTTTTTAGTGAGTGAGTGACAAATAAAACATATTTAGGACTTTTGGAAAAGCGTTAAATACATTTTAATGACCACTGATAACTGCCTGATCGCTTAAATTTCTCAACCTGCGGGTATTACGACAAATTCCCCATGAATAATGTGGTGCTCTTCATATCTGTGTCGTAAACAAAAGCCGAAGAAGAAGCGTTCCGCTTTATGTGTGGCAAAGTTCACGGGAACGATAGGGTGACGCAGTGAGGGTCAAGTCACTTAAGTGACACATAAACAGGATTTATACATCGTTAATTTATGATTTAATGACAGACCGTATCTTCATATATGAGTATAAATTTAAAAGTTTCTTACAGTCTGTGTTATTTTATGGTCTCCAAAATAAAATTTAATTTCCCCTTCCGGGACTAATAAAGGACTATCTTCTTCTTCTTCTTCTTCCACACACTCTTGACCTTGTTAATGTGAATGCTGTTCAACAGCACAACATTTTCTTTACTATATTAAATATTGTTAATGATTACCAAAACCATTTATAAACCATCTATAAACATTACATATTATGGACCAGAGAGCAATTATTAATCATTAATAAATTATTAACTCTCTATGTAAATAATGTTTATAGTTACTTTACAAAGTATTTATTAACCATCAAATAAGGTATTATGATCATCAGTTGCAATGTTATAATAACCATCCACATAAGAGAGTTTACAAACCATTAACAATGTGTCACAAATATCTAATGTTTATATATGTTTCACAAATTATTTCTTAATCATTAACAAATATTTATAATATAGTATATACATGTCACTGTTAAAATACTAATTCATAGAATTACAAATAATTGGTAATCATTGATTATAATTTCATATTTTCTTAACAGTAAAATAACATTAACTAAATTTAAAGATCAATACCATTTCTAGATGATGGGTATAATTAATTAATTAATTAATTAATTAATGTTATCAAAGAAAACTTTAGTGTAATGAGTTATTTGTGTTATCGGCTTTTATATGAGTGGTGGACATTTTCATCCTTTACTGTAATGTGGTATTTCCAGTGTTTCTAGTAAATCACAGGAGCTAGAAGGAAAATAATAAAAGCTCAAATGAAATCCGGCAAATTCTTTACCAGGTGTTGTCATTGACAGGTGATGACAGCAACATCTCTGAGAAGACTTACATTTCATGCCACTCAATTACAGCTTTTCTCATTCGCTTTGAATCCCTTTTCCAATTACATTTATTTATTTATTGTTTTCAAACCAATGAGCTCAAATCTCTGAACAATTAGTTACAACACACCACAATTTTTCATTCATTCAAGCAAATTGCACAAAAGAAGTTAAACTGATGAGTTGATTTGCGGTGAAGCTGTCTTACTCTTCACAGCTTCTAAACACTCATCATTTGAGCCATCACATGCAAAATAATCCATTCAGTTGTCTCCAGACTCACTTTGTTTTTAAGACAGAAATGGAGCTATACTGTAAATTAAGATAAATATGTAAAAAAACAAAAAGCTAGTAAAACGGTGGATTTGTGCTCCCATTTGAATGTTTTTACTAAAGTTACTATTATTTATTTATATTAACCCCTGGCATGTTACCTTTAATTCATTTATTTTATTTTTATGTTTTGTTTTTTACTTATATCTGTATTTATTTTCTATGTATTGTTTACTTATGTGAGTGTTGATTTTACTGTTCTTTGCATTGTTTACAAATTTAAAATAATTTATTGAAAAAAAAATCCATTCAAATATCAAATTAGGTAACGCCCCCTAAACACTGTATAAGGACATGTATTAGCATAGGTAACGTCCCCTAAACACTATATAAGCAATAAATAGAAAAAAAATAAAAAAAAATAAAAAAATTAATAAAAATCCCAAAACAATATAAAAAAATATTAAATAATAAATCCCTTAAAAATTATTTAAAAAAATTTTAAATAGTTAACTTCCCCTAAACACTTTATAAGGACATTTATTAACATAGGTAACATCCCCTAAACACTCTATAAGGACATGTATTAGCATAGGTAACATCCCCTAAACACTGTATAAGGACATGTATTAACATAGGTAACATCCCCTAAACACTATATAAGGACATGTATTAACATAGGTAACATCCCCTAAACACTATATAAGGACACATATTAACATAGGTAACATCCCCTAAACACTATATAAGGACACATATTAACATAGGTAACATCCCCTAAACACTATATAAGGACACATATTAACATAGGTAACATCCCCTAAACACTATATAAGGACATGTATTAGCATAGGTAACATCCCCTAAACACTATATAAGGACACATATTAACATAGGTAACATCCCCTAAACACTATATAAGTTAGAACACCTTTAAGAAGGTGGATGTCTGAAAAGAAATCTTAGCAGGTTCACCATGAGTCTCATAAACATCTACTCTCAAACGGCACTGACCGATACATCGTATTTTCATCGTAATCGCAAATGAACATACGCAATAAACTCAGCATCATCATCGACACATCGAAACACACTGCCTGAAATGTGATGACTATGAAAAATCCTTATATTTAAGGACAGTTGTCAAAGCCCGGTATTTAACAGGGCCCTGGGCCTACAGACGGTAGTATTAACTGGAGGAGTTCTCCACACACATAAACACACATGCAGTGAAGTCGGTGAACAGCTGATCAGAGAGGCTGAACAGAGAAGTGAACCAGCTGAAGAACTACCCTCGTAACACACCTGTTCAACGAGTATAAACATGATGCAGCTGTTAAACATATAGAAAAGCACTACTTCAGTCTGCTCTGTCCACAGTCTCTAATCCACCACCGCTACATTTATACAAGCACGGTGCACTAGCTCGGCTGATAGCCAACGGTTCCAAACAAGTTGAAGTTATTTTGTTGAGTTGCCTGTAAATTTCTCCACTGTGGGACAAATAAAGGAATATCTTATCTTATCTTATCTTAGTGAAGTCTCTGAATGACTTTATTTCCCTCTAGTAAGCAGTGTGCCAGTGTGTCCGGGGATTTTATTGTCAACAATGGAACGGAAGCAGTGAAGTAGTGATGAGCCGTTGTTCTCAAGGTTGGAGAAATAAAGTTGTTTCATAGTAAACTGATAATATTTTTACATTTGACCACGGGAGGGGTCGGTCGGTTGCTCAGTCTGTCCAGAGGATTCAACTTAGTGGGTGAATGACGGCCGCCTGCCCGGTGCGCAAGGATCCCTGTTGGATCTCTCCTGGCACATTAACTCTGTGTGGCGCACAGCCCTCGCCCGAACCTCCCCGCTCCCACCAGCTTCCCAGGTTCAGTTTGGACTGCACCAGTTTCACAATAACAGCAGGGGCTGATGAGATTATACGTTGAAAGTTGTTTTAATTATACCAATACATATATTTCTCAAATAGGTCAGTAAGTAAAGTGTTGTTCTTGATCTCATTTAAGGGTCAATCTTGAGATCATGACCCCTCCCTTTTTATTTTTTTTTATTTTTTTTTTTTTTTTTTTTTTTTTTTTTTTTTTTTTTTTTTATTTTTTTTTTTATTTTTTTTTTTTTTTTTTTTTTTTTTTTTTTATTTTTTTTTTTTATTTTTTTTTTTATTTTTTTTTAATTTTTATTTTTTATTTTTTTTTTTTTTTTTTTTTTTTTTTTTTTTTTTTTTTTATTTTTATTTATTTTTTTTTTTTTTTTTTTTTTTTTTTTCCCTCAAATAAATTTTTTCAAAAAATATAAAATTCACCCCCCTTTTGAAGAATTTTATGTTTTTTGGGAGTGCTTGTTTTTTTTTTTCTCAATTTTTTTGAAAAATATCTCCCATATGAAAATATTGATAAAATTTTTTTTCCCTTTTAATGTGGACAAAGACCAGAGTTTTAGTGGGAAACCCAAAGGTCACGAATTGTTCTTTTAGTCTACAACAGATGGTGCAACCCTGGACATGTTAAGGTGAAGGACATTATCTGCTGCCCAGACATTGAACTGCTAGCGGTGAGTTTCCGTCCATATTAGTTGCCGCGGGAGTTCACGACTGTCATCATAGTCTGTGTTTACATCCAACCTTGAGCCCTGACTGAAACCGTGTGTGACATCATCCACTCGACTACTGCAAGACTACAAGCTCAGCACCCCAAGGCTTACATTGCAGTCTCAGCAGACCTTCATCATGTTACACTGTTCTCAACCCTCTCTGCCTTTCACCCAGTATGTTAAATGCCCAACCAGAAATAACAGGACTATTAACCTTATGTATGCTAATGGAAAGGATGCATACACTGCCAGCCCACTGCCGCCGCTTGGGAAGTCAGATCACATCTTAGTCTTCCTCCAACTACAGTACACGCCCGTTGTCCGCAGACAACAGCACACCATGCGTTCCTTCAGGAAGTGGCTTTGAGTCAACTGACTAGAGTGTGCTGCAGGAATCATATGGTGAGGATATTGAGGGGGGTCACTAACTGCACTACTGACTACCTGATTTTCTGTATAGACATTGTAGTTCCCACAAAAATTGTATACTGCTTTCCAAACAATAAGCCCTGGATTACCAGTGATGTCAAGGTCCTCCTCAACAGGAAGAAATAGGCATTTAAGTAAGGAGATCCGACAGAGCTAAAGCACGTACAGGGGGAACTGAATGTCAGGCTGAAAGAGGCTAAGGAGATATACAGGAAGAAGGTGGAACAGAAGCTGCAAAATAATAACAGGAGAGAGGTATGGATTGGGATGAAGACGATGTGGTGTGATGTTGCGATGTAGTCAAAACTGATGAGTTTAACCATTTCTTCAACCGCTTCAACATCTCTACTCAGGCAGCAATGGCCTGTCCAACCCCTCACCCATCAGCTTCTCACACCTGCCCACCCCTCCCCAAGGCTGCTGCCACAGACAACCCAGCCAGCCTAACCCCACTCTCACCCCCCACACCTACCCCCACCCAAACTCTCACCTCAACCCCACTCTCACCTACCCCCTCCCCAACTCCCATCTCCCCAGCTAACCATGGATATTAACCTCATCCACGCTGCCTTCGTGAGTAGCAGGGCCCCACAAACATCAGCGCTCGGCCAATAGCCACCAGCCATGAACGCAATCCCCTCCACCTCCTGGACACACAACAATACAACCCTCCTACCACACATCATCACAGCAGGTCAGGTCAGAGGAGTTCTGAAGGGTCATCACCCTGGCAAAGCAGCAGGGCCAGACAAAGTATGTCCAAGACTGCTTAAGGCCTGTGCTGCTGAAGTAGGGTAGCCTTTACAGCATGTCTTCAATCTGAGCTTCCGATTAGGGAAAGTACCAACACTGTGGAAGATATCATGCCTCATTCCAGTCCCCAAAAAACCACGTCCCAGTCAGCTTAATGACTTCAGGCCAGTTGCTCTAACGCCACACATTATGAAGACGATAGAGCGAATGCTACTCAATATCCTCAGTCCACAGCTCCATCACGCACAAAACCCACTACAGTTTGCTTACCAGGATAGGGTGGGCGTGGAGGATGCCATCACCTACCTACTGCATAGGACACACTCTCATCTGGACAAGGAGAAAGGTGCTGTGAGAATCATGTTCTTTGATTCCTCTAGTGCCTTCAATAGCTTCCAGCCTGTCAGTTTGGGGTACAAGTTGGTGCAGATGGGGGTTGATGCTCACCTGGTATCCTGGGTAACGGACTACCTGACAGAGAGGCCACAGTTCGTCAGGCTGAAGGACTGCGTCTCTGAGATGGTGGTCAGCAGCACCGGAGCACCACAGAGGGCTGATTTCAGGTACAACACTGGGTCATGTCGCATGCAGAAGTTCTTGGATGACACTGCAATTGTGGGGTGCATCAGGGATGGACAGGAGATGGAGTACAGAAGAAGAAGAAGAAGATATTCCTTTATTAGTCCCACGAGGGGAAATTCAATTTTTTCACTCTGTTGTTAACTTATACACGGTACATGCAGACCCGAACACACACATGCACAAACATGCAACAATGGAGAGATGTCAGAGTGAGGGGGCTGCTCCTGACAAGCGCCCCGAGCAGTTGGGGGTTTGGTGACTTGCTCAGGGGCACCTCTGCAGTGCCCAAGAGGTAAACTGGCACCTCTCCAGCTACCAGTTCACACTCAGTTCTTGGTCCATGGCGGGACTTGAACCGGTGACCCTCCAGTTCCCAAGCCAACTCCCTACAGACTGAGCTACTGCCGCCCCAGGCTGGTGGATGATTTTGTGCAATGGTGCAGAATCAACCATCTGCAATTGAACACCTCTCAGACCAAGGAGATGGTGGTGGATTTCTATAGGCCAAAGCTCACTCTGCTACCGGTCTCCATTGAGGGGGACAATGTGGAGGTGGTCACCACCATACCTCAGAATACACCTGGACAAAAAACTGGACTTGTCAGTCAACACAGATGCACTCTACAGGAAGGGGCAGAGCCGGCTTGACTTCCTGAGGAGGCTGCAGTCTTTTAATGTCAGTGGTAAGCTCTTCTGGATGTTTTATGTCTGTCATCGCTAGCGTCCTTTCTTACGCTATTGTGTGCTGGGGAGGCAGCATCAAGAAGAGGGAGGCTGGGCAACTGGAAAGGCTGGTGAGGAAAGCTGGCTCTGTAGTTGGAGTGGAGCTGGAGTGCATCACATCGACAGTGGAGAAAAGGACTCTGAACAGGATGCTGGCAATCCTGGACGATGACCACCACCCACCATACAACACACTTAACGGACAGAAGAGAATCTTCAGCAGTAGACTTCTGTCTCTGAAATGCTCTACAGACAGGTTCAGAAGGTCCTCTGTTCCCTGGGTCATACATTTATTCAAATCCACACAGCAGGGGAGGAGAAAGTCAGACTTTTCAGACTTTTCTTCTGCCCCCAACAACCACATCACCTTCCCTCTTTTAGACACCCACCCACCTGACTGACTGCCTTTACAAGACTATTTGCAATCTGTATATTTTTCAGAGCACTTTAACTTACTGTTGCTATATTTCCTCAATCATATTATTATTTATTGTATGATATTATGTTATTTTGCTGAGCCATTTTCTATGTTTACACTTTTGGGATGTCCATACTCAAATCGAACAACAAGCACAGTTTTGCACTAATTCATCCCTGCACTCGATTCAAATTTACCACTTTTGATGGTATTACAGTTTAGCGTCTAGCTTTAGCTTCTTTAGGTAATCGGCTAAGTTTCCAGCTCTGCCAGTTATACATTCCAACTTCAAGGTTTTTCAGCAGTGCAGTGCAATGGTCTTGAGCTTTCACATTTTTTAGGCAAGTCATTTTATTTTTGTGCATTTTCAGCAATGCTTTGCTTTGCAGTTATTTCAGCATCACCAGCATTCACATGCATTTCCAGCAGGAAATGTATTTACTAGTTCTATTTTTATTTTGACATTATTTGCTCTCACCTAGTGAAGAAGAAGATTGGAAAAAGTGGAAAAATAGCTATTGCACAGTTATTGTAATTAGTCCCGCAGTGGGGAAATTCAATTTACACTCTGTTTTAACTTATACATGGTACATGCACACAAACACACACACACATGCAGTAATGGAGAGATGTCAGAGTGAGGGGGCTGCTCCAGACAAGCGCCCCGAGCAGTTGGGGGTTTGGTGCCTTGCTCAGGGGCACCTCGGCAGTGCCCAAGAGGTAAACTGGCACCTCACCAGCTACCAGTTCACACTCAGTTTTTGGTCCATGTCGGGACTTGAACCGGTGACCCTCCGGTTCCCAAGCCAACTCCCTACAGACTGAGCTACTAGTGGCCGCCCCCTAGTGGCCACCTAGAATTTGACTTGGACCAATGTATATGTCATTTGGCTTTTGGATGTATTCAAGCCCTTCCACTTACTATAATGTAATTTCAAATTAAGGAAAATTAGCAAGTTATTAAGATAAGATATTCCTTTATTAGTCCCACAGTGGGGAAATTTGTAGTGTACAGCAGCAAAGGGGATAGTGCATAAATAAGAAGCTAAACAAAAGTAAATAGACATAAATTATGACAATTTAAATAGAAGGGAATATAAAAATAGGAACCATATATACAGTATTGACAGTAAACATACTATTAACACAAGTGGAAAAATAGCTATTGCACAGTTATTGTAATGAAGTTTCATCTGAGAGTATTACACAGTAAGTTGAGGTTTACACCTGAGTAGTACTGATATTACACAGTTGGTGTACAGTATAGTGCAGTTATTGTCAATTTTGGAGTGTATGTAGTCTACTGGGAGCATTGAATTTAGACAAACTACTGTTTGAATAATATAATGTTGAATCAACACCTCCCAGGCTTCACCACTTCTCAACGGATTCAACAAAAACTGAACATTATAACCTGTTGTAGCTGTTATATTTGTCTGTGTTAGTTTTAGTTGGGTGTACCTAATAAAATGGTGTGGGTGAAGTGAGTATGGGCCTATGTTGTTTACCATTGAAAAATAGCCTGTCAGAATCTGTTAGCAAACCACTGCAAAGCACCCTTTACATTTAAGTCTCTCTCTGGAGGAGTTCAAAGTGATTGACAAAGTAATGGCGCAAGTATTGAAGCCCATTACTGCCAATGTGATGAGAAAGAAAGATCCTCATTATAATGATAAACAAAGGTATCTCAAAATAATGAGAAACTCTCTCAAAATAATGACTTAAGCCTGCTAGGCCACAAAGTTATTTTGAGAAAATTATCATTATTTTGAAATATTAAGTCATTATTTTGATACTAAGTCTGTGATACTAAGTTTTAAATGCTGATAAGGCTTCTCTTTATTTTGAGACATTACAGTAACTTGCAGGATCTTTTTTTTCATCATATTGATGAAAATGGCCAAATAGTGTCCATACTATAGAGTAGTAAAAATGAAATGAAATGAGAATTAAAATAATAAAAACCGATCACAACATTAAAAGGAGCTGGGATGTAAGAGGTTTGCAAGGACAGTCTTTATTCTCTGGGGATGAATAATAATAATAATAATAATAATTATTATAATGTTTATGTTCCATAGCCTATAAACATGTTATATAATGTTTGTTCAGTTCTGGGCCAGACCATTAAACTCCCTCTTATCCCTTAGAGATGCTTTTGTCACATTTGCGTTAAAATTACTTTCAGGACATTATTGCTGATTCAGTTATTGTTTTGTTCTTTAATCGGTTTGTTTTGTCGTCCCCATATTCTCTCAAGGTGACCATCATCTCACATATGAACTGGCAGCGTTTCTCAGTGTTATGATCACCGGGGGCAGAGGCGTGTTTTGATCGTGTGCTCTCCGGTGAGCTGCAGATCCTCCAGCGCGGCAGCTGATGTGGAGTCAGCTCGGGTCACCCAGCGGCAGCAGCGGCCTCCATTTTAACTCCGACACCGAGCCGTACCTCACGTGTCCTGGGCCGTCTCTCTCACATGACCCGAGTGTTTGTTCCCGTGATCAGCACTTCCATCTCCGTCTGTGACACCGAATATCATTTTTTACTCTAACCCTGATGGATATGCTTGAACAGAGTCTGGACAGCTCAAGGTAACGGGAGACTCGGCCAAAATGGCTAACAGGGACAAGCTAGCTACAACAAGCTATTTCGGATAGCTAGTTTACGAGGCTAACCAAGGCCTGACCTAAAAACTAACGTCAAAACCAGTTCAGTCTAAAGGCTGCAGTTAAGTTAGCAAGAGAAGTGGAACATTGCAAACTGGCTAGCTGACTAGTTGTATTATAGGAGACCAGTGTCCAGCTGCGAAAAACATAATCATGATTAGCTAATAACACAGTAGCTAAGTTAGCTTAAGCTAGGTCTTAAAACAACTGTGTTAAAAGCCCCTATAGGTAACCCGGAGCACAGTAGCTGCTACTGTTTACATCACAGCTATTGTGTTATTAGTTAGTCGTGGTAATGTTTGTTATTGGCATTGTGTTGTTGGTTGACTGGCGATTTGCACAAGTTTGCCATCAGCTAAAGCAAAGTTTAGGGTCAGTAATTACATTCACGAACGGTAGCTGGCGGCGGTAAAACTGAGGTGTTTGTTCATCTGGTTTGCAGCCAAGAAAAGCAAGAAGAAGAGGTTGTCCAGGCATCTGAAGGTAAGGCTGTATTGACCAAGCTGTCATTAATGACAGCATCTGTCACCTGCACAACAGTGATGTCTATGTGTTGTATAAGGGATGATGAGCTGCGTTATCCGATAAATGGTGTATAGCAATAGTGTATTTCCTTTACTGTGTGAAGTGCTACATGCAGCTGTACATGTTTTGTACAGCTGAACTCATAGCTTGGTGGCTGTGTTTATTAGTTTTCCTTCTTTTCCGTTCTCTCAACTGTCTCTTTCTGCCCTCTTTCCCCCTGACACGGAACAGGAGAAGAGCAGACAGCTGTAACAATAGCCAGTGTTCAGCATCCGGCAGCATTTGGTGACCATAACATACAATATCAGTTCCGCACCGAGGCAGGTCAGGTACGTAACTAATGGCACTACCTGTGATTGTTGTTTTCTCCAGACAATTTCAGAAACACACCAAGTGTTCAGATCTTTTATCCACGTGAAACTAGCAATACTCCGGTTTCAAAATCATGCATGCAAAATCATACTCAATTAACTTACAAAAGTATTGGCATCAAATATACTTAAAGTGCAAGTACTCATTATGCAGAACTGTGGATATTACTGCATTATAATGAATGATGCATTAATGTGTATCACTGATGTTGCTGCTAGTAAAGAGGAAGCTAATGTTAATTTCTTTATATACTGCTGAGTAGCTGGACCCATAAGGAATATTATAGATGTATAGATTTACAATTTTTACTGTTAATAACCAGGGCTGTCAGTCATTTAAAATATTTAATCATGATTAATCATGATTGTCCTTAGTTAATTACGATTAATCATCCATTGTGTTATCTGATTAAAATGTACCTGAAAGGGGGATTTGTCAAATGTTTAATACTCATAGTAATGTATGTATATATTTATTTTTGGAAGTCAAATACAACACAAAGCAATGGCAGATTTTGTCCAGAAACCCTCACAGGTTCTGACTTTAGCATAAAAAAATATGCTAAAATCATAACATGGCAAACTGCAGCCCAACAGGCAACACCAGCTGTCAGTGTGTCAGAGTGCTGACTTGACTATGACTTGATTCAAACTGACTGGGATTATCATAAAGTGGGCATGTCTGTAAAGGGGAGACTGGTGGGGACCCAGAGAACCCATTTTCAGATCATGGGTCCCCATTAAAAATAGCCATGTCAGTTTTTCCTTGCCAGAATTTAGCGTATCGTCGTTCACTCCAGCTTTAAAACTGAGCCTGTTACAGCCTAAACATCAAAAGTTGCGTTAATGACTTAAAGAAATTAGTGGGCCTGGTGTTAAAACAGATTTTCATTAACATGTTATTACAGGGGCGCTGGTATAGCTCACTTGGTAGAGTGGGTGCCCCATGTACTAAGGCTGAGTCCTTGTCGCAGCGGCCCCGGCGAATCCATCCTGGAGCCCTTTGCTGCATGTCATCCCCTCTGACTTTCACTGCCGTTACCCTAAATAAAAATAAATAAAAACCCGCTCCAAAAAAATAATATTAAAAAAAACATGTCATCATTGCATTAACTTTGACAGCCCTATCAATAATCTAAATCTGCAAAGTAACTAGTAAGTAATGCTGTCAGTATTATGTTATGTTAACATTGTGGAGTAAAAAGTGCAATATTTGTCTCCAGAATGTAGTGGAGTAGAAGTATTCAGTAGCAAAAAATGATACGCAAGTACCTCAGAATTGTACTTAAGTACTGTAGTACCATCACTGCCCTGATGGCATGTGGGTGTAGAGTTTTACTTTTAGATTGTATCTGTTCAGCACTCAAATCAGAAAACAGCAGAACACTCCAGTATTACTTAAGATGTCAGGTTGAATAAACAGCCAAGATCTGTTTATACACGGACATAATTAGCAACTGACAGCTTGACATTACATATTGATGAATGTGGTTGAATGGATTTGGTTGCATGTATAGAGCTACGTGACAGTGGTAGATAATATGATTGTCAGTAAACAACTGTATGTGCTCTTTGTGATTGAGGCTTTGTCATGCTGAGTGTTTTAGTGTAAATGCTGTCATGTCACAGTGAAAAAAACCAGAGTTCCTCTCATGTTATGGTGTGTTTTAACTGGACGCTTTGGTTTCCTCCTGTATTCAAAAGACAAGTCAGGAGGGTAGCAGACACTAAATTGCCGCCTGAAGGTATGAATGTGTGGTTTTCTTTTTCCAGTCCCATGATTGACTGGTGATCTTTGTCAAGAGTGTCTCCTTGCTGTCCGCTAATGTGGTGTTCACTCCAGCGGTGGTCAATGATGGTCAACGGGACATGCAAATAAATAAATTGGAAACAAGTAAATGTGCAATATCCAAGTTGGTTTATTCTTACTGGGATGATTTACATTGGAGGGAATGAAGTCAGTGATCCATGTGGCTCATTAGGCATAAACAAGTCTAGTGTGAGCAATCATGTGATTCCAGTCTGGTCTGGGATTGGCATGGGAATGCTGTCACATGTCAGTCAGGAGGAGAGTCACATGATGGAGGGATACAAACACTGATTCTTGGAACAAACAAGCTAATTTTCCTGACTTGTTTTTTTTTTTTTTTTAAATTGAATCAGGCACATTCTGAAGCATAAGCAAATTGAGAGGGCTACAATATGCTTATGCTTCAGAATGTGCCTGAAGTGAGATCAATGCACTACTGCGATAAGGACGATAGTGTCAGATACTAGGCTCGGCTGAGTTGAAGCGAGAGATATGCTAAACATATCTACAAGTCAGGTAAGGTTTTGATTTGGACACAGTGTGCGCATCATGGAGACTGTTGCAGATTTCACAAAAGAAACGACTGGTTGCTCTCTTTATTTTCCTCTCATTTTCTCTTTTACTCGTATTTCTCTCTCCACTTCGTAGGTGACGTACCGTGTTGTTCAGGTGACTGATCAGCAGCTTGAGGGAAGAGATGATGGGGGAGGAGCAGTGAGCGTCGTCTCCACAGCCGCCTTCACTGGGGCTCCTCAGGCTGTGGCTCAGGTACCAAAATCTCTGCCTTTTTTATTGATCAGAGAGAACCCACTGCTAATATGTATTGTTTTTAAAGACTAACTGCATGCGGTAGTGTTCAAGTAATGCCACAGTCTTTAAAAAGGGGGTCTGTTATTTTGTTTTGCTTTGTTTATATCATTCAGTAGTTTCACAGTGGTGTTCCTTATGTATTAATATCCAACATTCAAATTCTGGTCAAAGTACCTATGCTTTAGAGTCAAAATGCTTTTTTCCCCCAAGTCCTTCTAAAAATATGTTCCTGTGTGACCTGGCATGCATTTGTGCATGATGATGCTGCTGCATGTACAATATACATTGTTCATCAGTGTATTACCGTTGCATACAGTAACTAAGATGGTGGTTGGCATGCTCGCAGTTTGGAGAAGCAGACAGGAGTACATGCTTGGAAGCTCAGCAATGTACTGCTGTGGTCGCCACGTTAGTTTGGATCAGAAACTTGCACAATAACACAAACAAGCTAAACACCCTTTGAGGATAAGGCTGGCAGTTTTTCAGCTTTTATTATTCCAGCAATCTCCTTTATTAAAAGTTAAAACCAACAATGAATTTATCCTGCTATACAAGTATCGTCTCTGTAGACACATGCTGTTGTCACTCATGCCATAAAACCCACTGTTGTCCAAACACTATTAAAACCACATGAAAGAGATTTAGCATTGTAATGGGTGACATATTCCTTCGTTACGATTAAAGCTGCAGGTGTAGATAATTCTCTCTGCTCGTCAAACAAGCAAAGAGTGAAGCATGTGTCTGAGCATGATACCACAGAGCTGCTACGGAGAGTAAAAATGTAGTGGCAGAATTGTTTCAGAATAAAGGTTTTGAATCCGTCATTCGATAAAAAGCGTTACCCACAGAAACCTTGCACACTGAGTCTCATGTGTTTTGTTTTATTTGGCACAAAGCTTGCTTTGTACAAGAGAAAACTGAATTAATTACATGGTTGAAATGGATAACGCTATTGCTAGAATGCTATCGTTAAGCTGCCTTGAGCAAATCACTATTGTCTAATCTTTTCTGTTCTGTAATCACCTACCACAAGCTATCGTAATATTTCACATCTCTGTATTCTTTTGTTTCCTGATAGTGAAGTGCTTTGTGCTGGGAGACACAATAACATTTTGGAAGATGACAAAAAAAACGCAGAAAATCCAACCTATTACAAAAACTTAAATGATGGACGAAAATTTCTGCATCAGTGTGTAAGCGTGATTGACACAACATGAGGTCGTATTATTTTTAAACATGCAACAATTTCAGATAAAAATATGGACTTGGTATGCAAAGGCAATGCTCATAGCCAAATTCACATGTTTTTGGTCAAAAACACAGTTTTCCTTGCAAGAAAAGAGTAAATTTGTTTTCATTTGCAGTACACTGATGGCTTCACTGACCTCGCTGCTATCTCTGCTAACAAGATCACCACTACTTCTTTTTCCTCCCCGGCCGTCAAACTGCGTCTTGCTTAGCGGTCCAGAGGGGGTAGCAGTATTGAGTCTGACAGAGACTGAGGTGTGCGTTTACCTGCTGTGACTGCTCCATTGCGACTTGTTCAAGCCTCTCCTCTGTCTCTCTCTTATTTATCACAGGCTGTGATCCAAAACCCTTTCAGTAATGGAGGAAGCCCGGCAGGAGAGGCGGTGGGAGGGGAGACGCGCTTCGCTTACTTTCCCGCAACTGCGGTGAGCGACGGGACTGTGTCTGTGCAGGCCGCCACGGACCCCACACTAACACAGGCGGGGGGTGAGTCAGTTCTCACGCTCGGTTTGGGCTGAAGCTTTCCTCAGTGTCACTGAAAAATAATGACTAAATTAGCCCCATAGCAAACAGGAGTGTACTGAGTACCATAACGAGAGAACAACAGCACTTTTTTTCAATGTAAATGAACCAAGATCCCCAAAGCTTTTGCTGATGAGAAGAAAATAGGACCCTAAAATACTCTAGATTATAAATTATGTTGCCCTTTTTGCTGAATACTACTGAAGGCTGATCATATTTACTGTGCGCTTCATGTCACATGTCCACCCACTCTACTTCTCTTCCTCTTTACTGCCATATGTCGCTGCTGGGCTCTACTAAGTGTCCTTGTGGTTTCATGGTGGTGATCCAGACAAGGCTGCTGGACTGACAGTGAGGGTGGTCAGGGCTTGGTCAACCTGGAGAGCAGGATGTAGCCCCCTGGCTCTGTTATACACAACCAGCATCTGCTTGTTCTGGCATACTGTTTCAGAAACAGTGTTTAAGGGAGGACCTTGTAATTAATCAGCCTGTGTTTTCTGCTGGTGTCTGTGCTTTCTAGTACTCTGCACAGGCATGGAACCGACACCTAAACCAGACCTGTACCTGCATCTTGAGACCCAATTCTGGTCAAATCTGGTCAGATGTTGTATTTTAGTAGAAACTGAGCAAATATGATTTAAAAAAATGTATTTTTACAAAATGGTCACTATATCCTGACAGTAGTGCATGAGACAGGTAATCTGTCTGTGTCCGCTGGTGCTCCTAAGGGCATCTGCAAGATTTCACAGACCGGAGGAAAGCAACCAATCAGAGCTGATCTGGAGTCTGCCATCTCTGAGCAGTTAATCTGAATCAATCACTCGTGAGCTCTGATCAGACGGTCAAACTAGGCAGCGCTGATCAAATATCAACCAATATTCTGTTACTGTAATGACTATTTCTCTCCTCAGATGTGTTCAGAAACATCTTGTAGTTACTGTTTAGCTGTAAAATGAGGAAGTTTGTGATCCAGCAGCCATGTTGAGATCACTTTAGGAAATACCAAGCACAGCCCACCAGCTGGAGTACAGCCAATAGGAACACTTTCTCTCTGAAATGACCTATGATTGGTCATTCCGTCATAGCTAGATGTTTTAAAGCCTGAAAAGAGTCATGAGGAGGAGTAGAAATCTAGTTTTCTCTCAGAAGACTTGAATTACAACATGCTGAAAGGTTATTATGGAGTTTTTGCCCAATGATGCCAAAAATAAACTGCCTATTGCCACATTAATCGTTTTCAAAATAGAGAGACATGCTTGTGGTCATGATTTGTTGTATAGTGTCATATGTGTATGAGTCTAGGGCTGCAACCAACTATTATTTTCATTTTTAATTTGCTGATTATTTTCTAAATGAATTGTTTAGGTTATACATAGACTGTATATAAGAAGTGGACATGGTCACCTTGATGCCACCCATTGGTTTGTGGTCTGACATTCTGAAGCCTTGATTTAGGTATTTTGGCCATTGCTATCATGGTTTTTGGCCTCCGACATCTTGGTTATTTGCAAGCAGAAGACACGAGGGTGGAGCTAAGTACAACCGAATGCCATTTTTAGGTGACCAAAAAGGTTCCAATTAACTTTAATGAACTGAAAACACATTGTGAAAGGGTTAAAGTTGTAAGAAGAAAACACAGAGAACTCTCAGACCCAATTTAGCCCCGCCCTAAAGGATCCCTTCCTATATGGTCTATTTGACTCTAAATGGGACCATAATTGACTAAATGAACATCATGCTGTGTTGAAGGACTTGAAATGAGTGATTGAGACTTTAAACTCATGTTAACAATGTTTACTGAGGTAATAAATGAAGTGAGAAGAAGGCTCATTTTCTTACAGACTTCAGACTATATATTACTTATACTTACAGACTATATATATATATATATATATATATATATATATATATATATATATATATATATATATATATATATATATATACTGTTTTGTCCAACCAGCAACAGAACCCATAGATATTCAAGTTATGTTATGGTTATACTGTATATAACAAAAACAGCAGAGAATGCTCTCATTTGAGAAGAAGGAATGAGAGAATATTTACTGCTTTTGCTTGAAAAATAGCAGAAATGATTAATGAATTAGAAAAATAATTGCTAATTAGTTGATTGACAGAAACTGAATCCATTCATTGCAGTTCTATGTGAGGCATACGCAGAGTAAAGCAGAGCTCACCACAAAGCAAATGTAGCTTTTAAACAGTTTTACTCACGTTTGTGGCAGTAACGTATGCTACACCAATCTCATCCAAGTACTAGTACACGGCACTACAGTGTTTCATAGCAAACCGTCTACCCTGCCTCTTCGCTATTATGATAACGTATTTAAAGTTTTAGCAAGATAATAAGAAGCCCACATTTCCGCATTGCTAACTGATGACTTCCATGCCTTCCACAGGTCAGTTTTATGTGATGATGACCCCCCCTGATGTCATTCAGACAGGCACACCACGAACCATCGCCCCACGCACACAGCCCTACCCTGCGTGAGTATCAGCTCTGTCAGTTGCTGTCTGGAAAAAGGAGACAGCATCAATATTGCAGTCTGAGATTCAGCCATTTCTGAAAACAAACTAACCACTGGTTACTTCTTGTAAAACACTATTGTTATCTTCCCTGGTAATGCCACTCGAAATCGGTCATTATGTGGTTTTAGCAGACAAGTTGTGAATTGCTTAAAAGTGAATTTTGGATGGTGCTTAAAAGTGGAACAAATCACTTTTTTAGTTTTTTTTGTGTGTTCAGAGCCATTCACAGCTATTACTTATATCTCATTTCAGTTCTGACATTTTTGGCAAGGTTTTCACCATTTATTGCAAGAGTAAGACACATTTGAGTTTGTGACATAAGAACAAAATGTCCACAAGCAGAGACTTCTTTTAGTTCAAGAATCCCCACCTGGAAAGCCTGAGATATGCAGCCCTTAAATCAACCTCAACACATACTGAGTGAACAGAGCATGCTGAATTCACATGCATCTATTGTAAATGCCTATGCATAATAAATTACTGGCAAACATGCAGGGATTTGGTGTTTAGCAGACGTGTGTGCAGAGAGAAAGTGCACCAAAACAGTTGCTTGAGATCAAACAGGTTGATTGATTATTGGATGTTAAATGGACTATATGATGCAAATATACATACATGAATAATAAGTTAAAAAAAATTAATAAAAAATAAATGCAAAAATAAGATAAATTAATTTAGAAATTAATATAAAATAAATACAGAAATAAAATGAAAAAAAACAGAAGAGTAAATAAAAAGGGAATAATATAAAGATAAATAAATAAATAAACAAATTAAAACAGAAATATCATATGTCACATTTTATCAATTAATTAATGGCTACATTTATTTTTAATATTTTTGCAACATTTAAAGCTTTTAGTAGGCATATCTGTGGCATCACTGTGCAGAAACTCCTTAAGAAACTTTCAGCATACTGTAATTCAAATTTTCTGTGAGAAAACTAGACTTATGCTCCTCATCGCTCTGTTTTCAGCGTTAAATAAATATGACCTGTGACGGGAGACTTTGACAAATCACAGGTCATTTCAGAGAGAGAGAGAGAGCTCCTATTGGCTGTGCTCCAGCTGGTGGGCGGTATTTCAACAGCTGATTTCAGCATGGCTGCTGGGTCACAAACGTTCTCATTTTACAGCTAAACAGTAACTACAAGATGTTTCTGGAAACATCTGAGGAGAGAAATAGTCATTACAGTAACAGATATTGATTCATATTTGATCAGCGCTGCCTCGTTTGATTGACAGCTGCTCAGAGATGGCAGACTCCAGATCAGCTCTGACTGGTTGTTTCATCTGGTCGGTGAAATCTTTCAGATGCCTTTAGGAGCACCGGAGGACACAGAGGAACATGATTTTGTTCAGATTACCTGACTCATACAGTACTATCAGGATATAGTGGCATCCTGGCCTCAATCCAAAAATCTTCTTATGATGTTTATTCCTAAAATTCACAACATGCATCATTATAATCACGCATCAAATGGCTCCGGTTCTCTCCAACTGTTAGCCACATGCTGGTGATTGCTGTTATTAAGATAATCAGCCGGCTCACGTGAGCAAAGACAAACCTGGTTGTCATTTTTAATTGCACAATACCAGCCATGTTCTGGCCCTACTACAGATTCAGAAAAGGATTTCTAACAAGCTGTATTTCAGATTCAGAGTTCACTTGAGTGCCAAAAACACTTTGGCACATGAGCCGCACTGCTGAGGAATGCGATTTTCTTTAAGGTCTTGTATTTTTCCCATGTTTGATAAAAGCCAAAGTACAGCAATCTGCTCATCCAGAGTGATTATCAAAGTGATCACTCACCTACTCTGAACAGTCAAACGAGGCAGCACTGATCAAATATCAATATATCAATAATCTGTTACTGTAATGACTATTTCTCTCCTCAGATGTTTTCAGAAACATGTTGTAGTTACCGTTTAGCTGTAAAATGAGAAAGTCTGTGACCCAGTAGCCATGTTGAGATCTGCTGAAGAAATACCAAGCGCCGCCCACCAACCGGAGCACATCCAATAGGAACGCTTACTCGCTGAAATGACCTGTGATTGGCCAAAGTCTCCAGTCAGAGCCACGAGGAGGTGCAGAAGTCTCTCAGAGCACTTGAATTACAACATGCTGAAAGGTTATTATGGAGTTTTTGCCCAGTGACTTTCTGCCTACTGCCGGTTTCAACTCTGCTTGTTCCATGTTGCACGTACGCTGCTGTTGATCCCCTCTTCATGATAGCTATTTAAAAGAAACAGGAGACACTATTAACTGTCTCTGCCTTTCATCAGTTTTGGTAAAACGGTATATGTTTTGACAAAGATGTCGACTGCTTCTGTGATTTTCAAGAACTTCAGATTTCTCAAAGATTTAGGCTCCTTTGTTGTGGGCCACATAACAGGGAGTTATGGAGCCGCCTTAAATTTGGCAGCAGCTCTGTCGCTTTTGATGTTGCTTGATATTCACAGCGTTACAACAGGCCGCTTTCCAGTCAAGAGTGAGGAGCGAGCTTTCTCGCGGCGTGCATCCACATCGCCAGTGTGTTGAAATACAAAGTGAACTGTGTTTTTCATCTCTCACAATGCCTACCTGCAATATGTTTGTTTCTATTTATTTCCTCTTACATGAATAATTTATGATTGTTGACACAAGCCTCAGAGTTATATTTAGCTGTTAACTAATGAACAGTGACATTGATATGTGAGTAAAGTGAATGAAAATTTCCCACCCTATCTGCCGTTCGCAGAGATGAAAACGAGCTGCTGCATCATGAAGGTTTAAACTGGTGAGGACAGTTTCCACATTTCTCTCACACCTTTTTTTTTTTTTTTTTTTGCAAATGAACCAATCAAATTAGATCACAAGAAGAGTGGAGAAGCTCTCAAACCTCTGCCCCCCCCCCCCCCCATCCCTTCCCATAAGTCCCTGGTGATTCTCCTGCTCTTGATGTGAGACACAGATGTAGCATTTCTTCCGTGCTGACCCCGATCCATTGTTGTTAGTTGTGCTTGTGGCAAACTTGTTTCTCCGTTAGGACTTAACAAATTAGGTCATTGTTCTCCATCTGGAAACAAATGGCTCTTTTACTCTTTTAGTATCATTTTCAAAGTGTCCTCTGTTGTTTGAGTTTTGCTCTCAGTTAGCCTAGTTTTGAATAAGTTAGGTACGGTATTTAAGTTTTTCTTATGAGCTCAAGAGAGTATTTTTGTTTTTACAGTATTTATACAGTATGACAGGAATACTGGGACAAATGAAGCCACGTGTTGTCAGTTTCACTAGAGCTGCAATGATTAATCGATTAGTTGTCACCAATTAAATTTAAGGGCTTTGAGCACAACAGCAACATTTGTCTGAGAATAACTAATAACAGGTTATGTTGAACCTTTCCATATTCCTTATTTCGTGGACTATTTGGGGATTTACTGTAGACGTTGTTATTACTCACTTATAATAACGAACCAAAACAAGAAGCATTCTTATACTGATTTGGAGGTTGATTACCATGGCTAGGGTCGAAGCTTCTAAGCATTCTGGTCAGCCCTAATGAAATTAATCCCCAATATTTTGATAACTGATCAATCAGTTTTATTTTTTTGAGGCAAAAAAGTCCAAATTCTCTGATTGCAGCTCTTTAAATGTGAATCATTTTTGGTTTCTTTACTCTATGACTGTAAACTGAATATCAAGACATGAGAGGATGCCATCTTGGGCTTTTATAGACCACACAACTAATCGATTAATTAAGAAAATAATCAACAGATTAATTGACAATGAAAATAATCCTTAGTTACAGTTCTAAATTTCACCATGTCTCGCCTACATAATTGTCTGTACAGAAGCGATTAACGGCCGCGGAGGCTCACCTTTGTTCAGACATCGAGCCCAAGCTGCAGTCATTTGTATCTCAGTGTTGACTGCCTCGCTGCCCCGGCTTGCTTTAAAACTGCAGCCTAATGATAAAGGAGGGCAGAATGAGTGACAATTGCATTTGAGGATCAATATCAGACTCCACAAATTATATGGATAAAGCACTTGAGCAGCGTATTTGTGTACTGCTCATTTTCTGGATTTCTCCTGCAACAATAATCTCAGGAGCACAGATGAGGTGTGCCTCTATAATTTGTGAAAGTGGGGAGATGTTCCTCTGGGCCTGTACATTTAGTTACTCATACAGTCATCCACATTTTTTTTTTTTTTTACATTCTGCCTAAGAGTACTGTTGGACTGAATCCATTATACAGCTGAAATCCCATTAAGATGCGCTGAGATACAAGAGAGACTGCAGTTTGGCTTGGCTGACTATCGCAAACGGAGATATCAGCAGTTGTGTTGATGGGTCACAAATTCACTGCTGTAGAATAAAGATGTATCATAGAGGGACAAGGAGGACCTTCCAGGACATTATTAAACTCATGCAACAAGTAAGCACAAATGCAGCCAGTAAACAATAATTACATATTTTTTCTTTCAAGATTTTCTTGAGCAAAGAAATCATTTTTCTGCTCTTTTGCACGGCTGTGTATTCAGTATAAAAAGGGTAAGAGAAGTATTAATTGACATATGATTATGTGAGTGTGTTATTGGCCTGCTCATGCTGTGGTGGGCGGTTGGATAAGTCTCCCCGTCACGTCTCAGGGACTTAATTAACAGAATACCTAAGGGAGGACGCAGACAAGAGACAGTTGTGTCATTAGCCGTAAGCCCAGACTGCAATAGACAGCATCTGTTTTTTTTGCAGTGTTGTAATTTTACAGCATAATAAAGGAGAGAGCTCCCTTCAGGCTTCACCTGGAAAGAGGACAGCGGAGGATAAGAAGGCTGGATGGTCTCGGTGTTCCAGTCAAGGCAGCCTCAGGACATTGGGCTGCATACGTGGCCTCATATGGCTGTGCATCTCTTTGTTTCTACCAAAAGCACAGCATGGCTTCAGAGGCTCACTTTTAAAATAGCACACTGTTAGAGGCAAGGGCTGTGATTGCAAAAGGCTTGAATTTAAAGATAACAGTGAAGAATAGTTTAATAGGCACAGGATTAGGTGAATTTGGGGGACTGAATTGGATTGGACTTGTAGCCAGAGATGGGGCATATTGTAGCGTGTGAAAAGTGTTTTTATTTCCTGTCTGTCTGCAGGAAAATGGATGGACCGCGAACACCGAGAGATGAAAGGAGAAGAGCGCAACATAATGAAGGTTGGTAATTAGCTGTGATTGTGGCTTTTGATTTCATCAGACAGTGCAACACAATGCAGTGTGGTGGATGTGGTGCCTGACTGGAGCTTTTTTGTTGAAAGAAAATCACCAAGCCTTTTCAAAATAATAGATAACAACAATATGCGTCTGGACCGGTCACTAGAGGATGCTGTTGAGCTGTCAAAGTCAGGCAGCATTTGGCACCAATGAAATGACAAGATGTGATGTAAGAAATTATAACCTGATTATTTAAACCAATGTAATGTATGTAGAAATTACCTGTATGTATTCTATGTGTGTGTGTATATAATAATAATAATAATAATAATAATTATTATTATTATTATTATTGACCTGTTTTCTATTTAATATTCCATCAGTTGAAAGGCGGCGAAGAGACAAGATCAACAACTGGATTGTCACACTTTCCAAGATCATCCCAGACTGCAATATGGACAGCACCAAGACTGGAGCAGTAAGTCAGTCCTCCCTAATTCACTGCCTGCATTTTTTTTTTTCTTTTTTTTTGTATTTCTGCTCCTAACTTTTCACTGACATCTCTGTTTTAAAGAGAACAGACATATCATGATAAGCTCACTTTTTCACTGCTGGCCCAGTGCAGGGTACCTGGAGTACCTACCAACCCATAAACGGTGAAGTAAGACAGCCTGCCGAGATGGGAAATTTTGTAATTCAACAAACCATTCAGATCTGGCTCCCCTTCCTATGTCACAACAGGCTCATTAGAATATGATGTCCACAGCTTGAGAACTACCTTTGCAAAGGTGCACCATATTTTTCTCTCAAGCCAATCAGAGCAGACTGGGCTTTTTGGGGAGGAGAGCTGAAAGAGATGGCACTAACCCGGAGTGTTTCAGACAGAGAGTGAATAGAGAATAGAGAACAGAGTATGTCCCATAGACTGTATATAAAGATGGACGACATGACAGCTCCCTAAAAGTGAAGCCAAAACATCTGGATCATCTCCTGGTGGCTGGCAGCAGACTAGGTTGTAAATCCTGCCTCCTCCATGGAAGTGGATGGGACACAGGCCAAACTATAAAGTCAAAGTACACTTCAAATAAATTTTTCCCAAAGATGGTTTCTGTCATTTAAGGTAGTTCTTATCACACTGGTGTATGTAAGTGTTCATTTTTCTGCTAGGTTTGGTGTTGATTAGTCATTTGATGCTATAAAAAGGAGGTGAGACCTTGTGATCTCTTGCGAAAAAGCTGCGACCTGGCTTGAGTCGTGATTGGTTCGGACAGGTGTGATCACTTCTGCATAGACTCTGGCTCCAAATCACAATCTCAAGATGGCAGCACCCATATCCAGGATATTTTGGCTTCAATTCTGTACAGTGGGAAGAAGTGGAGACGTGTCGTCCATCTTTATATAGTCTATGGTATATTCAGACAGACAGTATGAGAAAAATTGTTGTTGAAAAAATGTTTTTTGATAATTAAAGCATATAAACATTCTAGTAGAAACCCAAAATACAACCTGCAAATGAGTGTGATATGCCCCCTTTAAAGGGTCATCACCATTCATCTCTATCCTTCCAGAGCAAAGGGGGCATCCTGTCTAAAGCTTGTGACTACATCCGCGAGTTGAGGCAAAGCAACCAGCGACTGCAGGAGAGTCTGAAGGAAGTGGAGAGGATACAAGTGGACAATGAGTTGTGCAGACAGCAGGTATGAATATCAGTTAATGCTCTAGCCCAGAGGCTCTTTATTTATTTTCAGCCAAGGACCCCTTACAAGATAGGGAATATATTCTGGGTACCCCTTCATGTTTCCTTGGAATAATTTGGCTTAGCCTATTTTTTGTTCTTCTACAGTCTTAGTTACAACACAAGAGAAATGCATTGGAAAAATATAGCACATGTATTGAACATAGACCCCCTTTACACCTGGCATTAAAATGTGCTTTAGGTCATCGGATTACAATCGGATAGTACTTGACCACATGCGATTACAGGACGGATTGTAATCCCATCAGCCAAACGACCGCTGGAGGTGGTCAGAGACACATTGTGACCACATTGAACACAGAACAACTACATGGGCGGAAGTACGCTATGCCAGGGCTGTCCTTAGTACCAGGGTCTCCTCTTCTCGTCTTTCTGTGTGTGCAAGTATAGACGTACCTCAAAGCCATGTTTGCAGGCCGTCTCTCCCTAAACAATGATGTTTTGAGTCTGATGCATCCGAGCATTATGGCGGCAAGCTCGTGCATAATGCAGCCTTCCTCTCAGCCCTTTCAGACATAGTGATCGGATCTGTGTGGACACAGGAGATGCATATTAATACCAGGTTTAAATGTAATCAGGTTAAATTGCATTTTAATGCCAGGTGTGAAGGGATGATATGTGCAGATTCTAATAGTTACAGTATATATTTATATATAGTATAATATTTAATTGTGATTAATCGCAAATTACACACTTTTCGCTTTCTATCTGTTCAAGATGTACCTTAAATGGAGATTTGTCAAATACTTAATACTACAGATGGGAGCGGTTTGGGTAAAAAAACTAGCCATGGTTTGCTAGTCATGGTTCAGGTCGTGTATGTATCTTTAGGTTCATTTGAAATACGCTGTGAAGCCGATTGTGTATTTTTTTTCATCCTGTTTATTGTCACACTAGAAATCAAGGCCTATGGAAAGAGGCTGGCACACGGTGGACAGGAATATGAGGCATAACACACGCGCAGTGCAAGTGAAGCTGTGGTCGTGCGTTGTTATTGGCTCAATATCGGCGAGGGCGGACCAGATTTTACTGCGCATGTGTTGTACCACTAAAGATACGATGCGTTGATGAGGCGTGACCCAGCCTCCTCCTTTTTTCTCAGTTGGCAGAGACATCGATGTGAAGTGCAGAGTACGACTGTCATTCCGTTAAGGAAACAGCGAGTGGCGACAGGTAGAGGATCCACTACCGTTGTTTCGCTCTGCTGTGTGGGAGCATTACAGATTTGGTGTTAGGTATGACAATGACGGGGAAAAAAGTGGTGGCTAAAACATCAACTGTGTGTAAGCACTGTACAGCACGTTAGCGGCAATACTTTCAAAGTGATGAATCGTTAACGGAGACATCACTCCAGTGTGTCCGTTGATATCACAAGCAGGAGAGAGTCGGGGAGGAAAGAACAACTCCTTCTCCCAGCAGCATTTAAACAGCCTCTACATGCAGACTCAGACAGAGCAAAACCTATAACTAAAGCACTGTGGATGGTTATAGTGAAAGATATGCTGCCTTATGCAGTAGTGGAGGACGCTGGATTTCAGCATATGATTAGGGTTAGGGTGCTATAATATGTCGTCTCTCATACATAAGCGACACAGTAATTCCTGAACTGTATGAACAGACACTACCAGGAATTGTGAAAGAACTGTTTAACACAGAGCACGTATCTCTGACTACAGATGGATGGACCGAACTGAACCGAAAACCGTGACCTCAAACCGTGACCTCAAACCGTGATATGAACCAAACCGTGAACTGTATGAACCTTCCCACCCTGATTTGCTACTCTAATCAACATGGAAGTGGGCCAATATGCTTGTTTTATATAAATGTATGATATATTTAATATTGGATATCAATTAACAACACAAAACAATGACAAATATTGTCTAGAAATGATTGAAATCATCTGTGAAATCATAACATGGCAAACTGCATCAACAGCTGTCGGTGTGCTGACTTGACTATGACTATAAAGTGGGCATGTCTGTAAAGGGGAGACTGGTGGGGACCCAGAGAACCCATTTACATTCACATATCGGGAGGTCAGAGGTCAAGGGACCCCTTTGAAAATGAACATGACAGTTTTTCCTCACCAAAATTTAGCCTCCTTCTCAACAAGCTACTATGACATGGTTTGCACCGACGGGTTCCTTAAGTTGTCTTGTTTCATGTGATGCTCTAACTTTAAACTGAGCCCGCTACAGCCTCCAAAAGATCAATTGCATTAATGCGTTAAAGAAATTAGTGGCTTTAAAATGAATTTGTGGTAACACCGTATTATCACGTTAACTTTGACAACCCTGATATTAATACCAGGTTTAAATGTAATCAGGATAAATCATGTCCAGATACGATTTGGATATTCATTCATTCATCGTCAACCACTTATCCCGTTAGGGGTCGCGGGGGGGCTGGAGCCGATCCCAGCTGGCATTGGGCGAAGGCGGGGTTCACCCTGGACAGGTCGCCAGTCCATCACAGGGCACATAGAGACAGACAACCATTCACGCTCACATCCACACTTATGGGCAATTTAGAGTGATCAATTAACCTAAACTGCATGTCTTTGGACTGTGGGAGGAAGCCGGAGTACCCGGAGAAAACCCACGCCTACACGGGGAGAACATGCAAACTCCACACAGAGAAGAGTCCCAAGCTGGAATCGAACCTGTGACCCTCTTGCTGTGAGGCGACAGCGCTAACCACTGCACCACCGTGCAGCCCACGATCTGGATCTGAGACACATTATAATGTCAGGTGTGAGGGGTGATATTTGCAGATTCTAAGAGTTGCACCTGTTAGATTAGAACATAATCTATGAACTATTACAAATTAAAAAATGACTACATTATTATTCGTTGAACTAAAAAGCGTTTTGTTAAAAAAAAAATGAATCTGAAAACGTTTCACAGACCCACTTTGAGAACAATTGCTCCATCCTGCAAATACTGGCATCAAATCAAGTTTCCAGGAATTCAGTAAAGAAGGTGCATGAATGATGACGTCTCAGTCTTTGCTGTGGTTGGGTGTAGCAGTTAAATAGAAGCATGTATAATAAAGCAACCGTAGTGGGCTGCATATGTGTCTGTGATGATTGCCACGGCATTGAATAGATTAGTTTGCTTTGGAGTGCATTGCAGCATCCTTTCACTTGAATCTCAGAAGGATGAAATCCACCTAGCCCCATATGCATCTTCATTTCTCCAAAACAAACCCCCCGAGACTCCAGCCTGTGTAGCTGATCATCACAGCCTGACAAAAAGGGATCAAAAGAGTTTGTGCTTATATAATGAGAAGTGTTACCTGAAACCAGCGCTTTGAGAGACTGTGGGAATAGTATACACAGGGGTTGTGTGAGAACTAACTGCATGCTAATGCACTCAAAGTATTGTGAAATCTTGCAGCTCTGAGGCTGCCACGTCTCCCCGTTGAATCCCAGGCCTGCGAGGCTCTCGGCAATATACTCTCATTCCTATGCTCAAAGCTCAATATCCTTCCCTCGGTCCCTCGGTGGGGAGGCAGAGGATTTGGGATTCACCCAAGGGAAATGTAGCGGAGATGACATACCTCAAGATTTGATAATCCAGTTGGCTGTGGACAGGGGTGTCTTTGAAAAGGGCTGCACATACTACTCTTTAATCCCAGGGATTGAATAGCCCAGTGTGTACATTACACCCAGCCAGCGCTCTCAAGTCTTCAAACGAAAAAGTTTGGTCTGTAAACTTAGAGCTATATTTAGCTGTCACAGGGATGGAGATGTTGATAATGAGATTTGTTTTTTTCTTTGTTCTTAAGATTGAAGAGCTGAAGAACGAGAACGCTTTGCTCCGAGCACAGCTCCAGCAGCACGGCATCGAGATGGTCGGAGAGCCGCCGCCGCAGTGAGCGGGGAGGGGCGCCGCCACTCAGACACAACCGCCACGGTGGGAGAGAGGGCGAGATGATGGAGGGAAAAAGGAAGACTTGTGAAGAATCACTTTCTTTTTAGTGAATGCATCCTTCCCTGGGTTCCCAGGCCGCGAACCCTTCACCGGCCAATTGTGGCTGTACTTGACTGTTCCAGTCCTATTGAGATAACCACCCGTTACAGCTCAGTAGAAATGTGGCCACTCACCACCATCAGAGTGCTTCGCTAGCACTAGCTATGAAAGACAACCTCTGCTGAACTCCTCCCTTGTTTTGTATTTATGTAGCCTCAATCATGGACTATGATATTTGTTGTTAATTTTGTCCCATCAGTGTATTTCCCCCCAACTTATTGATTTTTAGTTCCTGCTTTTATTCCGTTTGTGTTTTTGAGTTCTGTATTAATATGTTGTTTTTAGCTGCTTTAATTTATTAGTCCGCTTGCTGACAGAAGCCTTGATGGAGACCAGTTACATCGAAGCTCACGCACCCCCCAGAGAAGCAAGATTGAATTTTAAGTGAGAAAACATCAAAGTATGCAAAACCATGCGATTGTACAGACAGAAATAGTGCGACACACACACACAGCTTACCTAGATCCAAAGACAAACAAGGAGCTGTGCTGGCCCATGCTTCTGGGCTGATTTATGTAAATAAGACTTGTCGTGTTTTAATACAGATGTTACAGAATGTTAGAGCCGATTATCTCTGGGAGTAAACAATCAATAGCTCATTAAGTTCATGCTGGCCCTTTGTCATAGTAATTACCATGAAGTGTGTGCAATCTTGGAGCTTGATTTGAAAAAAAAAAAAGTGGTATACTTGAATTGTTGGGCATTTGCTCAACCAAAAAAATAACTCAAAAGTCAACACAGTCAAAGATCCAACTGTTCAAATGCTGATTAATTACAAATTGAACTGTACAAGTGTGGAACATGTAGACGATTGGCAACCCCAGCGCAGTGGATTGTGGGCTGGAGAGGTAAAATTTAAACTTTTGCCAAACTATATATAGATACTGTGTTTTTTTTTCTTCATCTTTTGTTCTTGTGTGATTTACCGGTGTCTCAATAGGTGTAAGAATAATCCCCACATGTTTCATTTCAAGCTGTTTGCTCTATTTTGGTATTGCAACACTTCAAATGCAGCTCAACGCACAAGGGCGGGCGGGGGGTGGGGGGTGGGGTGGCGGCGGCACCCTGGAGAGCGGCACTCAAAGACTCTCTGCTCGCTATGGAAAAGGAGTACACGGAAATTCTGTGTTGCACTTCTTAGTGGAGTACAACTCGTTCTCCACGAAATGAAGGAATAGTTTGAAACTTGGAAATGAGCTCACATATCTCTCCACCCACTCAGGCGAACAATAAGTAAACTGTAATTGGTTGTACAAACAGCGAAAGCCAATATTAACATTGTTGATGAATTTGTGAATGAATATACATCATGTGTTTTTGTTCCGCTTTGGGCGATGTGAGTAAAAATGGAAGAGAGATATCAAGCTTTGGAGCCACTTACTAGAGCTTCTCCCTGTGTCAACAGCTCAGGATCCAGCAAAGCAAAACCAACATTCAGACCGCTGGCAAAATCAGGCAGACTATCACATTTTAATATCTCAGACTCTGCAAGTTAACAGCTCGTGCTTTGGAAGTGCTGTTCTGCCACTGCTGCTAGATTCAAACCTGATATGGATAGTGCAAGTGTCTGATCCATCAAACGAGGCTCCTAGCCAAAGTTGAGTGATAGATGTTTTGCAGTAGAATCTGTTTTTACACCTCGGTGAGAGCAAAGGATGTGAATGTGAAGACATGCTTTGGAAGACGGATGTTCACAAATGAAAGGTCACACGTGGCTAATTCTTTTTTTTTTTTTCTCACATTTCTTTTTTTTTGAAATGGCAAAAGAAAGAAAAAAGACTCCTTTTCTCTCTGTAGCAGCCTCACTGTTCTCAGGTTAGATTTTAAGACATCTTTTCTAAGGAAAATGGTGGAAAATAAAAATTTCACCAGCCGATAACCTTTATGGACTTTGGTTGTGAGTCATTGTCCTTCTGCACGACTTGGACATATACAAACATCAGTACTGTATTACTTCTGTCAAGTTGGTTTGCAGTTGCTCATGTGTTTGTCCATCATTTAGCTAGCAGGATATCATATAATAATAGATTTGAGTTAAATTTCACTTTGCATTTTGACTCACTATGGCACGAAAAAGCAAAATTCATGTTTTGCTTGCTCGGTTTTAGATGAAACCTATATCGTCTAGACTTCAGACCCCCTCACACTTTTTACATAGCACAAATATCACATTGACTTCAGTATTCAGACCTGAGTAAACTCAGTACTTAGTTGAAGCACCTTTGGCAGCGATTACAGCATCGAGTCTTCTTGGGTCTGACGCTACAAGCTTTGCACACCTGGATTTGGGGGTTTTCTGCCATCTTCTCAGCAGATCCTCTGAAGCTCCATCAGGTTGGATGGGGACTGTCAGTGGAGGATCATCTTCAGGTCTCTCCAGAGATGTTCGATCGGGTTCAAGTCTGGTTCTGGCTGGGTCTCTCACAGAGTTGACCCTAAGCCAGCGTTGTCATGGCTGTGTGCTTAGGGTCATTGTCCCGTTGGAAGGTGAACCTTCAGCCCAGTCTGAGCCACCATGCTTCACCGTTGGGATGGTGTTGGGCAGGTGAAGAGCGGTGCCTGGTTTCCTCCAGATATAACACTTAGAACTGAGGCCAACCAAACAGTTCAGTCTTGGTTTCATCAGACCAGAGTCTGAGTGTCCTTTAGGTGCTTTCATGTGTCTCTCACTGAGGAGAGACTTCCTTCTGTCCCATCTGCCATAAAGTCCAGATCGGTGGAGTGTTGCAGTGATGGTAGTCCTTCTGGAAGTTTCTCCTGTTTCCACACAGGATCTCTGGACTCAGCCAGAGTGACCGTCGGGTTCTGGGTCACCTCTCGTGCCAAGGCCCTTCTCCTCCGATAGCTCAGTTTGGCCGGAGGTCCAGCTCTGGAGAGTCCTGGTCGATCCAGACTTCTTCCATGTGAGAAATATGGAGGCCACTGTGCTCTCGCTGTGAGACCTCATGTAGACAGATGTGTGGCTTTCAAATCACATCCAATCAACTGAATTTACCACAGCTGGACTCCAGTCAAGGTGGAGAAACCTCAGAGGTGATCGAGGGAAACGGGAGGCACCTGAGCTAAAGTTCAAGTGTCACAGCAAAGGGTCTGAATACTAAGTCAATGTGATATTTCAGTGTTTCCTTTTTAATACATTTGCAAAATGAATGAACTCAATGAACTGTAGATCCTTAAATATTTGTGATTAAATTTGTAACTATCAAAATTAAAGTTTTGGGGGGAAAAAAATAAGATTTAATGATCTGCTTTGACCAGATTTGATTAAAGGAACAGTCACATGCAAATTGAAGAGAGTGACCAACGCCTGCTGAAGCAGTATTTACCAGAAAGTTCACCAAAGCTGAACTCCACGTAAGTCTGAAGATGTGAATATGCTTTGATTCTTTGTTCGCAGTGAATGGAAGTGAACGGGATGTGTGACCATGCTGTAACACTGCTGACAACACAAGCAAACAACCTGCCAACTGTTGTTAGAGTTTGATTCAAATAATGCTTAATCCTGATTGGTTGGTGTACGTGACATCAAACTACCATCAAAACATTCACAACAACTCTATGGCAAAAAACGTGCTCATATAGGACTCCATTTTCTCACAGTTAGAAACTGATTAAGAAAAGAAGAAGAAGATCTACCTTTATTAGTCCCACAATGGGGAAATTCAATTTACACTCTGTTGAACTCATACATGGTACATGCAGACCTGAAACACACATACATGCATTAATGGAGAGATGTCAGAGTGAGGGGGCTGCTCCTGACAAGCGCCCCGAGCAGTTGGGGGTTTGGTGCCTTGCTCAGGGGCACCTCGGCAGTGCCCAAGAGGTAAACTGGCACCTCTCCAGCTACCAGTTCACACTCAGTTTTTGGTCCATGTCGGGACTTGGCCCCCCCGTTCCCCAACCCAACCCCCTAAAAATTGGGTTCCTCCCACTCTAAAACCGGTTTCAGAGTCGGTAAAGGTACTGTGTGAAGGATTTGGTGCCATCTAGTGGTGTGATTGCAGATTGCAGCCAACTGTTCACTTTCCCCTCCCGACAACTGGTAACGTGGCCATCTTTACCATAATAACACTACTTTAGGAGCACTGGAAGTCAGACGGCATCGCAGTGTGCGGCTCACGTTACCACAGTTTCACAAGTGTGTTGGAGAACTATGGTGGTCTTAAGGTAAGGTTAAAAAGGTAAAAGGCTTTCTCTCAAGCCGGTGTTTGATGTGTCCGTTCTGGGCCACTGTAGAAACATGGTAGTCTCTGTGAAGAGGACCGGCTCCCTATGGAGATATGAAGGGCTCATTTTGAGCTAAAGAACAAGTTTTGGTTTTATACACCAATGAAGACATAGTTATGAGTATTATATTCCTTTCCCCCAAATATTTCACACTTACTTTAGATGAGCCCAGAAATTTCCTATGTGGCCTATTTGACATTAGCTGCCATACTTGTACTTGACCTAAAGTAGATAGCTTTACACATTACTGTACTCTGGGGGATCAAACCCCCCACAGAAACATCCATCCATCCATCCATCCATCGTCAACCGCTTATCCCGTTAGGGGTCGCGGGGGGGCTGGAGCCGATCCCAGCTGGCATTGGGCGAAGGCAGGGTACACCCTGGACAGGTCGCCAGTCCATCGCAGGGCACATAGAAACAGACAACATATAGACAGACAACCATTCACACTCACATCCACACCTACGGGCAATTCAGAGTAATCAATTAACCTAAACAGCATGTCTTTGGATGGTGGGAGGAAGCCGGAGTACCCGGAGAAAACCCACGCTTACACGGGGAGAACATGCAAATTCTCTCTGTGTACTCTTTAGTTCAGCCAGTCCATTGATCAACGCTGGTAAAACTGAAACCAGTCAGTATTTAGCACCCGCTGAGGGCACCTTGGGTGAGGAAGATCAGTGGTGGATAAAAGCACATCAGTGAGACTGAGTTTGACTTTGCAGGTCATCATTCGGCTGCTCTTAAAGACAGAGCAGCCATGATTTGGATAATCTTGTTAGTGAGACTATTTATAGCGTACAGACTCATTATCTATCAGTGTTCATTAGGCTTTAACACTACGTGTTAAATGTATGGTTCTGTGTTGCCGGCCTCCTTCAGGGTCTCCAGGCTCGTCAGCTGCCATTCAAACACACAGCTAGCCAGGCAGGCGTCTGTGTGTTCCTGTCTCTGTTTGAAGTGGCTGATCTCTGATAACACGTACCTCTCTGATTGGGACATATACTCTGTTGTCTGCCTCCTTTCACCCCAAAAGCTCGCTGAAGAGCAGCATGCAGGGTTGAAATGAAGTTGGTTTGGAAAAGAAATCTAAAATGACATTTCTTCTCAAACAAATGTAATATATGATGCAAGTGCCAGGTAATGTCCCTTGTACCTCTCACTGCAGATAACTCACTTACAATGTATTAACTGTAAGAGGAAAGCTTTGAGTAATAAACTGTTATTATTATTGAAATTACATTGAATGGCTTTGAAACAGTGGCTCATGTCTGGTCAGCGCCCGTATCCATGTTTGCCTGAAGGGTGGGATGAAACCACCTGCTGTTAAAGCCTTTATGAACTGGAAAATGCCTTTTTTTAATTTGGGTTTAGGCACCAAAGCACATGGTTGACTGATTTTCATTGAGCCCTTGCTGGCCAACAGTTTCATGTCCTGCAGGCTTGTCTTTCCTTTGTGCTGTTTGAGCTACAGGAGCTCTCAGTCAGGAGCATGTATCGTCCACCGCCTCAGCCTGCTTCACATTCCCTCTCTCCGAGGTTGTTTTTTTGTCAAAAAAAAAAAAAAAGGCTGACGGAAAGAGTCTTATTTCATCTGACACACAATGCTCCTCATACCTTGTATACCACACCAGCTCTCATCTTCCTCGGGCCGACATTAATAACTACACAGCATCTGTCTCGCTCATAATAGTAGTATCAGCACAAAGGTATTCTGCTGCCGTCGAGAGATGAGGCATAGCAATGAGCTCAGGTTTTTTTTTTTTTTTTTTTTTTTTTTGAGCAGCCATGGTTTTGGGTTTTACAGTATTTTTATCCAACTGACAAAAGCTAATTCCTCTTACATATGTCGAAGGACATGTTTGACTCCAAGTAGGGGAGCATGCAGTGAAGAAATAGGAAACAGAGGGGAGCGTAGTTTCTGAAACTAATGTTTAAAATGATATTACAGGGGACGCACACAAGAAATGACTGCTGCTGATCATTATTTAGAGTTATTAAAGATCCTATTGATAACATTTTTACGTAGAGTATAAGTATTTCGTCGAATAATACATCCACAGAGCCTTTAGAAAGGCACTGAAGTAAAGTATGGCTTTTCATGTGAAAAAATATTATGATCGTGAATTAATCATGTAAAATTTTTCAGGTCCAAAATTATTATTACTTTTTAAATCTCTGTGGAAGATATCAGATGTTTGGTTCCCACTTCTAACAAGGCTTGTGAGCTCATAGTTCAACAACACTGATATGTTGTATCTCTAGGTCGTGTGGAAAAAACGGATAAACAGCTGATATTGATGGTAAGTCCCTGGCAACAACCTGTTGTGAAGTAAATGCAGTGAAACGGGGAGGGAGAGTAAGACATCTATTGGCTGAATGTTACCTGAAAATGTCTCATGTAATGGAGGAGGGAATATACACTGACAATGTCACTCTGTGGGATATCACAGTATGATCATTATATAAAGGCTGTTATAGTTAACGCAATAATAATGTGTTAGCGCAGATTTGTTTTAACGGCACTAATTTCTTTAACCCACTGAAGCAACTCAGACTTTCAGAGGTCGTAGCAGGTTCTGTTTTAAAGCTAAAGTGAAAAACCAGGAAAAACTGGCATGTCTGCAGTTCGCCATGTAATGATTTGTGCATATTTTTTATGCTAAATGCAGTACTAGCATAAATACTTGTCATTGTTTTGTGCTGTTTATTTAATTCTAATTACAAATACATACATTTTCATAAAGCAGCACATTTGTCCACTCCCATGTTGATTAGAGTATTAAAAATTTGAAAAATCTCCTGTTAAGGTACATTTTGAACGGATAAGAAATGTGCAATTAATTTGTTTAATTTTCACAATTAACTATGTATGATCGTGGGATTAATCTAAATATCTTAATGGATCGACAGCCCTATTATACACAGTATATTTGAAAGATTTTCTAACCACGACCAGGAGACTGTTTCTCTCTGGATTCTCGATGTATTTAGTTCCCTCAGTGAGGCCTGTTCAGTACATGAAACGGTTGATGCCCTGTTAAACAACAAAATTAACTCTAAACAATAATCAACGAAGGGTCGTGACAAGATATCATCATGGTTTAACAAGCAGGACCACATCATGGAAAACAGCTAAAAATGAAACACTCAACAGACTGAATTATATTTATGAGCGATGCATCTCAGCTTGGGCTGCACGGTGGTGCAGTGGTTAGCGCTGTCGCCTCACAGCAAGAGAGTCGCAGGTTCGATTCCAGCTTGCGGCTCTTCTGTGTGGAGTTTGCATGTTCTCCCCGTGGGTTCTCTCCGGGTACTCCGGCTTCCTCCCACAGTCTAAAGACATGCTGTTTAGGTTAATTGATGACTCTAAATTGCCCGTAGGTGTGGATGTGAGTGTGAATGGTTGTCTGTCTCTATGTTGTCTGTCTCTATGTGCCCTGCGATGGACTGGTGACCTGTCCAGGGTGAACCCCGCCTTCGCCCAATGCCAGCTGGGATCGGCTCCAGCCCCCCCGCAACCCCTCATAACAAGAAAAGGATAAGAAGAAGAAGAAGAAGAAGAAGATATTCCTTTATTAGTCCCACAGTGGGGAAATTCAGTTTTACACTCTGTTGTTCACAGTACACAGTACATAGTACATATACATGTCAATGGAGAGATGTCAGAGTGATGGGGCTGCTCCTGACAAGCGCCCAGAGCAGTTGGGGGTTTGGTGCCTTGCTCAGGGGCACCTCGGCAGTGCCCAAGAGGTAAACTGGCACCTCTCCAGCAACCAGTTGGTCTTGGTCCATGGGGGATTTGAACCCTGGTCCTCCACATCCTAACCCAAGTCCTTATGGACTGAGCTACTGCCGCCCCATAAGCGGTTGACGATGGATGGATGGATGCATCTCAGCTTTAGGCAGACAGCTGCTCGTGTGATTTTACACTGACATGACGCCGCCATCGCAAAAGGGGCGTTTGACTCTTATTTCAGCTTTAAATCGACAGAATGAACAGCTCCACTCTGAAACATATGCTTTATGCTATCTGACCAAAACTACAGAGCACACAGCACCACTCTGTTTTAAATATACTGGAACTGTATGAAAAACCTCCCAATGGATCTTTCTCCAATCGTTGTCAATTTTCCAAACTGTTTCCATCTCTTTTTGTTTTCATTTTTTTTGGTGGAACACTTTGCTGTTTGATGTTTTCCTGATTTCTTTTCTTTGTTTATTGTGTTTTGGGGCATTTTGGATGCCTTGTCTCGGTTCATGTTCAGAGCCTTGAGAATCAGAGATACTTTATTGATCCCTGAGGGGGACACTGGGGCGTTACAGTTGCTCCTATGTGTCTATTACAGTATGTACATGATACTACATTATGTGCATATGCACAACACAATAATACAATATGTGTAATATAAGAGATATGAACAGATATTTGCATTAAGATGTGCAATATATAGTAAATAACCACAGGGCAGAAAAGTAAATACAAAATGCTGAAGAATGTGATTTATTAATTGTGTTAGATATAAATGCCAGAACCTCATGTTTATTGAATAACTGGTGTAATTCAGTCTTTTTATTATTTGTTTTTCTTGACTCTTTATCTTAAAGCACATTGAGCTATGTTATTCTTATGAAGATTATGGTTTTATTTTCTTTTTAGGATTCATTTTATGGGAATTCGGGCTTTTACTTGAATGACATCGACATCACTGGAAATTCCAGTAGTATATTGTGACATTCGTCTAATTACACACAACGTGGGGAATTCCTCCCAGTCACCTTCAACCCATCAACCTGAGCTCCATACTGCCCCCCGAGTCTGACAGCAGCAGTCAGGACCAGCACCTGATCAGAAGGTCCCATATTTATTTACAAATTGACGTGTTCACGTTGTACCAACACTGGGGCTGGTGTCCTAATTTTGAGGAAAGACGTAAACACAAATGTGTTGTGAGGGTGAGGAGTGTTGGGTGTAGTGGGTCTAGCCGTCGAGCTGACAGAAGATGAGTTGAATCTGTGGAGCTCCATATAAACCAGGTAAGGACGAAGAGGAGTAGGCGGAGAGCGGGTGAGAAATGGACGGGGGCAGGAGCAGAGGACGATGATGCAACAGGGACAGACGGGGGCAATGCCCTGGACCGGGAGGAAGAGGTAGAGTGGCGCCTGCTGAGGTGAATCTGTCCGCCGTGCTGGTGCCTGTCTTTGTTTGGCCACTGATAGCCTCAGTGGCTGATAGGACACATGCATGCTCAGGAAAACACAGGCCAAACCACGCACGCTTGGAAAACCCAAATCTAAAAGCTCCTTTTCCCCCTTTCTTTACCTGTTTTCTTATGTAACATCTCTTTTCCTCTTCTCTTATATGCCCACAGTGAATATAATATTGCTTATCCTGCTACAGTCAAACAGTGTCATAACCATTTTTCATGAGCTGGCTCATGCCTGGTGAAGCAAGGCAAACAAAATGACATGTGTTCACCGTGAGCAGACATGATGTGCTACTTCGAGTGGTGGATTAAAGCCCATTTGTGTCCCTCAGTCAACCAGAAACACACATAAAAATCATAAATTTAGGATAATGTGATGTTCTGTCTTCATATTAGATGAACATGGGTAGATTCCAACAGATGTGGAGCCATTCATGGCTCTATTTGTTGACACTGATGTTGTGGTCACCCAAAGCAAGCAGGCAGGCCAGTGGGGTTATCAGTGAACGAGACAGACTGACGCAGGGGTCCCGCCACATGTTCCACTAATTGAGTCAGCGCCGGCAAATCGGAGAGACTTTGAAGGTATAATGAGAATTCAAATGGCCCCTGATTTTATCAGCACACGCACACCGCCGTTTATCAGTTTGCACCTTTATTTTGCCTTAATTTTGCTATTTCATTTTATTGATTTTGGTATTTATTCACAGCCTGATGCTGTTGTGGAATACTTTTCTTGCCCTGACAGACTAATTAATCTTAAGGGTTTATCACTGCGTCGGTGATAAGGGGAAAAATTATTCCTACTGTTTTCAGGGTTGTGTTTTTTTTCTGTGCAATTGTTGGGTTGTTATGTAATTGTCAATAAATTCACCCCGTTTGAAATACTTATTAACAATTAACATGCTGTGTGCCAGGAAAGTACTAATGGTGTTTTAATGAAACAAAAGCTGTCCTTTGTTTGGTGTGTTATTTATTTAGGACATATTGAACTACAGACACCAACGACAGATTGGGTCATACATAAAGACATGATATTTTGGTGTGGTTAAAAACGCCTGGAGCCATGCAATCCACCGCTGTCCACACATAATAAACCTCATCAGATCACGTTCTATTCATCTTTAGCTAATGCATATTGAAACACCTTAACTCTCAAATAGAGGATTTTAATCCTGGCTACTATGCTGCTGCTCTCAAAGGGATTTAATTTGGTTCAACTGCAGGTTCCTGTGTATTATGCAAAAAACTGAACGTGTTGAAAATGAGGGGCTAATTATTCCATTTGAGAGGTTGTAATTACATCCTTTAGACTGAGCAATGGATATCCAAAGTGGCTGCCTCTCCTTAGTGAAGGATTTCCTGGGTTGAAACAAGTGTGGCTCAGTCAGCCGTGCGTTACACTGACCCATGCAGTCTTGGCCTTTTTGCTGTGGGAATCTCCAGCTTCTCTCTCCAGTTTGTTCCAGGACAAAAAGTCGTTTTTTTTTAGCGCTGCGTCAGGAGAGAATACACTTTTCTGTCATATATTGTAAAAAATGATGGTCTCCATCAGCAGCAGCTGCAGCAGCGTGTTCATGTGTGGTATTATGTGTTCTATGTGCGGAAAGTGATTTAATTTAAAAGTTCATAGTTGATTTGACATTCCTGAACAAACAGTGGGGCCAACAATCAAAAATAGATCAGACCACCCCCCCCCCTCCCCAGTGTTGCAGCACTATGGAGAGGAGAAAGGAAGAGGTCATAACTTCCCCAGTAGAGTTAGGTAACTGCTGCCAGGAAAGGGCCGGGCCTCCTGGAGCGATGAGGCAACACGGAGCCCCGAGTGTGTATAAATACCAGAACGCTCTACATACTCAACCACCAGACAGAGGAAGGCCTCTAAAGAGCTGACAAGGGTCACCAAAGGATCTGAAGAAATCCACTTGCCCAGACAATCACCATCCATCACTGGAGCTGACGAATACATTGAAGATATTGTGGTGCTCTTCGGTGGCCTGACACCCATGAGAAGGAAGACCTATCGACTCTAATCTTCAAAAGGATTTAATAACTAAATCGTTTAAAATGAAGGCATTCAGCATTGCAGTTGCAGTGACACTCGTGCTCGCCTTTATTTGCATTCTGGAGAGCTCTGCTGTCCCATTCACCGGGGTAAGATTTTGACTTTAACTCACTTCACGTGCTTATTAACTATAAATGTTTTGTCAGGATGCTAAGATGTGGCTCCTAAATGTGCATAATTCATTAACAGGTGCAAGAGCTGGAGGAGGCAGGGAGCAATGACACTCCAGTTGCGGCATATCAAGAAATGTCAATGGAATCGAGGATGGTATGTTCAATTGACTGAATGAATTAAGCCAATTACCGTGAGCAAATTAAAATTTAAGTGGATGTGTTTTCCCCATGGAGTGCCCTGGTGCTCTCTCCACACAAGGAGGGGATGAAATGCTGGAGATGAACGCTCCGCTCATGTCTCTTGTCTTTTGCACAGATGCCGAATCACATCAGGCAGAAGCGCCAAAGCCACCTCTCCTTGTGCCGCTGGTGCTGCAACTGCTGCACCCGCAACAAGGGCTGTGGCTTCTGCTGCAAGTTCTGAAGACTCCCGCAGCAACAACCACGAAATACGCTGGATTTTGCCCATGAAATGACCTTTTCTTGGCCACTTTCTCCAACGCATTGCCTGTGCTACACTGTTTTGTATTGTATGATTCATGGAAGAGCACTGGGCGAAAAATGGATATTTATTTTACACATTTTAATACTTTCATCCTGTAAGTCTTTTTGTAAGCTCAATGATATGTAAATTTGTTTCTGAAAATAATTCAGATGTGACTGTTTCTTCATCTAAATTAAGTCTAACAAGTTGTTGCTGAATAAATAATGAACATTTGAAGCAACTGCAAAACTATTTTTGTGTCATTAATGAGGAGATATTTAACAGCAGCAGGTCTTTACTGAATCAAGTGTCATGGTCATCAGGTCATATGTTGTCCTGTATGATTGATGAATCTTTGGAAGATATTATAATCACTATGAGGAACTTTTAACTGGTTATGAGTCTCAATTTAATACTGATGCCTCTATATGACCAACAAAAGTAAACTAAACCATCAGCGAGAAGATCAGTTATTTCAATATACGGTAATTATTCTTCATGCTTGTCGTCGGGGCCACTGGATATAATTACAGCAAAATCAGTCAGAATCAACTCCTTCAGCTCAGACTCCAGTGGGGCCTCCAGCAGTGACCAGCCCACTGTGGACAGACCCAGATAAAGCCTCGCTGCTGCCTCCAACCTGCAGTCGATGCTCCGGCGGGAGGTAGAGAGCCCCCACCAGCACCGACACCACGCTGCTGGAGGTCCAGGTCGTATTGCAGGGCACACTGGAGGAAAGAGAGGCATGGGAGAACCAGAACCAGGACTGTACAGGGCAGACTGTCAGACCCTGCTGCTGTAAAATGAGAGGTTTTCTAAAGGGACTTCGGTGCTCGGAAACCAAAATCAACACAAAATTAAAGGTCCTAGTAGCGGCTTTAAAGGCAATTTAAAGGGCAACACCACCTAAATATAGACTCTGATATGTTATTTCAATGGCCTTAGAAAGCTCTATCAACACTCTCAAAGCCAGAAACCAGAGAGGTCTCAAACTTGGTCAGAGAGTCTAAAGTCTGGAGCTGTGTCACAGACCATTAATGGGAGACTGATTTTGTGGACTCAGAATGTTTGTTCTCCTTTTTATACCCAACTAAGTTTTATGTTATTATCGTGTCCTCAGTGGTGAACCAGAAAATGTTCCCATATACATTCCCCTCGGTGCTCTCAGTACCGTCTAGATCATCTCTCCCCATTCATTGTCTGTGGAGCAGCTTCACACTTTATACCCTATAGAGAGAGTTGTTTACTATGTTTACGAATCTTAGTCCATAGGAATAACGTGTATGAATTTAAAAAGGGCATAGTCCCTCTTTAACCACATGGGCTTGTAATAAAAAGAAAAGCAAAGATTCTTCAGAAATTGTTGGATTTGGTCTCGATACAGTTTCTTGTGCTCTGTGATGCGAATGCAGCATCCAAACATTAGTTTTACGTATTACTACTACGACCACATTAACATTCAATATCACTTAAAATAGCTGACACAAAACACATCAACCCTTACAAAAACAGAAGTTTATTTTATTATGTAAATGCAGGTATAGTTCAAGTATAATCCCAAATATACTTTATGTAATAAGTAAAATAATATCAATGTACTATAGTATACTTGTAGATATACTACTTCAATACTTCTTGGAACTAAATTGGCCCACGTTTAATTTTTACTTTTAAGAATACTTTGAATGTAAGAGTAGTAAACTGAGTACACGACTAGTTTACATCCAAGTTGTAAATTGCACTGCAACTATAATATGAACTATATTAACTAGAAGTTTAATAGTTATATACTTGTAGCCCAGTTTTTGGTTTATGAAAGTACACTTTAAAGAATGCTCTCAGTAAACTACTAGTTTAGTTTTTTACCGCAAGTATACTTGTAAGTTTTTATTTGTTAACTTATAGTATTTGGCCAGATATACTTTTTTTATATAATCTTCTCAGTATATGCCGAGTACACTTGGACCTTTCTGTATACTTGTCTGTATAAACCAAGTGCACTTCAGTATAATTTTAAATTAATCTCTAATAAGCACATAAAAAGTAATCTGAAAGTATACTCTCTCATTTCAACATTTAAAAGAAGTATACTATTAGCATACTTGAATAAACTTCTTTTTTGTAAGGGAAGTGTTTAACAATGAATATCTATAACTTTCATATACTATAAACATCTGTTTTTTTCCTGTTGTCTGTCACTTACAAATACTTTTATATCCTCCTTTTATACAATTTATAAAGCATTTTGCCAGTTACTGTACATGGTCTAGTAGTTCTTTCCTCTTTAACCAGGACACTTTTAAAGACATTTTTCCTGTTTAGATAACATCACATTAACTCTCATGTTTCTCTGAATTTGATATTTCTGGCCTTCTTGCATCGCTGCATTGTGTTGTGAGCGTCTTCTTGTTAAAAGACTTTCTGTCGTGTTGCTCAGGAAGTGATCCATGTCATGTTTATTCTGGGTGCAGTAAATAGAAGAAGTGTCAGCAGAAGCACTTTTGCAGTCAAGGCAGTAAGTCGGTGCTTTATTACAGATCCCCGTCACGACAAGACAGAACTTATTATCTACATAAAAAGCCGCTCGACTTGATTATCATTTACAGTGGCCTGTGGTATCAGCACAGTTCCACAGCATTAACACTGCTGAGAGGAAAAATAATGGGAATCTAGCTACACGTGTAACCTGTCTGCTGTGTGAGAGCAGCGACGCTCCTCAGTATCTGTGTGAAACGTATTACATGTAGTGGAACGTTCATCAGATTACCAGTATCGACAGTGTGCCCTCTGCTTGCTCAGCTAGTTATTGCAGCTACTACAGGTGATTCAATAATCAGTTAGCTCAAAGATGTACCGCGCACCATTCCACCTCAGAGAGCGTGATATCAGCTACTGAACCACGGCAAATCAAATCAATCAATAAAATAACAGAGAAAAGAAATAGTATTGTGTCTAAAGAATTCCCATGGTGTTTTACAGAAAAATAAGGCTGCAGAGATTGAATACCTGTCTGGATTATCAATATCACGTGTGGACCGTCAGGTTTAACAGTAAACGGGTTGCTCACATGAATGACTGGTGATCATCAGGACTTTTCCTTGCTGATTATTACAAGCTGTGTGTGTCGTATCTTGTGCATTTCATTCCTGCTGTTGGTTTTCATTAACTAACTCCTGAAGGTAAAAACTGTTTTGAGATGCCATGCTGCTGTGTCAAGATACATAAAGTATTGTTGGTGTCGTGGATTTGAGATCTCAAACAGATGCTCTTGGTTGTCATAATGTCATGTTAGACAGAGAAGATGTGTGTGTGTGTGTGTGTGTGTGTGTGTGTGTGTGTGTCACCGTAGCTGAACAATGGCAACAAGAGCACCACTTATAGAAACTCAAAACTCGCCCACAAGAAAAATCATGCAGACCGTCAAAACTGAGTGAAATGTGAAGGACTCAGTTCTCACAAGCTCAGTGATACTTGAAAGGAGGTAAACATGAAGTGCTCTTACTGTTGAAAAAACATTTTTTTGTAATTTACTTCTTTTTCTTAGTCATGCCTCGCAGCAGTACACAATATTTTGCAGCCAAAAAGATGTTCGATGTGGTGTGTGTGTTTGTATCAGGGGTTAAAAACCCAAACTCCACACACAGTGAGCATAACCACCACAGTGCTCCAAACAGCCCTCAGCGCACGCATTAAACCTCTATAATCCACAGAGGCGTAACAAATCACAAATGGGTCACAATTCAGGGGTGGAGCTAGATGTTGTACACATTCGAGGCTCAGCCCAAACCTAGGGGGCCCATTTACAGTCGCTATATCAAAGAACATATTTAGCCAAGAAATGAAAGTAAATTGTTTATTTCATTACAACATCAGCGCCCAGCAGCAGAGCTATGCGTCTGCCATTTTGGACTGAAAGCGACAACTAAACACCAGTAAAATGTTCGCCTAAAACGTGTTGTACAAAAGTAAAACAACATTATTTCTATTCTATTGTCATATTTCACTGAAACGGCCTGTGTTGACCAATAAAGTATTAGAAATATAATACGTGTTTTCAGTCCGAAATAGCGACAGCAACACAGTTGTATTTTCCTCTTTGCTTCTGTACTCTTTGGCCATGTGCACTGTTTTTCAAACCATTAGATAAAAGATAAAAATCTGTTCAACATTTGGAAAAAACATGGTCGTCGCCAAGGAAATAAATCATCCTGAAGAGCCTTCATCCTACTTTGTGTGTAATTGTTCATCAATCTGACCATAACAACAGTCGTTGAGGATGACTCACATTCACTCCTGCCACCTAAAAAGAGACAGACTTGTCTGATGTTAGGCTACTGTTTTTAACTTATATAACCAGCCTGGTCTCACTAAATGGTGTATGAATAACACAGTAATTTGTAAGTCATTTTGTGTACAATAACAATCCCTTTGTTGCTTTTGGCATAGAATGAAAGCGAGTGACTGGGGTCAAACAAACACTTTAAAACCCGGAGACTGGTGTTTTAGTGACGTTTGTGGCATTTATTAGTGACATTTGTGACTTTTCATGTACTTATGTTACATTGTTCTTGTATGTACTTTACTTAGTTTGCATACTTACTTTAAGCCCAACCGTGGTGTTTTTCCTAAAGTGGTTTTGTTGCCTAAACATAACTGCGACTGTATCACGGTAACAATGTGGTGTTAAATGACACCATGACACCATGATGCAAAAAGTCTAAGTTTCACCGCATTAAGCTTGTGAGGTATAAATGCAAAAAACCTAAAGTGTGTTTTCATGACACGAAATGTTACACTTTTTATACGCCTTCCTACGAGACTGGGTTGACATAAGATACTGTATGTAGGGTAGGAGTTGGCGTAAACAGCATTACTTATCTTGAAACCTATTTTTGTTCCACTGCTGGAGTGAAGTTCACAGAATGAACGCTTAGCTGATAAATCCGTTACATCTGAAACATCCCATAATAATCTGGGCTGCTCTAATTGCAAATCAAGGATCCCCAACAATGCCCAGTCAATGTGGTCCTCATTACTAGTACTAATAATTACTAATAAGATAAGATATAATAGTAATATTACTTTTGCTCCATTCATTTTTGAGTCAAGGAGAAATGACACAAAGTTAAAGGTATTTTAAGAAAACATGTGGGGCTGGAGCCCCAGTGTTTTGCCTTTTAAAATCTTTGACATACATTAGAATTAAGGTCATTAAGTCAAGTTGTAAAATGGACTTGATCCATGACTTGACCCAGCGTGTCCCTCTCTTGGACAATTTGGGTGTGTCCCTTTAAATGTGACTAGGCTTCAGTGCAGCAGGATGGACAGCAGCAATTTATTTTTCTGACCACAGATTGTAGACTGTATTTCAGTTATTTCCAGTGGAATTGGTCCATTTTTGAGAGTCCAGTTCACTCACAATAGAAACGTCATCAGTGAAGCTGACCATGGAGAGTGAGTGTCTGCAGAAGGCATGTGGAAGCTGGACACAGTAAGTCTACATGAGTCTGAACCCTTTACATCCTGCTGCCACTACAGGTAGACTGAGGTAAATTAAAGTAACCCTGCTCTGCTCTGTTTAAAAGTCTGATGTTCGATGTATTTTGAGTAATTTAACTGAAAAGAAATGATCTGACTGTGGACATGTTTATTTCTAACTTTAACCTGATTCATTTTTTTATTCTTTTTTTTTCTATTTCAAAATGCTTTTTATTCCCGTGCCTTCATGGTTGCCCTTCGTTTTAACAGAGTGTGTGAGGCTTGAACCTCTTTAGGTACTAATACATCCACTAAAGTTGAGTCTTTATTTTTCTGTTTACAAAAAGACAATAAAAGTTATGTTTAATAAGAAGACTGCTTCCTCCAGTTAGTAGCCTCCCTGTAGTCTGACAGGCCTGCCTGAGGCTGCAAACCATCCACACAATGGAGGAGTGTGTAGAGACAGCTTGTGCTGGTGTGTCGTTAAAATCCCTCCTCCAGCCTGTAGAGGCAGCGCTGAGTTTGAACTCGAACACTCACACACCTGCAGGTCCGCTCTGAGCTACAATTAAAGGAAATTCACCAGCGAGTTTTAGCATGATTTAATGCAGCAGTGGACCTCCGCAATGTCCCCCGTTGGCTCACACACACACACACACACACACACACACACACACAGTTTTGACAATTCACAATTTTCATGATAACCAAGGCCCAATGATGGGTGATCACTTTTTGAATCACCGCAAGATTGCAACTGACAGGCTTCAACATTTATCATGATGGATTTATGTGGAAACAACATTTCTTTTCTACGTTTCGGCCGAATTATTTGTTTTTCAATTTATTTGTGAGTGTCCGTATTATAGGTAGAGTTAAATGTTTTATTTTGCTGATAAATAGTCATAGTCACTGTGGTGGAAATACAGACTATGTCACCTCTTGCAGCCAGATGTTTTTGCTCAGAGAAGCTCTGTTTGTGTAATACATGCTGACGGATGGGACCATAATTTACTAAATGAACATCATGCTGTATTGAGGAAGACTTAAAACTAGAGACTGAGACCATAAACTCATGTTTACAATGTTTACTGAGGTAATAAATAAAGTGAGAAGTAGGTTTATTTTCTCATAGACTTCTATACAATAGGACTTCTTTTTGCAACCAGAGGAGTCGCCCCCAGCTGGATATTAGATGTATGATATTAGTATGCATAACTAAGGCACTTCAGCATTGGCTTCACTTCTCAGACCCCGAGGTTGCCCACTGATTGAAAAGCTTGAATCACTATTAAATTTAATCAACTGGCACTTGGGTAGCACAATGGGTTGTTCTCATATATAAAAACATTGTAGATTATTTGTAATATTGCATTTTACATCATGAGGATCCAATTCAGAAAATAAATAACCCTATCATATGGGCACATTTCCAGTTTCTATTGGAAATGCATCAAGTTAAAAAAAAGCTTTTAAAATGCCCTTCCATTTAAGTGTCTGGTGAAATGAGAAAAAAGGACTCAGAGGGTAAAATGAAAACCTGGCACTGTGCGCTGCTTATTTTAATCCTGAATTTTGCCCTCCTCCAGAGTTATGTCGACCCAGACCCAGAAATCAAGTGGCTGCCAAAGGTAGACAGCTGCACATCATAGGATACGTCTCAGTACTCAACAACAGGGCAGAGAAGCACTCAGCCCAAGCTCATCCAATAAACTTAACAAAGCCAGCACCCAGCCGTTAAAATGCCCGTAATGGTCAAATGCTCGAGAGGAGAAAGAAAAGGAAAATCCAACATCACTGAGTGCTAATACAACTCCAATAAGACATTTTAATGACACAAGGAGATTGAATGCCACGGGCATAACAGGCACAATGATCCTTGTGTTATCCCATCCTTGATAGCTTAGTGGTTCCACTTCAGGCAAGTTTGTTTATTGGATTTCATTCAAATTAAAGTTACCTCATTGAGTGTGATAATGCATGTGTGAAATTTTATGTAGACGTGCTGAAGAGGCCACTTCTCGGTGCAGTCAAAGGTTTCAGAGGCATTTTGCCTTGAGTAAGATCAGCTTATACCCAGCAAGTAGAATCAACGAACAGTGGAAAGATCAACAGGCCAACACACAACTAAATGATATGAGAAAACCAAGACCAATCAAAGCTCAAGGACTGTATGAAGAAGTTAGTCATAATCCCGACCAAAAGTTTAAACTGACATGCAGGAGGGACAGCTGTCTGAATGCTGTTGCTGCTTACTGCTTATGTTTTTACATTTATTTTTTTACTTGACTTTTAGACAGCTGGAGATGGGAACGTAGCCGAAAGAAGGCTGAAATGCACACGCCACGACTTTGTCGAAGGCCATAATAAAGGGTTAATCATTCATCCATTATGCTTCTGAAAGCTATTTATATATCACTGCCCCATCTAGACAAATATATCTGGCTTGTGATTGTTCTGTTAAATTAACAAATATGTTAATTTATGCATTCACACGTTGGTATTGTTTTTCTTTTGCCAGCTGTCCATTTGGCAGCTTCAACTGTATTACCTTTAATCTGATTATGTGTTTAACGTCTCCCTATTTGTCTAATATAGTTTGCTCTTCCTCGTCTGTCTGCAAGTCTGTAGACAGACTTGTGATTGGTCAGATGTTGCAAGCACCACCCCTTTCATAGCCAGATGGAGAAACCCTGGGTTGATTGACTGGGTTGAACCACCGTCATAGGACCATTTAGCATGATCTAGTTTGTGAGGGTTAGCTAGCCAGATAGCGAGATGAAACCCTGAGTATGCTGAACTCGCTTCGTAGGACGAGTCCCCAGCTGAAATCCCTCATGTAAAACACAACGGGGTCAAGAGAAATGCTGGGTCCCACTATAGCCAAAATGGGTCAAAATTTCCTTTGTTGTAGAGCATTTAGAGGGACAGTCTATGGGTTTATCAGATTGCGCTGTGCACTTCTAATAGGTCTTTTTCATCACAGACATTTTGACTTGTCATGGTAGGAGAAGCACAGTGGCTCTGTTCTGTTGTATAAGTGTCCCAATGAGAGTGGCAGTCGTCGTGTTTCAATTCACATATTTTTATACCCATTTTGAAGTATCACATCATAGAAAAGCTGTATGGAAACAGCAAAATTTGATGAAAATTGCTAAATTGTCAAAACAGTTTTCAGGCTTGCTCGAGGTGGTTTTTGCCTTTGTTGAGAAAGTGTTGATGTGCTAAAATGGGTTGACATAGTGAACATTGAAACTTGCAGCAGGCAGGCTTTAAAAAAACCTAACCTTTGGCCAGATAGGAGACTTTGGCCAATCACAGGTCATTTCAGAGAGAGAGTTTCTATTGAGCGTTCCTATTGGCTGTGCTCCGGCTGGTGGGCGGTGCTTGGTATTCCCTCAACAGACCTCAACGTGGCTGGCTGGTCACAAACTTAACTATAAGATGTTTCTGATAACATTAGAGGAGGAAAATAGTCATTACAGTAGCAGAATATTGATTCATATTTGATCAGCGCTGTCTAGTTTGACCTTTCGATCGGAGTTCACGACAGCAGACTCCAGCTCAGCTCTGATTGGTTGTTTTCCGGTCTGTGAAATCTTGCAGATGCCATTAGGAGCACCAGTGGACACAGAGGAACATGATTATTTTTTCAGATTACCTGTTTACCTGACATGAAATTAAAACCTGCTCAACTGAAACCCACTCCTGAAGCCTTCCCTCCATGTTTCTCTTGTAGACGATTAGATGGCCGAACTGTTTTATTTCTGGTTCGCAGTGAGTAATGAGTGTGTTGGTGTTTGCAGTGTCTATTTCCAGATCTGCTATGTGATGTGGTCTTGACAATTTTTCTCAACACAAAAAGCACAGGTGTATTTCATAACATTTGTGATGGCTGCATTTCACTTTGCTTGCATTGCTTCTTTCTACTGTGACGTGGTGAAATGTCTTCTGTTAAAACTTCCAATGATCTCTGTGAGATTAAGAAGTTGTTTTATTGTACTGGCCACAAATAGTACAAAAGTGTTTTTGTCTAGTTTGTAGTTTCAGTCTGAGTTGGTGATCTGGCACCTGTAAAACATTTTTGTATGCGCATGATCACCTCGAACCACCCAAATTCATTACCTGAAGCCTGACAAGATGGATTTTCATGCGGTCTTGTGATATTGCGAGAATTCAGCTGCTGTACAAGGTAATCTCCCCACTGGCTCTCAACAGTTTTGTCCCAACCCAAAGGATAGTGCACAAAATTAATGCCCAAGAAATACAGCCTTCTTTCATCTTAATTTCAGAGTCCTAACAGGTGTATCCGAATCACTGTGCACCAATCAGTTGTTTCATGGTGCACTGAGGCAGTCTTCACCAGCCTGTAAGGTTAAGAAATATACTGTAATGTGATCATTATGTGTTTATTAGCTGGTTTCAGCTGTGCACCAGCATGGACTGTATATAAGAAGTGGATGTAGTCTCTGTAACATCACCCATTGGTTTGTGGACTGCCATTTTGAAGCCTCAAGATCAGCATCATAGGGGTGGAGCTAAGTACAACCGAACACTAAATAAGCATTTTTAGTTGACCAAAATGTTACATTTCACTCTCATGAACTGAAGACACACTGAAAGGGTTAAAGCTGGAAGATGAAAACACAGACAACTCCCAGACCGGACAATGCTGTGGTAGCAACCTGTCAATCACAAGGTAGCCCCGCCCTAAAGCATCCCCTGTTTTATGGTCTATTTGACTCAAAATGGACCATAATTGACTAAATGAACATCATGTTGTATTGAAGAAGACTTGAAACTAGTGACTGAGACCATAAACTCATGTTTACAATGTTTACTGAGGTAATAAATCAAGTGAGAAGTAGACTCATTTGCTCATAGACTTCTATACAGTCAGATTTTTGCAACCAGAGGAGTCGCCCCCTGCTGGCTGTTAGAAAGTATGCAAGTTTAAGGCACTTCAGCTTTGGCTTCACTTTTGAGACCCAGAGGTCACCGACAAACACATCACAACACATTAACCAATGAAAAAGCCACTGCAGTAATGGAAACCAGCCATTAGCTGTTTTTTTTTTTTTCCTTCTCAGTAGCCTGCATGTGTTGTTGCTTTACAGATAAACCAAATATTGCTGTTTCGCAGCAACCAGCAAGTTTGCGGGGATATGCCTTTTTAGCGTCTGTGAAGATAGACCATCTCATTTAGGATGGAGGCACCGCATAAATGGGATGCAGCAACAAAGTCAATACTGATGAAGGGAAATGGGGAGATGGTGCAGTCCTGTGACAGGGACAATATTTGATGCACTGGTGATGATTTGTAGCCAGTCACAGTTGTTGTATTACAGTTTAAAAACTAACATGATTTAGGTTTTTGTTTGTTATTAAATAGTGAATCATTCCCAAGAAAGCTGTGTGTTACCAGGGTTATAATGCTATCAAATTATACTGTGGTATTTACTTAACTATGGTACTGGAAAAAATGTTATAAATGAATGTGAGTTAAAGGTACAGACAGGAGCATACTGGCTGCTCTGTTGTGCAGCTACAGTAGCCTATAACTGTTAATAACAGACATTAAATAAAAAATAACAGTTGTTACTTTTCATTTAGTAACTAACCCGCTAATATGCATTAGTTATATATACATACAATCGTATAGTAGTTGCATGTGGATGGATGTTGCATCAGGTTTATAATTTTGTTCTCATTGATTTAAAGCTTCAGCCGGCAGAATATTTTTGTTCATTATTTTTTTCAGAAGACAGAAATAATACAATAACCTTTCAGCATATTGTAATTCAAGTGTTCAGGGAGAAAACTAAACTTCTGCACCTCCTCGTGGCTGTTTTCAGGATTTGGTGATGGGAAACTTTGACCAATCACATCTCCAATCACATCTCTTTTCAGAGACAGCGTTTCTATCGGCTGTACTCCAGCTGGTGGGCGGTGCTTGTTATTTCCTCATTTCCTTGGTATCTCAACATGGCTGCCGGGTCACAGACTTTCTCATTTTACAGCTAAACAGAAACTACAAGATGTTTCTGAGAACGTTTGAGAAATAGTCATTACAGTAACAGAGTATTGATTCATATTTGATCAGCGCTGCCTAGTTTGATCGTTTTATAGGAGTTGGTGAGTGATTGACAACTGCTTAGAGATGGCAGACTTTTCCTCCAGTCTGTGAAATCTTGCAGATGCCATTAGGAGCACCAGAGGACACAGAGGAACATGATTTTTTTTTTCAGATTATCAAGTCAGGATATAGTGACTGTTCATCACATCATATTTGCTCCAACCCACTGCTGCTTTAAGGATCATTGTGACTGATACTACTACTACTACTAACAATAATATTGAATTACTGTATCCTGTGAAAGCGTGATATTGTCTGAGATGGTCATCGTACTGTGAAAATGTCACACCGTTACAACCGTAGTGTTTATGCTGATCGCTGTATACAGTCTTTGACACAGGAAACCCTCTGATGATTGAAACGCTCATTACTTTGATGGCAGAATCTCCATGAAACATACAGTACAAGCTCTCTATCTGTATCAGACAGACAATGATACGATTTCAGTCTCTGTACAGTTAATTTAAATCTTTTAATCTAGTCATTTTTTTTAAAATTTGAGCTGGATGTGATATGTGCCATCAGTGGGAATTCAGCTTGAACTAAAAGACCATCATCCGCTTCAAACTACCTTTTAGTCAAATCCATTTCCCAGAATTAATTTCAGCTGTATTTTACACTTGTGATATTGCTGACAGTATCACGAAGGTAACTATTTGTCATAATTATGGATCTGTGCAGTGCTGCTTCAGGCTAGAGCCACACTCCACAGTGTGTGTGTGTGTGTGTGTGTGTGTGTGTGTGTGTGTGTGTGTGTGTGTGTGTGTGTGTGTGTGTTTAAAGGAATGCCGGGATGACCTGAGGGCTCTCGAGACCTGGTGTGATTTAAAAAGACAGGGATGGGAATAGACACAGTTGCTCTCTCACTCTCTTCCCGCCCTCGATTGATCTTGCTCAAAGGCCGAGGAGAGAACATGTTAATCGACTCCATAGTTGCTGAGAAACAGCCTCCCCCATTCCCAAGCTTTTGGACAACGTTTAGAAGCCTGATACTATTGACCAGTGGCCGTCATTGAGATTCCACCACCTCCACTAAAAGAAAGGCTCTTCTTCCCGCTGCCCATATCACTTCTCCTCACAACCTATGTAATGCATCACACCGCACCATTTGCATTTAGATCACCCTTTTTTCTTTTTTCCTGCGCAGCACATTGTGTGTTGGGATCCGAGTCGATACTGTGGTGGGCTCCTAAGGAGAATGGATGGAGCCGGTAATGAAGGCGAACCACCAACACAAACACGCCGCCCGGCCGTTCCTCTGCCTGGCGCCGTGCAGCACCTGGAGCCGTTAGTTTTAATTAGCGGAGGGGAGTGATAGGAGCTCCTCTCCCCTCCCACCCACCCGCCCACCCCCTCTGGTGGAGAGTCAGCTGAATACTGATGCGCCCTCCTTCTGCTGCGCATTTGGTCTTTCCTTTTATTATTGACATTTAATTAATATAACAGATCCAGAATGACTCATTCTACCACAATACTCATTACATTAACTCAAAAGGGGTTGTTTGTGTGGATGGAAAAATAAATAATCAGGTCAACATAATGATGAGCTCAGCTGAATTGGTTAACTAAAGCAGTTGCTTTTACCTTGTCTGGTGCCAGTTGCTGTGACACAAATAGTCAACATGTATTCATGCCAACTAGTCACATACCACTGCTTTGTCACACCCCTTGGCACCACTTTAGGATGTGGTGGGTTGAAACAGAGCAAATATTGTTAAACAAGTTACAGTATTTTTATAAAATGTCAATATACTGTATATCGTGCATGAGACAAATCTGAAAAATGTCATGTTCCTCTGTGTCCTCCGGTGCTCCTAATAGTATCTGCAAGATTTCACAGACTGGAGGAAAATTTCCAATCAGAAACGAAGTGGACTCTGCCGTCTCTGAGCAGCTGTCAATCACTCGCCTACTAGGCAGCGCTGATCAAACATGAATCAATATTCTGTTACTGCAATGACTGTTTGTCTCGGATGATTTCAGAAACATATTGTAGTTACTGTTTAGCTGTAAAATGAGAAAGTCTGTGACCCAGCAGCCATGTTGAGATCAGATGAGGAAATACCAGGCACCGCCCCCCAGCTGGAGCTGGTGAGCCAATAGGTACGCTCTCTCTCTGAAATGACCTGTGATTGGTCAAAGTCTCCCATCCATAGTTTTCTCTCAGTATGCTTGAATTACAAAAGCTTCAGTATTTGACGCCCTGGAATGAGAGTGGGCTGAAACAATGGTTCTTCTAATATACAGCAACTTTAAGCGTGATGCCTTTAGAAATCTGTGTTGGCTGTAAGCGAGAAAAAAAGTTGAGAGAGAATGACATGGTTTATCAAGTGGGCAGCTCTCCACAGATATTTCATGGGATTAACCTCCTGACAGCTGCAGAAAGTTGAGCGGTAGATTCCAGCGTCCGTAAACACCACCTCCCCTCTCTAACCCCGCTCTCAACTCTGATAAGACTTGAAGTCACCGACACTGGCCTGACACTCCACCCACACACTGCACAGACGCCATGCTAGCTGAAGCAGAGGAAAAGCAACTGCACTGTCCTCTAAATTCAGGGGAAAGCATGAGATTAGCCGGTAGGCACTGATAATGTCTTGTGATATTTCAGAAAACAGTACTGCAAATCTCCTGTTTGTCTAATATTACAGTTCCTATGATGGCTCCTCCAAGCTTTATCTGTTTCATTCTTATTCAAAGCTGCATTTGGAGGATTTGGTTCCTGATAGAATCGCTCCACTCCGCTCCAACACGCCTCCACCCACCCCCCCACCCCGCCCCCTCCACTGAGACATCTTCCATGATTTACATTACCTATCAAATCTTCCGGTCCCTTGCTGTCAAATACTCAACACAGCCTTCCAGCCTACTGGAATGGCTTATGGGCTCTACCTCATCCTCCAAATGCATGTATGCCAAGCTGAGAAAGGGGGGGGCGGGGGGGCCTGCAGAGGTTTGACAGACTTATTTCTGAAAAATAAGTCCAGTGTTTTGGAAACCGGTAACACTCTGCCAGTCCCATTGGTATGTAAAGTCCTATCTTGGTTCAGACATGTGGAACTTTTTTTTTTTCTCATTTCCCAGGGCTTCTTGAGTCCCAACCAAATGGTGGAAATGTATACAGCATACAAATACATTGCAAAACTACTGTACGCTCCAACTTCCAGTCTGCATTGGGATTGCATCTGAAGCGAAGCACAGCCATTTGCTCGGCTTTTGGCACAGTTTGCGGCAGCAGAGCAGAATATACCCCTCAGCAATGTTCTCTCCTGGATTGTTACTATATACACACTGTATATCTGCATATACACACACCGGCATGCACACAGTACACTGTACACTCTTACATCACACAGCACCCTTTAAATATCTCCCAAACCCGTTGTCCCCTCACAAGCAATATTGCACGTATCCACGTGTTGAAATCTGCATAAATCATGCCAGTGTTACGTAGACTTAAATTACCCTTGGGAGGGCTATGTGTTAGACTGCTGCACAGTACCCCCTGGTCCACGTTGATTATATCAATAACAATATGCAGCACGAATGGAATACATAAGGAGAGTGGATGCATCTCCTCCCATGGCTGAACCGTGCAAGAAGCCGCTTTATCTCAGGGCTCAGTTTAATACGCCAGACTTCGGAGGAGCCACCCTGGGGTGGATAGATAGGGCTTGTCATTGTTTTACTGGCTCACGCTCCACTATGGAGCTGTATAGACTCCCCTGTGTGTCTCCAGTCAATGTAATGGTGCAACAAAAATCATATAGCATGGATTTGTCATTCAGGCTTTCGCACACGTTCCAACACTTACCGGCAAATGAGCGCCGAGACACCAAAGTGGACGTCACTTAGTGTCGCTGCATAAATGTAACTGTTTCAGATCAGTGTGAATGATAAAAAAAAGATAATGAGGTTCTTTGCCTGACCTCAGAGTGACGCTTTATGAATTGGTGCATGATAATCCTCTATTATAACAACTTATAGAGTCATACGTGGATCATATTGTACAACTGTGACAGCGTGTCCAGAGCTGAGTAGTCAAAATTAGTCTTATATTATACATTGCTTTGAAATCATGCATCAGTGCATTTCATGTAAATCTATAATGCCTTAGATGACTTACTTAATCTGTTCTCACTCTCTAAAGGTCCTTCTCTGCTTTCACTCACATCCATCACCAGGAATGGCCAGTGGCCTGAAACAAACCTGCCTTCATATAATGGATGGTTCCGATTAGTCGCCTCTGTGTATATGCTCGACAGAGGCCTGGCGAGTTGAGCGCTGTGAGGCTGGTGATTTGTAAGGTCGCGTGTGACGGTACAGCGGGGACGGATATTAGCAAGCCCTCTGGAGTCCCAGGAGAGCTATGCATCCTGCTGACGCCATCACATCTGTAGGCAAATGTGCACGTGTGTCTACTGCCCCCCTCCATCTCCAATGCCACGGCTTTTGCACAAATAACTTCCTCCCAGACTTAAAAATGATTCTTGGGTTGCACCATCCATCGATCGGGCGTTCCTCCTTCCTCTCCCCTCCCCCACTGTTGGCAAGATCCTCTCTCAAGGCACTCCTCATCCTCCAGCCTGTTTCCCTGTTACATAAACTGCCCTGTGCTATTTCCTTTTAGTGAAAATGCAATTTCATTTCAGTTGAATCCAGATAGCGCCAACAAGAAAGTCTGGATGAGTATTAAAGGCACAAAAACAAAACATGATGGTGAGTTTCTTTGTTGTTAAAATAGGTCAGTAAAACAACAAGGATATATTTTAGTAAATAGTACATGTTGTCAGGAAGTATAAATGTTAATCTTATAGTTTCCGGTTGCATGCTTTTATTTTGGCGCACTTCCTGTTTTGTTTGCATTCTAACCTCTCCTCTCGTTGCAGTTCACTTCACTCCCTGCCCTGCTTGTCTCCTGCCTTCACGTTAGAGCACCTCCTCCCGTCATGATTATCATCACTAGTCACCTGCGTCTGATCGTCATCCCCTGCCCTGATTGTGTTCACCTGTGTATAGTTATCCACCTCCCTCACCAGTATATAATGTGTCCTCCCTTTTCCTCCTGTGCCAGTTCGCCTTTAACTGTTTAGTAGAGCGTACCAGCAATTTCTCGTGTTTCCGATTCCTAGTGTTTTGACCACAGCTTGTATTTTTTGACTTTGCCTCTAGCCCGCCGATTTAACTCTGTTTGCCTCGCTGACTGCCTTTTTGTGTAACGACCATCCGTTTGTAATAAAGACCTTGATTTTTGCCTGACACCCTGCCTCTGAATCTGCGTTTGAGTTCCACCTGAGTCCGAGTTCCACCCTGATAGTACGACCTGGCCAACTATGGACTCAGCAGATTCAGAGCAGGTTCGTACCGCGATCGTGGCGCAGGGAGAGCGGCTCAGCCTGCAGGAGGATCGCCTCTCCGCCGTCTTCCAAGAAGTAAAACTGATTAACGATCAACAAGGACAGTTTCGTTCATCCGTCGGAGATCAAATCACCAGGTTAGGAGCACAGATGCAGACGCTCCTAACCATGATGAATACTCACCTGACTCCCGGCGCAGAAGCCGCTCCTCCACCGGCGCCTGTCTTCCACGAGACGCCGGCTCCGCTCCCCGATGCCGGTCCCCGCGGCGGCTGGTTCTGCATCACCACACCTCGCCAAGCCGGAGCGGTTCACGGGAGATTCCGGTGGCTGCCGCGCTTTTCTGGTGCAATGCAGCCTTCATTTTGAACTGCAGGCAGCCCAGTTCCCGACCGAGCGCTCCAAGGTGGCTTTTATGATCACCCACCTGGCTGGCAGGGCTGAAGCGTGGGCAACCACCGAATGGGCTCGGGGATCCCCGGTATGTGCATCACTCAAACTTTTTACTGACTCTCTGCGTAAGATTTTTGACCACTCTGCCCCAGGTCGGGAGGCTGCACGGGCTTTGGTGGGACTCCGGCAAGGCAGGAGGCGGGTCTCAGACTACGCTATCGAGTTCCGTACTCTAGCCGCTGACAGCGGATGGAACGACGCGTCGCTGATGGACACCTTTCTGCACGGCTTGTCGGACCCCGTGAAGGATCAGCTCGCCCCTCTGGACCTGCCTGCAGACCCCGACTCCGTCATCGCGCTTGCCATCCGCATAGACAACCGTCTATGGGAAAGAGAGAAAGAGAAAGAGAAGGACAGACGTCGAGGCGCAGTTCCACCGCCCCCCCAGACGAGGCACTCTCCCGGCCAGCGCGCTGGCTGGCGTTCTTCCTCTCTGGTTGCCGCTGAGGGCTCTCCATCTCCCCCTAGGGGGACGGATGAGCCCATGCAGATTGGCAGGGCAAAACTATCCCAGGAGGAACGCCAGCGGCGCCTGCGGGAGGGTCTCTGTATATACTGTGGCCAACCCGGTCACTTTCTGTCCGCCTGTCCATTAAAAGAGATGACTCACCAGTGATGAAGAGGGCACTGGTGAGTCCTACTTCTGCTTTCCCCTCTTCCTCTCGCCCTCTACTGCAGGTCCAGATCTCCGCCGCGGGGCGCTCCCTGTCCTACCCGGCCCTGGTGGACTCGGGGTCCGATGAAGATTTCATCGATGGAGGTCTGGTTAAGACACTCGGGCTCCAACGCCTCCCCCTGAAGGTGACTCTTGAGGCAAGTGCTCTAGATGGCAGACTGCTCTGTAAAGTATCTCATCGCACATCTCCTGTTCAACTAACTGTTTCTGGCGATCACACTGAGTCCACCAGCTTTCACATTTTTGATTCAGCCCTGCACCCTTTAATCCTGGGTCTCCCGTGGCTTAAAAGACATAACCCCCATATTGACTGGATAAAGGGAGAGATTGTGTCATGGGGGAGGGACTGTAATAACACTTGTTGCCTGTCTGTCGCCCCTGGGGAGCCCGCTGAAAGACTGCTTGCACCTCTAGTGCTGGATCAGAGCTCCGCCTCCTGTACCTCGCCTTCTGCTCCACCAGATGGCGCCGTTGATCCAGACTTGCCAGGGGTTCCTCCCTGCTACCATGACCTAAGGGAGGTCTTCAACAAGACCAGCGCCACCTCCCTGCCTCCGCATCGGCCATATGATTGTGCCATCGACCTGCTCCCAGGTACAACCCCGCCAAAGGGAGACTGTACTCTCTCTCTGCCCCGGAGAGAGAGGCAATGAGAGAGTACATCGAGTCATCCCTGGCGGCGGGGATTATCCGCCCGTCCTCCTCACCTGCGGGGGCAGGCTTTTTCTTTGTAGACAAAAAAGATAAGTCACTTAGGCCATGTATTGATTACCGGGGGCTGAATAACATTACCATTAAGAACAGATACCCACTCCCTTTAATGTCCTCAGCCTTCGAGCTATTAAAGGGAGCCAAGATATTTTCCAAGCTCGATCTCCGCAACGCTTACCACCTTGTTAGGATCAGACAGGGGGACGAATGGAAGACGGCATTCAACACCCCCAGTGGCCACTACGAATATCTAGTGATGCCATTCGGGCTCACTAACGCCCCTGCCGTCTTCCAGGCCCTAGTTAACGACGTCCTCCGGGACATGTTAAACAATTTCGTTTTCGTGTACCTGGACGACATACTAATCTTCTCTCCCGACAAACAATCCCACGTTCACCATGTCCGCCTTGTCCTCCAGAGACTGTTGGAACATCGGCTCTTCGTTAAGGCTGAGAAATGCGAATTCCATGTTCCAACAGTCTCTTTCCTGGGCTTCATTATCTCCCCCGACAGCATACACATGGACCCTGCTAAAGTCAGCGCGGTAGCGGATTGGCCAACACCAACGAACCGCAAATCGGTGCAGCGATTCTTGGGGTTCGCAAATTTCTACAGACGGTTTATTAGGAATTTCAGTTCTATTGCGGCCCCGCTACACGCGCTGACGTCACCTAAGAATAGTTTCGTCTGGTCCTCTGAGTGCGCTAACGCCTTCCACAGACTCAAGGAGGCATTCAGCTCCGCCCCCATCCTACCCTGCCTACGCCAGCCGACAATTCGTTGTGGAGGTGGATGCCTCCGACTCAGGTATCGGTGCTGTTCTCTCTCAGAGAACATTAAAGGACAATAAGCTTCACCCCTGTGCCTACCTTTCCAGGAAGCTTTCCTCGGCCGAGAGGAATTATGACATCGGAAACAGGGAACTTCTGGCAGTCAAAGCTGCGCTGGAGGAGTGGCGGCATTGGCTGGAGGGCGGAGCAACCGTTTCTCGTCTGGACCGACCATAAGAACCTCCAGTATATCCGCTCCGCCAAAAACTAAACTCCAGGCAAGCTAGGTGGGCCCTGTTTTTTAACCGTTTTGACTTTTCTCTCTCTTACCGGCCGGGATCAAAGAATGGGAAACCCGACGCCCTCTCCAGACTGTTTGACTCGGTGGACACTCCCATGGGTCCCTCCCACATCATCCCTCCTTCCTGCGTGGTGGGAGCCGTGACGTGGGGAATCGAGAGGGAAGAAGGAGGGCCCTGTCACAGGTCTCAACACCCGAGGGGTGTCCACATAACAGACTCTTTGTACCTGTCTCTCTCCGTTCCAGGGTGATCCACTGGGCACACACCTCTCGCATCGCCTGCCACCCAGGAGCACGTCGCACCCTGTTCGTGGCAAAGCAGAGGTTCTGGTGGCCGGCGATGGAGAGAGACATTAAGGAGATGTCTCAGCCTGTCCGGTGTGTGCCCAGTGTAAACCTTCTCATCGACCACCTGCCGGCCTGCTGCAGCCCCTTCCAGTACCTCATCGCCCCTGGTCCGACATCTCCCTGGACTTTGTGACTGGGTTACCCACCTCTGAAGGTAACACCACTGTCCTAACAGTGGGGACCGTTTCTCTAAAATGGTTCATTTCATTGCTCTTCCAAAACTACCTTCGGCCAAAGAAACGGCAGAGGTGGTGTTAACCCATGTTTTCCGCATCCATGGCTTCCCCAGGGATGTGGTGTCGGACCGGGGGCCACAATTCATTTCCGGGTTCTGGAAGGAGTTTTGCTCTTTACTGGGAGCGTCTGTCAGTCTGTCCTCGGGCTACCACCCGGAGACCAATGGACAGACTGAACACTAACCAGGAACTGGAGACCGGGTTGAGATGCCTAGTGGCACAGAACCCGGTCTCCTGGTCTAAACATCTTTGTGGGTGGAATACGCCCACAATACGTTGCCGTGTTCTTCTTCAGGTCTCTCCCCCTTCCAGTGTGCATACGGCTACCAACCCCCTCTGTTCCCCGACCTGGAGGGGGAATCTTCCGTTCCCTCGGCCCTCGCCATGCTGAAACGCTGCCAGCACATCTGGAAGGGGGCTAGACAGACACTGTTGAAGAACACGGCACGTTATAAGAGGATGGCTGATCGACGGCGGACTCCCGCTCCCACCTACCAACCCGGGCAGATGGTCTGGCTGTCCGCCCGAGATCTGCCCCTCCATGTTGACTCAAAGAAACTTGCTCCTAGGTATGTCGGCCCTTTTCCCGTGTTGAAAGTAATTAATCCTGTGTCTGTCCAGCTGAAGCTGCCAAAATCGATGAGGATCCATCCAACATTCCATGTTGGTAGGCTGAAACCCGCGATCGACAGCCCTCTGGTCCCTACCTCCGCAGTCCCCCCGCCCCCCCGGATCATTGACGGAAGCCCGGCTTACACAGTCAAGCGCCTGCTGGACGTCCGTCGCCGGGGGCGGGGTAAGCAATATCTCGTGGACTGGGAAGGGTACGGACCGGAGGAGAGATCGTGGGTTTCAGCAAAAAACATCATGGATCCTCAACTTATAAGAGATTTTAATAAGCAGCTAGCTACGTCCTGGGACGTCAGGAGCCGTCCCTAAAGGGGGGGTTCTGTCAGGAAGAAAATGTTAATCTTATAGTTTCCGGTTGCATGCTTTTATTTTGGCGCACTTCCTTTTTGTTTGCATTCTAACCTCTCCTCTCGTTGCAGTTCACTTCACTCCCTGCCCTGCTTGTCTCCTGCCTTCACGTTAGAGCACCTCCTCCCTCATATTATCATCACTAGTCACCTGCGTCTGATCGTCATCCCCTCCCTATTTGTTCACCTTGTATAGTTATCCACCTCCCTCACCATATATAATGTGTCCTCCCTTTTCCTCCTTGCCAGTTCGCCTTTAACTTTTAGTAGAGCGTACCAGCAATTTCTCGTGTTTCCATCCTATGTTTTGACCACAGCTTTATTTTTTGACTTTGCCTCTAGCCCGCCGATTTAACTCTGTTTGCCTCGCTGACTGCCTTTTTGTGTAACGACCATCCGTTTGTAATAAAGACCTTGATTTTTGCCTGACACCCTGCCTCTGAATCTGCGTTTGAGTTCCACCTGAGTCCGAGTTCCACCCTGATACATGTGCTGACTTGTGGTCAGCTGAATATCTGCGTAGCTTATCACTTGTGGTGTTGACATTACAGTGATAGTTAGACCAAAGCATTATGGGAGAGGAGTAAAGTGCATTTGAAGCTACTTCTGGAGGAAAATCATCCTTAATTAAGAAAACTCTTGTCTGGATTCTTTGTTGCGCTGTGCTGTCATATGCATACGCCTCCCAAATCCCTTACATCCTCTTATGTAATTCTGAACTGATTCCCTCAGAGAAGGCCTTAGAGGGATTTTCTAAGCACCTCTTGAAAGCAACACGTTAATGATAACGACAGAATTATTTGTTTTTCATGTCACCTTAGAGGGATTTCAAGGAAGGTGTTTCTGTTTGTTCGCTGAGCAGCTACTGCAGCTTAATCCATGCTTTGTTGTATGCACTGTGTGTGTGTGTGTGTGTGTGTGTGTGTGTGTGTGTGGGGGGGGGGGGGGGGGGGGTGCGCGATGACTCAGCACTTTCACAACAATTACAATCATCAATAAACTTGTTAGAACAGCTGTCTTGTCATCCCCAGTACTACGGGAAGGGTTCTCATCAAAAATCAATCACACAAACGTCCAACAGGTTCCTCCTCTCTCCTCTGGGTGGAAACTGGGTGAAGATGATGACTTGAAGAGGGGTTATTTATTAGACACACACACGCAGCATCTCCGCGTCCTGCTGATTCAGCACTCCAGCAACGCTGGAGCATAAATCTGCAAACCCATTGATCCATCATCCATCCATCCATCCATCACCATCCATCCATCCATCCATCCATCCCTGCTCCAGCCCCTCTGGTGGTGAGTATATGTGTCTGTCCTCACCTACACCCAGGTGATTGCATCCCGTTTGCCACTGTGTACAGACCTAATTGGAGAGGAGCAGAGTTTGGGGAAGGGGAGCAGAGATGCACCCGGCTGCTCCCCCAGTCAGAGGATTTGTGCCAGTCCTGGCTCTGGTTAGTCTAACTTGTTAATCCACTGCCATCACACCTATCCTCTATGTGCCCATCCGCCATAGCTCACTTCACATCCTGGATGACTCCTCTTTCAGCCAATCATGGGCAAAGGCGGGACAAGTGGCCCACTCAAATGGAAAGGCAATCAAATGAGCACTAATGGCAGGTTTCCGCTAAGCAGTTCAGTTCAGGTCAGTTTTGCATTTTCATTAGCCAAAGTTGTAGATGGTACCAGTAGAACCACTCCATTCTTGTTACCACCTCAGTCGAGGTACTAGATACCAGAAGGTGGAGTTAAAACACTGCAGACCACTGATAGGTCAGAGAGAATCATCATTCATTCATTCATCAATCATTTTTAAATAGCCAAGCTGCTGTCAATAGCAACCAGAATTTATTTTTCACGTGATCTAAATTTTTAAATGATGGCAGCTCACAAAACTACGGCGCACACTTGACAAAGTGCAGATCTCCTGTTTGGTTGCTGTTGATTCAGCGAGTCTCCCGATGAAGATGATGTCGCAGCAGTTTCATGCACCATCACCATGGCAATCAGCTGAGAAAGCCACCGACTGTACACTGAGCACTATCTTTATTGGAAACACAACTAGAGAAAAGGACCTGGTACCAAAACTGAGTCGAGTTGAGCAGAGCAGAGCCGTACCATTCGATGGAAACATGGCTAAGAGACACAAATCCAAAGAGACACAAAATTACCCTGAATACATAAAAAATTTCGACTTGATTTTCTGCTGTCACATGGATGAGGTGGAGGACGTTCTCCAGGTCTGTGTCTGTCGTCCAATGACTGTGGCCAATATGGAGTTAAAAATATCAGCTATTTTGATGTTATTCCATGTGGTGTCATTCATGTGCGACACTATACATCTTACACTGAGCAAACTATGAAACTATTAATTGTGTACGGTTTATTATTGCCCTGAACCAGGGTTTTAAATTTGAGTATTGATTTCCTTCTTTGAAGTTGCGCCCCCTCAAAAAAAAGTTTCTAATCCCGCCTCTCATCATGGGCTGTGCTTCAGTTACTCTTTCAAGAAAAACCCCCACGCTCAGAGAGCCTTTTCATTTTCTCATCTTCTCTAGAAACAGTTTGTGGTAAGATAAGGTCCCTGGGGGAACTTGTATAAAAACCCACCTCCTGCGTCTCTTGTTTTATGCTCTCCATTATTCTACCAGGGCTGATAAAGTATCGACTTCTTAGCTTGTAAACCATTATGACCTTTAGCTGTTTTTCTGTAGACCGTCATAACAAAACAAATACAATTTACCAGTGACTATTTACTCCTGATGGACAGAACACAATTATAAAATATGCATTCATCATTTCATACATGTTAATACCACTTTGTCACATGTCAATACTTTCAATTTAGCCAGACATCAGCCAGAATGGGACAGCAGTAAATGGATTGCTAACTATCCAATAGTTCTTTTTGAAATATAATTCATCAATGAATCATAAAGAACAGTGTTATGACTCTTCGCCTCTTTATTCTGTCGCATCGTGGGTGCTTGGGGTATTTTTATAGGACACTTCATTTCTCAAATGCAATATCTCTTTCTTCTCTGCCTTCTGAGTCTCCCTTAAAACATAAATCCACTCCAGACTAGCGTGCTCCGCAGTCCGCAACGATTCTGCCGTCTCGCAGATTAAGGCAGAGTGATCCAAACAACTTGGCAACACTCTCCCTGACACTGCACTGATTTGCAAACTGATTACCATGTAAAAAGAAGAGAAAAAAAAAACACAGCAGTGGATCTGAAGAGGTGTCAGGTTTTTTTTTTTTAAATAAGCAAATAATGCAGAAAGTCGGAAAGAGTGGAGGAAAAAAAGGAGGAGGAAAAAAGACGGCTACAATAGCGTTGATTGTGACGGTGCATCCCATAAGAGGAGGAGAAAATGGGGAGTGACAGAAGAAGATGGGGTTAGCTGCTTTTAGACAAGTGTAAGGGAGGGAGGATGAGAAAGACTCAACTCCCCTTCCCTCTAAAAAACTATAAAGCTGAGACGCTATGAGATTTTCGAGTGAGCAGTGCGATGAAGGAAGACTCCATAAACAAGAAGTATCAGCACACTGCGGTGAGACAAGGTCAGAGGCAAAAAGGAATCAACAACAGCGGAGCAACACTGCCAAAAAATAAATGTCATGGAAAAGGCTGCGATCCCATGTTGCTGTGGGCGAGTCTTATATGTGTGTGTGTGTGTGTGTGTGTGTGTGTGTGTGTGTGCGCGTGTGTGTGTGCTCAGTCGTAAGCCTGCAGCCGGCCTCTCGATATGGGGGCCGGGCCTCAGTCCAGAGAGCTCAGGTAATTTGACGGATCGTGCCACTCAGGTCGGTGATGCTTGCAGCTCCCCCTTGCAGGGATTGTTTCCCCGAGCTTGTTTGGCCAGGCTGGCATGCAGACATAAGATGAATTGCAGCTCCTTCTCCCAGCCTGTCTGTCTCCGATCTGTCCTCGTTGCTCCAAGGTCAGCCAGCCACAGAGTTGTGGAGAATGGGAATGCAGGCTCGGGAGGGCCGGCCGGCCGGCTGGCTGGTCGGAGGAGAGGGGGGAGAGAGGTGCATGAGGGAAGAGGCAGAGGTGAGAGGAGAAGAAGTGTGAGAGAGAGAGAGAGAGAGAGAGAGAGACGGATGTCAGACGGAGTCTACAGGTACATGACTTTGGCCGGGTCGCCGTGTGCCCTCTGTGTGTCCTGTGTGTTTCCAGTGTGTGTGTTTTTGTGGAATTAAAGATGTGAGGGATCCATCCAACACCATCAGCATGCCGACGAGACAGAGCCCGCCGGCATGTAGCCCGCCGGCATGTAGCCCGCCGGGCTACGGCATGTAGCCCGCCGGCATGTAGCCCGCCGGCATGTAGCCCGCCGGCATGTAGCCCGCTGGTTTCTCTGATGTTGCCGTCCCCAGTTTAATTTCCATGTTCCTGTTGTGTGTTGTGTAAAGCATCATCTTGAGAGCACTTCATATATAAAATGCATTATTATTAATATGACAACAACTGCTTCTGGTCTGACACTTTACAGACCACTCAAACAAACTAACCTCCTCCTAACACAAAAATGAATTCCTAGTGATATGAGGCTATTTCAAGATGAGCTTATTTCAGCTGCTCGTCACTGCAATGTGAATGCTCAGGAGGATTTGGTTTAGGATGGTATAAAGGTTAGAACTTATATATATGCAAATGTATGGATATATTTATTAGTGTAAATCAACTAACAACACAAAACAATGACAAATATTGTCATTATTGCCATTTAAAAAAAATATGCTCAAATCATAACATGGCAAACTGCAGCCCAACAGACTATGACTTACCCCACACTGCATGTGATTATCATAAAGTGGGCATGTCTGTAAAGAGGAGACTGGTGGGGACCCAGAGAACCCATTTACATTCACACATCTGGAGGTCAGAGGTCAAGAGGCCCCTCTGAAAGTGTTTTTCTTTGCCAAAGTTTAGTGCAAGTTTGGAGTGTTATTTAACCTAAAGGAATATCTTATCTTATATCTTATCTTAACCTCTGTTGCAACAAGTTACTGGTCCTCGTGTTTTCTTGTTTTATATGGTGTCTTCTCTCTAGCTTTAACACTGAGCTCGCTATGACTTCCGAAAGATCAAACGAATTTACGTTAACACTGTACTATAAAAAGTAAAAACATAATGTGACATTTCTGCCTCCTGCAGATCATCCTCTGAAACTGGACTTCGCACCACCTCGATCCTTGTCTCTAGCTGGGGGAACAGGGCCAGACGTGACCTGCAGTGTGAGAGACTTGGGATGGCGTTTGGCTCACAACGTTTTCTTTTTTTACAGAATCAAAGAGAAAGGGCTTCCTTCAAGGCATAAAAGAGGAAGATATAGCTTTACCCCATCAACAGTAAACCACAGTGCAATACAGTGTTTCAGTATGGAGGCCATTTTTGGTGTGGTGGCGTTGTTGCTTTCTTTTATGATACCTGACATCAAATCTTTCTTTCTAGATAGTGATAAACTTGCTTTCGGCTATCGCTGCTACTCTCTACACCCACATCTAGGTGAGTGTGTTTGTTACAGTATGCATTTGTGTGTTCATGTGAGTATTTGAGTGTCAGTGTGTGTAGTGAGCCTCATGAGTGTATTGTATAAATGTCACTAGATCATCTCTTTGTGGATGCGGTTGAGTAAGTATAGCTCAGAAAAATCAATTTTGTGCCCCATAAGGGTAACAAAAAAAAAAAAAAAAACACATAACATGTTTTTTTTTTTCTTTTTTTTTCAAAAGGTGTTAGCTAAGCTTTAGACTCAGACCTTGGCCTGCACATCATGCTGCTAATGCAGTTTAAATAAATATTGCAATAAATGTAGATGCAGCTCTTTTTACATCATTTTTTTTTAGCATGCTACTGCTTATAGGACCTCCTTTAAGGAGAGACACCCCAGCTGAGTATGGTAAGAAAATATTACTAATATATAGCCATGAAACTTCCCCTGATAAAATAGATAAAACCAGATTCAAAATTTGTGTTTCTTTTTGTTGATTTATTAGCGTCAACGTTTTTTCTGTGGCAATTTGGGATATTTCTTTATATTACTCCATAAATCAGAAAATACTGTCAATAGCCATGAAAAAAAAAATCCCTTTTCGCCATGTTTTTTTTAGCAATAAATGAATCCCTCTGTAAAAACCTTCAAAATATACTGCAGATAGGAATGAAACTGTGACGTTTGATGTAAGAGCTACTGAGGAGGAGATTTCTGGCTCAAAAACCTGTGACAACAAGGTCAGAACCGAACAGGACTCAAATGCACGACTTAGTAAAAGTTCAGAAACAGCTTTAATAAGCAAGGTCAGGTACACGGGAAAACAGTCCAAACAGCAAACAAATCCAACAGGGGCTAGGCAGGAGGCAGGGTCAGTAACAAGCAGCGGGTCTAGAAACACAGGAAGGCTATCACGAGGAGAAAACGCGAGTACTATCATCACCAAAAGGATCAAATACGGGGGGGATTTTTTGATTTTGGGGGGGGAACACCCCCTAAGGAAAGGGGGGGGGGGGGCGGGGGGGAAGGGGTTTTAAGGGGGGTTGGTAATCAAATAAAACAGGAAATGGAAAATATAAACTAAAACAAAGAGGGAAACAAAACAACAACGTAACTTAAGAGACAGATGGTGTCACAAAACCGACATTTGAGAAAATGGCCTTCAAAGATAAGTTTTGTAAAATTTCATACATTTTGAAAACACAACAGATGAAAAGGTAAAAAATAAAATAGATTTTACCATGAAACTCCCCCAGTTGATTTCTTACATTAAAGCTTTAGTAGGCAGTATATTTTTGCATTTTTGGCAAAAATTACATAATTTTTAATTCAACTAGACCTCTGCTCCTCCTCATGGCTCTGTTTTCAGGCTTTAAATAAATCTAACCCATGATGGGAGACTTTGGCCAATCACAGGTCAATCAGAGAGAAAGAGCGTTCCTATTGGCTGTGCTCTGGCTGGTGGGAGGAGCTTGGTATTTCATCAACAGATCTCAATATGGCTGCAAGGTCACTTTCTCACTTTTACAGCTAAACAGTAACTACAAGATGTTTCTGAAAACATTAGAGGAGAGAAATATTCATTACAGTAACAGATTATTGTTTCATATTTGATCAGCGCTGCCTAGTTTGATCGTTTGATCGGAGTTCACGAGTGATTGACTTGTGGCTCTCATGCCATTAGACTGGACGACACACAAACATGTTTTTTTTTCAGATTACCTGTCTCATGCACTACTGTCAGGATATAGTTTTATAAAAATATTTTTTTCAAATTGTTTTTGCTCCATTTCTACCTACTGCAGCTCCAAAGGACCAATATGTCATATATTTACTGTACTAAATCATAAAATGACCGTGATATGTATTAAGCATTAAAATACTGGCTTCTCTGACATCAATGCTTCAGCCATTATGTTCTCTGAAATTTCCATTTTGGTCTGTTTTTGTTTTGACTGGTGTGATCCCATCCACGGCCCATTTCAACACCACGTTGCCACATATAAAATAAATTGGTACACAAACAGCGTTCTGCAGCCATGAAAGCAAGCTAATAAACCAGATCAACAGAGATCAGGTTAACATTAGATCCTACCCGACCTGAAACGCCTCGCCATGTGTGTCTGCGGTCCGTGTGCAGCTGGGTTAACAAGGCAGCTGCTATCTGCTATCAGTCACACCAGAGGAGTGGACAGGCAACGGCTCCAATGATTTAATTTGACTCAGCACCCATTTAAAACGCCAGCTGACAGAGCTGCGTATTGCTCCTTTAAGACATTTCTTTTTATGTATTACAAGTTTCCTGAAATTTTATGTTTAAATAAACAAATGAGACACTATCTAATTCAACTTTTGGTGAATTTAGGAGAAATCTACACTTGACAAATTGTAGTAAAATAAACACCAAATTGGGCATTTTGGATGTTATTTTTTCTCCAGTAGTCTGAAAGAAAGCACGTTATGGAAAATCTCAAAACTGACCAGTGAATGAAAAACAGTGTTTTTGCCTGTAGTGTTTCCACTTAAACAGAATGTAATTTCCTCTGTCACTTGATTTGTGCTGGAAAGGAGTTTGTACAGCAGAGCAATTTGTTCTCTTTTATAGGGAGCTGTGTGAAGCATCTTTTGGGGGAAATGCAGCCTCTATTAACATGAAGATTGCAGCGACCGATAATGTGATTTTGATGTTTTTCCAAATGTGCAGCCCAACATGAAGCCTGTACATTCCTCAGCTTATCTCATCAGCCTTCACTTCACCCCTGTCCCATTCACTCTTCCTCTTAACTAACTTCTTCTGCCTCTCCTCTCCACCCTGCCTTCCCTCGCCGTCCCTGCACCCCCTTGTTCAATCTCTGCGCTGTCAGTTTGTGGCTCTCGCTTCTCCTTCAGTCATTGATCACGGTGGCAATAGCGCAGTGTTTGCTGGTCTGGAAATGTGTGTCTCGGTGGGGAGGGAAGGGAGATCAAACACTTTAATTACCGCAGGCTTGTAGGTGGTGCCAGCTACAGGCAGCAGTCATGTAACAAGGACAGGTAGAAGAGAAACGCCCGAGCAAACATGGATGCATCAGAGCGAAATCCTCCTTAATCCAGATGCACTCACTTTCACACATACATGGAGCAGCATCATAAATACCTTGCCACTCTCACGCCCATATATCCTGCTGACATGGAAGGGCGCCGCATGCCGGATAGAAAAAAAAATGTAACTTTGCTGCACATATTTACAGGAGAGGAAATCAGTCACTCATGTATGCAAACACCACAAAGGCATTAGCATTCATAAACCCAGCATGTGCATAAATCATGTTTCCTCTTCTTATCAAACTAACCAGCATGATCAACCAATCTTCCTTTAAAAATGCAACGTCCTGTATGACCAGAAAACGTATTGTCATTCAGTTTTTATCGCTCCACTGACTCATTTGTAGGACCTGCTGCACTGATCCTGCAGAGAACGACATGGAAGGAGGAAAGGGCTGACACGGACTAGCACTGTGATTGATGCCCCGTCTCGCTCGTCCCCGTGCTGATTCAGAGCTCCAGGCGCTCTGGGAACCAACTCTCTACTTCACTGGGTTTTATTCCTACCAGGTAGTGCCTTCCTGTCACTCAGGACCCAGCCATGACTGCACGCAGTGTCAACCAGCTGATCAGATATGTGAGAGACACCTGGACGTGTCAGAATTGCAGCATTTATAGGACATATAGGTTCAAAAGGTCAAGAGAGAAGTGACCACTAAAGGTCAAGAGATTCATGTGGAATGGTTGTCAAAATTTGTGAATGCAGTAATCATAGACTGGAAACAAAAATGGACGATGCGACAGCTCCCCAAAGTGAAGCCTGGTCCGTCCGTCCCCTAGTTGCTGGCTGCTGTATAGATTATAGATCCCGCTCATCTCCATGTTAGCAGATGAGACATGGGCCAAACTAAAAAGTCAAAGTACACATTAAATTATTTTTTCCCAAAGATGGTTTCTGTCATTTTAGGTAGTTCTTATCACGCTGGTGTATGTTCAAGTGTTCACTTTTCTGATAAGTTTGGTTTTAGTTAGTTATTTGTTGCTATAAAAAGGGGGTGAGACATCATGATTGACACTACTGTGCAGGTTCCAGACAGGGCTGTCACAGTGAAGGAGTCCACCCTGCGGTAACCATGATTAGCCCAATAGTGTGATATTGCCTTTTCTTTAATCTAAGCCGATTTTACTGCTATATTAACACGTTTTACTGTTAGGCTAGTATTAGATATACCGTTGCTTTTGAAATGACAAAGATGACAGTTTTAAAACTATTAAATATGTGTTTATTGTTATATGCTGAACACAGAAGGGCAATGAGGCGCAGCATTTTATTCAGCTGAGGCGCTTTGGTTGCATCTGGTTGCTATGATACAGAATATCCGGTATATGTGTAAAATGTTGGTACAAGGTGGAGAGCTTGCTCTGGATGAAGGGAAGGCTGAAGCATGTTTTTGGGGAGAGGACGGACTATGTGTATTCATTTCTCCTCCATTGTTGTTGTTCAGCACTTCTAGCCTACATGTAGGATGTGGCTGTTGGTCTTTGTGGCATTTTTCTCGCCCCTCTTCTAGTGTGATTGGATGGCTGGATAAAAAGTGACAGTGATGAGTGCAGCTTTTTACCCAAGTTTAACATTTTTCAACCCTCGGTGACTATAGAAAAACACCATATGTGCAGCGTTCAGCACCTCGTCGTGCTGCTGGTGTTTGTAGCGTAGTGTGAGTAAGTGGCGCTCACATTGCGAAGAATCTTAAAAAGATAACACCTGAACATCACAGATGTGGTGGCTGCTTGCCGTCCCCTGTGGTTGGCTTGACACTAGTGCGGTATTGCAATATTGAGGTTATGGCACCAGCTCTAGATGGTAGCTCCCATAGACAAGGTCTGGCTTCACTCTTGTACAGTGGGAAGAAGTGAAGACGTGTCATCCATCTTGATACACTGAAAAAAATTAAAGATTGCCAGAGTATAAGAGATATGATCAAAGAACAGGTAAATCATAAAAAGTCAATTACTTTAACATTAACACAAAGAGAGCAAGATAAAGTATAAGCATTCTAATTATGCCGGCTACACAAAGCCTTTTGCTGGTGGGACTCTGTTATAATTGTTCAGGTCGCTTTGTTTGTGGGTTTCTGGCTTAATGAGCAAATTATCTCAATACTGAATTTTAGTTTAGTCTGAGAGATGAAGTGTTTTCATATTTCCTTGGGAAAAATTGAAGCAAGTGGCCAAATGTAATCAAGGAGACCAATTCTTCCATTATTGTTTGTGAGCATAATTTATATTTTCATTGAGATCCTCCTGAAGGGATGGCGTCCCTCAAAGGCCACGTTGAAATAGAAGAGATAATTAGACAGATATGTGAAATAATACAGGTAGAGGGATGATGGCATTCTCCTAGAGTTTCATCATTTCTTAACCTGCACAGTATTATTTTTCTCTGCTCAAATGTACTGTTTCTACCAGTCCCACAGGGACTACCAAAACATATCAGCTTTATGGTTGTTTGGCCTGGGTTGCACCACAGAAATGGATTTATTTTTTTTCATTAAGAGGTGAGGTCTTTGATATGGCAGATCAATTTTTCAGAAGTGTTTTTCTTTGATAAACAAGCACCTTTTCCTCACCGCGGGAGCACAGGTTTGGACCTAACCCAGCGCAGGTTGGAATGAGAGCAGTCAAAGAAATTATGGAAAAAATAAAAAGAGGGAGGGTGGGAGAGAGGGGATTCCTGGAGAGGAACAGATGAAGATGGAGGCAGCAGCAATGGAGAGTACAAAATAAATATTTATGCCCTGTAATGTTTCTGCATGACAGATTCTATATTATATTTGAATGTGGTGCACACCTCAACCATGAGGAATGTGTTGGCACTGAATTGCACACTGCATCGATAATGCACAACGGGATATTTGGAAAGAAAGAGGAAGAGTAAACAGATGGGGGGGGGAAGCAGATGGAGCAAGAAGGTAAGAAGAAGAAAAGTGATATGAAGGGAGGAGCAGAGGGAGGAAATTCAAACAAAGCAGAGAAAGAAACTGGCATCACAGGTTCAGCAAATGGGACAGCGTACACGAAGCAGATCGAGATAGTGTACACAGGGCGAGATGACAAAAGAATTAAAGAGAGAAATTTGTGGCCCGCGGAGTGAAGGGCATGAAATCAACAGAGCCGGGGGGCCCGGCGGAGTGTGTCGTGGGGATATGTGCGACTGGGTCCGGCGGAGAATTGGGATCGTTGTGGGAGCAAGTCTGGTTGCAGGGAGGGTTTATAGAACCAGCTGCAGGAAAGGAGAAGAGGCAGACAAGGCCCATTAACCCAGAGATAGTAGCTAACCAGGATCACCCGGGGAGGGGCTGCAGTGTGGATGTGCACTGATGGGAGAGAGGGGAGAGAGGATGCTGCAAAATCCTCCGTCATGTTTAGTGAAGAGTGGTTCCAGGCCCGCCCACAGAAACGGCAGGGCCCCCGAAAAGGTCTGGTGATTGGGCCCTTCCCAAATGGGCTTTACCCATATCAGCACATGCATACATGTAAGACAGAGACTTACTCAGTGGTGGGGGATATATACAATTCACTCCCACAATAGCTAATAGTTTAGATCACAATATAACATGCAGAAAATAATGAAATATAACACTGAACTGGTAATTAGTTAAGTCCTCACAATATTATACAGCTGGCTTTGGCTATACAATGTGAACATAATCCTATAGGCTATGGCTGCATAGCACCTTTAAATTATAAATAATGCTATTATTCATTTTATATATATATATATTAACATGTACCAATAAATAAGGAAAACTCAAATGTTAATAATTCATATTCAAGATTTATTATTATTAGTTATTTTCAGACAGATATTGCCGTTTGTTGTGTGAGCTGCTTGTGTGTGGCAGACACTCTCCTGGGCACTGAAAGTATTATTCCCACTGAGGCATCGAAGCCCAAAAAATGGTATTCAGGGACAGACCTGAGTTATGTTATGGCTTGATTGAATGTTTGATATTGCAGTCTGCCGTCCAGCTGCCATCTATGAGCCGGCTGTCAATCATTTGCAAACTCCGATCAAACGGTCAAACTAGGCAGCGCAGAATCAATATTCTGTTACTGTAATGACTATTTCTTCTTCTCTGAGAAAGTTTGTGACCTGGCAGCCATGTTGAGGTCAGTTGATGAAATACCAAGCACCGCCCTCTAGCTGGAGCACAGCCAATAGGAACACTTTTTCTTTCTGAAATGACCTGTGATTGGCCAAAGTCTCCCGTCAAGGGCTAGATTTTCTAAATCCTGTAAACAAAGTCATGAGGAGGTGCAGAAGTATAGTTTTCTCTCAGAAAACTTCAATTACAATATGCTGAAAGGTTTTTATGGGATTTTTGCCCAATGATTTCCAAAACTTTCTGCCTGCTGCAGGTTTAATCTAACTAAACCGTTCAAAAACCAATCGGCTTCACTGAAAAATTCAACAATATAGAAGTGTTTTCTGAACTGACGCCACTGTCGACTGGACATTATCTGTCTGTGCCTTCCACAACCGTTAAAATCAGTGTTGGAAAATAAACCATTGCCATTTTGTAACTATGGTTTATGTATGATTAGGTTTAACCACAAAAATGACTTGGGTTTGGGTTGAAAAAAAGTACTTTGTTACACTACGGGAAACATAGGTAGACATTTCAAAATGTGCCTTGGGCCATCAGATCACAAGTGGACGGTGTTAAATAAAAGTGTAAATGACCACTAAGACTCACTCTATCCACTTGCTGAGGTGGTCTGGGACAAATTTGACCACATACGTATCTTTAGCAGTGTAAACACTAAAGTGTCCTGATGTGTCCCTGACAAAGACGTAATGGTAAAATATATCATCAAAACTGCAGTTCCTTATTTCCAGTTGGTTCTAGAATAGCATAAGCTGGCTTTGCCCATAAAGACTTTTGAAAAGCCTATATAGATATACAGAGTGTCAGTGAATGAGTGTATTGTATTATAGTGTATTAATTTCTCAGGCTTCCTGCAATGGAAAACACTGCACAAAGTTGGGTTTTTACATTAAAGACCTGCCAATCAGTTTGTGATTGATAGCACGTTCTGATATTGTGTTTTCAATTTTGCTCATGAGGTGTCCCTTTTCTTTAGATTATGGCTTGCTCCTTTAAATCGAACAGCGATATCTTTCTATTTACAGTAATCTATGTTAATTGAGTCAGAGTTTCTGCATGAGCTCCTGTTTTATCCATCCATCGTCAACCGCTTATCCTGTTAGAGGTCATGGGGGGGCTGGAGCCGATCCCAGCTGGCATTGGGCGAAGGCGGGGTTCACCGGGGTTCGCAGGACACATAGAGACAGTGGGAGAAAACCCACGCTTACACGGGGAGAACATGCAAACTCCACACAGAAGAGTCCCAAGCCGGAATTGAACCTGCGACCCTCTTGCTGTGAGGCAACAGCGCTAACCACTGCACCACCGTGCAGCCCCCTCCTGTTATATTTACCTGTTTATTCTATATAGCTGTGATTTTGCATCAGACCAAAAAAATACTTCACCCAGCACCAGCTGCTACAACAATGAATCTAAAAGCATTCATGAACCAATCATATGTTGAATCATTGATGTCTAAAATAAGTCAGTAGCTATTTATCTAGATAAAACTGATGTTCCAAAGTGATATACTATTGTGATAAAGAATGCATAATGAGAAAAAAATGAAATATCTAACAAAGACAGATTGAGAGAGGGGAAAAGTCCTATTCACATGGGACTAATTTTACTCGGGCGAATCGAGTGATTTGTAATAATTGCTGTGCTCGATGGTGGTTTTAATCCACAGGGAATCTGATGCGTGTACTGTTTCATTCTTTCCTGTGCCATGCAAAATGGAGGCAGCTAGTGGTGGAGTCAGTGGAGATGGGGTTTGAGAAGGTTTTCAGGACGAACTTCACATTTTGCTTTGCTGAATCAGGATGTGAAAAAAGGTAAATATTCAGAGCATGAGGTATTACATTTGATAAGTCTGTTACGCAAGAATTTGCCATTAACATGAAGTCAGCTGACTCTGTAATGTCAAACTGTGGGTTGCAACAGATGCCACAGACTGTAACATCTGCAGCGGCAGCCCCCTTTCAGCTCACTGTTTTGGTTCGCTGATCCACATTGTTGAGTCACTCCGGCTCTCAACCGACCGCCGCATATTATTAAACTGTGGGCAGCCGCTCTCAGCTCTCATCCACACACAAACTGATTAGGCTTCCTGCTCAGCGTGAAATGGTGGAGAGCCAAAGTAACTGAGTGGCTGGTGAACACAGTCGAACATCCAGGATGCCAGAGAGAGCCAGATGTTTTTCTCAGGAGTTGGCGGACGGAGTTGAGGAGAAAGCGCCAGTAGATATTGGACTTCGTTAGACAGGTGGTGAGAAAGAGAGCTCTAACTGAACGCCCATGTTGCTCTGTTTCTTCTGGATGTGTAAGTAATGTTTGGCAATTGTTTGCTAACACGTTAGACCTGTGATTAACTGGTAGGTTGTTATTAAACCTGCAGTAGGCAGAATATTTTTGGCATCAGTGGGCAAAAATCCCATAATAACCTTTCGGCATATTGTAATTCAAGTCTTCTGAGAGAAAACTAGACTTCTGCACCTCCTCAAGGCTCTGTTTAAAATATCTAGTCTGTGACAGGAGACTTTGGTCAATCAGTTCAGGCCTAGTTTACCACTTTTTCAACGTTTGTGAGTGATGACAGCTGCTCAGAGACGGCAGGCTCCAGATCAGATCTGACAGGTTGTTTTCCTCCAGTCTATGAAATCTTGCAGATGCCGTTAGGAGGACACAGAGACACACGATTTTTGGCAGATTACCTGCCTCATGCACTGCTGTCAGGATATTGTGACCTATAGTTTCTAGACATAACTTTTTAATCATATTTGCTCCAGTTCTACTGACTGCAGCTTTAGGGTTGTTGCTGTGTTTTGCTGTTTATTTTCTGCCCACTTGTGATGAAAAAATGTTCATGCAGCTTCACAATGTGAAGGTTTTAAAGGAGACATATGCTTATGTTCAGTTTCATATTTGTTTACATGTTTTAATCAAAAAAAAAAAAAACACACACAATGTTGTTTTTTTTTCCCCAGTCTGCTCTGATTAACTTGTGAGAAACATATGATGCACCTTTACAAAGGTAGCTGTCAGACTGTCGAACTGTAAAACTTTATTCTACTGAGCCTGTTGTGACATAGGAAGGGGAACCAAATCTGAATGGCTTGTTGAATCACATGATTTCTGATCACAAACAACTGCCTGGGTTGCCTTGGATGTGCACAAGCACTGAAAAAGTGAGTTTTTGATGATATGTTTTCTCTAACAAAACACAGATATTGCAAGGAAATGCACACAACATGAGCAAATCTGTTCTTCCTCCTCTCGCATGTTTCTTTATCAATACAGAGAAAATCTCCCTTTGGTCCAAGCCTTTGCCGCTGATGCCCACATTGCAGCCTGGGACTATATGCACATGAGTGTGCCCATGCACTTTAATGTCATACAGAGCTGAGAGGAAGCGCCGATGCGTGACAGAATAGCCTGACGGCTGGTGATGCACTAGCAGGCTGTATCAATGGAAGTGTCTTCCTTGCTTCCCCTAAATGCGCTCAGACAGAGACAAAGACGGAGGCTGCCGACTGAATCCCTGAAATGGACAGCCCTGGGACGCTGAGTGAAAGTCAAACAGTTTAGTGCAAAGTACTTATGGGATGGATCTCTGTCTGCCTGCTCCATTAATGGAGAGTCGAGCAGGTGATTGCTGCAGTGGTGCAGAGGCTGGCATATGCCAAGCTGGAAGAGTGAGACTGGCAGAGACCCCCTGCCTTCAGTGTCATCTGTCACCATGTGTCTGCTAGTGTGTGTGTGTGTGTGTGTGTGTGTGTGTGTGTGTGTAGGTGTAGGTGCTCTGCAGGGTGAGGAGAGAGAGGAGGATGGGAGGAGGAAGAGGGCAGAGTAGAGGGCAGAAAACCTGGCAGAGACTGAAGAGGGAGACACAGCGATGTATTGGCTTACAGTACTCAGGAAGGTAGACTGGGATAATTGATAATCCAGACCTGACAGTCAGTCAGGAGAGTGGAGTGGAAACAGAGTATAGCTTTCAAGTGAAACTCTTCAGCTGTAAATATGTATTGAATTATTTAATTGTGTCTGAAACAATATCAGCAGAAAAGTAAAGGCAGAAAAGCTCTGACCAAGATTCTGACCTCCGTCTGGCATTAGATGGATAGAAACACAAAGTCGAAACATTAAAGCATCTATAATCAATATTTTTGTAATAACAATGGATTAAATGACTATAAGCTTGCTTGTATTAATAAACCAACAAAGAATTATTGCTTGACAACGTGCCGTCTGAGAAGTGAAGCGAAAGCTGAAGTGTCTGAAACCTGCGTCCTTTCTAACAGCCAGCAGGTTCGACTCCTCTGGTTACTGAAACAAGTCTGACTGTATAGAAGTCTATGAGAAAATTATCCTACTTCTCACCTGATCTATTACCTCAGAAACCATTGTAAACATGAGTTTATGGTCTCAGTCACTAGTGTCAAGTCTTCGTCAATACAGCAGGATGTTCATTTAGTAAATCGAAGTTTCAAAATGGCCAAAAAACAGTGAGTGATGTCATGGGGACTCCGTCCACTTGTTTTATACAAACTATGGTGCATGCCAAAAACAGAGAGGTGGCCAACAAACTGCTAACAAGTTCACCATATCAGCTTAAAAGATGTTCTTTGTTCACACCTTGTTTCTGCTTTCCCCAAGTGGCTCTCTATAGCTTAGCTTCAACAGTGTAAGTAGAGATGGATTCAGTAGAGAAATGAGACTGTTTAACATCTATCTTTCTGATCATGATTGTTATTTGGTGTAGTGCCACCACAACCTATAAAGTTGAGGTAGTTTGGCACTGGAGAACCAGGTTGATAAGCAGGAGTAGTGCAAAAAAGTGGCATTTATTAACAAAACATTCACAGAAATAATGGGCAGAAATGAAACCTAGTAAATTCAGTGAAATTACATATAACCTGAATCAAAAAAACACCAATCAAGAGGAAGCTGCAGCCTCACCGTAAGCTGTTACCTCCCCCTCCTTCTCCAGTGAATGGGATTTTATCTTCTCAGCCTCACCTTGCTGAAACCTACCACCTGACCAGGTGACAACAGGGTGAAGTAAACCGAGCAAGCATCCAGATTTACACAGAATAATGAACAAACCATTAATCCAAGATTTATGGATCTATAAGAATCTATGTAGGGGGGCTCCAAGGACAACCAACCATTACAGCATGTCATTGTCTGCAGAACTATCTCACCTATACCATCCTACATGTTAACAGAGCCCAGCTCCTCCCTGCTCAGAGGACATAATGAGGGAAACCTGTTTGTGCTTTCCTTTACTTAGCTGCTGAGCAGCTGATGTACCCACCATCCCAGGCAGGACAACAAACCCATGAACCCATAAAACAAGCAAACCACCTTGAGTCACTTATACACAGTAAGGGACACTGTATCAAATAAACTGAAACTGAATAAACTAAAGTGAAATTCAACCTTTTCACATTTGGTATCAACATTTACATTTGGATCAAGAAAGTTTGACATTATCTGTCAGTCTTGTGCCAAATTTGACACAACTGGTGCATCAAATATATTCATGAGGTTGGAAGTGATAAAAAAAAGGCTTTGCTGTGTGTTACATGAAAACTTAGTATGTAGGATCTGATCTGGCACCGAGGTTGCAGATCACAACCAAATGAAACTTTGCCTGTTTGCCAAGCATGTAGAAGAACTACGGTGGCCGATGTGAAACATGAATGGTCCTATCCAGAACCAGTGTTTGGTTGTTATTGTAGAGACATGGTGGCCGACTCTATGAAGATGTAGATAGAAACGGCTCATTCTAAGGTAACGAAAACACAGTGATACTTATTGTCAGGTTCTTATACACTATAAAAACACTTACTTCTTAATATTATATTCTATATTATATATATTATATTCCCTTTTCTGCCAATAGAAAATGCTAAAATAAAGTAAATAAATGCCAAATACTGTTCTTTTAATAGTAATCATCAGTCTCACAGCACTTTCAGAAGCACATAATGCCATAGGCTACAGAGTTAATTTGACTCATACCTCACAAATACAGTAAGAATATGTTTTAGTATTTTTTTCCACCCATTCAGTGGCACCATCTTTCCCTACCTAAAGATGTCCAATACGTTACAAGTCTTACAAACGTCATTGTCACTACATATGCATTATTCTGTCATCAGTAAAAGCTCCCCTTTGAGGTGGTGAAATAAAGCTGGCTGATAGAAGGAAAAAAGTGCATTCAGCAGAGCAGAACATCAAGAGACCCCAAACACTCGAGCACGGGGGCATTATAGGCTTTATCATTCAAGTAATGCAAGCAATTTCCCATTTTATTTGTCCTTTCCTTCTTTTTCTTTTCTGATGACAAGTTGCAAAGCTGGGTCCTTACATGACACACATCCTTTTTCAGCCCATAACACCTTATAACCCCCTCTTGAGTTCCAATTTATTATCCGGCGGCAGAATGAATAGTAGCCGAGGGACTTACAACCTACGATACTCCTTTTCTTCCTTTTGTAATCAAGGTAAAAAGGACACGGCTCAGCAATAAGGCACTAAAACTAATCCCAGCTCAATGTGAGTCCGACAAGCGCAGAAACATACATTTATTGTGCCATCTGTATTATGGCTATATCCATGCATGAGCTTTTATAGGTGGATTCAAGGATGAAAAGCATCTGAGGATGCTTGCTTCCCCATTATAGCATAAAGTATGGCTTAATTTCATTTTCACACAATTCCCAATTAACCTTGCATGCATCAAAACAGAGCGTGACCATAATTTGAGATAAAAAAAAATGTGTTCATTCCAGTGAGTCACGTTTTACCCACAGTGTGTGACTGCTCGGGGAGTTTGGTCCATCAAACATGCTACTTAATCTGTCTCGCAGGTCTTTACAAAACTAAAGACCTCTCCTCACCTCCATCACTGCGCTCAGAGACATTTTGTTCCTACTACAGAGGCTTCTGCCTCTTGTGTCTGCCTGCCCATTTTTCTTTTTTCATTTAACTTTGTTGCTTCTCTTTTGCCACGGGGCACAGTATGTCATGGCTCAGAGTAGGTATTGCTGACAGGGTGTGACATTTAGGGGAGAATGCACAATGGCCTCGCAGGTCACTTTTATTCATTATCAAGATAAGATCAGGGCGAAATATTCTGCACAGGTGTTAATATGTGTCACCTGCATTGTCACCATTGAGCGCTAGTCAAATCTCCTGAGTTTAGTCTGCCAATAGCCAGATGAGCTGATCACTTACTCCAAAATGACTTGCTTTGCTTCCCACGTTCCCCAGAGCTCTCTCTCTGGGTTTTGACATGCTGCTTTCAGAGATATTCTAACAATAGCCTGTAGCAATATTAAACTGCTTAGCCTATGCTTTCATTAATAATAAATTCACTTCTTTGGTGCCTGAAAGTCAAACTGAAACTAAAGCTTTAAATACAATCTCATTAGAAACATTGTTAAGAAATCAATATCTACTTAGTGTTTGTTTTGACTTGTGTAAGAAATTTAAGTTCAGTTAATTTTTGTACCATGATACTGATGATACTGGCAGATTGGTTGGAGTAATATCTGTGTGTTTGAGCCATCGCTTTTCACATCTTTTATGAAAATTTCAACATGATGACATTTTCTATGTATTACAGTGTATATTGAGTATGGGGCTGTCAATAGATTAAAATATTTAATTGTGATTAAGTGCATAGTTGGGGCGGCACAGTGGTGCAGTGGTTAGCAGGGTCGCAGGTTTAAATCCAGCTTGAGTCCCTTCACTGTGGAGTGTTTTCCCCGTGTTAGCGTGGCATTTCTCCAGATTCTCTGGTGTCCTCCCACAGTCCAAAGACATCCAGGTTAGGTTAACATTTGGTCGTCTGTCTATGAGAATCAGTCCTGTGACCTGTGTGACCTGTGTGCTGACAATCATTGTGATACCTGATACACTGGATACACACATAAGACAAAAATAGGAAAAAGTGGTATTGTTTGTTTGTGATTTTAGGCCAGCAAAACAAAAAAAATGTTAAAAAGAATTCAATTTTCCTCATAAATGTGCAATTAATGTAACTATGGACAATTATATGATCATCCATCCATCCATCCATCCATCTTCAACCGCTTATCCCGTTAGGGGTCGCGGGGGGGCTGGAGCCGATCCCAGCTGACATTGGGCGAAGGCGGGGTTCACCCTGGACAGGTCGCCAGTCCATCACAGGACACATAGAGACAGACAACATACAGACAGACAGGCAATTTAGAGTCATCAATTAACCTAAACAGCATGTCTTTGGACTGTGGGAGGAAGCCGGAGTACCCGGAGAAAACCCACGCTAACACGGGGAGAACATGCAAACTCCACACAGAAGAGCCCCAAGCCGGATTTGAACCTGCGACCCTCTTGCTGTGAGGTGACAGCGCTAACCACTGTGCAGCCATTATGTGATTAATCACAATTAAATATTTTAATGGATTGACAGCCCTAAAAAAAATGTAACACTGAATGACTCACCAGCCATCTCTGAGCGAACCAAGGCTGCACACTCTCCTTGACAAGAATACAGCATTACTGGGGAGCTGGGCAGAGCAGTGAAATGCATCCCACTTGGATGGAGGACCAGCAGCGCATCTTGAAGCTAAGCTTTTGGAAGCAGCCACCCAGAAGTGGTGCCTGAAGCTAGAATTATACCGCTCCACTCTCAGACTCAATCTTAACTGTGGGGAATAGGCTCTTTTGGCCTCCTTAAGCAGCCTCAGCATCCGACACCTGCTGCAGTCTTGGGTTACAGGTGCACGTTGTCCCTTCAGGGTATTAGTTAGCAGCTCAGACCATCTTCCAGAAGAAGACGCCTGGGAGAGACAGGAATGAAGCAAATGGATGTCAGGAGTTATCTGATGGACTGCAGGTGGTCGAGGACACATGTCATGAGATTAGTGGTTGTTAGGAATTGCATTTGTCATACAGTACACTTTGAGTCAGCTGAGAAATACAAGATACGTTTAAAAAATTACCTTAAGAGTAAAAAATGTTTTTTCAATAGCGCTGTAAATGTTATATACTACTCTCTTGGTGTGTGATAATTTAAAGTCTTAGTGAAACAGAAGCAGAGTGTCTTTAGCTTCTATACTGTGAGTATCCCCCAGTGAAAAGGGATGTTTGTGTTTGAGTTACAGGATTTTAAATAAAATCCTTCACAGACTGCTAAAAAGTGGGCAGGCATAGAGCATAGCACAGTATAGAGCTAAAGCACATATTATTTGTTGCCAGAAGATGCAGATTGATTGATGGATGGATATCATGACATGTCATATTTTGCTTAGGAAGAAAAGATGATTGGATTTTGATTTAAAAATGAAGGAAATCAACTTTGGTATTTTTTGTGCATACAGTATATTATTAAATAGGTGCACATTATGACTGGAGATGTGATCTAAAAGGGTTAAAAAGGCATTTTTCATGTTATGTTGCTGTCATTATGGTATTGTGCTATATTCCGGTCACAGAGATTTCTGTCACAATGCAATCACTGTGATGAACTCAAAAAAACTAGAAACCTCCAGAGAACCCTTGGCAGCTTTTTCCTCACCTTCATTCACTGTGAGGAGCTTTTCACAGTCAACGTTAAGAGCTTGGGACTGAACACGAGGGCCATCATTCACCGACGCCCTCTGCCAGAGCCACTCTTCACCGTCCTCTTTTGGGTGCAGAGTCAAATTTTAAGCAGTGTTTTTAGAGTGTCAAAGCCCTGTGTCGTGTCGTGAGAGACAAAGGCCCAGAGAAGTCCTGGAGAAGTCATATCCTCCGCTATTATTCAGTCACTCGGAAGACAGTGCTGCGGAGCATTTCTGCTGTGGCAGGAGTTTTCTGAAAGCGCTGGGAGGAAAAAAAGAAAAGAGGACACAGAACAAGATCAGTGAACAGCCCTTACTTTCCCAGAGAGGAGTTTTCCAAAGGTCACCGTGCCCATTCACACACCAATTTACATTGATCAGCACTCTCCACAGTTGTTTATGCACCAGGAGTTTTGCCCAGAAACCCCGCTATAAATCAACCACGGACTGAATCCAACATCAAGAAAAATCAAAAAGCCCATTTTCGGGGCACTGTTGTAGCTTGCTTGTAGAGAGCGCCCCCATGTACCAAGGCTGAGTCCTTGCTGCAGCGGCCCCAGGTTGGACTCTGGCCTGGGGCCTTTTGCTGCATGTCGTCCCCTCTGTCTCCCCCTTTCAATACTCGCTGTCAATAAAGAAGGAAAAAAGGCTCCAAAAAAACAAAACTTAAAAAAGCCCATTTTCATATAAGCAGCAACAGTAGCTGCAGCAAAGTTGTTGTTTTTTTTTTTTTCCCTTCCTGACGTATCGTATCTCTCTGTGCCGTTTGGTTTCCCTCCCCAAGTTTAGTTTGCATTTGATGCAGATCAAAGCACAGCACACAAAGAATCAGGCTGTGAATCCCAGCGGTCACTTGAAAGCACTGACAAAATAAATAAAGAAAGGAGGAAGATAAATCGTACTTGACATGTATTCAGTCAGTCTGTGTTTCAACGCTGTGGAGCTATTTGTCTAATTAATATATCAATGTTCACTAGTTTAGTTAGGGTAAAGTGAATAATTACTGTAATGACCCAATCTGGTTTCACCCTCTGTTTTGCTTGTGTCCTTTTCTTCCCCTTCCACACCTTCAGTTGTTTTCCCAGTATTAGATATTTGACTTTCATGTGCACAGTCGGCTGAATATATACATAACACACACATAAGCCCATGAATATGGAAATTGTTCAAAACGGGTGGTGAATGACTAACAACAAAGTTAAATGTTTACCGGTAGGCTATGTGTAACAAAATAACCTGGCTCTAGATACCGTATCAAAGGATGAGCCTGACAATACTCTTATTATCATACAGTGATCTTCTTGTTAGCAGCTGTGACAGCAACGCTGGTGTTGTTTTCACCTGAGTGAATCTGCATATGCCATCATGCAAAATGTAGTCCTGGAGACACCTACTGTAGCGGGGACTACAGCAGAGGAGGTTTTGGGTACTTTGCCAGGTGTTTCTATGTCTATAATTTTGTCACTGCAACAGCGTCACAATCGTGCAAGATGCAGTCACAAAACTTAGAGGTGTGTAGCTGAGATCTTGAGTTTGAACATGGACGTGGTCTGAGCAACGGTGCCAGAAGTAGGGGGGTAGAAAGTGAGGAAGGGGCATTGGCCCCCCACTTTATGGATGGTTTAAAGTTATTATTATAGTTTTGTTATTGTCAACATTAATAATAATCTAAACTAACCTACTAGTATTGCTCATGTAGCTAAAGCTTAAAGGTACATGCGTACGTAGCACTAACAGCTAGCCTTTAAAACAGGTCCAGATTCAAAACACTGGAGCCGTAGCACATCTACTCCTCTGGTGTGACTGATAGCAGCACATGTTTTTGCAATTTGAGGGTTACCTTCTGGACATGACCGTGTTAGCCTCTGGCCAGCAGCAGTAGGTGGAATCACATCACCAGCTGTGTGTCTCAAATACTGGCTGCCTTGTTAACCCAGCTTCACACGGACCTCAGACAGACGTGCCGAGGTGTTTCAGGTCGGGCAGAATCTAATCTAACGTTGACGTTATCTCTGTTGATCCAGTTCATTAGCTTGCTTCCACGGTTTAGAGGCTGCTTGTGTGCCAATTTGTTTCGTATGTGGTAACATGGACGAGATCACACCAGCCAAAACAAAAACAGACGTTCCAGATCTCAATGGAAATTTCACAGGAGAACATGCTGGCTGTAGCACTGATGTCAGAGAAGCCAGTGTTTCAGTTCAGCATGTTTCTTTAATCTCTGATGACATGTCATGGTCATTTTATGATTTATTACAGTACCATACATACCTAAAATATTGGTCCATTAATATAGCTTAGTCATCTGTGGCATAGAGAACATGTATGGCTCATAGCTGAGCACTAGCACTGACAATTTACTTCATTATGATGAACTTAGTCACAGTCATTTTGATTTTGAGTCTGTCTCACAAACACAGTCCTGTTGCTGTAAATACTTACAACTAATGGATTGGAAATGTATCCATTTTCAGCTGAACATAGTCCCTCAATGCACTTCTTCCACCAAGGTAACATTTGCTAACGAGGCCAAGAGTCTTCAGCCATGCTAGTAGCTCTGTGACGCTGTAATGGTGCTTTGAGCTAATTTCTATTTGTCAGCATGTTAACATATTCACATTGACAAGTTCAACATTTTAGTTTAGCGTGTTAGCATGCTAATATTTGCAAAATTAGTACTAAAGTGCATCTGAGGCACCAGACAAAAAGTTAAGGGAGCACCAATGACATCAAGAGCCCTATTTAAACCACAGATAGTGCATGGTCTAAAGTGAATGACACAAGTGCACTTAGGGCATGTCCAGCTCCACTTTTGCTTGTCAAACAGTGCATAATCTGGGTGCAAAGTAAAGAGCAAGGTTACCCCATGGGTTGTATTTAGTCTCTTAATTAACCATAGGTGTCGTGTGGGCATAATGTTCCCTTTAAAAGCCAGGTGCGCCTGCTCAACTTATTTTGATTTTTGGACGTCACTATGCCCAGGAGTTATTGGAAATCTTTGGATCACACGAGTCGGAAACAATCAGCCACCTCTAGAATCTGATTCTACAAAGTGTATAACACCTATAATATTAGTGTACCCTCATCTTTATCTGCAACTGTGCAGAGATACTGGCTTTAAACATAATGAACAGACTTCATTTACTTTTTGTTGCTATCCATTGACGGGGGTGCTGAGTTAATGTTCCTGTGGCATATTTTGAAGGGAAGGTGAGAGACAGACTAACGCATTGCTGGTTGTGGTGTTTTATAGGATTTCTTGACAATAAGAATAATAACACCACATCCTTTTACTCAATGATTTTGTCAGTGAAAGCCAGGGTTTCCAGAGAAGGTGGCCATTTTCTCTTAACAGGTGGCACACTGACATGGCCCTGATGCCAAAATAGATTATCCTAAAGGTGATGCAAGTTTGCGAATGTATGATAATGACATTCACACTGAGTTGCAAATCTGCTGGCTTCAGACATGTCAGTGAACTACGTTAGAACAACAGCTGCTGACCTGTCATGACTACTTTATCACACAAGACAAAGCGTCCCATCTCAGCATCTATTTCAGCTCCAAACTGTTTCGTATCATTTGAGCAATGATATTTCAGTTTATAAAGCCTGATTGTTGGTTAAATATGATCACTGTGCATCGAGCAGAGAGACATTGAGGGAGGTCAGAAGAGACGGAGGGAAAGGCTGGAGGGGCCAAGAGAAAGATGAGATCAGCTGAGTGACTGAGATGCAGAGCGGCAGGGACGGACGAGCTGAGAAGCTGGGTGATGTGTCATTGATTGGCACTCTTATAGAGCCAGGACTGACTCCTTATCAGTACTGACAAGTTTGATTCAAAGTGTATTGACAGGTGTTCCCTCGTGTTTGGGAAGGGAAGGATGTCTTTAATTAATGTGCAAAACAAGAGGTAGCTATATGTTAGAGGATTAAACAGGGTCAGGGCAGAGGGGATGGGCGAAACTGACACAAACTGTAGAGAAGCTTGGCCGTGTCTACAATCAATACATTCATTACGGTAGCGTGCAGCACTCACGCAGCGATGTTGATGACAGTCCTGCTTTGATTAATGATTTCACCGGGAATCATTCCAAGCGCAACATAAACGCACCAGTAGCGTGACATTAACAGCATAGCATATCCGGTATAAGGACTGTTTAAATGTGTATTGATGGACCACAGCAAATGGGTTAAGAGACAGCCAGTAAAATGAATGTCAGCGCCATAAACAATCAAACAGTTAATTGTACATTCCTCTCCACTTAGCAACTCGGTTGGCTGAAAATAATCAATTTTAAAAGCCACGAGTGAAGTCTCAGGAGTGCAGAATCTGTTTTTGGATGAATTTAATGCGCTGTAGCCTTATCACCATCATGTTGAAACCCTTAATACTTCAACTGTGCACAAAAATGATTTTATTCCTGAAACTCCCTCTCTTCACCTCTCAGTTGCATCTCTTCTTTTCCCCTCTTCTTTTTTCTTTAAGCATATAACAAACACAGCAGAAACCATCTGAGAAAATATAGCATGGCACAGATAGATTATAGGTCTCTACTAATACATCGGAGACCGCCACATTGTGCGGATGTTGCTGAGCATTGAGGGGAAATGGATAAATCTACCAGTATATGCTTGTCTGATTGCACTGCACAAACAGATGACCACAGCTTCTTTTTCTGCTGCTTTTGTGAAAATCTGAATTGCATAATGAAAAGTTTAAACTTGATAATGCAGCCTGGTTTCACCAAATGCCACATGAATGACACCTTGATTGTAAGTTATTTTGCGTGCAATAATAGCACCTTTGTTGCTTGTGGTGTGCCATGTAGTATGTTGACTGCAATGTAAATGCATCCGCAAGAATATGCTCCACTCAGAGTCAGTGATGTAGACTGAAAGACTGCTTATGGTGGGCGGGAGGGAACGTGGATGGGTCCAATAAACTTTCAACTCTACATGTTCCCATCCCAACTCGTCACATATCGGGACTGGGCAACAAAACTGTTATAGTTAGGAGGTTTAGGAAAGAACTGCATGGCTTTGCTTAAACTACTGTGTTTGCTCAGTGAAACTGGCACTAAACGTTGTGAACATGGGACATGAATGGACAGCTGACACGAACAGCGTCTCCTGGATGAAAGCTTGTGTCTCTTTTTGATCTTTAAACTACGTTACCACACTCCCGGCACACGTTTACTGTTGCTATGGGTTTACATTGTAGTTAATGAAATGCCAGGTGTGTTTTTATCAGTGCAAAGCGCTGCCTTGTTCGTCTGTCCTGAATGCCGATGTTCAACCAGCAGACTGCTGTTCCAGTCCGTTGTTAGTGCCCATGTTATGGTAGTGGTGTTTGTGACCTGTTTTCCTACTTATTTTATGTTGTTAATTTACATATTTTAACTAAGTGGTTTTGTTGCCTAAACATAATTACAACTGTCTCACGATATCAACGTAGGGTTAAATGACACCCAAAAAAGCCACTTCACAACATTAAGCCTGTGGCGTGAAATGACACGTGAAAATCCTAAAATGCGTTATCTCAACACACAAATATATTTATAAACCTCCCATGAGATCAGGTTGGATAATGAGTGTATATGTTTTTGTATGCATCTCTGTTTGTCAATCCAAAAGCTGCTTATCAATTCTCATTCACTTTTCCATCAGACATCCTTCACTGCAGTACCTCTTCAGGGGAAAAAAAAATATATTTCCCAGCAGCTGCTGCAGCGGCGTACTGAGAGACAACTATCAAAGAGACTGAGAATTGAATCGCAACGTGGCAGCATCCGTGTGCGAGGCCATTTAGCTGCTTCTCTAACAGTTTGAGGGTTAAGTTGAAGGAATCAATATCTACCATCTCCCGTACCTATGGTTGTTTGTTATACATTGACGCAGCACTGAAGTTAATGGTACAAAACAAGCGAGTACATGTTTAGTGCCTTTGTAGTGTTGGAAGCCTGATTCATCATTCACTGGATGTTTACAGATTGGAGTTTCAAAGCATTTTCCAGAGGCAGACTTCATCTCTTTGGTTGGATTAAACAGAGCCAGGAGACATGATTACCAGCAGCGATGGCGATGCATTTTTGTTTTCACCTTATGAGTCTGTGTGAGTCATCATGACAGGATGTGGTGGTGTACCTACTGTAGTGGGAACTATCACTGAGGAGGTTTTGAGACCTTTGCCAGGTGTTTATATGTCTGTGGGCAGATATTGTGCATCACAACTGTGCAACATGTGGTCATGAAACTTTACAGGTGTGTAGTTGAAACGAAAATGAAGATCGAGTTTGATGATGGGTGTGGTCTAAGCAAAGCAGACAGACTCTACACCCCTGGCCCAATTTGGTGTCACAGCTGGTGTATTCTGATGTTGAGGGATTATTGTGTTTTTTGGTGAGCTTACAGGCTGATATATACAATATCTTTTCTGTATTTTTTTAATTAACCATCAAAGATCCTTGCAGGAAGAGAGCATGCACTTTCACACAAACAGCCATGTCGTAACAACGCATACAAGACAGCTCACTGTTGTTTCAGTCACTCTTTCACTTCAGCTGCAGAAAATTGAATGTTAAATGCTGACTCTGTGATGTTCTGCTATTATTACTACAAATACAAGCTCAATTATTTCCAGACTGATTTACTTCCAGTGTGGGTTTTATACAGTGGAAGCCTTTGTTACACAGAGTAGAAATAATCAATAATGTCATATTCTTAAATAAATGTAATAGAAACATAAATGTCAGGATATTACAGTGCCTGGATATTTTTCAAAATCTGTGTCCCAGGATATAGTCATCATAGTCTCACAGCTGTTTCTTTTTTATGAAGCTGTTTCACAGGAAGAAGTCTCTTTGAGCCTCGGAGCACCACACGACCTGCATGTGCACTGTGTGATTTTTCCCATTCTGCCTAAATCACCACAGCTCGGCTCCGTCCCCGGGGGCACGCTTCTCTGGCTCTGCCCCGTCGACAAATGTGATTATTCTGCTGTCAGAGCAGCCCTGTGTTTGTCTAAACTAAAATTACAATCTGTAGTATACAGTATGTAGGCCCTCTGTAGGCCTGCACTGTTGAAGCAGTGAGAGCTGCTGCCTTCTGCATGGTTTTTAAATCAGGGCTGTCAGTCGATTAAGATATTTTATCATGATTAGTTGCATGATTGTCCATGTTAAAGCTGCAGTGGGTAGAAATGCAGCAAATATGATTTAAAAAGGTGATTTTGTAAAACAGTCACTATATCCTGACAGGTAATCTGAAAAAAAATCAGGTTCCTCTGTGTCCTCCGGTGCTCCTAATGACAACAACAAGATTTCACAGACCGGAGGAAAACAACCAATCAGAGCTGATCTGGAGTCAGCCATCCAGCTGCTGTCTATGAGAGCCGACTGTCAATCACTCTGAACTCCGACCAAACGGTTAAACCAGGCAGCGCTGATCAAATATGAATCAATATTCTGTTACTGTAATGGTTATTTCTCTCCTCAGATGTTTTCAGAAACAAAAATGAGAAAGATTGTGACCAGGCAGCCATGTTGAGATCTGTTGAGGAAATACCAAGCACTGCCCACGAGCTGGAGCACATCCAATAGGAACGCTCTTTCTCTGAAATGACCTGTGATTTGCCCACTGATGCCAAAAACTTGTTGCCTTCTTAAGCTTTAGTCACATTTAACTGTAAATTAATCTTTAATTTGTTCAAAATGTACATTAAAGGGATATTTGTCAAGTATTTGCTACTCTTACCAACATGGGCAAATATGCGGTTTTATGCAAATGTATCCACATACTGTATATATTTATTATTGCAAATCAGTTAACACAAAACAATAACGAATATTGTCCAGAAATCCTCACAGGTATTGCATTTAACATAAAACATATGCTCAAATCATAGCATGGTGAGACAAAGGGAGACTCGAGGGTACCCATAAAAACCATTTTCATTCACATATCTTGAGGTTTGGAAGAGAAGCTTTGAAAATGGTTATGCCAGTTTTTCCTCACCAAAATTTAGTGGAGCGTTATTTAGCCTCCTTTGTGACAAGCTTGTATGACATGGTTGGTACCAATGATTTCTTAGGTTTTCTAGTTTCACATGATGATATGTCAGTATCTTCACCCCAGTCTTACAACTGAGCTCGCGACAACCTAAGAATCACAAGTTGCGTTAATGTGTTAAAGAAATTAGTGACGTTAGAACAAATTTGATTTAACATGTTATTATTGTGTTAACTTTGACTGCTCTAATTTAATTACAGCACTGCAGCTGTTAAAGTACAGGGTATTCAAATGTTGACTTTATCATGATGTGAATAATTTGTAGACGCTTTGAGATAAAAAAAAAAAAAAAAAATGCAGTGGATCAGTATACACTGATGCAGTCATCCTGATTGAGTGGTGATCTATCTTCCCAGTGTATCAGTGCTGTATCTCTGACAATACACTGCTGGCTGCCAACATAATATCTTATGCACAGCACCAAGTCTGCAGCACAGGATGCTTAGCAATGCCAGACACATCCAATCAAGACATTGTTCCACAACTCTGCAGAGGTTACCAAGTAAGAGTACAGAGCAAAGGAGGCCTGTTTGTAATGAGCCAGAGTGGAATGCAGAGTTGGATAGATGGAGAGCGAGATAGAGGAGGAGAAAAAGAGCAAAAGATAGAGTGGGATAGGACTGGATGAGGCTGCGAGACCAGATTGCGTCAACGATAAGAGGTGGCGAAATCAATTCCGGACAAAATGAGAAAGATTGATTTGGGAGTGAAACAAAGGAAATAGTGACAAGGGCAGGTATGGGAGTGAGAAGGAGGGAAAGATGGCAGAAAAAGAGCTATCACTTATAGGCGACTGGAAGCCACAGGAGGAAAGTGACAAATCGACATATGCAGACATTTACTGTGTCAGTCAAGAAAGCTTTCTAATTTTCCAGTTTAGTTTCAGTTTGAAGTTGGTTTTAACTTTTTTCTGCTTTGGTCTAATATGTATATAGAGATGTGAAGCACTGCCATCATTTGTTAACTCTTTTGTTAATTTATTTATTGATTTTTTTCATTCATCTGTTCTTTGTTTGCGACCCATAGTAAGATATAATCTGTCCCCAGTGACTGTTGGATGAACGAGAAGGTTCACAGAAGAAGAAGCAGCATCGTTCACTCGCCTCCTCTTGGCAGAGCTGCTGAACTGTGTGGGCAGCTTCATCTATTTGACACTGTGTGTCCTTGTTTGATTTTTAATTTTCGTATCCGTAGGAACCTTGGCAGAATCATTCTGAGGATCCCACATGGCTAAATAGTCTATCATACTGGAATTATAATACATTTATTAATAATAGATTGACTTTTGGTTTATTAATTATCATGAATCTTAAAAAGTTGTTCATTTTTATTAAACTGATTTAAATATATGGTGGGCATTTTTAAGACACAAGCCCAGCACCATACTTTTTGATGTGTGCTGATGGTCACATCGTCAGACATGAGTGCCTTTGTGCATCAGCTAAATTCATTACTGCAGACGTTGGTGCTGTCTGTCAGCTTGTCTGTCTGTCCCACTGGCCCTTGCTCTCCCTCTCTCATCCATTTACTCTCTTTTTACACCTCAGGCAAAAAGCGAGGTTGCTCTCCTCATTAACCTCCCTGCCTCTCTCCAGCTCACCTCGGGCCAGCCCCACCTTAAGCTGCACTCATTACTGCTGAATCAAGCTGGGGGAGACGGGTAGAGAAGCTGGGACGCAGAGAGAGTGAGAGGGGGGAGAGACGAGCACCAGGCTGGAGAGGGAAGACCGTCATAATGGGTGACAGCGATGAAATAAAACGGAGGAGCGAGACAACAACTGGAAAAAAATCAGAGGAAGGCAGAGATAAGGAACGATTCACTTTTAGTGTGGTTAAATGAAAAAAGGACAAAAGAGACAGAGCGAGACAGACGGCGGGGCAGAGAATCCATTAGGGAGCTCGGGAGTGGCTAAGATGATGTGTGAGCCAGTCATAAGTAGACATGCTCAGAGCTTAAAACTATGGCACTTGGCATGGTTATCCATGATAGATATCTACCTTCAGATACCAGTTATTCATCAATGCCACACTTCTGTTGGCTGCCAGACTACAGATTCATGCTCAGAGCAAAGAGTCTCAAATCCTCTCCTATAACAATCCAATCTTGCAGAAAGTTGTAGAAATACCACACAAATATTCACAGTTAGGTGTAGGCAAGAAAATCGCCTAGTTTGGTTAATGACAAACATCACGGTTGGTCTTAAAATAGTGCAGATGGAAACAATGGAACACAGCTACAGAAAACCAGTCGATTAAACTGCTGTCAGGCTGTTACATAGGCGTTATCAGTCGCTATCAGCCCCATAGATGTGGGTCAGTACGGGCCTACTACTCCCGCTAGCAGGTTTTATCATCTAATCACATGGTAGATCACAGAAAGAAGGTATAAAAACAACACAACAACAACCTCTAGTGACCGTAGTAGTTAGGACGAACAGAAGCAGAAGTTATTGGCAGTAGTCTGAAAGAAACAGTGTTGATTTTCACCGAGAGACTGACGTTCGCATGCCATGTGAAACCATCAATGTGGAGTTGTGTTTGCGTTCATAGTTATTTTAACCCACAACACATTGTCTTTCTCTAAACTTTTTTTGTTGCCTACATCTAAAGAAGTTGTAACTGTGTTGTCTACAGCTAAAGGGACCTTTATGTTTGTGTTCAAAACGTGACTTTTTTTCAATTTTATGTCAGAACGAGTTGCTTTAAAGTTTCACTCTCCCTTTAAGGCCCCCAATGATCCACATTAGTGCTTATAGCGACTGATTATGCCTAATGGCCTGATAACGGTCAAATCTGGTGCAGCAACACGTCACAATTGGAAATAAAAAAATGTCATTACATTTCTCACATTTTATATTACATAACTCACCATAGCATTTATACATGAATGTGTTTACCCTGGGCTGCAGTGGTTAGCGCTGTCGCCTCACAGCAAGAGGGTCGCAGGTTCGATTCCAGCTTGGGACTCTTCTGTGTGGAGTTTGCATGTTCTCCCCGTGTAAGCGTGGGTTTTCTCCGGGTACTCCGGCTTCCTCCCACAGTCCAAAGACATGCTGTTTAGGTTAATTGATGACTCTAAATTGCCTGTAGGTGTGGATGTGAGTGTGAATGGTTGTCTGTCTCTATGTTGTCTGTCTCTATGTGCCCTGGGATGGACTGGCGACCTGTCCAGGGTGAACCCCGCCTTCGCCCAGTGCCAGCTGTGATCGGCTCCAGCCCCCCCGCGACCCCTAACGGGATAAGCGGTTGTCGATGGATGGATGGATGTGTTTACCCTGCAGTCGGTACAGGACACTCGGGATGCACCGATTACAAAATTATATTGTGCCAGGGAAACAAAGACCTCTTCACTACAAATCTCGAATGGTACTCAGAAAGCGTAGGTGCCTGAGTATGATTGCCGCCCCCCGTCCGTTCAGCTTGCACCATCATCCACGTGTATTTTTGTTTATGTTGAGATCAGCTGAATGTAGCAGAGCATCATAAAACACTTCAATCTAACTGGACGGAAACAAAACAAACGTCACCAAACCGTCATCGTTATTATTTCTGACAATCACCGAGTGTGCTTTGGGCACACAGTAAATGTATGAGTGTGCCGATAAGGATTCAGACTGGGGGGGGGGACCCTTCTGCTGCAGTTTTATGGCTGAGTCAGAGTTCAATAATCCCTACAAACATATCACTGATTAATGAGTTGCTGCTTAAAGTGCAACAGTTATGGATACAAATGAATGCAAAACTACTGGTGATGATAATGAAACACATTTTTTTCGGTGAAAAGTTCAGTTTTTTGCTGCCCATTTGTTCAAGATCTATGGGATATCTGGATGATTAATGGCATGAGGAATGCTCTTGAAGTACTATCATTAAGAAGTTTTTAATTAGTAGGGGATGGTTTGCGGAGTGAGACGCAGCACTTATTCCCGGACTGTGAGGAAAAACAACAGAGCTCAGCACCAAAGGGCCTCCTCATGGCCAGAAGGCGACCGGCGTACGCTAACTAAGGCACTGATGTGACATGAAACACGACCAGCCGATCCAACATCAGTCTATGCTAATGCAGTTATTACACTAATGTTTATTTTGTGTCATTGTACTTCAATAGCCCATGTCAGTGACTTGCATCTAGAAAGTCAGAGTGTTGCTGTGCAACGACAGAAAAAAAGTTTGATGGAGTGGAGAATTAAAATGAATGGAAAATGGCAGCTGCATTTTGAAAGCCATAAAACAGAGAGAGAGAGAGAGAGAGAGAGAGAGAGAGAGAGAGAGAGAGAGAGAGACGAGCATTAGGCAGCAGACATGATTAAATTCCATCATCTATTACAGCTTTGATCTGGCTTCAAGGCCGCACTCTCTGGCGCGCTCAGGCTCCATTCGCTTCTTAAGGTGACTCTCCTCGTGCTGTGTTTCATCATTCATTTACCATCCATCATTCTCCGCCTTTGGAGAAACACATCCACGTATGTATATATGCCTGCTCGTGCCAGCCTATACACTTAACTCATCCTTTGGTTCAAGTAATTAGCAGTCTTGGCCAAGATGGAGTACAGCATTTACAGTTTGACCCTCAAAGCCAGAAACCTTCAGCTTTTCTACATTTTTACTTTTTCTTAGGCTCCACTTCCTCCCTCTATTGGCAGGCTTTCTTTGTCATCTGCTCTTCAGATTCAGATGTGGCTCCTCAATTTCAAGGTGCTTTACAAGCGTGGCGCATTGCGGCGGCAGCAATCATCTGTAAAAACAATTGTGCGCATAAAGTGGATGTAACAACATCAGCTTGTGAGGCACCAACAGGGTTGTGTCAGTGATGGAAATTAATAAGTTATGGGTAATAAATCAATTTTTCTTGATTTAGAAATGTGAAGCTTGCTGCTTTTTCCTCTCAGTTTGGAAAGTTTAGATGAAACCAATTTAAGTACAACAGGTGGAGCTTTAACATCAATCGACCTCTGTCATCTTGCTGTGGCCCACCTTTTCCCTCTCATCTTCTTTATGTCCCTCAAACATCCTAACCCCCATCCCCCTACCAGCTATCAATCTCCATCCCTAATCCCCTACATGAATCTCCCATTCAATTCCTCTCTCTTTCCATCCGCAGTCCTCTATTTCTTGAAGAGCAGGGGAGCTCACATCACAATTTCCTCTCCAGCTTCTCCCTTTCTTTTCCCTCCTTATTCCATATATTCCTCTCTCTCCTCCCAGTCTCTCAGTTTCCTTGCACCTCTTGGGATAACATAACAAGCCTTATGAGACCAAAGGCTCCCTCTCCTTCAGTCCTTCTCAGTGGGGTCCTCTGAGGGACAATGATTACAGCCAAGTCACTGCTGCCCACGCGATGCCAATTAATGTGTGGAGCTTAAAGATGGAGCATAGGGGAAAGAGGGCAAAAGTGCCCATGCCCGCATCCCCATACATTACCATACTAAACAGGCTGGTGGAGCATCTCAGCCCAACTGGTAGCTCTACAGCAGACACTTCAGGGACGTGTCCCCTCAACCAGATGTACTCCAAGTCAGACATGTTTGCATAAACCTCCCTGCTCCTCAAACAAGCTCGGCGAGGTGTCCTTTTGTGCTTGTCCTCACTGCCAAGGCGCCAACATCTGACATTATAGTATGGGTCTGCTTTATACTTTATTAATTGGGTGTGAAATTACTGTCATTTCAACCCAGGCACTCAAGGTGTCTCAGTGACTGTGGGTGATAGGTATGGGCTCAGGCATACACTTTATGTATAGGCAAGACAAGTTTATTTATACAGCACATTTCAGCAACAAGGCAATACAGAATAATTTACATAGAACAACAAAACATTGAGACAAAGTGCAAAGGAAACACCACAAAAGGATGTGATCACATATCACCAGTTCTGGCCTCCCTCCATCGGTTTCCTGTCTGTTTCCAGACTGATTTTAAGATTTAATTGTTTGTTTTGAAGGTTTTAATTGGGCTGACAACACCTAATCCAGCACAACTATTGTACCTTCACACTCCAGTTAGAGCACTGAGGTCAACCAATCAGACGCTCCTGGACCAAGCGTCGGATCCTTTGCGTTGGCCGCCCCTAATGTTTGGAACAACTTACATTTTCATATTAAAACAGCTCAGACCACAGAGTCATTTAAACCTGCAGTAGGCACAGTGTTTGTGGCATCATTTGGGCAAAAGATTAATTGAACTGAATTCAGTTTTTATATTGCATCAAATCATAACTGAAGTTATCTCAAGGTGCTTTTCTTATAAGCAGGTCTAGACCCTACTCTATAATTCAGAGACCCAACAAGAGATCCCCCAATAGCATGCACTGCAAGAGTGGCAAGAAAAATACTCCCTTATAACGGGTAGAAACCTTGGGCAGAACCCGGCTCTTGGTGGGAGGGTATCTGCCTCGACTGGTTGGGTTTTGAAATAGTAGGTTCCATAGCAACCTTTCAGCATATTGTAATTCAAGTGCTCTGTGAGAAAACTACACTTCTGCACCTCCTCATGGCTCTGTTTTCAGGCTTTAAATAAATCTAATCAGACAATTTGGCCAATCACAGATCATTTCAGAGTGTTCCTATCCAGCTGGTGGGCGGTGCTTGGTATTTCCTCAACAGATTTCAATATGGCTAAACAGTAACTACAAGATGTTTCTGAGAACATCTGAGGAGAGAAAGAGTCATTACAGTAACAGAATATTGAGTCATGTTTGATCAGAGCTCCCTAGTTTGACTGTTTGGTCAGACTTCACAAGTGATTGACAGCTACTCAGAGATGGCAGACTCCAGATCAGCTCTGATTGGTTGACCGAAGAACATCGGAGGCACAATATTAGTTTTCAGATTACCTGTCTCATGTACAACTTAAGAAAAATAGCTTTTCTAATCATATCTGCTTTCTACCCACTGCAGCTTTAAAGAGCCAAGAGGATCCATCCATCCATCCATCGTCAACCGCTTGTCCCATGAGGGGTCGCGGGGGGGCTGGAGCCGATCCCAGCTGGCATTGGGCGAAGGCGGGGTTCACCCTGGACAGGTCGCCAGTCCATCACAGGGCACGTAGAGACAGACAACCATTCACGCTCACATCCACACCTACGGGCAATTCAGAGTCATCAATTAACCTAAATTGCATGTCTTTGGACTGTGGGAGGAAGCCAGAGAACCTGGAAAAAACCCACACTTGGGAGAACATGCAAACTCCACACAAAAGAGCCCCAAGCCGGATTCGAACCTGCGACCCTCTTGCTGTGAGGCAACAGCGCTAACCACTGCACCACCGTGCAGCCCGAGCCAAGAGGATAGACACTTAAAACAAGCTAAAGTAGAACAAGACAAGTATAAAATACAAGAAAAAAAGTCTGTGCAGTGCAAGAAATGAATAATTATTTGATTTAATAAAAGGGTTTTTTGTCCAGATACAGTATATGGAGCATAAAAACTCAACGCTGCCTCTCCATGTTTAGTTTTGACTCTGTCGACAGAAAGCAGACCTTTCCCAGACCACCTGGATGGTTCATAACGTAGCAGAAGATCAGGAATAAACTATTCAGTGCTTTATAAACCAACAGTAGCATTTTGAAATCAATCCATTGACAGACAGAAAGCCAGTGTGAAGACCTCATGAGCTGATACAGACAAACATAATGCACACATGTACTACAGTTCATCTTGTAGCTTTTTAAATAGCTAGCAGCAAAGAGTGCTTAACATCGTGACCCCATCACGCATCAGACAACCCTGATTACTGTGGCTCTAAGATTTCACCTCGTACTCAAAGAAGCCAGAGTAATTAAATAATGCCTCTATGATGCTATAACTGCACCATGACAGAGAAGGCAAAGGTTGTTATCTCAGTACAACATGGACCACAAGAAAACAGTTACTCACTGTTGAAACGAGATGATGAGAGCGTCACTGGCAGGAATGACTGGGATGATTAAACATTATCAGAACAGCTATAAAAACATTCAGTTAGAAAGAAGGTAATAAAAAAAAAAAATCAGAAGAGCTACAAAAGGTCTGAGCTCTAAGATGGCCGCTCTAATTAGAAGATGAGGTTTTCCTCTTCAAGTCTTGTGTTCTTTTACGAGTAAGAAAAAGCCCCAGTTTTCTCTGGCTCATCTGAAAGTATTTTACTGGACTGTTTTCTTTTCCTAGACCTAAGAAGCTCATACAGAGACACGTGTCTTTAACATTACTTTGCTTGCTTTCAGCCAACATTTTAAATTGCTGAGCAAGCTCATACACATTTCTAACATTAAACATGTACTTTCTATCTTTGAACGTTTCCTCTTTTTAAGTGCTTTTCTTTCTCTATTTGCCCACTCCACCATTATGTGTCTTTCTCCTGCGTGTAGTCTGAAATGAGGGTCTGCTATCAGCCGTCTTAGTGAGTCTCTGTGGGCCCTCCAAGTCTCTTGGAGCATTCAAGTCCAGCTGGATGCTCATATTAATCCTGTACGTTGATGCAGGATTAGTAGGATTGTTCATATTCCTCTCTGCAGTTCTTCCTTCAGGGAGAAAATCTGAGACAAAAAAGCTTCTAGATCAAAAAAATAAATTAACACAATAAATCGATGGAAATTTGAAAACATTGCTGGCAACGTAACAGCCAAGATGACACTAAGCTGAGCAGCCAGAAGATATAAAGAGATAATAACTGTCTCTTGTCCAGTCCTGTTTATTCCAGCACTCAACTGATAATAGAAATCTATTCAATACATAATAATTTATTTGGGTTGCTCTGACATGGGATTTGGAAAAATTGCCACCCACTCTTACAAGAGCATCTGTGTCACAAAATTGGGACAAAGTATGGTGGAGTTTAGGAGAAAGCAAATGGCATTTTTATAGATTTTAAAGATTAAATGCCCCTAGCTTGCCTCTTGTTTTTCTTTTAGGGATGTAAAAGTTAACGTGATAAAAATGTATTAACGCAAATTCGCTTTAACGCCACTAATTTCTTTAACGCATTAACGATTGATCGATCTTTCGGAGGTTTTACAGTTTTAAAGCTAGAGTGAAGTACTGGTAGCATATGAAACTAGAAAGACTAAGGAATCCATAGGTACCAACTAGGGGTGGGACAGTTCATAAAATTCACGGTGTGGTTCGGTTCACGGTTTGGAGTCATGGTTTTGGTTCAGTACAGCAGTAAACGGTATTTATGGTACAGGAAGGAAGCCAATTTCAAAACAACACAATTTCGAAACAACACTGGTGGAGCCTCTACCTGTCGCCTCTCGCCGTTTCCTTAACGGAATGACAGCCGTACTCTGCACGTCATCCACGTCTCTGCCAACTGAGAAGTTTGAGAGGGAAGGAGGTTGGATCACGCGTCATCAACACGTCGTATCACTTCACAGTAAAATCTGGTCCGCCCTCACCGAAATTGAGCCAATAACAACGCACGACCACAGCTTCACCTACACTGTGCATGTGTGATACCTCATATTCCTGTCCGCCGTGTCCCAGCCTCTTTCCATAGGCCTTGATTTCAAGTGTGACAATAAACGGGATGAAAAAAACACACAATCAGCCTTATAACCTATTTCAGATGAACCGAACGGTAAATACACGACCCGCACCGTGACTAGCCAACGGTTCGGTTTGTTATCTGAACCGTGCCCACCCCTAGTACCAACCAGGTCATACTAGCTTGTCGTGAAAGAGGATAAATAACGTTTCAATGTTAGGCTAACTTTGGCGAGGAAAAACTACCACAGACATTTTCAAAAGGCTCCCTTGACCTCTGACCTCCAGATGTGTGAATGTAAATGGGTTCTCTGGGTCCCCACCAGTCTCCCCTTTACAGACATGCCCACTTTATGATAATCCCAGTCAGTCTGGATCAAGTCATAGTCAAGTCAGCACTCTGACACACTGACAGCTGTTGTTGCCTGTTGGGCTGCAGTTTGCCATGTTATGATTGGAGCATATTATTTTATGCTAAATGGCAACAATGACATATTTGTCATTGTTTTGTGTTGGTAGTTGATTTCCAATAATAAATATCTACTGTACATACATTGCATATATTTACCCATTCCATGTCGAGAAGAGTATTAAATACTTGACAAATCTCCCTTTAAGCTACATTTTGAACAGATAAAAAAATGTGCGATTAATTTACTTGATTAATCATGGACACTCATACGATTAATCACAATTAAATATCTTTAATCAATTGACAGCCCTAGTGCATACACTTTTACATCTGAAGCCTTTCAGACATGTGCCGACAACCATTGAAACACTTGAAACACTGGATACACAGATAAGACAAAAATAAAAAAAATAGCATTAGTATAGTAATAGTGTTGTTTGAGATTTTAGGCCAGAAATAACCAGCACTGGTCAAGTTTAATAAACTCAAAGAATCTGTTCAAACAAATTCAACTTGCTTCATAATAAAAGTCTTTTCTCTGGATGGAGCCTGGTTCATTGGAGTTAATGGAGGCATATTGAGCATATTCACCATCCTGACCTCCAGCAACCTTTCATTCCACTGTGCTCCAATAGTTTGAAACTACAGTCTCCCTACATCTTTATAAAAGCCTGAAGATAAAAGTACATTTGTCCAGCTGTACTTGACGGTCCACTTTTTGAGTGGCTTTTTGACAGAAAGTTTTGGGAACTTTCCCTTGACACCTTAAGGAGCTCAAAACTCAGAAAAATGAATCATATTTTCTTTAATATCTTTGTGGTAGTGGTCACCAGCAGGCAGGTCTTCACACCCGGTTCTTTCCTGTCCTCTCATCGCCGCTGTTTAAGCCTCTTTAAGATATGCTGCTAAAGTAGAGAACCACTGTAAGTAACACAACAGCACATCCTCACTCCAGACATGTTGAATACCGACGCTTGGTCAGTGGCCCTACGCCTCAAACTATGACACTCTAGGTTCCCCTTTAGTATCAGCTTTGGACGTCAGTGTGCCTCATTTCATGCATATTGTCTTTTCAAAATAAACTTCCGTGCTCACAGGAAATGTACAGGTTCTGCTCATTTGATGAAAATAGTCTCTTTTCTGTTTTTACTCATGTAAAGTGTCTTTGAGTTTTTATGAAATGTGCTCTGTCAATAAAATGTATTATTATTTTCAATAAACTTCCAACATACACAACAACACTACTTGGTTAGGTTTAGTAAAATTACATGGTTTGGGTTAAAATAAGCATGTTTTTTACATAAAATAACTAAGTTTGTTACATAACTGTCGTTAGCAAAGTGTGTATCTAACGTTACAGAACTATAATAAAGTAAGTCAGTGATGACTTGTTTCACACTGGACACAAACAGCGGTCTCTTGGGTGAAAGTCCTGTGTGTGTTTGACCCATCCATGCTCCACTCCCACCCGCTCTATACACTTTGTCGCTCTTTATACTATGCCAGTTGCTCTGGCTGTCTACTAATGGCATGAGTGGGTTTATATTGGAGTTTGCTGAAAGCGCTGCTGAAGCTAAAGGGTGTCTTGGTGTGACGGTATCAGACGGCGAGGAGAGTGAGAACGGGTTGAATATATCAGACACTCAGAGTATGTACATGTGCATCTGCAGAATGTGTTGCATGTGTAAATGTTTTTTTTTGCCTTTGATTACAATGCAAAATGCAGCACCATTCCCTAATGCTGATGCATGTCAGGCTTTCCAAAATGAAGAAATATTCCTCTGTCTTCCTCTGAGTCCGCTCCCACTGTGCTCAGGATGTCATACAGTGTGATGGGAGCAGCCGAGGTCTGAGGGTAATTGGCTTTGTAAATTCTGAGTCAAAATGCAAATTTGTGTCAACATTTTCGCAGGTGTTTCCACTTTTATTGAATAACTCGGAACAACTGAGTACAAACAAACTGCAACTTGTGACAGGTCTATAAATAATCTGTGCGCGTTGACGGAAACCCAGCTGAATTACTGATTGCAGACATGAATACCATTAATGAAGCTTCGCAACTGCACATACAGCGTTTTTTGAGAGACACACAGAGGCAGTGTTTCTATGCTAATGTAGACGCCGTATACAACAACTGTTCAGTGCAAATACTGTATGTTTAAAGGAAGAGAGGGAGGACATGCTTGTTAGAGGAACAGTATAGCATACGGTGCAAAGCTTAATTGTTTTGTACAAAAAATAGCATATAGTTAAGGGTGTATGTTGAAATGTGGTTTCCCAGGCCAAAAGACTAGACCCGTTCTTTTTATTCAATTACTTATATTATCTTTATATTGTCGTTTTTGACTGGAATTGTCTGTCTCTCTATCTACACTTACAAAAAAAGACATATACTTCAAGTTTATTTTATGATGAAAACTTGAGTATAGTTCAAGTATAATCCCAAGTATACTTTGTCATAAATATACTAATATCAATGTACTAGCAGTGTACTTGCAAGTGTAAACCAGCATGTAACACTGAAAAATAATGAGCCAGTGGTTAACATCACAAACACGACTGGCTCCAGATTCACTCCTCTGTGTCAAATCTAATTAATAGTGAATAATAATAAGTATTTGCAAACAAATCACACACTGTAAGTAACGCTGGGCTTTGATTAGCTGACTCATTAATCAGTCCTGGGTTTTCACACTGCTTGCTCGCTCATCTTTCTCCATCTTTCATCTCAGGGCAGATATGCAGTCGGTTAATCCCCAACTGTATTTATTGTAATTCTGTCCAAACACTATAAATCAGCAAATAGTTTGTTACTCGTGCACTCAGCAGTAATAAAGCATTAATTGGTTATTTGGGGAATAAAGAAGTAAGTCAAAAATAGAACAATACATCAGCTAATATGGAAATAATCACCTCAGACACAGTAAATATTGTGTGAGTGGACCCAATGGGCTCTGCATGGGCTGTATGTTGTGTTTCTGGCCGAGGAGGTCCACTGATATGATGCAACATGCCTGTAACAAGCTGCCACGTGTCAGGGAAGTATGCATGCATTTGGCAATCAAGTTTTCTGGGAGTTTCACAGCTTCCTGTCTGTGGCCTCTCGCTTTCATGATGATTATCTCGCCATGTGAAAGGCCTTTTAAAGAAAATGAGATCTTCACTAGAAGCAACGGCTTCGCACACTTTTAGTACCAGATGCAGCATAGCGACTAAAAGACCAGCATGTTTATAAATGGCTCATTAGCACTTGAGCATCAATATAAAGTGTCTTCCTACATGGGTTTATGTTGCCTGCCATTAAGGCAACAGTGTGATTAAGTCGGATGGGGTGCTTTCTGCAGTACTGTTCCAATTTGCTCTGATGTAACAGGGTCAATGTACCTCTATATGTTGTTCTCTGGATGTTAACATTACACAAAATTTATGTGGTTACAGTTTATTTTTACTGGGAGAACCTCTAAACTCTAAAATATGTGAAATCCAGAGCCCCTCCTTCATTTCTTCTTCTGTGGTCCCTAAAATGGCGCAGGAAATGGACAGGGAGTTCGATGCAGCGTCTGCAGTTATGTGGGTGCTGTATTGGACCGTTGTGGTGATAAAGGAGCTCAGCCGGAAGGCAAAGCTCTCGATGTACTGATCCATCTACATTCCAACCCTCAGCTATGGTCATGAGCTCTGCGTAGCGACTGAAAAAATGACATCGCAGATACAAGTGGCCAAAATCAGCTTCCTTCGTAGCCTTAGAGATAGGGTAAGGAGCTCAGACATCCGGAGGGAAGTAGAGCTGCTGCTCCTTTGCGTCGAAAAGGGCCAGCTGACGTGGTTCGGGCATCTCATCAGGATGCCTCCTGGATGCCTCCCTTTGGAGGTTTTCCAGGCATGTCCAACTGGTGAGAAGCCCTGGGGTGGATCCAGACATGCTGGAGAGATTATACAGTATATCTGGTCTGGCCTGGGAATGCCTCCGGGTCCCCCAGGAAAAGCTGGAGAATGTTGCTGAGGAGAGGGATGCCTGGAATTCCCTGCTTAGCCTGCTGCCCCCGCAACCCGGCCCTGAATAAAAGACAGAAAATGGATGGATGAAATCCCCTTTCCCTCTCCCCTCATCCCATTATTTATCCTATTGCCTTCTTTATATTTTGTTTCCTACAGTGTCATAATGTCTATCCCAACCTGTCAATACACTGATTTTAATGAAATGACATTTAAAGATAGCTATTTTAAGAGTAAATGCTGCCAGATTAAAGTTACAGCAAACTAAGCTAACTTCCATTTTGTATAGTCGTGTGTAGGAGCTGGAGCGGGCAGTAGATTTAACATGGAGGTTGTGTTTTCCTGTGTGTTTATCAGGTATGTTTTACTTTATATATGACTTTATTCCATGTTTTTGTGCCATGGCCTTTCAGACAATTTTTATATGGTGTTTCTTTCTCTAAACTGTAAGTTCAATTGTCACAACTGTTTGATGGGACTTCACAAGTCTATAGCATGTTTGCGAAAGGTAGTAACTCACCCAAAACACTTCATTCACGCTTCAAAACCAGTTGTTGTGTTAGTAAACTGGCCAGTGGCACCAAAATGAAAAGTTGTTTTGTCATCGTGTGAGCCGGACTGGTCAAAATGTTTACATGTTTTTTTTTTTTTCACTGCAGCGCTCAACCCTGGAAATGTTTGTCGTATAGAAATCTCTATTTTGTTTCTACTACTGTATATCAGTGTCATTTTTGTTTAGCTGAATGTTGTTATGTATCGCACAGAGCTTTTTAGATTCCCATTTCAACAGTAGGTCAAATACTCTTCAATACTGTAATAGTTACACAGAAAAAGGATATGCAATGTGTTACATGTACTGAAAACAGAAAATTTACTTTTGACCTTACCTGTTAAGTCATATTCTGTAAACAGATTTTGCCACAAAATGACATCTAAGCCAAATAACAACCCTGCACCAACTAATTGTATCTCCTCAAAGTATACGTGTAATACATATTTATGGACTATGCATGCATGTCTGACAGATTTTGATGACTGAATGGATCATTTGGCATGTGATGGCTCAAACGATGAAGAAATGTTTAGAAGTTAAGAGTGTGACAGTTTCAGAGGTTCAGCTCATTGGTTTTGATCACTAAGACGTGTTCATGTGGTTATATATATATCATACTTATTCCTCTGCACATGAGCCAGTACACATACACTTTGCTTGAACGAATGACAAATTCTGATCTGTTGTGAAAGACAAACTAATCGTTCAGAGATTTGAACTTCGTTTCAAAAGAGATGGTTGTTGTTCCAGACTTGAGCCAAAGCAAATGAGAAAACCGTGACATGGAGGTTCTGTTTCACTGCCTGTTTATCGGGATAAACAGAGGTCGACCATAAAGACATCCAGGTGTCTATCTGACCAACACAACACAGAAGTCCACCAGTTACTCTGACACTCCACCCAGTCCACCCACTACCGCTCACTGTCTTATTTATAGACTTCAACTTCTTTGGTGTGCAGGATTCATTTCAGCAGTTAACATCTGCTTATCAGCAGCACAACCTGTCATTCTACCTCGTTCTGTTCTCATTTAGGCACCAGAAACCGGCGCGCCAGCCCATATGGCTCCATGCGCCCCCACCCTGCCACCCCACCTCTGTCCCTGTAGTTATTACGCCCGCCTGTCCCCCTGTGGACTGTTTTCTCTGAGTACTGCAGCAACGCCGAGCTGGCTATAAATCACAATGCATTATCACCGCGCCGTGCTTCGCCTCGCGCGCCGCCCGCCCACCGCGCGCCTCCGATTGGCCAGCCACGCACCTCGAGCCGGCCCCTCCGAGCGGGACACCGGCGCAATCGTAAATCCCGCCTCCTTCCTTGGGGCCGGTGATTGGGAGAGAGGGGCTCTCCTTGAACTGCCAATCATGCGCTTTCTTGTGCGCGTCGCGTTCACTGCTGCTGCTGCTCCCTGCGACGCGCTGAGTGCGGAGCGACGAGACGCGCTGCATACCAACAGAGACACACGCGAGCAGGCTAATTAAGCTCAAGTGGCGACTTGCGACTGGTCAGGACGCGCGGACCCCCAAAAAAACCAAACAGAAAAAAACATTTTTTTTGTCAAGTCATTGGACAGTTTACATTTTCTTCTCATGTATTTTCTAAAACGTTTTCCTTCAAGGCACTGAGAGCCAAACTAAGTGTCTGGGATATTTGTGTTTTTTCTTGCTCTGATATTCTCTGGTTGTGAGTCTCCTCTCTCTCCGACGCGGGTCATCAGAAGGAAAAGTGGATAAGACGGATGTTTTCGTCCAGTCACACGTAGAAGCGTCGGACTATTTGCTGTTGGCATTCATCCACTGGGTCGGTTATTTTTATATATACTCAGATTCCCCGCAGCGGCACCACCATAAAGGAGGAATACCGAGGCATCTGGCTGCGAAAACAAGCAGAGAATCAATCAGAACTCCATCATGGGCTGCCCCCTCTTGCGGAACGCGTTTGCTGGTTTGATCCTTGTTCTGCTGTCGAACGGTAAGTTCTTACCAGCGACTTTAGCGATGCGCTGACGGTTCTGTTCCCGCTGCGCCTCTACGCGTGTATTCGCCTTTCATTTTCTGAAAAACGGTCGTGGAGGTGAATACTAATGACGAGGAGGAGGGAAGGGGGGGATCTACCTGCCTGTGAATCACGCGTGTCTGCTGTGCCACTGCGCTCCAGCTCTCCATTTGCTCACGCAGAGGTAGTCAGAAATGTAGAGATGCTGTGTGCGCGCGTGTGTGTGTTTGCGTGCGTGGGTGTGCGTGCGAGCGCAGCGCCAGGTTCATCTCCAAGCCAACCTCGTGGTTCAGTGTAAGCAACGAGTGATGCATGTTAAGATGTTTACTGTGAAAAAAAAAATCCCACTCCCATCCCATCCCCAGTCTTCTGTGAACATTCTTTTACGTGACTTGAATGGCCTGGTATCACACGACGCACCACCAGTGCAAAGAGAGAGGGGGTGGGGGTTGTGGGCGGTGTTGGTGGTGGTGGTGGGGTTAAGTACGGGTAGAAGCAATGCAGAGAGGCTCAGGAGAGGAAGACTGTTTTGTTCTCTCTCTTCACAACCAAGGTCGAGAGAGACGAATGGAGAAAGATGGGACGGTGGGGCAGCTGAGGGGGTCAAACATGCGCTGAATTTCCCTCTTTTATGTTTGGCATAAAACATCTTCCCCACAGCTCAACTCTTCATTCATCTGCTCTTTTATAGTGTCCAGAGAACTTGCACAACCACAAGATACAGATGCTTCATTATGAACAACACAGTGTTGTTATGTTGTCCACGGCGTATGCTGACCAGGGAATATTTACAATCCACCTGCATTCTTCATCATCCTCTAACGCTATGGGATGTCCCGCCATACATTATTATTTGTGCCTTCTCACCATGCACTCTCATTCCCCCCTGCCCATCTAACATGAACACACATATGCAAACACACACCTGGCTCAATTAGTCCTGCCTTCATCCTGTGGGAAATCAGTATATAAATAAATTACTCCAGCCCTTAATAACAATAATTGATGTGTCAGTGCAATAAGATGTGAGGTTAACAGTGTGCAGATGTAGATGTGCTGTAGCCTCCTGCTCCTGAGCTCCTTGTGGGCAGGAGAGCCCCAGCTGGTCATGGTTGGCTTACCACAGCAAGCCCCTTCTCCACACTGAGGCAGAGAGCAGACGGGCAGCCCTGCAGGACGCACACAGCATACAACCACACATACCAATCCTACAACCGTACTGAGTCTCATTTCAGCCCTCAGCCGCCTGAATTGGTAACCTGTGGGTTTTTCACTGTCTTTTTGCAATGTGAAAGTGTGACCAATCATGTAAGGTGCAGTTGAGGAATGATTGGATATTGATGTGAGTTGTGCACATTGCAGCACATGTGAATCAGATTCATCATCGGGGAGAGGGATCCCGCCTGCTGCTTTGGGTTGCTGTGGGTCCACAACACGTCCGTCTTTAAAGGTAGAACACATGCATTATAAAGGAAGAACATGGCTGTTAAAAGGGCACCGTCCGCCGCTTGATAAATCATGCAGCGGTGAAATAATCCTTTGCATCTGTGCCTCTAAAAAAGTCAGGCCAGCGTGGCTGCTTCAGTGCCTCGCCACCATTGATAAGCAGATTGTGTGTGAGTTATTATCGCGTGGTTAATGATGAATAAGACAAATTCCCCTGAATGATTGTAAGGTATTTTATTAACCTGAAAAGATGTCTTCCTCTTGAAAGTGATTATCTCTCATTTAGCTACTTCACATTATGTACAACAAATATTTACAAAGAGAGAGCAGCATTTTATCTTTCATACCTTCAGAAAACATTAAAATGTGTGTTCAGACCTGTACAATGGCCAGCCAGGTTGAAAAGGGCCTTTTTCTTTGCTGCAAAACACAATTAGACTATTCAAAGGTTTCCTACTGGCTTGGCATGCGAATGTACAAACCATTCCATGGGTACGATGGCCAGCTCCTGGCATGCCTTTCCCCTCCACATTTATCCTCCCTTTTCTGTCGTTGAGAACCGTATCTCAAAAAAGGTAGACGTCCAAGCGCCCACTCACATGTACAGTAAAATATGTACGTATTTCTGTCAAACAAGCTGTCTGCAATTAATCAAAACCTGTTTCATCTATGAGACCAGACACTGCGTGAGGCTTATGAAACATTAATACTGCGAGTGTATCCACACACACACACACACACCTCAACACGAAATTAAACAATTTAGCCTGTGCTCAAAGGATTTCTGTTGTGACAGAAACCTGCAAGATCGGATAATGAGAATAATGCCGTCATTGATTCAGTAAAGAGTGAAGATGACAAGAGAAATTGCTTCTGCTTACGGGGCTGCATTTGTCACCGCAGAGGACGTTTAAGGTTAAATATCAAAGACATTTCAATATTTAGATGTTTACAAAAAATATCTCTGCCTCACAGATGTCCATTAATGGCAGTCATTGCAGAAAAATCCCACTTTCACACTGTACATGCATATCACTAATGCTCAAACAGTCCAACAGATGGGTCTTCCCACCAACATGCGCCGCTGTGATGGAGGTCCTGGTAAGAGGAAGTGTTCAAGGCAGGAACACAGGTGAAAACAGGTGGGGTCACGTTGTAGCCCGCCATCCTTCTTGTTTCTGCAACATATGGGGGCCAAGTGGGGTCAATGCGCATTGCACATGTTAGCACGTAGCCACCCTCTTTCCTCCCTGCCCTGCCTCAGACACACACACACACACACACACACACACACACACACACACACACACACTCGACTGGATCACCAGTCTTGGCGTGGAGATGAAGAGAAGGGAGTTGCCAGCATCAACAGATGCCTTGCGCTCCTATTCTGGAGGGGACTCTGCTTTTTCTCCCTCCCTTTGAAATCTGTGGTTTCTGTGTGCTGTTGTTCTCTATGTTTGGCTTAGAAATGCTCTGCCATTTTGGCAGGTTTTATTTATCTGCAAGTGTTGGAGTGAGAGGGCCTGGATTTGGTCTCAAGAGCCTGGGGGACAAGGGTTGGAGGTTTATCCAGCCTGGAGTTGGTCTGCGGTCTGAATGTTTCTCCCTCGGGTTTCACTATTTTCCGTTTCTCTTGCTGCTCTGCGGTGGCCTGTGGTGCTGTGCATCTAACACCTTCCACTGAATCTATTTCTTGCACACAGTGAATCCAACATAGAACCTTAAGAAAACCTACACTGTAAAATAATGTAAAAAAAAAAAAATCTGCACTGAAATCTGCAGGAAAATGTCTGAAAACTGAAAAGTACTGTCCACATAAAAACTGTCTTTACTATAACTAGCCTTTATTACTGTAATTATACAAGAAATATTTTACTTTTAACATACTGTATATTTACTTTTAGAATAGAGTCATAATAATAGTCATAAAAATGATAAAGAAAAGCTGAAATACAGATAATTACTATTATTACAGTACTGTAAATCTAAAACCATTTTACATATAAAATATAAAAGAAACGTAATTTTACATTGCAAAAGTCCAAATTTACATTAACTCTCAGAAGTCTTGCAAAAAATAATTTGTCAAACATGTTAATTGTTAGAATAGAGTCTTATTTATCTGCTGTGCTGGAGTGAGAGGGCCTGGATTTGGTCTCTAGAGCCTGGGGGTCAAGGGTTGGAGGTTTAACCAGCCTCGCGTTGGTCTGCAGTCTGAATGTTTCGCCCTCAGGTTTGACTTTTTTTTCGTTTCTCTTGCTGCTCTGCGGTGGCCTGTGGTGCTGTGCATCCAACACCTTCCACTGAATCTATTCCTCCACACGGTGGATCCAACTTAGTACCTTAAGAAAATCTAGCTGTGTTTTGACCTAGGGCTGGCAGAGGCAGCCGCTGTGATGAAAAATGAATAGCTGCTGCGCGGAAGCTTCATTTTAACGGTTGTCATTGATAATCAAAATTAAAACGTCATCAACCTGATGGCCAAATAAAGCAATGGATTAGACGATTTGTGAGACATGTTTTAAATTTGATTTATAGTTGGTGTATTCCAGTGTTGGTGGGTGTAGGGAAGTAAAGATGTACTGTAATCTAATCTTTAGATTTTCTCATTTTAAAGCAGCAGAAATATTTTGGAAAATGTGGTGAACAAAAAGAGTCAAATACCAAGATTTAGTAGAATCACTTCACTTACCTGACCTGAATTACTTACTTACTGAATCGCTTAATATAGAGGGGAAACAGCTATGGTACCATGACATGTCATACCGAACAGCCTCTGACAGTCTTGTCACTGGATTTCAAAGTGTTGAGGACCCACATCAAGGCCTGTGAAATACAACCAGTTCAGTTCAGTCTTTATTGCCCCTCATGCCGGGAAATTTGGCTTTCGAGGTGACCAAAACCGACGTATCTTCATTCAGCAGGTCGTAGCCTATGCAGTATCTTAAGAAAAGTTATTTCTCATTCTTTGTGGTTTCTCCTACAGATTTCTAGCAACATGAGCGATCAGTGTACTTGTGCAAGCCCCTACAGTGCAGAACCTGTTATTTCAACAAAACTACTTTAGGAAAACATGGTGGTTTGGGTTAAAAATAAGGGCATTTTTATGTAAAATAAGTACATTCATTAAGTAACTACTAGATGGTGTTAGTTAAGTACATAAGTCACATAACAAAAGTTAAAATAAGGCAGTGTTGACTTGGTTTCACACAAGACATGAACAGCACTCTGCTGGGTGAAAGTCCTGTGTTTGTTGGACCCGTCCATCTGCCTCGACCTCCTCTGACTTCGTCACTCGTTATACCACGTCACCTGAACTCCCTGCATGTCCTAGCTCACGATCATGTGGGTTATATTCAAATTACAGTACATTACTGTTCATATACAGTAGGTATAAGTAAAAACAGTGAATGAGAACAGACACACCAGAGCAGACTTATCCATCAATAAAACAGATTAAAAAAAGAAATATGATTTGGAAAGAGTAACACACACTAAAAACCATAAGAAACAGTATTTTAAAGTTAACATAAATTTCTCCACACAGAAGTACTCAAAACCACTGTAAATCTTGTGATGCTCATACGTTTTTTGGAAATAAGTCATTCAGCATGAAAAAAGCATCAAAAATGACTAATTGACCAAAACAACCAATTACTCAACTAATCGACTAAGAGGGGGCAGCCCGATACATTTGTACAAGTTGGACAATAATCCGGTTTTAATGGGGCCACCCCGGGGGTTTGCGGCCCCCCAGAAAGCCCCCCCACCTTGTTTCCTGGGGTTTACCCCCCCCTCCTCCTTCCCCAATCCTCTACTACTCCCCCCAATAAGACAACTTTGGCAGCTACAAAGGTCATAAATTAAGTGAGCTTTGAAAAAAACAGTTTGAATCTATTGCACCTGGCTCTGGGGAGTCTGTTTTTCTGCCCTAAAGGAAGCAGCTCAATCTTGAAGGGGTGGCAGGTATCGGTGGGAATACTACAAGACCAGAACAGAGAGGATTGTTGAGTTGTATTCATTATCATACCCTCACTTTGTGGGTTTTGCAGCATTTCCAATTACAGGCTAGACAGAGATGAATAACCCCTGAGCCGGTGACCCCACGACCTGCCACGCTGAAGCCGAACTCTGCATTTCGTAGTGTTAGCAGCTATCTGGCCAGAGCGGTGACTGAGAGGTCACAGGTTCAAATCCTTTGAGGATGGTTAGCCGCGCTGTTTCCATGGACGATAGGCGGACGCGGCAACACCTCGCCGCCCTTGAGATTTCTCCTGTCGGTTTTGATAAACACTTCACTGGGCCTCACATATTGGTTCTTGGGGCTGGCAATTACACATAGCGTCAGTGTCATAAATAATGATTACAGCGGGGCTTGTTTGCAATTATAATCACAGTTATAATATATGGAGTGTAATGGAAAGGAACTAGGACAGCGCTCAGCTCGGGACAGGTAGTTATACTGGGTTTAATTACTGTAGTAATTTGCTTCGTTACAACCTTATACTCCCAGCGTCCCAATCCCAGCTCAGAAACCAGCGTTGACTCAGTCTGGGTGTCAGTATGAACATGGGCTGTGGGTTCTCACTGTAACAAATGAAAAAAAGGCTATGTTTTATTTAGTGCAGGGGAAGGATCATTCAAGAGGGAGCAGAGTGGCTGTAGACCAGGAATAAGTGGTGGCTCGTGTACTCACATCAACTACCGCCCACGCAGGCGCACACACACACACACACACACACACACACACACACACACACGCTCTCACAGAGAAATAAACGTATGCATGCAGACACTGTGGAATAGCTCTTTTGGGCCACTAAGAAGATGAATTTCAACAATTCCCCCCCTAAAGGTGTGAGCGGTAAATCAATGGAAAGCCAATGGAGCCCAGCCATGAGGGAGACGAGGGAACATCTTTATTTATATATATATATATATATATACAGTATAGACTGTATATACATATATATACACACACACACACATAAGCGTGGATATTAATAACTCTCATTGATCTCTTTTCAATAGCGTTCATATACAGTAGAGAAAATCGAATAACTCCCAGCATAGTGCAAATTGCTTCCCTTTGGTTTTCAAGGCTTCAGTCCACACTGCAGATTGAGCTATCTGCAGGGAAAAAGAGAGAGTGAGAAAAAGAGATGTTTTCTTGTTTGGTGATGTGCAGATGTTACACATTTAAGGGGAATGAATACTGTTAGAGGGGGAGAGAGAGCGCTGTGTGATTTTTTTTTTTCCCCTCTATTCCTCTTCCTTCTAGTCTTTTTTGTGCCAGGGAGTTAGCATCATTGGAAACACAATTCAGATTAGTGCAGGCGGCTTGTCCTCGGGGAGCCGGGAGGGACGAGGGTCCCGCTTCTCTCCCTGTCCTCATTACCAAAAGACAAGGAGCTTGCCGGCAAATCAATGGAAAAGGCTTAGGCACTAATGCAGGCCATGCCTGGTGATGGGACTCAGCTTTTTGTGTGTTTTTGCCTCTCAGTGTGTGCATGTGTTTATGTGTGTGATCCTTCCCTTGTGTGTATGTGTGTGGAAGTTTAATCATTTTGTGCTACGACAGAAGGCTGGAGAAAAACATTAGTTTCAAACGACTGCTGAATTGCTCGCTGTTGGAGTAACCTCAAAACTCCCGGTTAACCGCACTGATATTTACCACGGGGACATTCGAAAGCGCGGAAGCCCTTAAATTACGCAGAGATAACGTCAGATTCATCAGTGAATCCATTTAGTCCAGTATTAACGCAGTTACCACTGTAATACTAATTGCTCAGGGCATTGTTGCCATGACTACTACTACTTCAACAGCCTGCAGTTGTGTACAACTTCCTTTACACTGAAAAAAAACGAGAGAGCAGAACCTTGGTGTTCCCTGTAAACACCCCCCTGCAGCGCATGCCGGCATCAAAATATGCCAAACAATCCACCTGACTCACGGCTCAATCCGTGCCGCATCTGCTCTCGGCGTAGCCGAGCCGTTGCTGTTGTTCTCACATTTGCCTTCATTCCATCCTCGCGCCTCTTTATTTTGTTTACACAGGTAAAACTACCGGGCGCAACAAATGCTAAATAATGGTTTCATGTTGTGGATGCTCAGCCCCTCCGCCGCCTCTGACATCTTATGGCGCTGGAGGTGTTGCTGGGTCTGTGCAAAGGGGAAGGCAGGGCAAGGAGGAAGAGAGGGAAATAAATAAAACTGTGGAAAACAGATCAATAAATATTTCAGCAGCTGCTCCCTTCACAGACTTCTCCTGAAGCTATAAGAGGTGGCGAGAGAGAGAGAGAGAGGGAGGGAGGGATGGATGAAATGCAAGAAAGGGAGAGAAAACAGGGGTAATTGTGTTCCAGTCACTCATTCACAGTGGGCGAGAGAGATGGAGGGTGAAAGAGAGAGGCAGAGAATGGGGATAATTGTGTCCCAGGCTTTAATAGACAGAGAGAGAAGACTTGAGTGAGGGGTGGAGAAGCGACACAGGGTGTGCTAACGAGCACCACATACAAACATTGTCTCCAATGGGAACAAAAAGAGGCATACGAGCGGCCGGGTCCCTGAACTTTGGCACTACATAATAGTGACTGTAAGAATCTCTCTTCTTTCACATGATTCAAATTCCTGTCAGGAGTTAGCGACAGACCGTGTGGGTGTGTAGTTTGTGCAGCGAGCAGTTCTAAATGATAATGAGCCGGTCAGCAGCTGAGACGGCTAACGTGTTGCTGGTGCAGGCGTGGCCGGTGTCAACGCCACCACGCTCTAATCTTTAGCAGATATGTGCTCACCATTGCCGTGAAATTTGCACACACACATAAGACGCACTTTCCATGCTGCGTGGTATGTATGTTTAATGCAGGGTGTGTGAAGCAGCGGGAGGGAAAAGACAGAGAGCGCTTACGAGGGTGGACAGGCTGGAGAGATGGAGGAGTTATGAAAAAATGATTGAAGGAGGGCTGCTGGGAGGAAGCGAGGGAAGAGACAGATGGTGTGAGGGAGGAAGAGGAGGAGGGATTCAAAGACCCGCAACAGGCAGTGATCAAGATGGATTGATTTTGCAGGCAGATGATTAGGTGGAATAAAAAAACATGGCAGGTTTATCCTGCCAATGAAAACTGTGTTTGGGTGATATTGCTGTGAGTGGGAGTCGTGAAATTGTTTCAGGGTCACTTGCTGTGTGATATTGCAGCATTAAGGAGCTGGTGCTAATGTGATACGCCAGTGGTTCAGGAGTCATTCCAGCAAGGCAGCACACCTCTAATAAGACACTCATGCAGTGCACCCACATCATAATGAGTGGTTTGGAGCTTGTCAAGAATCCACAGGTTACATTGAACTTTATATTTAGACACTCTTTACAATTGCCAATAAATTACTAACATTACATGTATTGGTTGCTCTTTGGAAAGCTCCATAATTAGGAAAACAAACTGCTCCGATGCCCAGTGGTAGTCGGCGCTTGGCGTTGTTGTCGCCCTCCACTCTGAGCTTATGCTGCGATTTAGCGATATGCCACAAATGTCCCGTCGTTTCAGGCCGGCATGCGGCTCCAGCTCCGGCTGCGAAGGTGTCGGTGGGATTTTCTTTTAATAAATTGTCCATATTAGTGCGACATCCTGACAGTAAGACTCAGTTAAGCAGAATTCCACCAAGGATTTGGCTGTGACAGCCCATAAATGGACGTACAAGAAATGCCCCACAGTGTCTTTGATTCCCTTCACCGTGTCCTTTGGGTATTGGGTGTTAAACATTTCTGTGCACATTCTCAAGCAAAGGATCACAGAGATATTTTTGAACATCATATCATATTTGTGATATTGTGGTGCTAATCTGGTAATTGGGATGTTAGGTGAGATTTCATCAAACATTTGTGCTGCAATAGACCATTAATTGGGTTTGGGAGAAGACGCTGCTGTGTTATTGTGTTATGATATTTCACTAATTAGATGTGGTTGGATAACACTAAAAGCCTGTGCTGCTTTTCCCGGTTTTGTAATGCATTGAGTGAAATTCCATTAGCGTTTGGACCTGCATGGGGGTGGTTGTGAGCACAATATATTTATTATTTATACATCTCAAGGATGAGGTGTGCCTTTGAATCATGTTTCAATCACATTGCGTCCCTTTATTCATTGAGGAATGTGGGTGCTAGTCTAATATGTTGAGTAATAACATTCTTGGGGGGGGGGGGCAGTGTGATTTACAAAATCCACTCATAATCTTTTTCTTTAGACTTTGCAAGGCTGTTCAAGGCTGAAGTTCACTGAAGTTATGTGTTTATCTTTCCTATAACGTTAGAGAAGCACTGAATGACTGAATCTGGCCAAATCTGACTCATTGAAATGCACAATATCATTCCAGAGATTCAAATTTTCAATTAAAATTCCTCCTCATCCTGTCCTTGTTGAGCTGCTGTTTGCTCCTACTGTAGCTGCAGCAGTTATTCCAACACTATAGCGCGTGTAAATGTGTCAATAAACCAGATATTCACAAAGTGTTTTGGGTTATGTTTGATATACTGATCAAATACAGTGCTGGAAGTGCCCAAAGGGTTGAGCACATAAAAACAAACACATTCAAGAAAATTTCCCTTCAGAAATGACTCATTTTGTCACAGCAGCAAAACATCCCACTCTCTCCCCATCAAGGAGGCACCGACTGTATCGATGTGACCTTTATCTGGCCAGCAGACCTCCACTTCCATTAAGAAATAATGAAGGTGTCAGAAAAGGGCAATTAGCTGCTTAATGTAGGGCAACAGTACTCTAATACAACACAGAACAACACATATAACATATTTTTGCTGACAAGTCAATATCTATACCTGACACCAACTGCTGTACTTTGAGACACAGTGCGAGTTATTGGAGTCGTTGACATTATAGAAATGAATTTGTTGATTTATGTTCCACTCAACCTCTTTCTATACAGGTACTGTGTAGACTCTTACACCCCTTTAAAAACAAACCTGTTATTCATTTCTGCTGCAACTGACTGGATGAAAAAAAATCTGTGATGGAGATGCTTTTAAACAGAGCTGGAGAATGAAAAATCTAGACCTAGACTGAGTGATGATGTGATGAGAGGCCACCAATACAACATAAAAAGCGAGAAGTTTTGAGATTTAACATTTTTTGCAAAACAACAAAAATAAAATCAGGCTTTTGTCAGAGCAAGACTCAGTACTGAGGATTTAAATCAGATGATATGTGAAGCATAGAAGATAAAGAACCCAATTCAGCTCATATTAAGCTCCATGTTGGCCTGTTTATTGTAAATATCTGCTTTATCAAACCTGCAGTTACCTTTGTTTGTTACTTGGGGTCTGACAGCAGTAATCAGAATTGATCTGTATTCTACAGGGAGGCAGCAAAATCAGACATGACAAATGTGGGGCAGACAGTGCAGGTGTTTTCTCAATCAGGCCGACGTGATTGATCCTCTCTTGAATCCATCATGATCAAGCCTTATTGACATTGGGCTTCTATTAAGGTTTTTTTTTTTTTTTTTTGATGGGAGAGAGAAAAGAAAGATAGCAGCCGATCGACTACAGTGCAAAAAAATTGCATTTCAATTCAACCCTACTGAGCATTTAGAAATCCAACAATGTTGGAAGGACTTCTGCTGGTGCGATTGATTTTCCCTTTAATTAGATTTTTTACTGGACTGGTTTTGTGTGGTGAATTAATGTGGAGGGTTATGATGGCAGGGGGAGACTAGCCTTAAGGCTCAATTATTTTAGACAGTTAAAGCAATGACATCATATGTGTAATGGATTGCACTTGATTAAAGCATGTTTTGCCTCTTAAATTTGCTGTAGCGCTGAATATGATGCACTTGAGCAAATATGCTTGATATCATGAGCTGAATAAGAAATGCTTTAGCCAACGTCTGTCATTTAATGCCTCATTTCTGCTCCCTTCATCACAAATAGGTTTTCATTCTCAAGTATATAGATGTCCGTTGTCAGCATTTTGACAGTGCAGTTTGATGTAGCACAGGGTTTCTTTTTTTTTTTTTTTTGTTAAAGCGGGGACTTCTAAATGAGCAGAGATTCTCCTTTATACGAGTGTGCTGCACAGGCTGAACGCTAAGATGGCACAACACAAGTTGTCAAGCCATATAGACTGAATGGCTTTGAAATACTATGTCTTTGAAACTGCAACATTTCAATTCAGAGGACAACAATTACTCAGTCAAACATGGATAGTGGATAGAATTGCATTACAGTAGCACCACATTTATGATAATGTGAAACTCAGCCAGTTTGTGTTGTATAAGTTATGCTTTGGCGCTCAGCCCCGGGGACCCCCGGCCATCTGACTGGGCGCACTCACCCGTCGCAACTTCCTGCTCTCAGCTCACACTTAAAGACATGAGCGCACAACCTTAAGGCCATCTGCTTGCTTTTTTTCTGGGGCAACTCGATGCCTAAAGGGAGATGGACATATGTGATAGAAAGTACTGTCAACCTTGTGTGTCTGCCCTGATTACCTGGGGAACACCACATCTAAAGTAATAAAAGCTGTGCCTCTCCTGCTGTGATGCCCGCTGTAACGTACTCCCTTTGCAACAAGTTTAATGGGAATGATATGAATAACTTGATTTATGTGTGTGTCATATAAAAATATCACCACAGGATGCTGCGCACATGATGCTGAAACCACTCTAGGGCAAGGCAATACGGCTATCAATATCGCAATAATAAATATTAATAATAATAAAAATATTAGAAATACTTTTCCAATAGCTTTGACATAATATGGCAAATTAATGAAAATTTTACTATAAACTAATCAAACTATTCCAGTTCTATGCATTACGTCAGAGAAAAGGCTTCATTAAAACAGTCCATCATTTTGTCAGTTTCTGATTAAAGTCACTATCAGTAATAGCTGATTTAGTACAAAGCAAGTGCAAGTGCTATATAAAAACTGTGTAAGTATGTATATATTTGCAGACAGCATGAGGAAGATAGTCAAAGAGCTGAAAATGAACATAACTTGGGACCTTTGAATGATAACACAATATGAACATATTGTCATGGTCAAGTTGAGATACAGTAACGCTGAATTATTGCCCAGCCTTACGTCACTCTTGTACAACATTAACAATGGTATGATGGGTACCTCACTCAGCAGAACCAGGAAATCACCATACAAATTACCCTGTAATAAAAATCCCACTTTTACACACAAAGATAATATCTCAAATAAAACTGATAAAACCTGACAGTAACAGGACTGGCATTTGATGTTGGGTTACGATTATGATTACAACTTTAATAAACACTGGGCAACCATTTCAAAGACACAGGTTTGAGCCCTGAATGCAGTGATTGTGGCTTGGCGCTCCCTTGAACAGATTGTAATGTTGCTGATGGGAAACCAGCGAAGGATCCAGGTGTACTGGAGGAGACACATTGTCTACGTCGTCTCCAGAACAAAAGAGCGACTTGGTAGCGGCAAGAACTACTAGAACGGGGACAATCTGCCTTTCCAAAAACTGCATAAATGATAGTTTTCATTTTACATGTGTCTATCATTTCAAAGTCAGAGGTTGAGGAATTTGGTCGTGGGAGGCAGCAGCGCCTGTAATGGCGCCTGCATGTCAGGAAGTGGAAGGTGAGAAGAATGCTGCATTACAGGAGGTAATAATTGGCTGGGCTGGAAAGGATAAGGCCACTCCTGGGATGGACTGTACTTTGCGCAAAGGCTGGATGAGCCAGGTAGAGTTGGTTGACACAGAGGCACACCATATGGAGCGCTGTGTCTGGCTGTGGTTGGTTGTTTTATTTATTAGCTCTGCCAGGGTGGTTGCCACATTCATTTCATGCCTGTGTTACTCCACCTGCGACTTCTGAGTTGAAGCTGCTGATTTTAAGTAGCTCCGTAATCAGGAAACACTTGCTTTCCCTCAAACTGCAGCAAAAATATGAATAAAGCAACAGCAATGTGGCATTGCTTGTAATTACAAGTGATTAGCAGCATTTATTTTCTGTATTGGCGTTAAGCTTTTGATCTTGTGCACACACTGGCCTTTTGAACTCATATATTCCCTTTTCAGATATTCGGGTATCGCTGAATACAGATGTGCTTTGATATAACCAGAAACACTGAATTGTTTCAGCATGACTAAAGGTGACAAATCAACTCAGCAGCACTGACTAATATTAGCTTACATCATGTTCCCTGGCATGTTAGCTTTATTTCTCATCAGCATCCCTTGAAGTTATTCATCATAATATCAATCACCTCCGAGTCACTGATTGATCGAAGGAGACTTTGTTAGAGTGAAAATAGAAATATTTTAGGAATAATGTATTGAATATGACAGCTCTCAGTTTCCAAAATAAGACACAACGAAGAAAATATCTCGTTGTTGTGTTTGAGTTGCAAAATCAGACTCACACATCTGTTGTGTCACATTCCCAGAAAATTGGGTCGGTGCAAATTCGGCCCTGGCCTGAAAGGTGAGGTGTTTGTAAATTGCCAGCGACAAACCAAACTGGAGGGTGGTGGAGTCTAGTGGCCTGAGAGATGAGGGGAGTAAAGTGAGGAGTCTGACCTCTTGGCCAATCAGTGAGGATCCAGTTTGGAGGGAACAAGAGGCTGTCAGCAGCAAGCTTCGCCTCTGATATTATAAACAAACCCTGAACAAAGAAATAAGACCATCCTCAAGTATCCAACAAATTATTCACGTCAAGATCTGACATTAAATCTGGACCCCAAATCCGTTCTTTCCCCTTTGCAGGTTTCCATAAATAAGAGAAACTGAGCTGAATCCCCACTAGGCTTCTCTCTGTTTCTGCAACAGGATAACCCACCCGTTCAAATGTCTGAGTCCACGATCCAGGTGCTCCACCCCTGGTCTCGTCTCATGGGCCTCGGCTCAAAACCCACTGGGGAAGCAGCTCTCCCCTCATTTTTCCCTCTTATTCCTTCCACCCATATCGAACAGACAGCCTCTACTAAAAGATTCATGCATGTGGACTTTGGGTCATTAAAGAATGATCCACAGCAAAGCTGTTTCTTCACCCTCATAATGAAATCCAATATTCATGAAATGGATTTTCCTCTCCGCTCTCCCATTCACTCTATTCACAGATGTGTGTTTGCTGGTGTATTTAGTCTGTGTTTGCACAGCCTTGTTAGGCTAGAACGGGTTAATGGTATCCTAAAGGCGCATTTTCAAGCCACCCAGTTAATAACACAGGGTTGACAGATGACCTTGCCATATATTACCTGTGTAAAGCAACGCCGAGTTACGCCATATCTGGGCTTTTCTAAGATTGGGGTCAGAGTAGAGACCACTTAATCAAAGCTTTGTTTATGCTCACCTTACAGAGCTTCTAGTCAGAGGTAGCAAGTCAATATAATCAGACTGGTACACGTGTACCCGAAACCTACACTATGCAAATTTTGACATTAAAATAATACAAAATTATTTTCATACCTCATCAGTCTGTTTCTGATCCTGCCTGTGCACATGAACATTTTTAATTCTGTATAGTTTAAAGCATTGTGTATGTGGTGGTTAATAATTAATAATACTAATTAGGGATATTAATAATTAACCATTTAACCAACATTAAGAATTTTGACAGATTAATACTATATTTTATCAGTCAAACAGTTAAAAGAAATATTAAAAATGTAATAAAAAAGCTGTGCAAATCTCAGAGGAGCGGCTTGTCACTTAAAGGAGAATAGCTGGTCCACCTTAACAGCTCACCTTAAGTGAACCTGAGCCAGATGTGTTCCTAAGCAGGCAGCTGGCAAGCGAGACACGGCAGCTTGGCTCGGGTCTTGAGGAGATGTGAAGTGAACGCTCGCTACACTGCCACGTTCACAGCTATACGTTACTGATAACTTCATACTCCCCATAACACACACGGTCTGTCGGACGCTCGCTATTGTTACGCCGGGGTGACAAGAGTACACAGTCATCACGCACACACACACACACACTTTGTCTGACACTCGCTGAACTTACGCTAGTTTTCCAGGCAGACAAACAGCTGACAACCTGGCAGCTAAACTGAATGATGCGGTGGAGACTAAAGTGGCTGCATGTGTCCACAATACAGGCAGCTTCCTGGCTGCTAACTCTCTCCGACAGGTGAACCGGGGAATCACTTGTCTTTTTTATGCACATACACTACAGTTGGTGATAAATGATGGATTAACCTGTTTGTGCATTGGCTCATTATTGAAGCTGTTTGGCTTGTTAGGCACTACAGCCACAAAACCGCTGCATGCTATGCTCTAACCTTGCCGGTTAATAATCGGTTAACGAGTGTCAGCTATAGGTTAGGAAAAAAAAATAAAATGTTGCATCCCTACAGTAATACAACTATTTTTATGTAGCTCATTTCATACAGAAAGATGCATTACAGCGTGCTTCACAAAAGATGATAAATAAAAGATGGAGTGTGGAGAACAGTAGGTGACGCCTAAATTAGAGATTTGATTCTCACTAGTTGTCTTACTGAGCTGCACGGTGGTGCAGTGGTTAACACTCTCGCCTCGCAACAAAAGGGTTTAAGGTTTGAATCCGGCTTGGGGCTCTTCTGTGTGGAGTTTGCATGTTCTTCCTGTTTTCTCCAGGTTCTCCGGCTTCCTCCCACAGTCCAAAGACATGCTGTTTAGGTTAACTGATGACTCTAAATTGCCCGTAGGTGTGAATGTTGAGTGTGAATGGTTGTCTGTCTATATGTGTCCTGTGATCGACTGGCGATCTGTCCAAGGTGAACCCCGCCTTCGCCCAATACCAGTCCCCCGCTACCCCCCCAAAAAGTGGTTGAAGATGAGAGTTGTCTTAACCAATATCAAGTTATTTATTTTGGTCCTATCTAAGTGACATTACTTTAATATGCAGATTCAAAATGTAATTATTTCTAGCCATGTTGGTGACGCTGGTATTATTTTCACCTTGTGGGTCCGTGTGTGTGAGTCATCATGGCAAAGCGTGGTGCTGGAGACACCTACTGCAGCAGGAAGTACTACAGAAGAGGTATTGAGTGTTTTGTACTCAAGTACAAAGGACAGATCTTGTCACCGCAACAGTATTGCAACCATGCCAGATGCAGTCATGAAGCAGGTGTGTAGTTGAGATCGAAATGAAGGTTGAGTTTGAAGATGGGTGGGGTCCACGCCAGCGGGGTAGAGGGGCCATTGACCACCCTACTTTATGAAAATTGTATTGTTCACAGTGTGAAAATTTGCCTTCAGTTTCACCATAAGACATGCTGTAAGACATACAAACATTATACCAAATCCAAAGAGGAGGACATGCAAAAAAGAGACTTCTCACATAATAAAAAACTCTCAGTACACAAGTCTGCAATATATACAATATTCAGTATAAGTGGTGAGGAAATTAACCTGCAAAGTCTCAGGAGCACCGCCCTGTGTCATAGCCTGAGGTGTGGGTCCTAGCCTCCTTTATTAGGCTACCTTAACAAGTCTTGGAACAAAGGATTTTTTTTTAAATGTGTGTCTACACAATCAAACCTTATACTAGGTATGAATTTGGGATTTCAAGTGATTACAATATTTAATCGCAATTAATCACATGATTGTCAATAATTAAGGATTACAAATTTCATTATGTATGTTCAATATGTACCTTAAAGGGAGATTTGTCAAGTATTTAATACTCTTATCAACATGAGAGGACAAATATGCGGCTTTATGCATGTATGTATGCATGTATTTATTTATTATTGGAAATCAATTAACAACACAAAACAATGACAGATATTGTCCAGAAACGCTCACAGTGCTGCATTTAGCATAAAAAATGCGCTCAAATCATAACATGGCAAACTGCATCCCAACAGACAACAACAGCTGTCAGTGTGTCAGAGTGCTGACTTGACTATGACTTGATCCAAACTGACTGGGACTATCATAAAGTGGGCATGTCTGTAAAGGGGAGACTGGTGGAGACCCAGAGAACCCATTTACATTCACATATCTGGAGGTCAGAGGTCAAGGGACCCCTGAAAATGACCATGCCTGTTTTTTCTCAACAAAATGTAAGTTTTGAGCGTTATTTAACCTCCTTTGTGACAAGATCGTAGGACCTGGTTGGTTTCATATGATGCCAGTTTGATTGTGTTAATGTTAAAGAAGTTAGTGGTGTTAAAATGAATTTGCGTTAATGCATTATTATGTTAACTTTTAGCAGGGTCTAAATACAACAAGGCGTTTAAATGGTGTCTCTGTCAGCCCTCCCCCACCTTTACTGGTGTAGCTCCAGTTTGCGAAAACAGGTTTGTACACAGCAGAATTTGATTTCCTGCATGTGTGAGGATCAAATTATCATCATCAACAGACTCAGACGTTAACAGACACAAGTTCCTCCCCACTCACAACACTTGATATCCCCAATCCAGACAACACACTGTAATAACCCTCCTGTAGTATCAAGGGACCCAGGTAAAGATCCTTCCTCTAATCAGCCTACAATACACTCTGGCACTCGAGTTGTTCTGGATCTGACCACGAGATGGCATTAACTCAAAAAGTCTTACATTTCTTGGGCCTTTGGGCTTAATACTCTCAGGCAGAACTTGTTAAAACGTGAAATTATTTATTAGTGTTGCAGATTTCCATTTTTCATGTCCTCTCCCACCCATTCTGGCCTATATGGGTGCTGGTTACCTCAGCCGCAGGCTAGATAGTGGACAGCTCATCAGTATGGGTGACAAGAGTTGGGGTGGGACCTTCACCGACTGAGGGGAAAGAGGTTGGAAAAGCTTAAAAGCTTAAAGTTAATTAAATTTAAAATAATTCACTTCTGTAGGTATAAAATGGCCATGTAGCCCTAATTTAATTTGTAGGGTTAGCAGTCATACTAGATTTAAAATAAAAGCGAGTGAATGACACCAGTGTTGGTACCCCAGGGCAGTATTGGTGCTTGAATATTCATGAAATCATATGGAGGAGTGTGTTCTACAATGCAAAAAACCAAAGGGAATTATGGGATGCAAAACCGCCTTCTGCTGTAGCCTACAGAATATGTAAAATCTGGAATCTCTGTGATTAAAATTGTGCCAACAAAATACCACTATCATCACTGGCATCACAGGCAATTTTAATCAAGTTTCAATCTTTTTTTTTTGTCATATCATCAAGACATTATGCCACGTTTGATCCTCACCACCTTCATTATGATAACCACCAACACTGTTATCATCAGCACTGATAATCAGCCCAATCTTTCCTCCCCATCCCATCTTCTCACTGTTATCTCTGTCTTTATCACTGCTGCTAATTCCCAGCATCACACTCAGCTCTCTGCAGCACAATTGTGTTTTGTTGTCACAGCGAGTCACTGTGTTTTTAACCACAATTACATACTCCACTGAAGCAAAGGAGGTAATCCTTTCTCTCACTGTCTTTGATTATATTTCGTTGCACTCATTCTGCAGCCCCCCATGCACCCTCCTCTGGAATCTGTGGAATCTTCAGCCACCTCCAGATGTGGACATCCTGAACGTCCTGACCTCTCGTTGTTTGTCTGACTCTCGGTTCCCCATTTCATCTACATCGCTGCATGTCTTCGTTAGAACCTCTTTCCTTGTTTTCCAGTTTATCTTGTGAAGTCTTTCTCTGTTCCTTTGGGTGCTCCTCTCTCAGCCCATCTGCTCCCCACTTCTTTTTCATTCAATTTGCTCCCTGTCTCCTCATTTTTATGTGCTGGACTTCTGTTGCTCTTATTGTGTCATAAACTGTGAGATTGCTGTGTAGCAGCAGACGCTGTTTGGGGTGCAGATAACAGGGGTACTGGTGCTTGAATCGGAGGGGTAGTGTGTTTGTGCATTCATGTGTTTGTACACATTTCTCCGTGTGTATTTTGCCGTCATGCACACATGTACATGTGCACATTTGTGCCAGACCGATTCTCAGTGTGAATCTAAAGCTGCTCTGCAACCCTGAAATTATCTTTTTATCTTTTCTACGTGAGAACGCAAATGTAAAATCATTCAGACCAGGCGTTAAACCGACTTTGTCCTGCCAGTACTGTCACTGTTATGTCTGACTGAGCACGTGTGTGAATAGAGCCACTCATTGTCTGCAGAATTCACAGCTAGCAAGTGCTTGTTTTGAGGATGTTTCTATCACGGCTGTCACAAAATAGGAAAAAAAAAAAATAACAACCAAGGGTGAAGAAGAAGGGTAACACAAAGTCATCAATGAAAGCGGAGAGACGACCAGATCCAGGAACTTCTGTCTATAAGGGACAAACCGGTTACATGACTGTGGCATAATCCGTGCCATGTCGTGCCACCTCAAATCAAATGGAGTTTTATCAGCAGATGAGAACTAGGCTTGCTGCAGTAGTCTGTGTTACCAGTGTTACATGGCATTTGAACATACATCGATTATATTGCTTACCCACAGCCCCGCTGTTGTTTAGCTATATATATAAAAAAAATAAAACCCATTTATTAATTGTAGCGTGTCAGTGTCATGTTATAAATACATTACACACACAGGATGAGAGAGAGTTGACAGACAAGATGATGGCTGAGGATATAGTATCAAACTGAACAGCAAAAGCACCTAATATTTCTGATTTAAACCCAATACTATCAGCGAACCGTAACTATAATGAGGTAATCGCTGTGCAGTGGGTGGAGCGTTCAGTTGGCAGTTGGCTCGTGTGTGCAACATAGCGGCACCAGGTGGAAACCTGCGGCCCCACAGCCAAAGCTCAGCTGGAGAGGCCAGACACAGCCATCCAACGTTAAAGATTAAAATACAGACATTCAGCATCATCTTTTCATGTAAAATGTCTGCTGCAGTTCGTAACGGTGTTGCCACAACTCTGACAATGCATTTGACACAGACAGTCTGCTGTGTGCTACATGTGTGAAAAGGAAACTCCAGACATGTGCGGACCTGATCCTGAGCTTAAGTGAATCCAGAGTCCTGGAGGAAGGACTGATGTCAGGAGGGCTGCACACTGGAGTATTCACATACAGTATGTGTGTAGCATGTGCTCATAGATGCGTGGCACGTGTATGCGTGTAACAAGAAAAAAGGACGGGTCACGTCTGTGATGCCTGAGGCTTTGAGCACAGAGGGAGACAGGGTTAAAAGGTCAACACGGGGCGAGCGCTCGCCCTCCTATAAAGCATGAGTCACCACAGGAAGTGGAAGCCAGCGGAGGGCCCAGTGCAGTGAGCACCCCCAAACCCCTGCGGGAACGTCCACCCACAGGGACAAACACCTCGTTATCCCCTTCATCGTTATCTCTGTTACTGCTGTCCACACCTCCGTTGCTGTCACTGCGAGGGAGAATAAAGTCATCACACCCACATGCACTGAGCGGGAAGGGGAGCACTTGCTCCATTAACAAGTGTTTTCTAATTGGCTCTGAGTTCTGATAGACAGCCACGCACTGAACAAGAAGAAGTGCTTTCTATAAATACAGTCTTAACAGGCTCGCTTCACCCCAACGTGAAGTGTACTGAGAGGAATGCACACCTGCCTTCACACAGGCACACATATGCATGCACGCAAAGCACTAGTTAGACAAACAAGTGAATAAATCAGAGCTTGCATAAATCAGGAGATCTAGATATGTATTTTTTTTTCTCTCTTTTCTTTTTCCTCATCCGCTCCTGCTTTCTGCTTGATCTTTCAGTCTCAACAGGAAAAGAGGAATTGAATTAAAAAGTGCTTTTGATATCTCTTCCTTGCTGCAGATAAATAAAATGATCAAACTCTGTCAACAGGATGACTTCCGCCCTGTTTCACCCGCCTCTCTCCATCTCTGCGCCCCCACCTCCTACCCCACCTCTCTCCTCTGATTGGAATCTGGAAACCCATTTGGTGTCTCGCTCTCAGACCCAACTCGGGCCGTGTCAGGTAGTCTGTGCACGTCGCCCTCAGTGCTTCTCCTCTCGCTCCCCCTCCCCTCTCTCCTCCCTTCCCTTTTTTCTCTCTTATTGCTCTCTCCTTTCGTCTTTATCCCCCTGCCGTCTGCTGCAGGCTCTGTGGAGAATTTGCCCAAATTACCTGTCATACTGGCAGCTACGTGTAAATAAGCCCGGAAAGTGTGTCGCTTTCTCAGTGTCCCCCCGCCCCACCCCTCCTACTTCACTCTCCCCTTCCCTCCCCCCACCTTGACGCTATCTTGTCTCACTTCAAACCGCCCTTCCCCTTCTTTTCAATCCATCACATCTTTCCACCATTTTTTTCTCCTTCTTGCCCTCAACCTCAATCTCCCCGTGCTGTTTATACCTACATCTCTTTTTCCGTCTCTGTTCTTGCAGTTTGCCGACAACGTCTTCGTGATTCTACTTAGTGGGGAAAATTAATTTGTTGCCGACTCCATGGGAGATATAGCGTGCAGAGAAACAGGACATTGGCTAAATGTTATTTGGCTTCAGGGATAAGTGATTTAGGAACTGCAGTCTTTGGTCCGTTGTCCTGCTAGCTCCAAACAGTTTTTGGCGGTGGTGGCTGGGGAGTGATGTGCTTATCAATGAACTGAGAAGATGCTTAATTTATATGCGTGCAGCATATGTTGATATTTACTGTTCTTTTTAATTCTGCAGGTGTACACCTGTGTTTAAGGATTCTTGTTTTGGTGTTTCCATATCAAGATGGCTGGAGGTGGAGGTGTGCGAATGAGGTCGGGGCCGAGCTCTCAGTTCAATTCCTGCCTCGGAAGGTGTAATCATCTCTCACCCATGGGTTACAGGTGCAAAGACTGTGATTTGGAGGGAGGGAAGCGGAGGTGAAACCTCCAGGAGGATGTTGTAGAGAAGTGGGTAGAGCGATAAGGAGGAGGGCATGGAGAGAGGGAGCTCTTAAACCTTGTCCCGGTAACAGAGCCAGGCTCTCACCAGCCATCTTGTAAAGTTTATCGAGCCTCCTCTCAAAATTTTAAGCCAATAGAGACGTGTCATGCTGATAAATGAAGAGGGTTTGGGGTTATTTTTTAAGGAGCCTGTTGGGAGCAAACACTCCCCACACCCATCCTAATTCGAGGACAGTTTTTTTTTTAAAGCAGGACTACTTCATTCATCATAATGCAGTGTCCATTTCATGTCTTCATGTGCCAGTGGTTGTGGAAATCAGTTTGCCTACACAAATCCAGGAAACTACCTCCACCTCTGATATTCAACACTCTTTCTTTGCTTTTACCCTGAAGTCCAGAAGCCCATTTTTCAATTATTATTCAGTCTGTGATTTCGCGCTGTGCCTCTCTGTATGTATGATCTTTGTGATCATACATTTGTTCTTCTTTTACACCTTTTGTGGGGACTACGAGTGCGAGCCGCCGGCGGGCGTTTGCACAGATGATAGCACCTGTTAGCTAAAGAGGGCTCAATCATGAGCAGTCACGCATCACCTGACTGCGATCCTGCCATGTGGGAGAGCGGGCAAGATATGCACACTGAGCTGTGTAGCGCTCCTAATTGGAGATGGCCTGCAGCTCTGGTGAAATGTATAAGGAGAAAAGAACATGGACAGGTAGGACATCAAGTCCTCCGAGCATCTTCTGCGGGTACGTGTTTCTCTGAGGGCACCGCAACATAGAGGAGCTTCTGCATAAACGTGCAGCGGCAAAAGCACATACACATACATATCCTTCCACAAACTCCACCATGTGCATAATGTAATATATGCACAGCAGTCCCCCGGGGCATGGCACATCCATGAGGAAAGAAAGCTAAGAGAGAAATTCCTCCTTCTAGTGAATCTTATTAGCATACCTGTTGGAACTACACACCTCAGGGCCTTTTTTCACGTGTGCAGTTTTCTCAGACGTAGAGGAAGGAGGAGATAGAGGTTGGGGGAGCATGGCGGAGATACACTGAAAGAAACCAACAGGCGCTGCTCGCAGGGGCGGATCAACCGGGGTGGCACAGGATGGCAGCTGTCATCCCTAAGAAATGCCTTTACACCCCAGTTTTGGACAATCTAATTAAATAAAATATATGAAAAGTTGTGGCTGGTTGAATGTTTAATCTGTGAAATTCCAACGTCCAACGAGAATACAGCAAGGCAGCAGCTCCAGTTTCTCCCAGCAGCCTCCTGTGCAGCTGCTCTCGGTCCTGGTCGCATACAACAACCTGCTGTGTTAACTTGTGTTTCGTTTAGTAAAAGTACGTCGTGTTTCATTGTGTGAGGGATGGATTAAACCTGACTTAAACCCAAATATTCACCGGTGCTTACAAGTGTCTAGTGATTACCTGCAACTACTGACCTCTCTGAAACTGCTCATTTGGCAAACAAACATGTCCACATTTGAGATCAGTCATGCAAGTACAACATTAAAGAGTCTAAAGAGCCACTAAGCCACTCGATCCAAGCCCCAAACAAAAGCCACACGAGTCAGAAATGCAATGAGAGTCACGTTCAGAGCTTAATACCCGAGAGTCTGCACTTTCACCACATTTTTCCTAACATTCATATTTTATTAGTTTTGTCCTTTTCATGTTATTGGTTTCAGTTTTGGAATGTTCAAAATGAGACTAATATGAAAGGAAATATCTTGTGATTTGGAAATAAATTGTAAACAATTCATTGATTTCTAATGACACCTTTTGGTGTTTCTATTCAAAGCTGTACTCATGTGCCACAATAATGTAATGTTTCTGAGTTAAAATATCTTCATCTGGCAGCTTTTCCAAGCAAATGCTGATAAAATATATGTGATGATCAAATGATTAAATCAGCATATATTTATTTCTGCCAGTGTCACCCCTTAAAGTGTCATGCCACCCCATGAATATTTCTCTAGATCTGCCCGTCTCTTACCTGTTTCTCTTAAGTTAAAAGATGGTCCGGTGTGTAGGATCTGGCGTATCTAGTGGTGAGGTGAGGAGCATGTTGGAGAGCTCCGGTGGGCGATGCAAAAACGCAAATAGCCCTCTCTAAAGCCAGTCCAGGGCTGCACGGTGGTGCAGTGGTTAGCGCTCTCATCTCACAGCAAGAAGGTCGCAGGTTCGATTCCGGCTTGGGACTCTTCTGTGTGGAGTTTGCATGTTCTCCCTGTGTAAGCGTGGGTTTTCTCCGGGTACTCCGGCTTCCTCCCACAGTCCAAAGACATGCTGTTTAGGTTAATTGATGACTCTAAATTGCCCGTAGGTGTGGATGTGAGTGTGAATGGTTGTCTGTCTATATGTTGTCTGTCTCTATGTGTCCTGCGATGGACTGGCGACCTGTCCAGGGTGAACCCCGCCTTCGCCCAATGCCAGCTGGGATCAACTCCAGCCCCCCGCGCCCCCTAACGGGAAAAGCGGTTGACGATGGATGGATGGAAAGCCAGTCCAATGTGTAGAGTGTGTGTACAAGGGAAGTGAGTGGTGAAGCAAGAGAGAGACAAAGCGGCGCTGACAGGAGCGAGTAATGTTAACAACACCGGCCCAGGCAGGAAAAGTTAAGGTTTTGGTTTGTCTGTTTTGTGCTACTGTAGAAACATGTTCCAATATGGTGGACTCAGGGGAGAGGACCTGCTCCCTGTGTACATGTTAACAGCTCATTCTAAGGTAACTAAAACCTGATTCTTATTTTCAGGTGATTATACACTAAAGAAAACATTATTAGTAGTATTATATTCCATAGATCTGAGTGGATAACAGTGTGTTGCGGGCAGTGCCTTCAGATTTCCTTTTGGGGCTATCCTCCGCTCACATGGGCCCAGTACGTCTGCCAGTCAGACTGGGCTGAGAGGCAGCAAAGAGGACGTTAGAAACTGTGACAGTAAACTGAGAGAGATGCTTTTGATCAGGGCATCTTTGTGACTCCACACAGCCCTATTTACTCTGGTCTCCCTGACACACAGCTGCCCTATTGTCACAACAAAGCACGGGGAGGCTTCGGGACCCTCTTCCTCAACTCCTCTATGGCCCACTGTTAGTTTGACAAGCTGAAGCCAGGCTTGAGTTCTCCCACGGCTAGCGTGCCAAAGAATATCTGTGGAACAAAAGCCCAAACAAACATTCCCAATTAAAAAAGCATTCATGGAAATGTGGGAGGCAGAGGGAGAAAATTATTCTATCAGCATATTGTGCAGCATTACGGTGCACGCATAAGGAAACATGCTTTTCCTAATGAGCTCAGGATAAAATTCCTCACCATGCTATGTTGGCTTTTCATGGCTTGATTTCACATCCATTTATCCGCCCCCTCACAGCAAATGGGCTTGAGAATTTATGCTTTTCTACAACAGTGGTGCTATCAAAGTGGAAAGCTGCCTTTGGATGGGAGAAGAGATAATAAAAGGGGGTATATGGCTAGATCGATACCACAGCACTCGCTTGTGTTCAGCCAACAGCATAAAGGTGTAACAGAGATTGAAGCGATTGAGCCAGATGGCAAGAGGACATGGTCTTGTAAAAAAAAAAAAAAAAAAAAGTTTTGTAGGTTTAATTTTGTCTCCATTTCCTGAAAGAGTAATTTAGGTGCATGCGGCCAGGACATCCGTGGCTTTTTTTATGTTTACGCTCCGCTGCTGTTTGGTTCCTTTTTCCCCTCTGTTTGATCGTTTTTTGTTTGTTTGTTTGTTTTCTTTTCACTGGTGTGCGCAGGACACAGACACCAAGGCGGAGCTGGATCACAAACAGCTTTGGCTCTCCAAAGCTGATTGAATTCCTAAGCCCATTTCCCTTCAGAAAGGGAACGAGAGAAAGCAAAAATGATGCATCTCGCGAGCGCTCCATATCTTCTGCCTTTTCATTCTCTTACCAGTTTAACTGCGGAACAAAATCCCAAGCTCAGATTGAATGATATGACCTTCTTTTTCACTCCGCTGTTGTATTTAGGATAAGCAGGAGCCTTTTTCAGCCTGAGTAAAAACAAAACTTTCATTTGATTTCCTCTGCAAACCTTATTCAAACCTCTTAAAACAGGATGAGCTGAGAGAGGGCAGGGCTTTTGAGTTATTGATTTCTGCATATTTCCCCGAAGAGAATGCTTTGCATCTGTACAAATGAGCACATAATGGTATCCCCATGATGCATTTTGATTGGATTACTCCAGTATCCAGGAAGATGCTTGCTCAACATGTTGGCAGTGCAGTAAGTGGACATGCTCAGATTGGGATTGATTTAGCGGCCTGCGTCACTGGAGCGCTTGTTGCTCACCAGTGTTTCCCTGACCGCCAAATTATCCTGAAACCCCAGGCAGGTTAACCCTAATGTACATCTGAAGAGCTCGCCTGAGTATGTTTATGCAGCGCTGGCCAACAAATGTGTCATCTGTGGTGACTTGTGGGGTAAGTCTCAGAGGAATTGTAGTTGCACTCGGCTACGCCATTTAATGACAATGACTCGCCTACAGGAAGTACATCTGCAAGGATTATTAGCCACGATTCTGGGCTGTTTTTTCATACAAATGACACATGAGGGCAATTCTATTTGATGCAATTCCCCAGGCGGATTAGTGCTGCAGCTCAGTGGGAGACTGAAGCCGGTCCGCCGTAGCTTTCCCTTGCTGCTAAGAGGGGTCGCGGACGCACCACTGCGAGTGGCTGCGGTCCCCGTCAGCTCCCCTACATTTCAACTAAAACCGAGTGGGAGGAAATGAAGAGAAAGAAAGACAGGGCGAGAATAATACGAGTATTTGTTGTAATGGGGACGAGTAGTCATGGCAGTGTCAAGGGAAAACACTTTGCTGATGACGGAAACACTGAAAAGTATTGTTAGACTCGGTAGTGCAAATGAGAGTTAGGTGGGGAGGAGGGAAAGGATTGGCGGAGGGGGATAATGAGGTGGTCAGGGTTGAAAAGACAGCTGCACATTGTACTGTGTGGATGAGAAAGAGTCAGAGAGCGAGCTGAAGAAGGGGTGAGAGGCAAACTCGACTCATGTATTATTGCTGACTGTATTGATTGAGCTGGGAAAAGCAGAAAAAAGAGAACCACTGACTGTCTTGAAACTGAGTACTGATGGATAGGAGCAATGGATGGGAGGACAATAGTGTTATTTAGACAAATGAAGCGTTTATTCTCCAGTGAGTCAGCGAGTATTCGTAGCAGTGTACATAGTACATCCTAACTCTGTAAGTGACATCCCCTCGTAGGTTTACATAAGGGAGTCGTCGTTATCCCTCTAGGTTAGAGGCAGATGATCTGCTAACAGAATGATTGTTATCAACACTCTCAGGGAGGGGCAAACTGCATGTTTACCATTGCTGATTGTTTTTTGAATGACTAATACTGGCATGGTTGTTGCTGTCGGTACCACTTTCCCCCCACAGGCCATAACCTCTCGCAGAGGCAATTAGAAACGGAGCAAAGGCGCAGACATGCGAACAGAGGGAGTTGCATGTCTGGCTCCCTCTTCCCCTCGGGGGGAAACCACTGTCTGTGACCTTGAGCAAGGTGGGCAATTTTCAGTCAGTGAGCATGTGACAAGTGCAGCAATTGCATTGAACAGAGGGTCTTATCAACGCTGGAGTCATCTCATCAAGCTGACATGCAGATAATAATATGGCTGAAACAGGAGGAAGACTAAATGTTTGGGATAAGCTTTCGGCGCAGCACGTCTGTCTGTGGATGAGCATCTCGTCCTTGGCTCCATCTCCGTGATTTAGTGCATGCTTGTGTTGATTGTGTGCAATGTGTTTCGATTGTGCGTGTGCGCGTGAGTGATCTGTGGCTAGAGCCATCCCTCAGGTGTCTGCTATCTGATCGCCTGGATTGATCGGCCCAAGGAGAGCGTGACATTCAGCCCGTATTATCGTGCCGCGAGCTCGCCCAATAAGGCAGTGGAGTGATGGTGGTGGAGCCCTTTGTTACAGAAAGTTAATTAGGCCTGCTTGAACCACACAAGTGAAAAAAAGGAGAAAAGACAGGGTAGCTCCGAGGAGTCGCGCTGATTTCCCAGCAGTGCATGACTGTGTGGCGTAGCTTTCCACAGCTATGATGCAGGAGTGGGTGTGAGGTGAGGTTTCCCTCTGTCTGCTGTAAGGTGAGTCCCCGGGGATGCCAGCTCCGTCTTCAGATGAGACAGAGGCTTTTAGTGGGGCTCCAGGCAGCACAGGTGGTGCCCCTGTATGCATTGATCTCTCAGTGCTTTTACTGTAGGGAATGTCATCGGTGACAATGGCATGCACCCAGGCATGGCTTTGAGACACGGTGCACTATAACCACATAGTGGAGGCGGCGCACGGCGTTGCTGTCAACACATCTTTATGTTGAATTAAATACTACATGAAATGCCGACTTCACTAATGGAATTCAATAGTCAAAGATGAAGTCCTATTTTTACCTTACTGAGTGAATTATAAATACTACTATATTCATTTCTGTGGTTTTGGAGTAAAACGCATCTTTTGACTGGTGTTGCTATATGATACCTTTGAAATAAGGTTTGTTTCCATCCTTTTAATTTGTGTTTTTGTTCAACGTAAGGCAATTTGCATTTCAATTGGGTTGCATTTGAAATACACTTGACCTTGCCTTACAAGGCAGTTCCAGTTTTGTGTTATGTCCTGATGCAATATAATGTTCCTTTATGTGAAGGCAATGAGATCATGCCCGGGGCCATCGACTCAATGAATGGTCTTTTCTTATGTGATCCACAGGGATGCTTTTTCACAACAGAGCACTGGGACACCATGACATCTATCTCCCATTCAGTGAAACTGTTTTATTCTTCTTCTGTACGATCCCCTGACAAAGCCCTCTCAGGAACGAACCGTGAAAGGTTCTCCCTCTGCAGACCCAAGAGGACCTATGCTCACATGACTTGACATGAGAGATAATCGTCCAATGGAAAGTTTTTTTTTTTTTTTTAATCAAGAGTTTAATTCTATTAAAGGGGAATTAAAAGTAGGAGTTATCAGGAACTCCAGAGTGGAGCCAGAAGTCACAGAGGATCCCTGTGGATCTAGATCAAGAGTCCTTCTAGTGGAGGATCCCACAAGACATCATTAACATTATCTTGGCTGGCTGGAGGGACATATTCTCTCTAATTTCACTGCAACGTCCTGAGTAATCCCCAGCCACGAAATCCTCTTTAAAATGTGCAACCAAAGAGTGATCATTTCCAACTAAATGAGGGAACACAAGGTTAGTAAAAGCAGACAAAAGGATTTCACAGATAATTGATGAGCCATTATTCGTTTTTTTGTTTCTGTTTGGATCCACTGTGTTGTTGTGGTGCCTGAAATAATAGTATTTTTCTAGCTGGCATGGCCTTGATACGGCTCGTCTCTGCTGACATTACAGTCCACATTGTGCATTTGGTCTGGCCAGCGGCCATGGTCATCAGTGGCAGTTATGCCTGTCTTTGATCATCAGCTGAGCTGGGATGACAGAGTCTCACACTTCACAGCACCTGGTTGCCTCACGCCCCCACATACTGTACACCTAGCTGTCTTCCCCTGCCGTCTGCCGTGTCCTTCCAAACTCCTTTAGCTACTGCTGCACTCCAGATGGAATACAGCATGGAGGTGGTTGTGACCGTGTTGTAAATAGTCTAGTCATACAAGTACATGCTTTGACTTGATTCAGCACGGTACATTATACACTGTACAGCCCATACAGCCTACTTCTCACTTCATTTATTGCCACGATAAATATGGTAAACATGAGTTTAACATGAGTCTCAATCACTAATTTCAAGTCTTCTTCAATACAGCATGATGTTCATTTAGTAAATTATGGTCCCATTTAGAGTCAAATAGACCATAAAGCAGAGGATGATTTAGGGCGGGGCTACCTTGTGATTGACAGGTCGCTATCATGGTGTTGTTTGGTCTGGGAGTATGTTTTCATCTTAGAAATTTAACCCTTTCACAGTGTGTTGTCAGTTCATGAAAGTTAATTGTAACATTTTGGTCACCTAAATGTGCCTTGTTGGCTTGTACTTAGCTCCACCCTCTCATGTCATTACTGATTTTAAAAAAATAAAAAGAAATGGGTCATGCAAATTGTGAAAATTGTGAAATGTGAGATCTGCAACTCACCCAACGATCTATCCTAACCTTAAACATTCAAGGTCTGTGCTTAACCTCAACAGTCTCTCAGTTTTCCCAGTTTGCAGGCTCCCTTCTAGCCACCAGCACCACAGCGCTAAACTCGAGGCTTCAGAAGTGCAGTCCACAAACTAACGGGTGACGTCACGGTGACTACGTCCACTCCTTATATTGTTATTAGCGGCTGGAAGAATGAACCACAGAGGCAGCAGATTCAGAATGAGGTGAATAATTTTACGGCGAGGCAGACTGCCCTGCTGTGACACTACTGAACATGTGGCCTCAGCGGCTGCCCAGCTGATGTAACAGCATATGTTTTAGTCACTACTTGTTTAGCTCCCAGAGATCAAAGGCTATAACTGACATTTTCTTAATGCCTGTGTATTTTTCTGAGGTCAGTGCGTCCTTTTCTCACCCAGCCATTTATGCAGGGCACCTACTAAACCTTTCATAATTCGCTAATGCAGCGCATCGGTTCTGAGGTCAGCTGTAATGACGCATTCCTCTGAACATTTAGCTTTATCCGGGCTTTTGCTCAGAAAGCACTATTAATGTTCCATTCCAATTTGTTATTGGTAAACACTGTGAAATTGCATGAGTCAACAGCCTCACTGTGGACCTGATTTGCATGAGTCTGCCTTTTGAAACAACATCCTCCCTCTTAAAGTATGTTTTAGTCGGCACCATCTGGTCCTTAGTTCAGTGCTGTATCAAGCACTGAATAGTCATTCTCCCACCAAGAACGGAAGGTTTCAATTTTATTCTCACTATGGGCGTCTGTGGCATCGAGCGTCAAAAACCAGAGTAAATTATATGATGTAGGACTGCATTTCATCTGCTGTGCTGAGTAAATCCTAATGACTATTTTGTGGATGGACTAACAACCGTCTTTGCTGTAGATCTCTGATTCGTGTCTTTTAGTTTTTGCTGTGTTTATTTTTCTCATCCTGAAATGCCAAACTTTACAGGCCATAAAACTCTCTGCTTCGTAGCAGTGGCAGTGGATGTATCTAATGTGTATTTTTATCACGCCTTTGAAAATGGGTGGCTGCCAAGTGGAGGGATAATAAGATGTGGAAACGTGCGGGTGAATTTTAAAACAATTCCAATTTCGCCCTCCGTTTCCATTATCATAATCTTCAAAGATGCTTGTCTTGTTCATTTTGCTCATGACCCCGGCAAGCAAGTCATTGAATTTCCTGAAATAACTGCAAATAAGAGAGCCATCATTAAGATCCCCAGCGTGTAGGAGTGATAGGACAGCAGAGACTTAGGATATGAAAGGACATCCAGTTGATGGCTTCGCAAATGATCTGAACTCCACTCATGGCATGAATGCAAATCTGTCAAGTTTTCCTCTTCCGTCTGCAGTGCTGACTGACCCCCATAATTAGATGAGTGCTGAGAGATATGCTCAGATTGTGGCAGTGCTGATGTGTTGGAGACGTGTTTTTATACACGGCTTAAAGGTTGTAATACACAGGGCAGCTCTGCTAGGTAACACTGCGCCTTGAGTTGACTCAGTAAAGATGTTTTAAACTCATAGGAACATTTTACTGAGGAAATATTTGACTTATTTTTAGGCTGGTTTATTTTTCGATATCGGGAAACATTTTTACGTATTTCACACTAACTTTTGATTTGAAACTCAGAAGCAGAGCAGGTTACATTACAAAGAGGATTACTTGGTAAATGATCAGAAACAGGTCAGCAGCAGTGCGTCAGGAGGGCAAACAGCTGAAAGAGTTTGTGGGCAGGTATACTATTGATACTGACTGGTGCTGATGAGAGACAGGTGTGGCTTGATGACGGAATTAGGATCAGGTGTGCAGGTGGGTGCGGAGGACTGGGAAAAACCGGGAACTTTTGGTGGACAAGGACTGAAAAGTCCAATCAATAAAGGCCTAAAGGAGATATAGAGGTCTTAGACTGTAGGGAGGGACGGACACAGGCTGAATCCAAATGTACATGTAGTCAGACTGTGCAATAAATGTTCCCCTCTCATGAGCTGCTAATATTTTTCTATCACGCTAATATTCATATTCATGGATGGAAAGCAAACTGTGTGCATCTGTGCAGATCAGGCTCTAACAAACAAATCTGAATCATTCAGCCTTTGCATATTCCTTGTGTGCTTTTCCAAACATCTCTTAATCAGTAAACTTATCTTATGTCTTGCATATGTCTTCAAAATAATTATAGTCACACCCATATTTCTGTGGATTGTGGGTAATTTTCTGGGTGAAATATACATCCCAAGCAGACTATCTGGAAGGCCATAGAAAGACCACTTGAGGCCTCTTATGGGCGTTAAGAATTGTGGATTTGAACAGCCCTCAGCACTCGCAGACTGTGCAGTTAATTTGGACTTTAGTACATTTGGATTCTGACAATCAGTCAAAACGATGCCTGCAATTGATCCTATTTGTAGGACTAGAAAAAAATTACTATTTGTGTGGTTTTACTCCCAGCTAATCACCGCAAGTGTTCTTCAAGATGGTGCAATGTGTGATTGGCCGACTATTGCAGCAGCTCCAACCCATACAGCTGGGATCTCCCGCCTGCACATGGCTCTGAACCACAGACTATACAAAGATGGACGACACGTCTCCACTTCCTCCCACCGTACAGATGTGAAGCCAACATATCCTAGATATGGGGACTGCCATCTTGAGATTCTGACATCATTTGGAGTCAGAGTCTACATAGTTATAATTGGGAAGTGGAGCCGTGGTGTTGATGTCGCCCATCCTGAACCAATCACAAGCCGAGCATGGTCGCAGCTTGTCAGAGAGAGACTCACAGTATCAAGTAACTAATTAAAACCAAATTTATCAGAAAAATGAACACTTAAATGTACATCAGTGTGATAAGAACTACATAAAATGACAGAAACCATCTTTGGGAAAAATTGATTTGACTGGTAATTTCACGTTTTAATTTCTCCCATCCACTAACATGGAAAAGGCGGCTTTATGACCTATACCACAGCCAGCCACCAGGAGGCGATCCAGATGTTTTGGCTTCACTTTCGTCCTTATAAACAGTCTGCTCAGAACCCAGAGATGTCTGAGCTGGCGGTTAGCAGCTAACAGTGCTAACTGCACTGTGTGAGCTAACAGTGACAGTACTGACCGAGCTAACAGTTTTAACCTGGGGGGACGTTACGTTTCCATGACAGCGTGGTCCCATCACCATGGGGACGGTGTTATCAGTGATAACCACTGAACATTGTGCATTGTAGCAGCGATTAGCTAGCCAGCAGGATGCACACAGCTTCCATTCACATGGTGGATCAAATGACGTACTCTATTGTGTCATTATCCCTTTAAGGGTACTGGTATTATGCTTATATAATAATTATTAATAATACTTATTATACTGGTAATTTTTTACCCAGCACAGCTCTAGTCAGTATTATTCTAAACCTTTTAAAAAGCTTAGCATTGAGCTGGTGGCATCCTGAACACCGTGCACCATTTTCCCAACTAGAGGACACAATATAAACTAGTTTTGACTTTCAGATCATTATGAGTGGATCATTAGGAAAGGATCATTTCAGACCATCGAGGGGAACTGGCCAATGAACCGAGCTAAAGCCGTTCCACTTGGAAATAAATTAATGATAATACTCTATTCTGTCTCATTGTATTCTGTCTAATTAGCGGATTGTGTTGTTGAAGTCTACAGGCAGGAATTCAGTGTTAGATGGATGGGAGGATGTGCGACTGAAAATCTATTTGATGAAACACTTTCTGTTTTAATATTGACACAATAGAGTCAATTATTTTCACTCATTAACATATTTAGATTATGTTATCAGTAAAGTAAATATTGACAGGAAAGGATAATAACCACTGCAGCAGCATTCCAATGGGAATATGATTATGGGAATTGCATTGTTTACTTTTAGTTACATTATTCAACAAATTATTTAGAATTAAAAATCACTGTCTGCTTTTTTTGCATCGTGTACTGTATAATGTATATCACTCATTATCCCACTACGATATGGTTGCAGAGCTTTGTTTTGAATGTTGTTGATAGGGGATCTGTGGTAGGCCCGGGGCTTTTACGAGCTTCCACTGAAGCACACAGAGCCCCAAGGTGAGTGGGAGCATCCACACTCGGCCTACTTAGCTGAACCTTCTTCGTTCCCCGCTGCTCTCGCACACATTCCTCTTCCCTCAATGTCATATCAATATATTCGTTATATCTTTAAGAGGTGGTAGCAGTTATGTTTGGTGTCGAAGGATCACAACTTGTGTGTTGCTGTTTAGTCTCACAGTTAAAGACTTTCTTTCATTTTCAGTCACTCAAAATTTTCATTCAACATTCAACATTTCAAGCTATGACGGCAACAAGCCTTATTCTTGATCCAAATTAAGAAATGGTAATTAGTGATATATTATCTGTTGAGTAAATGATACTTGTGGGGCTCGGCTCTAATTGGATAACCTACTCTCTATTTTGAGAATTTACTTTATTATTTTTGTCAGTTATAGGCCACTGAAAGCTGTGACAGAAACATGTTTTTCCTCCTCGGCGACTGCTAGAGACACTGCTAGGTGGTGATTAGACCTCGGCTCAGGTCAAAAGTGGGCTGGAGCTTGTGTGATGTCGTGAATCTCCATCTACCAATCAGAATGATAAAAGTGTAGTCTGTCCCATCCTAACAGGTCCAACAAAGCTAACAGAAAACATGGGAAGATGTCAGTCAATTAGAGTCTATACACACCCACACAATCCTGCAAAGAGCACTAATCAGCCAGAATAACTGAAAACACCTGTGTGGGTGTTAACAGTCAGCTATATTTCAGGTTGTGAAAAATGCAGTCGCAGATATGCATAGTTGTCTTTCATTAGCGAAAACCTGTGCATGCGGTATGTCAGCATTATATGCACAACCTCAGGATTTACATTGATGCTGTAAAATCCACTTAGCACATTTTATTTGTTTGATCTTATTTAAATCTCTCTCATACTGCTCTGCACTAATGAATTCTCATTTTATCCCATCTGCCGCTGAGACTGTAATGTTATATACTGTATTTATGTAGAGTGGAGTTTGCCTCGCCTGCAGTGCCGTCCTTGTTCTACAGAGCATGTGCAGAGACAACGAGCTGGTATAGAGACCAGCCCTGGCGTACACAAATATTTGTGTCATTCTGAAATCTAGTACTGCTTTGAGAGAGGACATGTAAAGTGATTTTATTAATTAATCTGATGCAACTTTCTGTAGAGCTATACAATCGATGAGGGGCGCATAAGAAAAAGCTCAAATGTGTTGAAGCAAATCCTGCGCACACCCCCGAGGTTTCGCCTCACTGCTAGACTTGGTGCATAGCAGTTTGGGATCAGGGGACACAGCTGGGGACAAAGAAAACCTGAGCTGGCTGTGATTTGCTGTGTTATATACATACCAAGCACGGTTATACCTGGCACTGCAGAAAACTAAAAGCGGTGGGAAGAAAAATGCAATGCAGCACTTTGATCCATTTTCAGGTGTGTCGTGGCCACATGGCCCCACTGTGATGTAAATTGCCGTCGAGGTGCAATAAATAAATAAAAAAGAAAGTCGCGAGAACACATTTGAGGTTATAGAATTGTAATTTAACTCAATATTTGCACAGAGGACAAGGTAACAAGCAAAAACTCCCCTACACCTGGCTGTGGCGCATGTCCAACTGGCTGTCGGCGGCGTGGCGGCAGCGGCAGCAGCAGGCCTGGGGGACTAAAGCGACATGCCACATGGCTTTTTTCCCTGCTAGTTCTACTCCCATTGAGACTTATTGTTTTATTCTGTCAGTTATTCGCTTCATGGCTGCCTTAATCTAATGCAATTTAAGCCACTTACATTTTTCATACAGTGCACATTAGCGAGTTAGTACTGCCTGAGTGGGCCAGATTAAGGACCTTCCTGAAGGGCATTGTCACCGTTACACACTCCCTCATCTTGGGGCTTATCCGCTGTCTTATACACTTCTTACCCCCCCCCTTCAAGTGTGGTGTAGATGCAAGGGCTACTTCATGCTGGGCCTCCTCAGTAGGTGGCTCAAAACCCATTTGCAGACTTGAATGGCCTGGTTCTACTCCAAAACACAGCCTTTTGTTTTCATGACTTTTTTCTCTTTTATTGACTGGACAGTATATCACACTGCATGAGAGGAAAGGCCCAGAGTGAGGTTGTACTGGAAATAAAGACAAAAATAAATCTCTCAGTGGCTCCCCTAAGCCAGAACATAATGCTATCTAGTAAATGACACAGTTGTGGTTTAACATTAACATCATATAGTAGCTGGCTGGTGTGTGTGTGTGTGTGTGTGTGTGTGTGTGTGTGTGTGTGTGTGTGTGTGTGTTCAGCCCTGATGAGCATGTTCAACCTTGTACAGAGACCCTCCCCTTGCTCATTTAATACAGCTTGTTAACGTCTTGGGTGGCAGTCCAAGGCCAGACCTGACTTTACATTCAGTATTCAGGACATAATAGTTATGCTTTACTTATGGAGATGTGTGTGGTTTAAGCAGCCCAGGTGAGATAAATCTGTCACATGCAGATGTTAGCATTTTAATCATTACCTTGAAAAATATAGTGTATGTATTGAGGCTGTCAATCGATTCAAATATTAAAATTGCAAATAATCACATTTGTCATCTGTTCAAAAGGTACCTTAAGGATTTGTAAAGTATCTAATACTCATATTAACATGGGAGTGGACAAATATGCTGCTTTATGCAAATGTATATACTGTATATTTATTATGGGAAATTAATTAACAGCACAAAACAATGACAAATAATGTCCAGAAGCTCTCACCAGTTCTGCATTAAGCATAGAAATATGCTCAAATCATAACATGGCAACAACAGCTGTCAGTGTGTCAGAGTGCTGACTTGACTAAGACTTGATCCAGACTGACTGGGACTATCATAAAGTGGGCATGTCTGTAAAGGGGAGACTGGTGGGGACCCAGAGAACCCATTTACATTCACACATCTGGAGGTAGTTTGGAGCATCATACCAATGAATTCCTTAGTTTTTTTTTGGCAGTATCTACAGTCTAACTTTAAAACTGAGCCCATTTCAACCTCTGAAAGTTCAGTTGCATTAATGCAAAAATTTGTGGCATTAAAATGATTTTGCATTTAAGACGTGATTAATGCGTTATTAACACATTAACTTTAACAGCCCTAATATGCTTATTATTGGAAATCAATGAACTGTACAAAACAATGACAGATAGTGTCCAGAAACCCTCAGAGGTATGGCATTTAGCATAAAAATTATGTTCAAATCATAACATGGCAAACTCGGCAAACAGCTGTAGTTTGTAGTCAGTGTAGCAGTTGTGAATATTTGAGACATGGTGGCTCTTGAGGACATTTCACATGTGCTGTCAATGGAAGTGATGCAGATTATTTCATGCAGATCTGCATTCATGTGTCAACAAGTTGAACGGGTGCTCCATGTACCAAGACTCAGTCCTAACCACAATGACATGGGGTTTGAATCCAATCCGTGGCCCTGTATGTCATACCCTCTATCTCCCCCTTTCATAACTATCACTGTTACTATCAATTAAAGGAAAAGCCCTAAAAAAATAACCTTTGAAATAAAAAAAAATAACAGACTTGTGGTGTATTATTTTGAAAGCTCTATTATTTATTATTCCTGGTTACAAAGTTTTCAATGGTATTGCAGTCCATCACTCTTTTGCTCACTTTTCCTTCCCCCTCTCTCTCTCATTCACTTGTTTCTGCTGCCTCCCTCCTTCTCCTCCATCCCATTGGTCTATCACGCCATCATGGTGGTTGTCAGAGATGGAGGAGGGTATTCTGGCTATAGAAACTCACATCGATCGGCTTGCCTGCAGTCCACACCCAAACCTGCTGACTCCAGGCAGAAAATAAAGAAAGACAAAAAAAGTAAATCCTCAGCTCTTTTCTTTGCTCCCCACCCCTCTGTTATCGCACCCATCAACAATACAGGTCACTCCTCCCCTCTCTGGTCACTCTTCCTTACCCATGATCATACCTGCCATTTTCCATCTCACCCTTTTCTCTCCTGACAACACTTAACCAATATCAGATGTGACTTTCTCCTGTGTTTGTTCTCCTGTTCAGCATTTTTTTTTCAGCCCAAGATCCAATTTTCCAATTCCCCTTCCCATCTCTCATATTTCTACCTCCTGCTCATCTATCTTTCACCCTGTCCTCTTTGCATCTGCTCCTTTCTGCTTCGCTCTGCACATCTATTGCCCCCTGTACACTGACACAGGCAAGGGGGTGGGATTGGGATGCAGTGCATGCCCCGCCATTATGCACCCCTCGTCCTCCAAACCTTCACCAAACCAAAATAATTTTCAAATAAAAAGAACAAAAAATAGACTGATTAACAATTGCTGCATCCACGGCAATGTTTGCAAGTATTAAGGAAAGTTTGCTTGTGGGTGGAGAGCAGGGAGCGGGAGAAGGACCCACCGGTGCAGTTAAAGAGGCAGTAAGCCACTGGGAGGAGGTTGCTCCTATTTTTTTGAGAGGCAAGAGGGAGATCTAAATATAAAAAAGAGTATTTGGTTGAAAGAAACCATTACCAAATCTCAGTATCATTTATTAAATATCTTTTCTTTCATTATTCAAATCCTGATTAATAAGCTTCAACAGCGACACCTGCAGGGCAAAGGGGAAAGGTTAGCCCGTTTGTGTGAAGTGGTTGTGGGCATCATGGGGTTAAAGGAGGTTGAGCACCCTCTGTCCTCCCTTAGGGCGGGACATCTGCAACTCAATGCATTTCAGTTTTTTTATGCTTGTCTGTGATTGGCCAAAACATGTCAAATGATGCTCTAAGGGAAGAGTTACCCATCAACAACCAGCAAAGTACAAGACTGACGACAGGTTGGTCCAATGTTATCTATGTTATATATATATATATATATATATATATATATATATATATATATATATATATATATATATATATATATATGTTATCATGTACGTGATGAACTGGCAGTAAAGAATCAGATAGCGTACAAGGAAATACGTTATGATGTGTAACTGTGAACTGCTTTTAAACACATAACAAAACAAATCCTTTATATTTAGACCTGTTTATTGAACTGTAACTAGCTACGAGTGTTAGCTAACACGACAGCCCTGAAGAACCCGGTGGAGCAGTCTGTCACACGTCGCTAGCAGCCTGTCTGTAAATTGCACCAGCATCCAGAGCAGTACGTCAGACCACTGACTTCGTGGTCCTGCCGTGCGTCAGTCCGGACATCTGAGCGAGGGTCGGGGCTGCCTTGGGCGTGCTGCCATGCACACGGACCCCGCCGATGGAGAGAGCTCCGCCCAGGGCTCGTTGCTTACCGCCCAGGCCTCGCCGTCAGCTGCTGGGACTAGACCCACAGCGAAGATGGTGATGTGCAGCGATACGACATGCTGCTCTGGCTCCCGGTGTGGGCAACGGACTGCTACATGGGCAGTTTACAGACAGGCTGCTAGTGACACATTACACACACTCCTCAGGCTGCAGTGATTGTTTTAAAGAAATCTCATAAGCCATTGTTTCACTGCTTAGTTTTCTGTTTTACATAAGATCAGTAACCTAAACAACTAGTGTAATAATAATAATTATAATAATAATCTATATAACACTTGTCCAACTTAAGTACAAAGTTTTTTTCACCACTGTAGTAGGCAGTATATCCCATAATAACCTTTGAATATATTGTAATTCAAGTGTGAAAACTAGACTTCTGCACCTCCATATGGCTCTGGTTTCAGGCTTTAAAATATGTAGCCTGCGACAAGAGACTTTAGCCAATCACAGGTCATTTCAGAGAGAGAGCGTTCCTATTGGCTGTGCTCCGGCTGGAGGGCGGTGCTTGGTATTTCCTCAGCTCATCTCAACATCAGAAACTTTCTCATTTTACAGCTAAACAGCAACTACAAGATGTTTCTGAAAACATTTAAGGAGAAAAATATGGTAACAGAATATTGATTCATATTTGATCAGCGCTGCGTAGTTTGATAGTTTGGTCGGAGTTTGTGAGTGATTGACTGCTGCTCGTTGTTTTCTTCTGGTCTGTGAAATCTTGCATATGGAGGACACAGAGAAACAGTTTTTTTCAGATTATCTGTCTCATGCACTACTGTCAGGATATAGTGACTGTTTTATAAAAATATTTTTTTAAATCATATTTGCTCCATTTCTACCCACTGCTGCTTTAAATGATTCATTAAATAAAAGGTGTGAATACAAGATGCAAGCAGGTAACAGCACAGATGACATGGAAACAAAACGCCTTTCACCAACAAAGACAAAGTGACCAAAGACAAGGGGAGCACAGAGACTACTGCTGTGATCCAGACAACCTGAAGGTCGTAATTTTCACAGTTGAAGCTTCCAATTTCCGACCTCGAGGCATTACAGGTACAAACCAAAAAAAATGTAATAAAACACAGCACAATAAACAAACATACAATGGGACTCTAAGCAGTGCAGCCTGCAGCCTTTTTCTGCCATTTTTAGCTTACATTTTACCGAATAGAAGATAACTTTTTTTTGTAAGATATTTTACCTTAACCAGCCACCTAATAACATGGCAACAAACTGTATTTTGACATCAATTTACATGCAGAATAGGGTTTGATATATGATAGTATGTATTATGGTTTACTATTTACAATGTGTGGAGTCGGGGTAGATGGATTTGCCCCTCGTTCACTTCGACACTGAGTGGTGTTTCATTGTACTTTTTCTAGTACGAGGTCACACAAGGAAAGAATGATAACTAGGAACAGGTGAAACTCATACGGGCGGGGCACACAATCACACAGATGGGAAACAAACAAAGACAGGAAGTAAAACACGACAGCACACAAGGGGAGAGGACTTTCAAACTAAAACAGGAAATGAGCTATAACAAAAAAAAGCAGGACTATGACAAGTTGTCACTGATCGCCGTTGATTGATGTGCTATGCACATAAGAGCAGCTGGTCCTGAGGAGACTGAAGGAGAGGTCCTGACCCCCTCCCACAGGTGGGTGAGGTATATTATGTGTACTGCTTTTTTTTTCAACGTCACATAACACCCCATCTCTCCTGGTCCCTGTCACTTGGATACCTTTTGATTTAATTATTGCGAGCAGCGTGAACTTTCCAGATGGTTTCCTGTAATATTTTGTAGTGTGCTGTCTTGTCTGTCGGCCTATTGATCTGTTGTGGCAGGAAGGTTTTTCACTCAGCCTGTCGAGCTTTAATGAAAATTTCTGTCATGAGTGACGACTCGTTAGTTATAACGATGACTAAAGTAGTCTTTTTACATTCTGTCAAGGTGTGACTTATTATGTTACAAGGGTATTAGTCTTGCATAAACATGTAATATAGTCTAACTGTAATACTGTGGTTTGGCTACATTACAAATGCACTGCTTGTAGAGACTAGGAAAATCGCATTGAAAATATATTGTGAATCTTGCAAAAGGATCGTGATGCAACAGCTTCTCACAAAATTAAATTAACTTCATCAATTTCTCCCTGAATTGAATGAAATATGAATAAAAAAGGGCTGCCCGGGGTAATCGGATGCAAACACACACACACACGCACACATCCATCCCTCTCTGTCTTCCCACCTGCTGTTTGTAGCCCATATTGGAGGCTCAGTCATAGAGGATTAGCCACAGACTTGATCAGAGTCTCTGCAGTTGCCAAGGTTGAATCTGTGGCATGAAGATTTACACAAGACACTTAATAACACACATGTTGGGGTCTTAAGCTTGACGTCTGTATTTCAGCTTTGTGGGGCAGGCAGGACTGCTCATCTCATCTGTATATTTGTCTTCAACTGAGTCTGTTCTTTTTCAAAGACGTTGCAGTAATGAGAGAGACCTGCACGTCACAAATCATTTCTGCACCACCAGTAAAACATTTCGACCTGAAGAGGTTTTGTCATGTGCCAATTATCAGATCCCATCATCTTTCATTACCTGGTGCCCTCTAGGTGTCACATTATTCCAGTCAGTAGATAACTGAAGTTTATAAAAACAGTGAATGAGCTCACTACAAAAGCAATATCTGTCATTTGACAATTACACTTACCCTCAGAGATTTATTAAGGGAATAAAATGAAAACAAATCAAGGTCTTTTTGAAGATGATAATAGCACCTTAACTTGTACCCTTGTTATTTTGGAGATACTGTATTTAATCCAACCTGATCTCATGGGAAAGCACTTAAATAGCACTATATCACAGGGACAGACCGAGTGTCATGAGGACACTTTGTAGCCTTTTCACATTTCGTCATTCTTACATTTCTCAACAAAATTATGGTATCAGCCGTAGTTAGGCAACAAATCCACTTAGTTAGGTTTAGGAAAAACATCATAGTGGGGCAGCAGTAGCTCAGTCCGTAAGGACTTGGGTTAGGATGCGGAGGACGCCGGTTCAAGTCCCCCATGGACCAAGACCAACTGGTTGCTGAAGAGGTGCCAGTTTACCTCTTGGGCACTGCCGAGGTGCCCCTGAGCAAGGCACCAAACCCCCAACTGCTCTGGGCGCTTGTCAGGAGCAGCCCCCTCACTCTGACATCTCTCCATTGACGCATGTATATGTACTGTGTGAACAACAGAGTGTAAAACTGAATTTCCCCACTGTGGGACTAATAAAGGAAGATCTTCTTCTTCTTCTTAGTTGGGCTTAGAATAAAAATGTAAGTAAAATATATACATGTGGAAACAACAGAAGTATGTCACAAATGTAATTAAAAAACACATCACTAATGTCACAAACTTAAAAGTAACTCAACAACTCTTTGGGACACTAACAACGGTCTCCTGGTTGAAAGTCCTGTTTGTTGGACCATCCACCTTCCCTCCCCCCACCATAAGTAGTCTCTCTCACTTTTTATTCTTCATCGCCACCCCTGAGTGTAGCATACTGACAAGGATGTGTTTACATTAACGTGCCAAAGACATGCCAAAAGCAAGAATATACATTGCTATTGCACATGAAATGACTCGCAAATTACTGCGTCATTCATACAACATTTAGTGCAACCACACCGATTTAATCATACCCGATTATGAGCGCCGGAACCGGCCAATATATTTCCAATTTTGGAGCGTCATTTATCCTGAGTTAGCCTGACTTATTTCTTCTGCTGTGCCAAGTTTGGGCCGATGCTGGGCCACGCTATTTTTGATAAATTTCAGATAATTATTTGCTTATTTAAAATTGAAAACACTGAAATAGACGAGAGAAAGAACGAGAACATTTCTTTTTCAGGAAAGATACAAGGAGAGCCAACCCACTGCTCTGCACCCTGTGGGCCCAGTGCACCCTGAATATCTCTGAGCTTTCTGCGAGGAAAAGGTCTGATGTATTCATTTTTGAAAGAGCTTACTAAATCGGCCGGTTGAGAGTCCATAAGATCCATTTGTTCAAATCAATCACCAATCAGGAATTCGCTAACAATTTGTAATAACCATCATTTTTAAATGGTAATTTCATTGTTGATTAATTTTAGTTAATAGTTATTTTACTGTTAAACAACAGACTGAAAATTAATAATGTTTACTAATTATTAGTAATGATGTAATTTATGTTATTTCAACAGTTTATTGTTGTCATTAACAAAGTATTTGTTAATGTAATTTGTAAACCCTTCAAAGAGAGATATTTCTAACACTTTGTTCATGGTTAAAAATTGGTTCGTAAACCATCTATAAACATTATTTGGCTGCTATTATAATGTTGCAGTTGGATTATATCACCTTGCTGGATGATTAAATACTTACTTAAATACGTAAATACTAAAAGCATCTATAAACATTATTTAGATAGTTAATACTTGTCATTGGTTAATAATTGGGCCATCTATCTATATAATGTTTATAGATGTTTTACAAATGATTTTCTAAAGGTTTACAAATAATTTGGTAATTATTAACAAATACTTATTATAGTATAGACATTGTTATAATGTGTTGACAATAAACTGATAATAGTTTACTAATGTAATCTGAAAGTATCAGCTATGAAACTGTATATCATTTATAAACTAATTTCATATTACACAACCTAACAAAAAATTATTTTAATAAACTATCAATTTACCGTTTATAAATCATGGTTATTAGAAAGTGTTGGCAGGTAATGTTTTGTAGTTGTAAAAGTATCCTCAGTGGTATTTATCTCCTGATGATGGCTGCTGTCACACGTTTTGGAGTATTAATACAGAGGCCCTGCGGTTCGATGCAGTGCATGTTCACTGTCCAATGAGTGAAGCAGGAGCACATTACACCTTCAGTTTTCCATCATGCAGTCCTAATTTATAGAGCATTTTCATCAAAGCCAGCGCCACGATGTGAGATTAATGGGCGTCCTGTCTCCTGATGTGGATTGATACCGGACGGCAGCAGAATCAGTAACAATTCAGCTCACATCTGTTTACACTTTGGTATGCAGCCGTGCTATTACGATACAAAGGCTGCCAATGAGTTGACAGTCAGAAGGCTGAGAGCTTCCCCTCTCCCTACTGCGATAAGACAGATCTGATCCGCTCCTTCGCTTGGCTGATGTCAGCAGTATCATTAGAATAAATGAATCACCATATTGCACTGTCTCTGCTTCTTCGCTGCATACAGGAGGAGGTGTCTATTGGCAGAAACCTGTGTACACCCTCTGTTATTTTGTTTTTCATTTATTGACCTCTGCACAAGAACTCACACACTCTCCAAATGCCATCAAAAAAAAGTAAATCCCTGTTTATTTACACAAATGAGTGTCCGTGTTCCTAGTTATGCCTCCAAACGAGGTCTTAATTAGTTAATTGGCTTATTAGGCTGATTGCTCCCAGGGCAGACGGTGTGGGCTGGCTGTCATTCATCGGAGGCCTCCACAAACAGTAAAAGAGGGGGAGTAGCCCGGACCAATGAGAGGCACGAATGGGAGGGAACAGGAGGAAACGCCGTGAGAATAAATGTGGCAGTCGCCGGTTGATTTAATAAAGTGTGGCAGTTCAGTGGCTCGCCATTCCAGAGTGGGACGGTTGCAATCGCTCTGTCTGCCCTCGATCTCGCTGTGGAACAGTGGGTGAGGGGTGACTTTCAATTAGCAAAATGAGCCTAATTAATCAGCGAGGAGGTGATCTGTAATGGGGACCAGCAGCATCGCGTGCCCGTCACTGTGACGGGGTGAGAGGTTTCGCTGGTTCCGTCGCCATGTCGCGGCGACCTTCACTGCTACAGATGGGGACCCACAGAGTGCACACATGACAGCCCAGAATCCCCATCACCCTCATTACCGAGCAATATGGTCCAAATTTCTTTCGTTGTCATACATATTGCATCTGAGCATGATGATGTTGTCAGCGACATGAAAGGAACATTATCCATTGTGTCCTCTGCGTTTAAATTGACACATAAAATTGGTAAATTAGATTTATCACATGGTGTTACCCCCCAAAATATCAACACACTCTTGACTCTTGAATTTGACAAGTCTGGGTGCAAAGAATATTTTCTGCTGCACTCGCTGTTTCCTTCATATAAGTGGTCCAGCAGAGAGCTGCAAACATTTCTGATTGAAGGAGATTTATGTTGATTGACGGAGCCTTCAGTAGCGCTGGCTTGGAAGGACTCAGGAACACTCTCAGAGCTGGAGAGTTTATTAAAAAATCTCAGAGGTTATAGCTCAGGTTAAGCCCAATATCTAGTTTTTCATCATTAGAATCCAAAGAAGTTGACTTAAAAATGATGAAGGACTGAAAAACAACGGCACTGGTCAATTCATACCTACTTTTAAAAAACTTCATATCTTGCAGTTGTATGAAAATATATACAGTCACTCACATTTAGGAAGTAACGCAGCACTTTTTATATGTACAGTATAAATACAGTATATATACATTTTTAACACATTAAAGCAATTGATCTTTCGGAGGCTGCAGCTCAGTTTTAAAGCCTGAGTGAAGATACTGGTATCATATGAAAACCTAAAGAATCCATCCAGCTGCCATCACCATCATACTAGCTTGTTGCAAAGGAGGTTAAATTACTCTCCAAATGAACTCTAAATTTTGATGAGGAAAAACTGCCAAAGCCATTTTCAAAAGGGTCCCTTGACCTCTGACCTCCAGATGTGTGAATGTAAATGGGTTCTCTGGGTCCCCACCAGTCTCCCCTTTACAGACATGCCCACTTTATGATAGTCCCAGTCAGTCTGGATCAAGTCATAGTCAAGTCAGCACTCTGACACACTGACAGCTGTTGTTGCCTGTTGGGCTGCAGTTTGCCATGTTATGATTGGAGGATATTTATGTTTATCATATATATATGAATGCTGAGTGCAGTTGTTTTTGTTTGTTTTAAGTATTAGATATTTAAAAACAAATCTCCCTTTAAGGTACATTCAGAATAGATAAAAATATGATTAATTAATTTGCAGTTAATTATGATTAACTATGGGCAATCATGTGATTACTCACAATTATATATACTGTATATATTATTGTGTAACTTTGATAGCCCTGATATACTGTATATAAGTATTTTTTGGAGGAAAGGTGGGGTTTAACCAAAAGGCTGATCTTCTCCTAACCTGAACCAAGTAGCTACATACAGTATACTGTATAAAAGGGCTGGCACATCACAAAATGCTTATACAGAATGAGTTAGTCATAAGGTCGTAAGGTTTTCTAGAGCATTTAGAAGTTACTTGAGGATATGTCAAATGAGAAGAAGGAACCATATAGTTTGATGGAGGTTTTGTCTGGCTTGGGGTGATCCGCTGGGCCTCAGAAAAAAAGAAAAACAAAAAAGTAGTCCATTATTTATATTGCCCTCTGGGCTCTGCACTGTGACGTAACACACTAATTACCCCGATATGCATATTTACATATCTGCATGTTCGTACAATGTAGAGGCATGCGGGGAATGCACATGAGAGCATAAAAACATGAGTAATAGTTAGCAGAGAGCTTGTTTGGAGCGTGTTGTTGCACTGTTCATATGTATGAGGCGTGTACTTGAGTTGCTGGAAATGGCGTGGGCGTTGATGCTGCATTCATATTGGCAGTGGACTCCAGCAGATCTCCCTCTTAAGGCTAAAATGTTTGCACTTGACTAAAAGCAGAACACCCACACGCGCCCAGGCTTTTCATAACTAGCTGGCTGTTATACAAGTGGAATGCTGATGCTAGCAGCTCCATGGGATCTGTCTTTCTCTTTCTCTTTCTGCCTCTGTCTCTCTGTAGTCATAACAGCATCACAGATCGCTTCAGAAGCAAAGTTGCACAAATGGTGTTACAAGGGCAAAAATTATCGTCAAATCCATTTGCTTTCTATTCATCACCGTAGCATTGTGTTTAGCTTAATTGACTGTGAACCTGCTGGTGTGCATCCAGCTCATGTTCGGCAGGCGCCAGGCCTCGCAAATGAGTCTGCGGGGAAATAAGAGCAAGCAACAAATCAGCTAATTCGCATGCATGTCAGGTTGCTGCATTTAGGGTGATGGTGGGATGATGGACTTGATAGACAGCAGGAAAAGAACAACAGAAAAAAACAACAACCACTAGATGATCTAATGGCAGCATCATTTCTTCCTATCTGTCACCCAGGATCATTGTGGAGAGTTTCCGCTCCTCTTCTCCATATCCTGCTCAGCCGCTCTCATGCTCAACATGTCTAATTACAGGAGGTACCTGCTCATAAAAACACGCTTTCCTTTTGTTATTGGTACATTTTACATTTTGCACTTAAAGAGGTGAACAAGAGACACTGACTATGTTTCCATGCATATTTCACTATTATTCTGAATATGACAATATTCAGACTTTTATATGGGTCATGCATTTTCTGATTATGATGTAGGATATGCTGATATTATTTAGATGCACTCTTTGAATACAGATGTATACAGCACATTCAGAGTAAGTGTCTCAGGTGTGTTTTTTACAGCAGTTTGCATCACACAGCCTCCTGCCTTTTTACAGCCAGCTCTGTGCATTGAACACAAACTACTAGCGTACAGTATGCCAAGATGCATGTCCTAAAGAAAAGCCCACATTTCTGGTCAAAATGAGAAACACACCTCCTGTAAAACATTATGAAAGACTTAGATATCAACAGGTTTTTCGATATGCGCAAATATCGCAGTGCTGACCTTTTCAAGAAGGTAGTTGAAGGGATGAAAGAGGGAGGCTGTTTTTGAACAAGTCCTCCACCGGTTATGTTAATTCGAGTATGCATGGCTGCTTGTAAACGGCAATATTAGTGGAATATTCATTTTCATTAGCCATGTTAAAGAGCTTATGCTTAGTTCACACTGCATAACTTTAGCTCTGATTTTCTGTTCCCCGACAAAAGCCCCACGTCAAATCGCAAACAGCCGTTTGTTCGCCACTCGCACATCGAGCCGAGATGCTCACCGACGCTGTCAAAGACTCCAGCCATGAGCTACTGCTAATGAGAGTGCAAGACATGGGCTGAGGGGAAACCTCGGGGAGGAGAGGTCGCCTGTAACAGGAGTAATAGGAACTTACAACAACAACAAACAAATGCAACATGGAACAAAGTTGTTGTTACACCTAGAGGAAAAAATAGTAAAGCAAGAGTGGAAACCAGTGGAAACAGGCTATTTTTATATATCAGCAACGTGTCTCATGTATGGTATCATGTCATTTACCATATTTCTCAACTATGACACAACTATGTCATGTCGTAGTTTGGAGACGTCATCTGAGATTCCTCCCGGTGATAGACCTTATGGTGTGACCCCCTCGCTGGTCACTCATGTAACGACGTAAAAACTCCCGATTAAAAGGCAGCAGGTTGTGTTGTGTGAATAGTACAGCAACCTGACAACTTTGAAGGTCTTGTAGTGTCAGCTTGCTTGATAGGACTATTGTGTTTTTTCAGAATAAGGGCAAAAACCTGTAAAAATTGTAAAATTTTGTGCATGTAAATGTAGCTAGTGAGTGAGAAAGCAAGAGAAAGGAAGCACACCATGTGAGTCAGTGCAGATACTTAAGATTTCCTTGATGTGACTGTAGCCCCCAGTGAATCTCTGTAAATCTCTGAAAAGGCAACCAGTGACATGGAGTGGCAAGGAGGTCACAGATCACTGGGTTTAATTGTCCCTGATGGGCAGCACCCAGGGCAGCACTGGGGCTGCTTTTCAATGTGTGCTCATGTTGTGTGTGTGGGGGGCGTTGTGGGTGTGGGTGTGTGAGAAAGACAGTAAGACACAGAGAAAGAAAGGGAGACATGAAGTAAACTGGCATTTTCCTCCTACTTGCTTTCTGCTTTAACTCTCATCCCATCAAATGTCCCATCACGTTATCATCACTTTGTCACTCCGTCCACACCACAACTCCGGGGCTGTTTCATTAGCTGCTATTTTCAGCTGCAACCCTTGTTGTCTTCCTTAAATTATACTTAGTTATGAGTTATGAGCCCCGTTGACTTTAAGAATCCTGTCAGGATTTCAGTCTCATTTGACCCTTTCCCCAGAAGGTGGTTTGCGGATTGCAATCATGCGTCGGCTTGGGCTTGCCGGCTGTCGCTCATGTTGACAGTTTTTATTTATTTATTTTTTTTCATATCCTCACACTAAGCGGCCATTCATTTTTATGCTGCCATCAAATGGAAATGTGCATTGATATACCCATCTGAATGACTTGAAAAGTTCGCAAGTGTGACTTGACCCGGCAGGGTAGTTGCACTAAAAGACAGGTCAGGACCTCTTTTTGACAGTGACGAACACAAACGTCTTGCTTCAGCTCGTGTTGTGTTTTCAGCTGTATAAGTGTTCAGATAATTAGCAAATGAAGTGGTTTCCCCATATAAGTCAGTAAGCCCATCATGTTTGCCTCCTAGCGAGCCGATTCTGACAGGCATGCATTTAATAACTATAATTAGCAATATCCCCTTTTCCCTCATTCTGACAAGAGTTCATCTGCGCATTGTTGTGTCAAGATTTATGTCCAAGCTAATGTATTCCTTGCAGTGTAGGAAATCCCCATTATCATATGACTACCGCGGCGCTTATCAGAGCCGCACTGTATTCATTCATAGTCTTACAAACTGACTAATAATTACACAGAAGTGGTAATTATCCACTGTAATAGATAGCAATATCATACCATCAATAACTTTGATTCATGTTTACTGACTTCATGAAACACGTTTGCACTGTAACTGTTTGCTCTGACTGCAAATAAGAAAACAATGAAAAGAGTTTTCATTAGAACTGCCCTCAAAAAAACGTATTGTTGCTTGAATTGATTGTTGATTTAGAAGGTTGCTGAATTAGAGATATTAATTGCATGACTATCCATAGTTTATCTCAATTAATTGCTTTTAATTAATTGTTATTATGTAACTGTTCAAAATGTACCTTAAAGGGAGCTTTGACCAAGTATTTAATACTTTTATCAACAAGGAATGGGCATTTATCAACAAGGAATTGGGCAAATAAGCTGCCTTATGCAAATGTATGTATACTAGCCCAACAGGCAACAACAGCTGTCAGTCACTGTGCTGACTTGACTATGACTTGATCCAAACTGACTGGGATTATCATAAAGTGGGCATGTCTGTAAAGGGGAGACTGGTGGGGACCCAGAGAACCCATTTACATTCACATATCTGGAGGTCAGAGGTCAAGGGACCCCTTTGAAAATGGCTTTGGCAGTTTTTCCTTGCCAAAATTGTGCATGCATTTGGAGCGTTATTTAGCCTCTTTCCTGACAAGCTAATATGACATGGTTGGTACCGACGGATTCATGAGGTTTTCTAGTTCCATATGATACCAGTATCATCACTCCTGATGAAAACGAAAACCTCCAACTTAAAAAATTGCAAGTTGCGTTAACATGCTATACTTGCATCAACTTTACAGCCCGAGTGACATAATGTTGATACGAATACCAACTCAACTTTCTTGTCATCAGGCGTTCAGAAGAAAGGAACCACCTGGATACCACACCGATGTTATTCTTTAAATGTTGCACACAACCATGTATTTGATATTTGATTTTCTTTTCACAGCCTAATTCAATTAAAACACTAAAATAAACCAGAAGTCATTCAATTTAATTTGTCAATACAGCTGGGCAGGATTCTTCTGAGGACTACCATATCCAAGTATTTTCTTTCCAAAGAGCAATTCACCACCTGGCATCAAAGTCTCCTCCAATATCAGTGCCTCGTGCATCAGCCGAAGCTGTGCCAAAAACTCATTAGAACTTCCACGGAGCAGAAATGAGTGTCACGGGACAGAGGGAACGGGGAGTAAGGTGATACAATTGACTTTCAAATGTTTGAGCGAGTAGAGCCCTCCCACACGTCGATACAGAACCAGAATTTTTATCACATGTGGAATTGGATCAGTCACTTTGGATTGGGGAAGCAATTCACAAGGGAGAGCATTGGGATGGTGGAGCAGGCTTAGCGGACTGATCAGCCGGCAAACAGGTAGCATCAGAGGCAGGGAGCATCACGAAACACCGGCTTTGATGGATGAGCTTTAGACCCACGCTAATGCTAACTCCTGGCAAAGCAGAGCTGGCTGTAAAGAGAAAGTGAGCGTACAAAAAAGAGTTAAAGGAAGGAATCGCATTGAAGCTCACCAGAACCCTTACACATTGCGTGAATCCAAGCCTGCAGTTCACTGGTGCGGCCAATCCTGTGCATGTGTAATACGTCTGGTCTGCATGGCAGGAGGAGTAACATGCTTGAGCGGACTAATTAAAGGGATCACTGTATATCATCTCCGTGGATGCCTGGCGGACAAGCTCCGTCCAACACTCTGACCTTCAGCCTTTAGCCGGCCAACTCTACTCACTACACAAGACTGGTCCACTGGATTCAGGCTAACAAGCTATTAGACCATCCAGATGGTTGCAGTGGCTGGGGGAATAGGCTTAAAACAAGGCTGCTGCATTGACTGCCGTAACTCTGTGTGTGGCAAGATGTCTGAAGCCACTTTGTCTCCCTGGAAGCCATCTCATGCTCATGGTTGTGGGCTGATATGAAGTGAAAAAAAAAAAAGAAGACAATTCCACACGCTTTTCCTTGAAGTCATTTCACAAGCACTTATAATCTCTTTAGAGGGAAGAAGAAGAAAGCTACTGCTGCTGCTTCTTTTGTTTCTCCTCTTCCCCATCAGAAGCATTCTGGAAGAGAAGCAAACTGGAACAAAGAGACAACGGGGACCAACGCAGAAAAATAAATCTGCTGATTTAATCAGGTTGCTCTGGCTGTCTCTCGCCGAGTGGGTTTACTCCCTGCCTCCAAGACAGGGGGGAGATCTGGCAGCATCTCACTGATGTAGTGTAACCAAGGGAAGAGATAATGTCACTCCGCCGGGGGGCACGCAAGTTCAGGTACTGTTTAATTATAAGCTCATTAGGACATGTCTTCAAGACTTAAAAACAGCCAGTGTGAGTTATTATCCAAATGACCAGTTGAATTTGGTAATGGAGAGGAAATGAGTAAGCCAGTTGGACTCTCAGGAGGCTGTCGGACCACACCTGGTGCTGGCTAACCTAAGAGATGCGCTAGCCCACGGAGCCTAAACATGCTCCCACAGCTGCAGGCCCAGTAGGAGTTCCCGGCACTAGAGGACCAATTTAGAGCCAAGTTGGATTTTTGAATCATGGAAATAATAGGACTGGCTGAGCATATGAAACACATAATTTCTCACCAGTCCTACTCACTGATCTCATCATGAAATCCTGCAGGAGTGAAACTGGGTCTCAATGTGCTATGCAAGCACTCCAGCAGCGCCTTGATGTAAATACATGTTGGGTAACAAGGAGGAGGAACGCCGTAGAGCCAAACAGGAGGCAGGTTTTCAAGCCTCCGGGGAAATCGCGGCTCCAAGCATGCGGCGTCCACCATCCAACAGAGCGAGGCCCGCAGATTCGTAAACAACACCGGGGTTTTAGGCGGAAAAAGAAAACTGGGGCTTTTGATTTAATCTGCGTCAGACGCAATGCTTCAACTGAGCAAGCTGACTGACACAAAGAACACAAAGTCTCATTACAGGTAGGAGAAAGGAAAGGAGACCCAGGAGGCTATTCCTGGAGCCATAGGCCACGATGCTATGAGGCCAACAGAGGAGGATGTTTGTAAAGATTGCTCTTCTCTGGTCGAGAGGTGAATGGATCGTAATGGAAGAGTGAGTGAACGGCGACATCATCAATGGAGGCAACAAGCGGCCGTCTCCCCAGACCTGAGGGGGGTGTGTTTGTCTTTTTCAGATCAATAGTCCCTACAGTGATGCCCTGAAAGACAATTTATGAGGCATAAAGGACAAACACATTGGTTCAGCTCCAACTGTCCACCCCCTGCCCCTGAGGTTCCTCCATCTGATTCTCTTTTCTTGTATTTGTTAGTCTTTCTCACACTTTCGCCACTGATTGTCCCTCATTGTCATTTGGTTAGCGCCATCTTTGCTTATCTCCTGATTTGGCAGTCACATTGTCCAACTATTTGTCCATCTTCTGGTGTTGTCTTTTTTCATCTCTCACTCTTCATCTTCCTCTGTCCGGCCTTTATCTCTCCACAGCTACATCTCTTTCACCATCCTCCCCTCTTTCTTCTTCTTCTTCCTCTCCTCCTTCGCCTCTGTCTCTCTCCATCTCTCTCTCTCTGTGCCACTGTGCCAGCTGTGTGATGAGCCAGGGGCTGATAAGCGGTGGTCAGCCTCTCTCCAGATGGCAGCCTGAGCAGCAGCTGCCTGGGGGGTGGGAGGGTGGGTGGCGATGATTGGGGGGGGTTGGAGCGTGGGGATGATTATGGTTTTGTTGCATTTCCAGGTGAAAATGGGCACATACAAAAGAAAATCAATTGTCGGCAGCAAGCTATGGTCTGCCTGCTGAGCCACACATGCAGCCTCTCCGCTGTGCAGTTTCCGCTCTGTCGCCGGAGGTGCCGTGGCGACGGTTAGGGTTTGAGGAGTCGTCGCTGGAGAACGCCGCCTCTGGTTCTGGAAGTGGTGTGTGTGCATTCCCATATGACATCCCTCTGCCACGGTAGCCTGGAGGGACGAGTCTCAATGGGGATCGCCTCCATATGTGGAAGAGGCAGCGAGCTAAGTGTGAGCAACGCCATTTGTTCAGGTTAAGCGGACTTGTTATGCAATCACATGAATTTGTCAACCGATGTCTGGAACAAAAAAACATATCCTCCCACAATATTTGCTTCCCTGTGAGTCACTGGTACATGATGTAATCCTAATTCCTTCCATCTGCAAAGCTGGATATGAAATCAGTGGCCTTTTGTTCTCAGCCAATGTGCTCGGTCACGGTTCTGGCTTGTCTGTGTGGGTATTCACTGTGTGGGTCTGAGCGAGGGGCTATCACAAGGGAAGAACACTTAAAACAGTCGATAGTTTTTTGCAGTTTCAGCAAAGCCAAAGTGGAATTCCTCACATGACCAACTTTTGCAATCGACATCCTCATAAATCTTTTTTAAAAAAGTGAAATTCAATACAAACTCTTGTGTAGGCAGCCTCTTGTTCTACCTACCACATGGGAAACTTAACGCACACAAACTGTATGTCTGACACAACTGACGCCCACTCGTGCACGTTCACCTCACTTCCTCTGTTGATCTCCTGAGAATGTTTTTACCATTTCCTCCACTCTCCTCAGCCCCCACTCGCCCCTAAAATTTGGATCCAAAAAGGGGCTGAACTCTCTCAGCAGCTCCTCCATCCACTTCAAACAAGGCCTGTTTTCTTAGAGCTGTCGGTGGGAAAAGCCAGCGCCAGCAATGGAGGGTCTCCAAGGGACTTGTATGAGAGGCATACAAGAGAAAAAGGGATGGGAGAGTCAGATTGGAAAGAGAAGGGAAGGGAAAAAGGGAGCGAGGAAAGATACCCCCTGTGCATGACAATGAGGAGACCATTCAATTAGCATCGCTTTATGGCCCCTGATGTTGATTACCTCAGACAGGCCAGCAAGTCCCATCCTTTTCCTGATTAAAACCAAGAGCACAGCGACAAGACACTTGGAGGGATTGGTCAGACAGTGGAGGCTTTCTAATTTCTGTTTCATAAGCAAGGAGAAACAAGGTCAATGTATTCTTGGAAACAGAGCCCACTTGTGTGTGTGTCACTCCCGCCACCAGGTAATTGGATGTAAATGGAACACAAGCTGGGAAAAGTAGTCACTAGGTGTCTCTTTGAAATGGTCTCAGTATGTATGTCTCGCATGATTCACATCCGCCGAGGAAAGCGGCGCTCGACGTGTGATTAATTACACTCAGAAATGTCATTACCCCCTGCGGGGTAATCAGGCCGGCCACCAGAGGAGTTCTGTGCTGATTGCCAAATGTGTCAACAGTGACAGTCTTTGATGAGGGTCCGGTTACGCGTGCGTCATGGCAGATGATTCACAGTTTAGATAGTAGCCGCTGCTTGCTGCTCTGTGACTTATCAAAGCACCGGTCATCTTATTTATCCTTTACATGGACAAGCGTTCTGCAGTTACCACTATACACAGACTTTCACACAATAGCAGGTACTTCTTACTGTATTGCCATGTCTTCTGTGTATAAAAAGCGGTGTGATAATTGGTCCCATCATATTTCATTCTGCAGGAAAAACAGTGTCAGGGGCTATAAAAGCTGTAGATTTGCAGGATCAGTTAGGAGGCATCTCAACGGCAGCAGGTAAATCAGGAAGACGTGCGTGCACCCAAATGTCTTGTGCGTACAAATCGTGCTAAAAATATTCAGTATTTGTTTGAGTCCTCACCTGCTTTCATGTCTGTCTCACCCCGTTTTCATGGCATAACTCAAGGTGACACTGTCATCAAATATCGAGTAGCATAATTGTGGGCACCGAAAAATAAACACTGACATTAGTGCCTCAAAGGCCACTCGCAGCGAAGTCTGTGTCTTGTCTGCCTGCTAAAAAGAACTGTGACAGACAGTTTTGACATCCAATATGGGGGACGAGGTGAGGAGGAGTGTGGGGGGGGGGACGCAAAGGGACGAGGCAGAAAGAGCGAGTGGTGTTTCTAATCACTATTTTACCAGTGCCACCGCCTGCATGTCGCCGATGTTTGTTGCTTATTTAATAATTCATCCCCAAGCCACTGACCTACTCAATTAAATCCCCCCACAATACTTTTCTTATTTTTTTCTTCTTCCTCCAAGAACGTAGAGTGGAGAAGACAAATAAATATTGCAATTTCAATATTCAAACACTAGCAGGGAGGGATAAACAAGTGGGGGGAATTGGTAAATATGATTGCCTCGGTAATTAAAAAAAGAAGGCGAGAGAGGAGTGGAAAAAAGGGGAATGGATGGGAGGATGTGTTAGTCATATCTGAAACGTGTTTGCGACAAGATTACATAAAGAGAAATGGAAGCGGATTACAGAGGGCCGAGGGGGGAGGAGGAGGAGAAATGGGAGAAGGAGTAGGAGGAGGCAGGAATTTGATGAGGTCTCAGAGGCCCCGAGGTGGACTTTAGACCGCCATGACCTCACCACTGAAGCCCAGCAGATGAGGTTTGTGTATTCAAGCATACAGTATGCATGGGTATTTTTGTGCACAGATTTGTGTGGGTGTACTAAAGAGTGTGTGTGAAACAAAGAGAGATGAAAGGGAATAAGGTTGCAGATAATGATTATGTTGGTGGTTTTGTCTACTGTACAGTATAAATAGTGGGTGAGAGCTGCTGTTTGTAAAGGTTTGATTGAGTGTGACACAGTTTTCTGTGGAGGATTTCTCTAACCAGAGCGAGGATACCTCTCCATTGAGTCCCTCATGGCCTTTGCTGCCACGGCTTTGATGGGGGGCATATGACTGCACTCGTGTGTCTATGTGTGTGTGTGTGCGTGTGTGTGTGTGTGTGTGTGCCTGCGGGGGCACTATGGTTTACCGCTCTACTGAATCTCATTCAGTCAAAAGTGCATGCAGCGATGGAAAGTGAACAGTGGGCAGACGTTGGCCGAGGTGGAGGGAGGGCGGAGAAGTGTTTTTCGCAGGGCGTCAGAGGGTGGGGAGTGGCTGTTTTTGTGTGGGGTGGTGGCTGTCGGTTGGAGGTGACACTGGCAACAGCGCAATGATGGCCTAACGGGGAGGAGAGGATGGGGAGTCAGCGAGCAAGCGGTGAACCAGATCAATGACACGACGGGCGCGACTAGAACAAAGTGCTCGGGCCCTGTGTGTGTTGATGTGGTGGAAATTGCATCTTCAAGGGAACGTGCTTGATGAGATTGTGGGATCAATAGAGGACGGGGGCTGCTGAGCGGCTGGAGAGGCGAAGGAGGCCGAGGCTGGGCCTGAATGAGGGGGGAAGGGGTGCAGACCAAGGCTCCGTAACCTTCCTCTGATGGTCTAATACAACATGTCACCTCAGTCACCAGAGGGGCTGAGCCAGAGGAGCTGGGAGGGTGCTGCCAACACTAAAGGCTGTTAAGGTCTTCGGGATCCAGAAGCAAATTGAACAGATTCAGTTCCTCCACAGCAAGGCTTTAAATCGGGCCACGGTGCGTAATGAGCCCAGCGTCATTCACCAAATGTAAGTGATGTGACCAGTCAAACATCCTATCTCATTTACATTAATGATTAGTGGTGTGACAATTCACTCAGCTCATGACACAACACGACGCACAATATTGAGTTTACAATCTCGATTCGATATATTATGAAAAGCAGCCTTTTATTCAAAAGACACAAAATGTAAAACAAGGCTGTTGTTTGCCTTGTAGCTCTATTTATTATGTTAACCAGCTATTTTTCTCTTTAATATATCTGTATTTAACTGTGTTCTGTGTTTGGTGTCTGTGATGTTTGTTTTCTTCATTATTTTTGTGTAATTATTCAGTTTTAATTTTACTCTGGACATCACTGAAAATGAAGGCATGTCCTCAATGAATGAATGACGTTTAAAGTCACAACAGCAATATCCTGCATGTCTCTACGAGAACCAGAGTCAGAGCTGCTTCAGGTCAGGACAGACTCGGTAACGTTAGTCAGTAGTCCTGGTTCAGACTGAGAGGACAGACTCGGTAACGTTAGTCAGTAGTCCTGGTTCAGACTGAGAGGACAGACTCGGTAACGTTAGTCAGTAGTCCTGGTTCAGACTGAGAGGACAGACTCGGTAACGTTAGTCAGTAGTCCTGGTTCAGACTGAGAGGACAGACTCGGTAACGTTAGTCAGTAGTCCTGGTTCAGACTGAGAGGACAGACTCGGTAACGTTAGTCAGTAGTCCTGGTTCAGACTGAGAGGACAGACTCGGTAACGTTAGTCAGTAGTCCTGGTTCAGACTGAGAGGACAGACTCGGTAACGTTAGTCAGTAGTCCTGGTTCAGACTGAGAGGACAGACTCGGTAACGTTAGTCAGTAGTCCTGGTTCAGACTCAGAGGACAGACTCTGTAACGTTAGTCAGTAGTCCTGGTTCGGATTCAGAGGACCAGCCTGGTTAGTGATGTGTAAGAAACAACGTTAGAGCCGATCAGCTGTTTTGCTAATCAGCTGATAAATTATGGATCAACAAATGAACTCATTGACGTTCGTTATCATATTCATCAGCTCTACGACGCTCTACATTATCTGATGTTGTTCATGTAGACATTGGTGTAAAATCACCAACTCATAGAGAGCAGTGTTACGTTCACCAGTCAGCTGCTAAAACTAGTTTCAGTTGACTCTGAGATGAACTAAGACCACCTAAATAAACATTATTATCTGATTATAGCTGACTGTGTGTCACTGCAACAATGTACATCATTCACACATTTTCAGTGGTGTAACTGGGAAACTGGTCATGCTTGTCATCATATAAGATGGTGGGTGGAGATCGTGGTGGTTTTTGCAACTTCAGCATCGAGGAATGAGACGTTTATTACAACTTCGACTCTATTTTCGTCTTACCGAGGGAGGAGAGAACACAGCTCCGCTAACCGGAGCAGCTCCGTCTGTCTGTGTTTTCCGCTGCCTGTCTTAAGCATAGTAATCCTCAGTGCTGATTGGCTATTGCTGATGACACGTAAACCAATCAGACAGTGCTGTGGGCGGGACATTGAGCCAGACTACACAGTGGAGACTGAGTGGAGAGCACTGATCGGGAGAGGAGGCTGCATATTTAGTGCTTATTTAAATTAATTTATCCTATCCCCAAAACATCGCGATACAGTTTTACATCTCGATGATGCAAATCGTCACGTTTTTGTACCGCGATATTTTGGGGGCACAATATTTCGTCACACCCCTATTAATGATACGTAAATGGGCAGGAAATGGGATGAGTGAGACACTTTCACATGTCCATGGATGCACACGACCACACATACACACAGCATGCTAAGTAGAATAATGGACAGCTGACGTTTGACTTTACGAAACATCATTAATGAGCGCTCACTGTTTCTGTTCTCTCTCAAACACAAAAACACATACAGCGTCGCATCTCCACAAGTGCCTGATTACACACTCATTCATAAGGTCTCTATCAGACAAACACACACACACATACACACACACACACACAAAACACTCATCCAAGTCGAGCAATGCGGCAGAGATTTTTTTCCCCCCTCCCCTCCAATACAAGGCTGTTTCTATGGCAACAAGCTCTAGTTTCTGGCACTGAAAAGTGGAAACTCGCAGGAAGTATGAGCGGCCTCCAGGGGTTGGACAGGGGGATGGTTGGATGACTGGGCTGCTGCTGGTTGGGGGAGGTGGAGTTTAAAGAGTTGGGGTTCAAGAGGGAGGTTGCAGGGTGGGGGAAAGTTTTCAGGACAGCAGTTTTCAGCACGCTAATTTAGAGTACAGTGACCAATTATTCTCTCTTCCTGTCTTTTGAGCCTTGAATTTCACCTCCCCTGTGCTTCTGTTCACCCGCCTTCCTGGCTCGCGCTCCTCATTCAGATAAACCAGTTTGTTTAAATTCATGAAGGACGCCTGATTGACATCAAAGCATCTGCTGCCAAAATGCATTGCCATGCAAATGTGGGGTGGGCTTTGTGGCTCAGCCTCAAGGCCTGACATGTAGGTCAAGGGTGCTCAGAGACGGACAGCTTGCTCATTTCTTCCAATGTGTCTGTTTTCTGTCTCCCATTGCAATTCCTTCAAGTCCTTTCCCCTCCTCTCTCTAGGCTTGTATAATTATTCTGCTCACTTTTCAGCTGGTTACATGGAAGATTTATCAATGTCTCACCTACAGTATAATCTTGACAGCGGAGTGACCAAGGCTATGTTTGAGAATACTTCAGTTCTGAATTATAACCCTAAGCTAAGCATGGAAAAACACATTATAAATGCAGCACCACCACGCAACTGCAGCTTGATTATCTGCCACAAGAAACTTTTTTTTTCCCCTGAATATGAGTGTTGTGGGGAATTTGCCTGAAGGTTGGCAGTAGTACTGGTGAATCAACTGGAGGCTATTTTCACACCTTATTCTTGCTTGACTTAGTGCAATATTAATGTCTTCATTGCCATCCTCTCCTCTCCCTTCACCTCATTTCCTCTCTGGAGAGATTTGCAATGCGACTGCGACAAACATCTGAGATTTTCCTTTTCTGTAGTTTCGTTGCTCTTGGTTGCTTTAGCTTAGACTCGCAGTGTCTCTTTCCTTTTTTTGTTCCTCTTCCACTCATCGTCCCCTTACCCTTCCTTCTATCATGGCGTCTTTCTTTCTCTAGCTACACTTCAAAATGATTGTGACTGACATATCCAAGTGCAATCCCATCGCACACAGGAGTTTTAAAAAATTAAGTTTTTTTTTACATTAAAGCAAGACATACACACACATTTGAAGACATTTCAATGTTTCTCCTCCATTTGATTTAGATGGGTTTACAGGTGTGCACGCTTGTCAGCCGGCTCACAAGGTGAAGTGTGGAGTGTGTAGGTGTGAGCCCACGATATTTGTGAAGGTTGAACTTGAACATTGTACTAAGGTAGACATTTGGGATGCTTGATAATGCTGCTCGCTGACAGTTTATGTAAGCATTGCAGATTGAGCAAGGACTGGTGAGGCATGTGGCCAGGGTTAAGGAGGGAGGAAAAAGTTGTTTTTTTTTATTATCACAGGCTTGTACCTCAGTCTTCATCACACAGTAAGCTCCGCTACAGCACTCCAATTCATCGGCCGTTCCGGGAGGAAGTCAAAAATCTCAACAACCTTCCTGCCTTTCCTGTAAAAAAAATAAAATGTCAAAGCCGTGCTGCACTATTTAGAGCTATAATTCGGACAGATTTGAGTGTACTACATAATGCACCTCTGCTGTCTGAGCCACTTAAATGGAGGGAGATGTCTTTCTCTCAGTGGACTGCTATTCAGAGTGAGTTCGCTGAAATCCGACTAGCTAACTTGAAATCCTGTGATTGACTCCGAAACTTTGAAGATGCTTGTGACGGGCTTCTGTAAATAAGTTTTTCTTATTTTTCCACCACTGCATTTGACTCCTAATCCTCCCTTGAGTCAGTGTTTCTCTTTCTCTCCATGTTGCAGCTTTTTTTTAATCTCCACGCTCCCTCTTCTACTTTTAGTCTCTCTCTTTCTCCGTGTCTCGCTCGTTTACCTTTGTTCTCCCTCGATCGGACTTAGACAAGCCCAGCTCTTCTGACCCCTTGCTACCCTGTCCTGACTCCATCCTTTCCACAGGAATGAACAAATCTGATGATCAATTCTCTCTCTCCCTTTTGCAGCACACACACACACTCACACACACAGTCCAAACTGCCGCGTAGTGCAGAAATAGGCCCAGCCTAGCTGCCTGCCAACCAATTACCACACCACATCGCCAGCCCTGCCACCTGTCCCCACCCCCACCTGTGTCTCTGTGCCTCAGTCTATTTCCATCCACTTCCTTCTTCCATTACGTTCCTCTCTTGGAGGAGTCTGCTTTTATCACCTTTGATTAGCTACTGTACCAAAGTTCTCCCTCCTACAGGGTTAGGGCTCTTTGTTGTCTTACACCTCCACCTTCTCCATCAATCCTCCAAGTTTATCCTTCTCCAACTCGTTCACAATTATCACCTGACTGCCAATTGTTTCTCAGTATTTTTCATCTCTTTCCTCTGCTCCCGTCCAACCGAAGTCCCCGCTGAGCACGCTTCCTGGTCCTCTAGATGTTTCCCACTCAGCTCTAATTAAAGGCTTTCTGATATGAACACCCATTTTTTACTTCTCTGTCCTCATCCTTGAGCGTGCAGCAGCCATGTAGTGTGATCTTATTAAGTACGTATCTGTTACATAATGAATGCCTACCGCTTGCTAATGGGTATCTCTGTCATTTATGTCTTCTAGTGTTGTACTATACTGGAGCAATATTTTCCGGATCAGCCAAGAGACTTAAATTGTGATTTGCTTTAGCCAACTGTGTGCGCAGTCAGCCGAACGTGTTCTTTTTTTAACATATGGGTTAAAAAGCCGGGTGGCTGTTTGATTTGCAGACTGGAGAGTTTGTTTTTCTGCAGGTTTGTCTAGACAGACCCAATCAATCCTGGGGTTTTCCTACAAATAGTCTTCCCTTCCACCTCAGCACTCCATTATAAAAGAGATATTTTAGTATGGGGCCGCAGCTGCTTTTCCACTGGACCCAACTGGAGCTGTTGTGGCTGAAGCTTTCAGCTGGATGCCCCCAGTCCCTCCCCTGGTTTATTGCCTAATTTGTTTGGCCTAGTGCGTTTGGGTTAGACATGTCAATCTGCTAACAGGCACTGAGAGCCACAAGGTCAGCGGTTAACAGCTCCTGTGAACTATCCTGCTGCCTCTTGTAATACACATTTTTTCAGTTGAAAGGTGTATTAAAAGCTTGAGGAGACCCATGGGCTTGGAGGTTAAGGCTGTGTCAACCAGCTGGAGTTGTTTACATTTGAGCGAGCCTTGAGGGGAGCTGGCAGGTTTCACACTGTTTGTACGGGAGGACTGTACACTTTCCAATCAGAACTCCAAAAGAAAGACAGAAGAGGCATAACTGGCGCTGTGTTTCCAGTCATTACACTCCTGTCCGAGCTGAAAACCCCTTTAACAAGGCTTTGTCCAGAGAATAGTCAGTCAACCACAGCCATGTTGAACAAGGGTTAGCCTCCTTGTGCAGGTGTCAGGTTGTGTTAACGGCACAGCACTTATTTGTCCCATTCATCTGCAGCTTTTTTGACCTCTTATCTGCGCTGCTAGCATCCTCCCTCTGTCTCTTCACCTCAATTTGCTGCTTCACATCCACAAGGACCGGGCTTCAAAGTTTCTGTGACTGGCGCGTCCGTCTTCCTGCCTGTTTCAGAAGTTCCTTTTGAAGTAAAAGTTCAGTCTGGAACATTTCACGACCAACTTATTTTCCGGCTGTTTCCTTGATTTTCTATTGATTTCCATCTGCCCTGCTCGGGTGGAAAGGCAGAAGAAAAAGAGAAAATGAAGAAAGACGGGGAGGAGGTGGTGGATCGATGGTGGCTTGACCTCCCGTGGGGGGATGGGTTGGATACGTTTCGGATGAAAGTCGTTAACCATTTCTGGTTTGCCTGAGCTTGAAAAAACAAAATACAGATAATTTTTTTAAATTTTATTTTATTTTTTTTATTTTAATTCCAAAAGCTACCTCAACCAATTTCAGAACTCAAGGCTTTGGAAATGATAAAGGCAAATATTCGTATCCAAAGTAAGCAATGGAGATATACTGCTCTGCATATTTCTCTACGTTAGACTGGTGTCACATGCTTGACACATTCAACAGGAATACAGAACATGTGGTATAGGATGCCAATACAGGAGGAGCACGTGTGGAGACTCAGAGCCGTACAAATCAGAATCCCAGCTGCTTTTCCTTAAAAATACAGTCATATCGACGTGCTGTTCTTCTTGTAGTCAGGCGAGCCATTCATTAATTATGGCAGTGTAGTAGACCTCAAAACCTCAATCCACAAATGGCACAGCTGTATGCCACAGTCTCCTCTGTGTACTCTGCATCTCCACGCTGTATTCCTAGAGCGACTCCATACAGCACTCCCTCACCAGTCGTCCTCCATGGCTTTGGCCAAGCGTGCAAATGGCAAATGGACAGCGGGCACCCCGGCGGCCCTCTCAGCCCATGTCTTATTCATGAGCAGGGGTCGGCGCGATGCCCCTCGTCACACACCATGTCAGAAACACACTCTGCCCTGTGCACCGGAGCCTCTTACCGCACTCCCCCCTGCAAACCTCTTCCTACCCTCTAAAACCCCTGTGACATTTTCACTTTATGTGCCACTGCACTCCTATCCCGCCTAGCGAGGAAGGTGATAATAATAATAGCCAGCCGTAACGGCGGGAAACACTCAGCTGAAATGTAATCCAAATGCGGCATCCAGCTTGCAGCTAGTCTCCGCTCCTCTTTAAGTCACACAGATGCTGCATGAATATAATAATGTGATTACTGGTGGAGCTTCCTTATATTGCAGCACATCAGTGAGGAGAATGTAATGTTGTGGTCAGGCTCCAGGCCAGAACGAAGTCTGCCCGTCCCCACCAAGCACCTCATAAAGAGCAGCGAGTGGAGCAAAGCGAGGGGGAGTTGAGGGGTTTAGATGATTACATGGCTCTATGGTTTCATGAAGATGGGTCCAGCAACTATGACATCAGCAATCTGACATTCGGGATGAAATGTCTACTGTGCAGCATTGGCACTGCTAAGCCAGTCAAGTCAATAAAGTAATAAAGTCTTATTGAGCACCAGGCTTTGCTTAAAGGTCGGGTCATTTTTGATGGCCAAGCGAATGTGTTGGCTGTACAGAAGGTGGTGGCATTATCAACAGTAATGTCAGAACTCCCAAACGGCCTACAAGACTAATTGTGTTCAATCTCAGAGCACAAATATATTTACAAAGATCTGCCACCCTTTGACCTGATGTTAAAGCAACACAACAGGTTTCCCATTGAGACTATCCTCAGATGAGTAGGAGCAAGCTGGATTGAAGAATTTCATCTTTTTTAAGATCTGGCAGCTTATTTGAGAATCAACTGATCAATTCAATTCTAATAAGACACCAGTGATGGGCTCTCTGCAGGGTTTACACATCCAATCCATCATGGCCATGGGGCTCCCCCTTTCGCCTTCTACTCAAGTCTATCCATCTCCTCCTCCTAACTGGTTTGGAGAAGGGGAAATTATCTCTTGATTAAAATTGAATTAAAAGCCCTTTAACTTTTCCTCTCCTCCTCCATTGCCCGCAAAAGAAACAACTTAACTCTCCGGGTGGGGAGCATCTCACTTTGGTGGCTGAGAAACCGCCCGACACTCCCTGGAACACTGATTATTTCTCAGCTTCTTTTATTACGCCTATACATCAGCGCAAATAAAGTCCAAAAAGAGGGTCATAAAAATGCCTTTTTCCCCTTGCAATGGTAAACAACCACTCTCTGGGGGTCTAAATGGAGATAAATTGCCACATGAACTATTTTATCTGTCCTGTTGCTCCCCCACCTCAGGTTCAAAGTTAAGAAATCAACTTTAATCCACTTGTATAATTGATTGATACCCTTCTTGCTTGGACTCTCTGGAGATCATGTCTTGGGCCCTGTCCCTGTGCTGTCCTGATCTGAGGATGCAGAGCAACACTGGGATTGCAGCGAGGATACCGTCCTCTCAATAAGCCTCCTGAGTCTCTCGGGCCCTCAGGGGCTCTGGATTTAATTAAGTAATTGAATAGAGGATTCCCATTTGACTGGCTCGTGCCATGTTGTAGCATGTGTTGTGTGTAGCATGAGCTGGACATCAGCACCCTTCAGGGGTGGTTAAAGGGGACTAAGAGATGGATACAACAAACAATATATTGTGTTTGTGTGCTTATGTGTGTCAATGTGCATGTGTGTGTGTGTGGTGGTCATCCTCCGGCTGTGCTGCTGCTCCTTAATGACCCGTGCAGTGCCTGGGAGCTGGGGGTGTCACAGCGTCGTGACTAACAGCCTGGGCAGATTGGCTGCTGCCAAAGCACCGGCCCCAGCCAAGCGCCCAAACACACCACACTCCCACACACAAACTCACATCACTGTGTCTCCCGCTGCTTAGATTCCTCTAAATGTGTTTATGTTGCTTTGGATGGCTGCCTTAAGACATTATTATGAATTTAAATGTCCGCAGGGTAGAGCTGTGTGTGCGAGTGCAGCAAACATGTATGTGCCGAGTGCATCTGTATGGACAGATGAGATTGATTGTGCAGCTGTGAAATACTGCAGCAGTAAAGAGCATGCATGTGTATGGTGAAGGAAAATGCTGAACTAGGGCTGTATTAACCTGCAAGGGGGCCCCGGGGCGGAAATTAGTTATTCAGCCCCCATTATGTGCTCATATTAAGTATGCATCCTGTTGCTTTTAAGTATCCATCAGGTACAGTACACATGACAGACTAGAGAGAGTACTATGCTCTGATAGAATATTATACTGCCACAGGTTTGTTTTGAGTCCGATAGTTTGTAATTTGAGACAAACACAAATATTTGTGTGTAGGTATGGTATGTAATACATAAGTGATTTGTTGATAGTTGTTTGTATAAGGGAAACAAGGGAGGAAGAAGTATGTAAAGTATTAAGTAAGTGGCAATATAAGTGTAGAAGTACTGTTACGAGTAAAAGTCATGCATTAATGTTTCTATTTCAGTAAAAGTACAAAAGTATTAGCATCAAAATAAACTTAAATTAGCAACAGTAGAGGCTGCACGGTGGTGCAGTCTTAACATCGTCACATATTTCTTTATTTTATTTTGTATTATTGAACTGAATCTCCAAAATAACTTGTAATTACAGCTACAGTGGCAGAGTAAAATCCACAATATTTGCCTCTGAATTCAATTGTAGTAGAAGAACATGGAAATACTCAAGTAGTAGTAATTAGCAAAACTGTACTTCAGTACAGTATTTGAGATAATGTACTTAGTTACTTTCTTTTGAATCAGAATAAGTACACAAGATTAAGCAGACTGAGCAGACATTTGATGCCAGCTTGTGACTTCAGTTCACAGTTTTATTGTGGACACATTACTTTGGTACAGTAGGTGCCAAAAAAGTATTGAGGTGCACCCAAGTCTGAGACTGGATATGACCTTGAAGAGTAAGAAATTAGATTTTGAGATATGGCTGCTGTACAGTGTCTCAAGACTAATATGCAGGAGTTCCCTTCAAGTACGTTTTTCCACCAGAATTAAAAAAATAATAATATTTACTACATAATGCTTGTTTTCAGGGCTGTGTGTCCCACTCAGCATTACCAAACCCAAAATAAAAACGTGTCACCACGCTTCAGAATGCAACATTGATTTGTTATTATGTGTGCCAATCAATCAAGGTGTCGTCCAGGCTGCTGCCATGACACTTGCGGCTTTTTCTGACAGAAGCTGTCAGGATGCTAACAGTTAGCCGTCATGCCGAAGAGAAAGTCGGTCACCTTTTTGATCATTCAAGATGGAAATGCTGATGCAAAAGATAATATTAAACATAAGCAGTGGCTCCAAGCGAGAAGCAGAACCAGTGACAGCTGTACCAGAGCTGAAACGAGCCGCTCAGAGGGGAACCTTTCCCTTCTGACTGGTGAAACATCTCCAGAGCCTGTGGAGCTGGTCTTTTGTAAAAATTACACGATGAACATTTTATATGTGCTAATAAAATGTACTAAGTGAGCTGGAGTCTGCCGTCAATCACTCACAATCTTTGGTCAAACTAGGCAGCTCTGATCAAATATGAATCAATAGTCTGTCCTGTAAACTATAAAATGATAAGGTTTGTGACCCAGTAGCCATGTTGAGATGAGCTGAGGAAATACCAAGCACCGCCCACCAGCTGGAGCACAGCCAATAGGAATGCTCAATAGAAACGCTCTCTCTGAAGTGACCTGTGATTGGCCAAAGTCTCTCATCACGGCTAGATTTTTTGAAGTCTGAAAATAGAGCCATGAGGAGGAGCACTAGTCTCGTATTCTCTCTTAAATTACAACATGCTGAAAGGTTATGATGGTACTTTAGCTCAGTGATGCCAAAAATATTCTGCCTGCTGCAGGTTTAAGGCCCACGTCCTTTTTGTTGATATTATACTTAAATTGTGCATATTCACAACCAACTATATACAATTTATCCACAAACTAATTGCCACACAGTGAACCTGAAGCCTTCAGGACCACTGAGGGTCTGGGACCAGAGGACAGTTGTCCATGTTGCCGGTAATCCAGACATGAATCCATACGAAATAATTTTTGTATACAAGAAACAGCAAGCTACCCTGGTGTAACAGCAAAGTGTGTATGTGTGTGTGTGTGTGTGTGTATCATTACATGTTTCTGTTTGTGTGTAGGTGTGTGTGTATGTTTTTTTTTTCAGCCTGCATGCACTTATGTTGGTGTGTGTGTATGTATGTACACATACATACTGAGCAGGTGAGTGATGAGCACTGCAGTGCTTTGGTGCAAGAGCTTGTAGTTAGAAATCACAGGGGGACACAAGTGACTTGATTCACCATGTTCCTCATATAGATGCTCCCTCTCCTTCACAACACACACACACACACACACACACACACACACACACACACACACACACACACCTTGGTGATATAAAGAAAGAGAGAGAGAGAGGTGAAGGGAAGAGAGAACCCTCACATCCTTTTAACTGGGTCTCATAAATCACAGACAGCAGCATGGCAGGATTATGTTGTCAAGTAAAAATTGTGTGTGTGTGCGTGTGCGTACGCCCCGGTGTCTACAGTAGGACAGGTGGCGAGGCATTGACACAGCATTGTTCAGTCGCTGTTTGTTGGAGAAGGGATACATAAAGCCACCTCACAAGACAGAGACAGCTGAACGACTTGAAAAGGCTCATCTGAGAAACTGAACAGGTGGATGAAAAGCTGAAACAGAGACGTAAAAGGTCTCACAGCGAGACAGAGGAGGGCACAGTGTGTTTGTGCATGTATGATGTATGTGTGAGAAGAAAGGAATTAGGATGGTTCAGTAGATTCATCTAGAGAGAATGAAGAAAAATGCTAGAAAAATGCATTTTGATAGCATGGAGGAAGTGAAGTGGGAGTATATTTAGAGGCGGAGGAGAAAAGATGGAACGAATGAGAGAGAGAGAGAGAGAGAGAGAGAGAGAGAGGGAAAGGGAGAGAGTCCATCATAGATCTGTGGTTGCAGGCTTCAATCAATTATTAACGCCATGCAGATTAGCAGCCGAGCCGACAAACGATGCAATGATGGCTGTCAGTTTCCCCCGCACCGCCGCCTACCTCGGGGAGTGATGCAGAATGAGAAAACGACAGGGGGAGAAGCAGAGAGGAGAAGAGCGATGATGAGAGATGAATTGGAAAGAAAAAAGTTGGGGCAAACTTGTTTTGTGGTTTGTTTGTTCCTCTGGGAGGGAGATGGAAGGAGGGACTGCATGGGCAAGTGAGGATTGTGATGTGTGGATGATGTGTTAGTATGAGCAATGAGGAGATGGAGTACAGTCATCATCTGCTCTGACTGGATGAAGCAGAGTGTAGTTCAGTTTAGAGTTGGGAGATATGAAGATACACATCCTTAAAGTGAGATTTGCGAACAGATTAGCGATTTTAACGTTTAACCCCTTTTACCAAAGTCCCTGTTTCTTTAAAACCACAGCTTGTTGTCCATTTGGAGCAATGCTGCAGATCAGCGAGCTCTGCTACTCTAATAAATCGTTTAAAGCATTTAGCTTTTCAAATGTGGGGATTTTTGCTGCTTTTCTTCATTTTCTGTAACTGTAACTGGGACATTGTTGGCTTTTTGGACTAAAGGCCTTGGGCTCAAAATGGTGTATTTATTGAGTGAGAAAAGAGTTGAAAATAATCAGTTCAATTAGATTGCTATATGATTTCTTTATCAGTCAGCCAAACACAGTCATTCCCATCTGTTATTTCTGTTATTAAGGCTCAGAGAAGCCAAATCGGTCAATGTTATTAAAACCATCTTGAAGCCCATTTGTTTTCTCTGGCTCCCTTGATTTTACCACTTTTATTTTATGGATCATACACTATTTGTTCTTACTTATTGACTGTCTCTTGTTACTTCTGTTCTGAAAAGGGCATACATGCATTTTGTTTGCCAATTTATTATTTGAAACTTTACAGGGCAACTTCAGTATTTTTCAACCTGGACCCTATTTTCCCATGTTCTTTTGTGTCTAAGTGACTTGTGGGGACAACAATTTCTGAAATTGGTCCAGTATTGAGGGTGAATGCTGCAGCCGATAAACAAGCTGTAATGCAATCATTTTGGGCAACATGGTACCGTCGGTTTACATCCACTGAAAGTGCTTGTTTTTAGGCTTACATTGTTATTATAGGAGTCTGACAGCATTATGGAAAGGACCCTACAGAGATATGAGTACTTCTTCTTACCTTTCACTCTCTGTTTGTTACTGAGAGTGGAGAGAGGAGTACCACGCCGGTGTTGTCAGAGTTTGTTGTGTTGGAGTACAGAAAGCATAGCTTAGTGTTATCTAAAAGATTTTAAATGTCATGGCTGAATATTTAGATTATTTTGACAATGTGAATGCAACACAAGGAATGATACTTCTGAGCAAGACACTGAATAACAGACCAGATTTAGCAAGAAACATTTTATTTTTCACTTGAACAAAAACATGGGAAAATAGGGTCCAGATAGAAAAATACCAAAGTTACCCTTTAAACCATTTCAGATAATGTACTATATCACATTATGTATCCAGGCTGGTCTCATACACCGTGTGTAGCTATACCTATGAAAAGTGATGCAGTGGAATTCGTATTTAGCCCACAAAAATAGTTTGTACATAATCCATGTAATCATGACCGTGGAAGTGTTAAGAGTGACAAATGTCGTGTAGTGAAGAGATTGTGGTGGATGAGTGGATCAAAAAACACCAGACTTTCACCCAGGAGGCTGATGTCTGTGTCCCTTGTGAAACCAGAAGTCAATATTGATTTGTCACATACTTAGGTTACCTCACTTATGCTGTTATTTGAACATAAACCACAATCTTTTCCTAAACCTAACTAAGTAGTGTTGCCTAAACCTAACCAAGTTGTTTCCTGTGCAGACTAGGGAGGAAATTGACATTTGCATCACGTATTACTGAACATTTGTAGGAAAATGCACAAAAAAATGAGAAATAACTTTTTGTAAGCTACCACATGAACTATGTGGAGATACATTGCACAGCTGATTTAAATTTTTAAAAAAATGATATTCACGTCGCCCACCACTCAGTTTGTTAAGGTTAATGGCGATTAAAGTGAGCAGCACAAGATATTCTCTGCTTTCCCAAAAGAAGGTGCTAAACCATGTGAGACAATTATTAAAAATAAATTAAATACTTTATTATATAAGATGTTTTTTAATGTTTGGGAATGTAAGCCTGCCATTACACCTCCAGAAATGGTGTGAGATTTTAAATGGAAGTGCAGCGGCCACACAGATAATCACGTAACACTCGGGGGAACAGAGAGAACTTCAAGTCTACATCAATACTCAGTGTGTTGTGTCCCTGAACATCCTGAGTTCAGTTCAGCAATTTTTTGCCCTCTTTTTTTTTTTTATCACATGTACTTTGTCTAAAATGTCAAGAGTACAAAAGCACAGCAAGGTGATGTTGCCCACTTTCCCAGAAAGTTTGTGAGCAGACAGAGGACCTGAACTTCTGACCTCTGCGTGGGAGAACAGCTTTCACCTGGGGCACCAAAAGCAACCATTATTGTCAAGGGAGGCGATGATGATGACGAGGCAGTTTATGTGCAGAGGGGAGGGAGATGAGAGACGAGGGAGGGCAAGAGAGAGAGAGAGGAGGCAAGAGGAAAGCTTTGGGGGAGGGATTGCTTGGCCTTAAAATGTATAATGGTAAAACTCTCAAGTGAACCACAGCTGGGACGCCCTTGAGTTAGCTCAATTAACCTACAGTATATGCCCATTGGTACTATACATAGCTCTCTATGGAGGTTACCATAGAGTAGTGTAGAGCAGTACCATTTGAGCTTGTTAAATCCTCCAGAATTCATAAATCATTCAGTGTTACCTCAGGATGTGCTGACCATATAGGAACGCCCACACAAGATACACTGAGTACACAGTCTTCTCTCCGATGTCCTTGTATGTACAGTATTACTGGGGGGGGGGTGGACCAGGGGAACCAAACATGACACCTGGGCTCTGCATAGCAACAGCAGTCACATCTTGAAAGGATAATTGATTGGATTGATTTTCTGTCATTTAAAATAGTTGGCAACTGATCGATTAGTTGATTTTAGCAGCACATCCTGAGATTAATTGATAATCGATCAGGTGTCAATTATTACATAATCGTCAACTATTTTTGAAATCAATTAATTGTTGAAAGAGGAAAAAAGAGCAATGACAGTGGCAGTCAACTGAATATGTTTGAGTTGTGAGCAAAACACATAAGGCAGTTGAGGACATGATCCTGGGCTCTGGGAAACACTGATCTCCATTTTTCACCATTTTCTGACATTTTCTTGACTAAACAACTAATGGATTAATAAAGAAATATTGACATATAATCTACAATGAAAATATTTATTTTCATTGTAGATTATATATTATTTCATAAATAATTTTGATTGTTGATTTGTTTTTCACATTTTATTGTTTTTATTTTGGTATGTGACAGTACAGTGTTTCATATTGTGAGACATTTCTCATTGCTTACATAAGGGACATACTGATAATAGCCTGATAGGAAGACTATCCATGCAACATGTGTTAATATTAATTACTATCAGGGAGCCACTAATTACTTGTGTTATACAGGCTTTATACAGGCTTATCAATCAGTGTGATACACAGTAGGTCCAAAAAGGATCTCAAAATTGGTGACTTACTCTTGTTTTGGTTAAGTATAGACTCATATGAAGCCGTTCTTATCATGGTGCTTGCCCATTATTTTAATTCTGGAGATTTGGGTCTTTTCCAGTATCTAAGTATCGTCCTAGCAATCACTGGGCTGCCCACCATGATTACAGAAAATCACCACATGGTATGTTGTGTATTTGGGTTCTGTCCCATAATAAACTTAATCTTGGAGATAATGATAATTTCCTTCCCAACCAGCTGCTCAAATGTTCCAGAGGTTTTCTCCACAAGGGTTGACTGACCGGCCATTCCCAAATGTAGTGTATAAAACTGCCTGTGTCCTTCTGACATTTCCAACACGAACTGCTATTTATTAAACCCACCCTGCAGAGTCTTTGTAGCGCAGAGATTTTAAATCTGGAAATGGGAAAGTGAGCTCACCCAAAATGTAAATTTGGTATGCTCACTTTTACCTTTACCGCCAAATAATGTGGTTTAAATCATCGATTTTTACATTCTGATCCATTAAAATGAAGCAATGTCTACTCGTAGCCCCTCGTAACATAAGTTGGTATGGTTCACCTAGAGCTGCAACAAGTTGATTAATCGAATAACTGTCAACTAATTGTTATCTATTTTGATAATTGATTGATCAGTTTGAGTAATTTTTAAGAAAAAATAAAGTCTAAATATCTGATTCCAGCATCTTACATGTGAATATTTTCTGTTTTTTTTTTTTTACTCCTCTATGACAGGTAACTGAATATCTTTGAGTTATGGACAAAAAACATTTGAGGACGTCATCTTGGGCTTTGGGAAACACTGATCGAAACTTTATCACTATTTTCTGACATTTTATAGACAAAAAACTGGTTGATGGAGAAAATAACCAACAGATTAATTGACAATGAAACTGATCATTAGTTGCAGCCTTAATAGTTTCCTTTTCAATCTGCTGCTCAAATATCCCAAAGTAGTTCTCCAGAAGAGTTGGATAACTGGCCATTTTCAAATGCAGTGTATAAAACTGCCTGTGTCTTTCTGACATTTGCAACACAAATTGCTATTTATTAAAACTACCCTGCTGAGTCTTAGTAGGACGGAGATTTGTAAATCTGGAAATGGGAAAGTGAACTCAACCAAAATGTAAATTTGGTTGAGCTCACTTTTACCTTTGTCTCCAAATAATGTGGTTTACCTCCCAACATTTTTACATTGTGAGCCATTAAAATGAAGCAATGTCTACTTGCAGCCCCTCGCAATATGTAAATGAGTTTGTATATTTCACCTAGAGCTGCAACAGTTAATCGATTACGGTAGTAGCCAGTTACAATCAGAGAGAGAGAGTGAGTGAGTTGTTATGATCGGATGAGGCTGGGACCCAGACGCAGACACAGACTATGGAGTTGAAGTTGAACAAAAGGGCTTTATTGTGAAAAGCAGGAATGATGAAATGTACTGTAGGAATGATGAAGCTGGGGATGAGCAGGGCAGGCAGGAAGGCAGACAGCAGGCAGGTGATAATCGTAGGCACAGGAGAACGTTAGCAAACGAGAACAAAATCACACTAGGAACAAAAATTCAGCGGCCAAGACGACGCCACCACTTGGGTTGAGGTAACAGTCTGGCGATGAATGACTGGAAAAACGGAGTAGTTATACTGTGGTTGATGAGTTGATGGCAAGCAGCTAGGCAGGTTGATCAGGTGAGTTGATTCAATCAGGAAGAGAGAGAGTCTGCAGGGAAGGACACACACATACACAATACAGACACAATACAGACACACACACAGACAAACGGTGAACTGGGCACTCAGGAAAACGGGGACATGGTTGGAAAACTGATAGCACAGATGGAACCGTGACACAACTATTAAATTAATCACTGTTTTGTTATTTTAAGGCATTCTCTGATTCCAGCTTCTTTTTCTTTCTTTAGTCTCTTGACAGTAAACTGAATATCTTGAGTTGTGGACAAAACAAGATATTTGAGGAGGTCCTCTTGAACTTTGGGAGACACTGACATTTATCACCATTTTCTTATATTTTAACAATCAATAAAACCGATCAATGGAGAAAACACTCAGTTATTAATCGACTATGAAAATAATTGTTTAGTTTAGCCCTAATAGCTTCCTTCCAGACCAGATGCTCAGATAGAGTTGTCAGAGTTGTTGTCCAGACGGCTTGGATGACGATCCCAAATGCCAAACAGTAGGTGTCTGTGCACTACTTCTTACTTTCAGCACAAATTGCAACAAAAATTAAATCTGCCCTGCTGAGGTTAGTAGCACAGAGATTATTTAATCTGCAAATGGAAAAATGAGCTAACCCAAAATGTAAATTTGGGTGAGCTCACTTTTACTTTACTCTTACTTTTCCCTCCAAATAATGTGGTTTAGATCAGTGGATCCCAACATCTTTAAATTCTGATCCATTGAAAGGAAGCAATTTCTAGTTGCAGCCCTTCGTAACGTGTAAATAAATTGGTGTGTTCCACCAATTGATTTATTTTTCTTTCTCATATTGTTTCAATTGAGTATAAACTACAGCAGTGGAGGCTGGTCCATAGAGGCAGAGGGGAGAGTAAAAAAAGAGAGTAATTAGTCGAAATAAACCACTACCAAATCTCAACATCATTTATAAAATATGTTTTCTATCTTCTTTGGAAAAAATCCATTATTCAAGTCCTGATTAAGATGCTTCAACAAGGACACTCGCAGGTCAGAGAGGAAAGGGCAGCCTGTGTGTGTGAAGTGGATGTGGGCTTAGTGGGGGGTAGAGGAGGATGGCAGGTCCTCGGCCTCCCTTAGGGCGGGACATCTTTGCATTTTACATTTTCATGCTTGTCTTTGATTGGCCAAAACACATCATCATCATCGTCTGCTGTACGGCTTTACAGACCTTCCTCTAGTGACACATTGCATACACTCCTGAGGCTTCAGCGATTGTTTTCAAGAAATCCCATAAGTCATTGTTTTTACCGCTTAGTTTTCTGTTTTACATAAGAAAGAAGAGATATGTCACCTAAGCAACTAGTGTAGTAATAATAATAATAATAATAATAATAATTTATATAATGCTTGTCAAACTTGAGCACAAAGTTGTTTCCAGATTAAAAGATTAACAGAATAAAGATCCCCTAAAATTAGGAACATGAGAGCACATATATCAAGCAGCACTGAGCTCATGAATAAAATGTACAAATACAAAATAAGAGAAGTAACTGAATAAAATAACATGACACTGTGGGTTGGTTTCCTCTTGTCCTTCAGTCACTGCTGTACTGCTTCTCTTAGAGGCTAATTTTAATTTTAGTTATCTATATGTTTTACTGTATGTTGCCACATTTCCAGTTGACAGCAATTACTTTGGTAAGAAACATGTTATCATAGGAAAAATGCTTAAGTATTTCATTGAGACCTTGGATGTTTTCTTTTTAACTGAATAATTGTGTGCTAGTATGCATACTTCCATTATGGGTGCCTTCACCCACTCTGATACCTTTTTAGACTCTCAGAGGCGAGGGGCAGAATGAATTAATCATTGAATCCTTCAAGTTGTGTGAGTTGAATAAAAAAAAAAAGAGAGAGATAAAAAGATAAGGGTGTGGTGCTACTGATTGAAAAGATGGGGAGAGAGGCACGACTTCAGGATTGTTGTCCTTGCCTCAAGGCTTCCTTGTAGGGAAGGAGGGTACAAGCTTGCCAAGAAGAAACAAGGTTTTACAATTAACCAGAGAGTCATGGAGGGATGGTGGAAAAAAGAAAATACTAAGTGGTCCTCAAGCTCTGGCTGAAGTGCATATGTCAGTATATAAATGCAACTACGAGGACGTGAGGTTTAGACGTGTGCATACTGTATGTGTTGCTTTCTGTCCTCTTTTTAAAAGAGGTGATGGCAGACGGTCTACCGCTGCAGCACTCTGTCTTTCTTTCCATCTTTGTTAAGCCAGGGCCCTGCCGCCAGCGGCCGCCTGCTGCACCATCTGTGGCTGCAAAGTGCCCAAAATTCATTAGTGGAGAGTCGAGGGAGAATCCACCGGGAGAGTGACACACCGGGAGACAAGGAGGGAATAGACGGGACCGAGAGGGCAGGAGCAGAGCAGACAGGGCAGCAGAAACTGGCTTCTGAAGCTTTTTAATGAAACGGCGCTCTCAAAAGGATGTAGAAGAGCAGAAACGAGAGGAAAAGAGTCGAAGGAGAGAGACGAAGTAAGAGCAGGGAAATTGAGTCAAGAAGGTTGAGGTGAACTGAGCAAACGAGAGAAGGGAGAGATGATGCAGAGCAAAGGAGGAATAAAGATGGGAGGAATGGAGTGAAGCAAATGGAGAAATGAGGCGAGAAATGAGAGGAAGTGACAACAGAGAGAGGAGCTTGTGGAGAGGGGGAGATGGTGAGGAGGAGGTGGACTAACGGGGGGTCTCTCTCTGTGCCTGTCAGACTAAAGATCAGGATTTGTGTGACACATCTGTACTAAATCTCTAACAACGACAATCTGTCTGTCTTTATCTGGGGAGCAGACTCTCTCACTCTCTACTTTTTAATTTATATTCGTTATCTTCCTTTGTTTCTCTCTTGTTTCTGTTTGAAATTACTCATATCTGCTTTATTTGACATAATCTTCAGATAGGTGACAGGAAGCCTAAGCGGGTCAGATGGATTTATAGGATGTTATTGTCTCCCTTTCATTTCCATTATTTTATTTGTGACCCCTCGCATTTCTATTATCTTTTCCCTCTTTTTTGCACGTCATTCTGTTCCTCCTCCTCATTCTCTGACTTCTTCAGCATCCCCCCAGCAGCCCTTCTTCCTCATCCTCCTCCGCCTCTCTTTCTGTCACCTTCTCAACCTCCCACCTTGCTCCATGCCCTCCCCCCACAACCAGCTCTTACCCCGTCATCTATCTGCAGCACTGACTCACGATTCCCACGACGGATGCGAGGTGACAGGGATCATGGAGCTTTGTGGAACTTGCATGCTCAGATAAGCTGCTGAATTAGAGAGTTGAGACGATCAGCTGTGGTGTCGCAGGGGGAAAGGAGATGAGCAAGGAGGTGAGGAGATAAGAAAGTAGGGAGGTTAGAGGAGAGGAGGAAAAGGAGTTGAATGAAGATGGCAAAAGGAGAGAAAAGAAGTTGGGTTAGGATAGGGGAAGAGATGAGGATAGTTATGGTTGCTGTGCCTGTGGAGCCCTCCGATAAACTGGCAGATTTACCACTCGAGATCTGAAGTAATTTTCAGAACTGGGTCATTAAGGCAGGCCTCTCATTTCTTGCCAACGTCTGTTGACTTTGGCTGCTGAAATCTGAAATGATAAGATATTCCTTTATTAGTCTCACAGTGGGGAAATTTTAAATTTGTAACATCTGAAATACAGCTATAGCTAGCTAGCTAACTGAGCTAACCTTTAATGGCTCCATGAAATGGTTGCAAAACACTGTCTCAAGCAGGTTCTTTAATGGTTACAGCTGATTTGTATTAGAGGTCCAACAATTCAGGGCTTTTATTGGCAGAAATGGACTACAATATTCCGTGACAAGCCAAACTCTCCTTAACGTTTCTCTGCTTGGGCCGGTGTCAATAACTTTATTTGCTCCCGTCGTAGCTTCCGCTCTCTCTCTCTTGCTTCACCACTCACTTCCCACTTCTCGCTGGCTCTGCTCCAAATGACCTGCGCTACACTTACAACAGCTGGCTCTATAGAGCACATGAGAGAGGCTTCAGTTAGTTACGATCTCCTCACCTCACCACTAGATACCACCAAATTATACACACTGGACCTTTAAAAGAAGTATCTTATTAAAGGGGTCTTAACTGTGCACTTTATTTCTCTTTTAGCACAACTGTGCTAAAAGACTGCAGCTAAGCAACATAGTCAGAGTTTTGTTTTAACGAAAGCCAGTTTGGTTGCTTAGCAGAGGTTATATATGTGTTTGTATTTTTAAAACATTTTAAACATTTTTAATGTTACAAGAGAAAAGATGTTTAGGATGAGGACTAAGTGACATGCTTGCCAAACGTCATGCTATCTTGGGTAACACTGGCCTGGGGATGCTGAAGTGTAAACGCCCCCAAATATGATAAAGAGCAGGACAGATGTTACACTAAAGTCTGAAAGCATCCAACTTCCATACAGAGGATATGTTAGTTATGAATGTTACTTCCAACTCTAACTCAAAAATAATGTAGCTGGTTAAGCTCTTTGGCCTCGGGAGTAAAGGCCTTTCGTGAAATGAATTTGCACGTCAATATATTTTTTTGAACTGCTGTTTTTGTCGTGAGAGAGCATAAATATACTGGTTTCGTTGATGTTGCTTTTTCTGAGCTTTTGATTATAAAACAGCAACACAAAGGCTCCGTAGTCTGAATCAAGGTGGGAAATTGCATTTCTACTTTCGACCTTGACAAAGGCACCACAGACCAAATCCACTCTTCCCATTCTTCCCTTTCACAATAAAAGCCCTAGATATGTAATATTCAGATGTTTTGCCTTTTCATGTTGTTTATTTGTCACACCCCCATGTGTAAAGTTGGTGACATAGTAAGAAAGTTTGCCAAACATTCAAGTTAAAGCCCAAACACATTTTTTTGCATTCCTTTTGCTCTTGTACTTTTTTATTTTGGAAAGACTAAAATGAAGATGCGACCTTCCAAACACATGGTTGGCTGTGATTGGACAATCTGTGTACCTGGGAGATGTTTAAAGAACTGAATAGTCAGTCCTCAGATATTCATACATACATGGAATTTCTGTGTATCACCTTAAGTATATGTGGCGTCTGCATGCAAGTTCACAACATCTTATGCAAACATAAACTGTATACCCTATGGTAAACATAGTGATCGACAACTGCACACACAGTAAAATAATTATGCAAATAACTATATAGAGCTACATAGAGAGAAATGAGGAGAAAGCAGAGTGAGAAAAACATCAAATTTGATTCTGACAGTGTGTCCAGCCCATTGCATAAATGACTTCAACTGACAAAAATACAGCTAACAACTGCTGCAGGAGGTAAAGCGTTCATATCTGGAGGTGTGAGGTCAGAAAAATAACAGGAATGAGCTGCTGCTTTGACTGTTCTCCCTTTTTTACTGCTTCATCTTCCTGTCAGCTTCTTATATCTTCCTCCTCCTGAAGGAAAATACATTTTAATACTGTTAAACAGGGTGCGATTTGTGAAAAAATAGGGAGGGGGGTTGTTTTTGACATGCTTTTATTCATGAAAATAAATCACGTACCACAGTTGGCAATGAAGCCTCTTAGGGTATTTCTTGGAGCTGTTTAAACCAACGTTTATAGAATAATTGTGAATAAAACAATTTGGGAAATTGAACTTAATCACATTGGCAGGATTCATTTAAGCATCAAGCAGTAGCATGTTACTTTCACTCTCTTGCCTGGTTCTTTCCTTATGTGGACACATATGGGGTGTGATCATAAAGTACCATGGATAGCACCACTCAGCCAGGCATGCCACAACACTTATTTATATACTTCAATATAATGATTTTTAAGATATAATAAGTGCAATATGAACTCATATGTGCAATTATAGTAACTGAAATTATAGTAAATGGATTAATATGCTGGAAATATTTTAGTAGTTAATTTTCTACTGTGTATATATTATTTTATTTGTATTAATACTTTTTTAAAATCTATGCTTCTTGTTTATTGCACTATCCACTTTGCTGCTGTAACATGTGAATTTCTCCACTGTGGGACTAATAAAGGAATATCTTATCTTATCTTATATTTAATAGAAAATAATCCCTCGGTTCCATCCCTGATCTAGGCAGGGCCATTCTGTGTGGCGTGTGCATGTTCTCCCCATGTTCATGTGGGTTTCCCCCAGTTTCTCCAGTTTCCTCCCACCACCAACATCCCCCCCAGGGTGTTAAGATATTCCTTTATTGGTCCCACAGTGGAGAAATTCACATGTTGCATCAGGAAGGGCATCCAGTGCAAAACCTATACCAAATCAATGTGCAGATCAATGATCCGCTGTGGCAACCCCCAACATGAACATCCGTAAGGTGGAATAGGCTTCAACACAGTATATACCTACCAAGAAAACACTCTGCTTTGTTGATGACAGGCTTCTGAAGTGTTTTTTCTGCTTTCCTGTGGAGAGGTCAAATGTGGTGCATTGCCCCTCTTTTACCCACATCTCTGCAAAACTCTGTGTAGGGAAGGAGCCGATCTGTTTATTGAGATGAACAGCAGAGTGTTCAGCCTGGAGCCACTCGTCATGTAGCCTACAGGGGTGGAAGCTTCGCTATTGTGACACAAGCGTGAGCGCTGACAGTGAAAGTCCATTTCTGATTGCATTATTGTTTGCACAAGACATGTTGAAGCACTTGACTTTGATACATTTTTAAAATTTTATTTTAGGGTATGTTATATGGTGTCTAGGTGAAGTTGCATTAATCAGAGGCAGGAATATATAGACCAGAGTGACGCACCAGATGGTTTGTTACATAGAACCATCTGACAAACCGTCATTGGAAACTGTTTGGAAAAGGGCAGGCACTTTAAAAAAAATACTTGGCAGGTGATTGGATGATCTGTCAAGCAAAGTCTTGCCGAAGAAAGTGGGGAGAAGAGCAAATACATGTTTTCAATTGAGAAAAGCCTTCTGTGCTCTTCCTTCAATCAAGATTTAACTGATGCTATTGCAGCATCTGTGCTAACCTCTTCAGGAGCCGCCACTGTTATTTAGAGCAAACAGTCGCCTCTCCGTGTTGTTGCGTCACACACCAAGCGATGGCCATAGCTGCAAAATGCAAACCGGGTTCAAAAAAAAAAAATGTTACATTTCAAAGACAGATTTTATTGTGAATAATAATTCTTCAATCTGACATCTCACTCTTTTCCTTTAACAGTTCAATTCCAGGAACCGCACAAAATCTCCAGCTTTAATAGAAGTGGATGAGGCAGATTGAGGCAAAGTGGGTACACCAAAAAAATGGAAATTACTTCACCACAAAATAACTCCTGGAACACACTGTACATCACAGATTGATGAAAAGTTACGCAATAGTGTAAAAGAATCTAAGGAAGGATTTTTTTTCTTGAATATATTCACCCAACCTTCTCCATCATCTTCTCTTTGTTCAAAGAAGGTTTTTTGTTTGTTTTTTCCAATCAGGCTCTGAATGTACTGAGTCAGGCACAATAATGTCTTGCTGGAGGTTAACGTATGTCTCAGGGGGTTGATTTTAATCTTTTATTCCAGACTCTTGTGCAAATGTGGCGAATAAACATCTGGCTAATGTTTTGTCGGGTCATTTGCAGATGAAGTCAGTGCCGATGCAGTACGGAGTGAGTAAAGATAATGAGACAGCTCGTAAAAAGGTTAGAAATTATGTGCTAAAAAGCAATCTTGCTATGACACATGCACTTGCTCACTTGCTGAATAGTAATAATGAATGACATGTAAATTAAGGAAGCTGTCGGATAGTCTTTAGTGTCTTTTACACTAAACTGGGGCTATATAACAAAATGTTTTGCTACATTAGCTTGCAGCTTTAAAGAGGACCTTTTATGCTTTTGTGTTTTGTCCCTTTCGTTTAATGTGATATATAGTTTTTTTATGCATGTAAAAGGTCTGCAAAAGGAGAGGAGTTACTCTCCCCCACAGAAACACTGCTCCTGAAGTGCCTGAAATGCCTTGCTTGAAGTCCCGCCTTTTCTTCGGTAAGATGATGATGTCACCAAGTAACACATTTGCACAATACCTGCCTAGCGGCTAGTTTCACATGCCCCCAAGCAAGGCTAGTTAGAGCGGAGCTGGAGCCGAGTCCAAAGGGTTTGGCTCAGTTGACCAACCGTAACAGTGGGCCAGCTGACCAATAAGAGCAGATTGGGCATTTGGGAGGGTGGAGCAGGAGCTCAAACAGAGCTTGTCAGCGTGTCAGACAGAGGGTGAACATACAGCAATCAGCCATGACATTAACAACATTATGACCAATGGCAGGTGAAGTGAACAACACTGATAATCTTGTTACAATTGCACTGGCTATAGTGAACATTTTGTCCTTGAAGTTGATGTGTTGGAAGCAGAAAAAAATGGGCAAACATAAGGATGTGAGTGACTGACAAAGGATAAATTGTGGTGACTAGGCGACTGGGTCAGAGCATCTCCAAAACTGCAGCTCTTGTGGGATGTTCCCAGTCTGCAATGGTCAGGACCTACCAAAAGTGGTGAACTGGCAACAGGGTCATGGGCGGCCATGGCTCACTGAGGCTGTAGCTCAAAGTGCTGAAAAAGTTAACCCCCTGGTTTCGATGGAAAGATGGCCGAACACACAGTGCATCACACTTTGTTGCATATGGGGACCAGTCAGACCGGTGAGGGTGCCCATGCCATACTAGTGTTATGGCTGATCGCTAAGTGCTTCAGCGCAGTGGATATGGGAAAAAAATAAAGCTTTTTTTTTTTTTAGCATTAAAGCATGTAACCATGTTCTAGTAGAAACCCAAAATACAAATATGCACCTGAAAATAAGCATGATAGGTCCTCTTTAATTCCCCTTTAACTTCACAAAGTATTTTGGGGGGAAATTGTTTCTTACAGCACAGAATAAGCTGCTACTGAGCAAGATTCATTGCCATATACATTCATATTTTCTTAGTCTTAGACATTTGCACTACATCCTGGCAGCTGTGCTTGTTTTATTATTAATATTTCAGCTTACGTCTCAGGAAGATTGCTACATCTTGATGCCCCTTTGTTCCCTAGTGTATTGTACGCTGCAAAGCAAGAGACCCTTGAAATTTAAATGATTCTCCAGGCTTTCTCCAGTTACAACTGTCAAGGTGACAGAGCAAGTGAGAATGTACTGTGTATGCATAGCCTGTATGTGTAAGTAATGCCTGCTTTTATATCTTTTTGTGGGTTTATGCATATGTATAAGGACTGTCTGCAGTCGTCACATGCTTGCATGTGCTTGTGGCACAGTAGTAAAATTGTTTTTGCAGCTAACTCACACATGAGGGAAAGAGGAGCCAGAGATCATTTTCAGTCCTCCACATGAAGGAGCATTAATCCAATTCAAACAGCTCCGAGGAGACAGACCCCTAATAACTTACGGTGACTTAGGAATTTGTTTATGTTTGTAACAGTGAAAGATTAATAACCTCCACAATATGAGTTATACAACCCTTTCTGCGAGAAAACACAATAAGAAAACGCCCAAGAAACTGATGTGTAGCGATAAATGAAAGGCAAATTAGCCAGTGGCATTGTATTTAATTACTTCTATCACAGCTTTAGTTATGCTTCTGATTTCCTCATGTTCCTCGATAGCCTCAGGCTTCGGTAAAACAGCTTCATCAGTAAGATGAGCCAGCAGATTCATCAGTGGCTCGGTCCGCCAGGGCTCGCATAAACACACAGCTTAGCTTCGCCCCAAGTAACCGGCTGCATGCTCGTTTCCTCTTCAAAAGGACTATGACAATTTAATTCACCTTTTACCTTTCTCATAATGTCTCTTCTCTTGATTCTCAGTATATTTTTCTGCATGTCATACACGAGACCCCTCTCAGTTCTTGCTCAGCTGCAAAGATTAAATGGGCTCTCTATCGATTGCTCTTTAATACACTGGCATCAAAGAAATACCAAAAGCATATCATCACCTGGGTGGAAAGAAGGAGCTGGAGGGTGAGAAGGGAAGAAGACTTGTGTTCAAAGTCAGGGTATATTTTTAACTTCATCTTTCCTCAACAAGATGAGGAGCATGTGAGCAAGACTATCACGCTGTCAAGGGAATGGGAAGGGGCTTTCCTGCAATTGAGAAGTGACAGCATCCCGGAGGTGCCAGAAGCTAGCTGGGGTGTCATCTGCCTTCCATCTGTTGTGAGGCAGGGACGTAGAGGGAAAGAGAAGCAGCTCAAAAATTTCTTGGAGGAGAGTGCACTCGAGCCAAGTGAACCAGGTAGCTCACAAAGAAACATGACTTGAACCAAACTCCCTCCAACTTCCAGCCCGAGGCGCGAGCTTGGTGTTGGTGGCAGCAGCAGATTTGAATGTCTGCCACAAGCTCTCCAGCACAGCTGTAGCCAAACATAACTGGCACCGGCGGCTTATATGTCGCAGGAGCTAACGGGTGCCGAGTCACAGCAGTGGAGCGACAATGGCGAGAGCTGCTGCGATTCAGAATGCAAATGAAGCCCATCCACAGCTGTAAGGATGGCTGTGGGCACAGCCAGGCGGAATCCGACTGCACACAAACAGACGGAAGTATGCAAACACATGCACGAAAACACACTCAAACACATACGCAGCAAACGGATTTACACAAGCTTGCAAATACACATAAGCACACTCTCCCTCTTTCACACAAACACACACAGAGATGCGTACTTCATCTGTACTTGCCAGCATCTTAGTGCACTGCACCATGCCTCTTTTTTTTGCTCCTTCTCCTATTCCGTCCCTCAGGAGCTCCCTCCTAAGCAGGTGTTAGCGGATTTCTGTTCCCTCAGGTAATTCTGTTTTGTTCTTTGCAGCAACTACTGCTGCTGTGAATTATCCTGACAGCACCTTACTCCTGGGCTCTGACTCTCACCTCCCCCTGTTTCTGCCCCCAACTCTTTCCCCTCCCTGTCTGGATCTCCTCCTCTTCATCCCCACTCTTTTATCACCCCCCATGTGGCGCAGGTTGCGAGACCCCTGGACGAGCTGCCCAGTGGTGCTGAACACCACATCAGCCCACCCACACACATAAACAACACACAGACATGCTGAGATGGACCCACACACACACGCACATATTTTAAAAATGTTCACTCAAACACACACATGCCAGGAATGGACGCACACATGCCGAGATGTAACCCAGGTGCACCTGAAACTGCCACAGTCCAGCAGCAGTTATTTGTGCAGTCATTGAGATTGAGTGTGTTGATGTGAAAATGTTGCTGCTCCCCTGTAGCCAAAACTGCTGTTCCCTTTTGTTTTGCTCTTTGCAAAAGGCACAGACAAAGAGTGACTTATTTTAGATTGCTCATTACCACAGCGGCTTCAGACAGCGGCTAATTGCCCTCCATTCAGTCATCACAATTAACTGGTCTTATTACTCTGTTTGAGTATATTACATATTCTGCATATTTCCACAGAAATATGTCATCATCAGTATAAAATGAATGGTGGTGATGTGGGGGGGATTAATAAGCTAGGTCAGTGGTGGTGATATAAAGGCTTATACATGCAAAAAAAAAAAAAAATCTAAACAAAAGTTAAACAGGAGCTTTTATTCAGCTCTACATTAACTTGAGATTTTGTTCAAAATTTATTGAATGCATTTTCAATGCATCACATTTTCTCTTTGATGGAAACTGCATGATTTCAGCTCTTTCAGTGTAAATTGAAGCCCAGATTACAGCTGCAGGGGGAAGCAATGGAGCAAATCCATCCATCGTTTCCCTTTAGGAGTCGCGGGGGGGCTGGAGCCGATCCCAGCTGGCATTGGGCGAAGGCGGGGTTCACCCTGGACAGGTCGCCAGTCCATCGCAGGACACATAGAGACAGACAACATAGAGACGGACAACCACTCATGCTCACATTCACACCTACGAGCAATTTAGAGTCATTAGTTAACCTAAACAACAGTAGTACCCGGAGAAAACCCACGCTTACACAGGGAGAACATGCAAACTCCATACAGAAGAGTCCCAAGCCGGAATCGAACTTGCGACCCTCTTGCTGTGAGGTAACAGCGCTAACTACTGCACCACCGAGCAGCCCGCAATGGAGCAAATATGATTTAAAAAGTTATTTCTATAAAACGGCCAAAACGGTCACTATATCCTGACAGTAGTGCATGAGACAGGTAATCTGTGCTCCTAATGACATCTGCAGGATGTCACAGACCAGAGGAAAACAACCAGTCAGACCTGATCTGGAGTCTGCTGTCCAGCTGCCGTCTATGAGAGCCACGAGTCAGTCACTCTTGAAATCCTATCAAATGGTCAATGCAGTCAGCGCTGATCAAAAAAGGAATCAATATTCTGTTACTATAATGACAATTTCTCTACTCAAATGTTTTCAGAAACATCTTGTAGTTCCTGTTTAGCTGTAAAATGAGAAAGTAACCCGGTGGCCATGTTGAGATCCATTGAGGAAATATCAAGCACCGCCCACCAGCTGTAGCACAGCCAACAGGAACGCTCTCTGAAATGACCTGTGATTGGTTAAAGTCTTCTGTCATGAGCTACATTTTGTAAATCCTGAAAACTGAGCCACGAGGAGGTGCAGAAGTCTAGTTTTCTTGCAGAAAACTTGAATTATAATATGCTGAAAGGTTATTATGGGATTTTTGCCCAAAGATGCCAAAAACTTGTTGCCTACCAAAGCTTAAACAACAGCAGCAGTTAATTCTCAAACTCTGTTTTCCCCCCATTAGTTCTTCTTTTCAAGTGTCATAAATGACCATTAGCAGCTTGTGTTGCCTGCATGGTCATTCGTTTCACACACATACTGCCCAACAGTCAGCTGACTTTTTGATGCCTCATTCTTTTTGACTCCACTTTACAGCCAATGGTCCTATCGAAAATAACTGCTCCCATGCTATTACACTCCTTTGTCTGCTGTCACTATCACCCAGTAATTGCTGTTTTTATTGTAGGCTCTTAGAGGCTCAAGTGTAAACTATAGGGTAAGCCTCGCCACTGTGCTGGAAGCTTAACCGCATGGCTGGAAATATTTGTTCAGTCTTGCAGCATCTGACAGAGCTCCTATAAACAGTAAAGATATTGAACACCACAACATATTCACAGTTTTATTACACAGTTTTATTATTTATTTATTCTAGCATTATAGTACAAGGCTGGTCCTACCAAGAAAATGACAGAATTAGTTGTTTCAGCAAATGCCAGAAAACCGTTTCATTTGCGCAACAGCAATTTCTAACAGTTTATGAAAGCTCTGACAAATGATGTTGTCCAGCACGTCAGATCTGATCAGTTTAATTTGGATGACTTGTTGGATTTTGCATATTGCCATATGTTATAATAGATCCCAGCAAACACTGGTCAGACGGGGACATTGTGTATCTGACCGAAAATGGTCCTGTTCAGACGCCAAATGCTTCAGTCAGACCCTCCCTTACAAACCAAGACTTATGGAAAGAGGCCGGGACTATGGGGTATGACGCATGTGCAGAGTAACTGGAGCTGAGGTTGTGCATTGCTATTGGCTCAGTTTCGGGAAGTGTTGACCAGATTTTACTGAGCATGTGTTGTACCCCCAATATGTACAGTGGCTAAAAAAGTCTCCACCCCCTGTTAAAATGCCAGGTTTGTGTGATGTAAAAAAATGAGACTATGATAAATCATTTCAGAATGAAACCTTTAATGTGACCTATAACCTGTACAATTCTTTGGGATGTGGCTGTGTTCAGAATGAACCAATCACATTCAAACTGCTGTTAAACAGAAGTCAGTACACACCTGCCATCAATTAACCCCAAATAAAGTTCAGCTGTTCTAGTAGGATCTTCTTGACATTTACTTGGTTGCATCTTACTGTAAAAGTCATGGGCTGCAAAAAGCTGACAAAGCACAGCAACATTAAAGGAGCTGCAGGAGTTTGTGGCAAGTACTGGTTGTGGACTACAGGTGATAACAATCTCCCGTATTCTTCATATGTCTGGGCTGTGGGGTAGGATGGCAAGACAGAGGCCTTTTCTTAAGAAAACCATCCAAGCCTGGCTAAATTTTGTGAAAACATACATCAAGTCTCCCAAAAGCATGTTGAGAAAATGTGTTAGGGACTGATGCGACCAAAGTTGAACTTTTTGGCCATAATATCAAAAGGTTTGTTTGTTACAAAAACAACAGAGCTCATCACCAAAAGAACAGCATACCCATGGTGAAGCATGGTGGGGCAGCATCACGCTTTGGAAGTGGGGGTTTAGTCAAGGTGGAGGGAATTTTGAACACTTGTAAATACCAGTCAATTTTGGCACAAAACCTTCAGGTGTCTGCTAGAAAGCTGAAGATGACGAGGAATTTCACTTTTCAGCATGACAACGACGCAAAGCGTACATCTAAACCAACAAGAATGACCTCACAAGAAGAAGATTAAAGTTTTGGACTGGCCCAGTCAGAGCCCAGACCTGAATCCTCTGTGGGGTGACCTGAGGAGGACTGTGCACAGGAGATGCCCTCACAATCTGACAGATTTGAAGGGATTTTGCAAGGTCAAGTCAAGATATGACATACTGATAGACTCCTACCAAACAAAGTATTAGATTAAGGGTGTTCATATTTATGCCACCAGGATATTGTATTTTATTTTTTTTCAGTATGTTTAATTGTTCAGGTTATAGGTCACATTAAAGGTGGAAAAAGTTCTGAAATGATTTATCGTGGTCTCATTTTTTTACATCACAAAACCCTGGTATTTTAACAGGGGTGTGTAGACATTTTCTATCCACTGTATATCTACATGTAAATTATATTCCTGTTTCATTGTTTTAAGCCAGTGGTGTTTGTAAGAGTCCAATTAATCCAAGCTGTCTTTGACTGCACATTTGCCTTCAGCGCTTTCATCCAAAAAGTCAGTTGACATAGTAAAGAGTGATAAAGTCCATGTTGTGGTGTCACGTGTGAAACTACATGGTCATCCATCCATCAGCTGCAATCGCTTATCCTATTCAAGGTTGTGAGGAGCTGGAGACGATCCCAGCTGCCATTGGGCGAAGGTGGGGTACACCCTGGACAGGTCGCCAGACTATCACAGAGCACATAGAGACACAACCAAAAGACAGCGTTGCTATTTTAAGACTTCGTTGATGGGGGTTTGCTGTGTATGATAACAGAAATATATGCTTGTGGAGTGTTTGACCGCTGCTGTTTTTGACCATACAGAGCAGTGCTTTCAAGAGCAGCATCTTGTGCTTTACTAGTACACGCACATGAACTCGATTCACATTCCTGTCAATGATTTCACCAGTCTGTAGTGTTATGGCAACAAAAACAAGTGAATGCGCCAGAAAAAGGCAGAAAAAAGGGAGGAAGAAAGGCAGCAGACACACTTAAACAATGCAGGTTGCTCAAGTTCTCTGAGGAAGGAAATTAAATCAACACGATCATATTAGACCTCAAGGACATATTAAGATGCATTTGGGAGGAGACACTGCATGTAAACATCATTTTGTCTGTAAACAGTTTTTTTTCCAAGAAGCCGCAAGTGTGCCTTTAATATAACAGTTTTATCACAATGTCCAGTAAAATAGACAGGAGTATGAGCATGAAACTGACATTGACACTAATATTTCAACCTATCCATCCATTGTACCTTTATTGTATGTTTTTACTATAGCATACCATTGAAATGTGAATTTACAACTCAGGTTTACTCAGTGCCATTCAAGGCAACATGCCTTTATTGTTGTTCCTTTTGTTGCTTATAAAGTTATTGTTGGAGGATGCTGGATGCAGAGCGACTTTGGGTGCATCTGTATTTAAAGCATCTCTTTTAAAACAGTGTCAGTACTAGCCCACAAATCTGTCAAATTACCAGTGCACAGGGTGTATTTGGGGGAGTGGGTCTACAGGGCAGGCGTGTGTGTGCGTGTGTGTGTGTGTGTGTGTGTGTGTGTGTGTGTGTGTGTGTGTGTGTGTGTGTGTGTGACCCACTGGGAGAGGAAGTAACAGTTTAACTACTGTATTGATTTTAAGAGTGCTAAGGGGTTTAGGCATCAGTCCAAGGAAAATGGGGGGTAAAAGAAAGCAGGACTGGGGCTCGTCCCTGGTTTTAGCACGCTCGGCTTTTCTCTCCGGCTACGCTTGATTCAATGGTAAAGATCTGCGACTGCCCATTGAAGTTGTACAACTGCTGCATTGAGTACTGTATGGCTCCGTGCACTCTGCAGTGCTCTATTGATTGATGTGTGAAGAGGGATTAGTGGGTGGGAGGGAGGGAGGGAGGGAGCGGAGGAGATGCTGGGTGGGAGGGAGGGAGCTGTGGGCAGAGCGACCAGAGGCAGAATTGTGAATGCAGCATGTGTACAATAAAAAAAAAGGGGCAGATGTCACATCTTTGGTAAGGCCAAGTCAGACACCCGAGGGTGATGCTTCTCTGTAAGTGCTGATGATTTTGGCAGACTCAGATCAAGCTGTGTTCTATGTGTGTCAGAATGGATGGAATACGAAGGCCAGTAAGACCAGCTAAATATATGACCTTGAATTTTAAGCATCAAGCAATTATGCAACCAATCTTCTTGATGCCTCTGAATGAGCTCACTAGAGCAGTTAAACACAGATCATGTAAACACTCATTTTAGTCATTCCACCACATTCCTCCAGGAGAAAACACCTTTGGTCTGAGAGAATGGAAAAATGACTTTACCAGACAGACTCAAAACAATTCATTCGCTGTGACTTCTCTGACATTTCTCAGATTTCCTGTCAAGTGGAGTCCTGCTGACATCCATTTTGCCTCACCAGCAATTGTGAGAAGCAGGCGACCCGCATATCCATCTTGTTGTGCTGTTTGAGCGTGGCGTCCAGGTGGTTTCTCGCTCCTCGGCCATCACTCACTCGCTGCTCTCCCGCTGCACCGTCCCTGACAGGTGGTGCTGAGGGTGGAAGGAGCCAGGAGGGGAGTCAGGGATTTCATCGATAGAGAGTTAGAGGGGGCTGAATGAGTAGTGGAGAAAAGGAGGAGGAGAGCAGGAAGATGGGGCTTCAGAGAGGTGGACATGAGGTTGGATTTGGGCCGTCCGGAGTTAATGGGATCAGATGAGGAAGAGAGAGGGATATCTGTGCCGGTTAATGTTTAATCCCCCACCCCCAACCCCTTGTCTCCTGCCTGAGGCTCCCGGCATCTGATAATCCTTGGGCTGCCTCTCTTCATCATCAAGGTGTCGGAGGGAAGTGCCTCTGTAAATATTTAATTGGCTGCAGCATGCCGGTGTTAATTATGCGGGTGTGTCTTTCCTTTGCTCTCTGCCCCAGCGTTACTGGCTGTGTCCTCGCACTTTTCTCTCTCCTTAATATTGATGCCTCTCCATCACTCCTTCTACTCCTTCTCCTGCTACTATTAAGGCCAATACTTCTATTACTACCTCATACTACACTGCTACAACTACCTATGGTTGCTGCTACACAACATCCTTTATTTTCATACACCACTGCTTTGCCTCGTTCTCAGTGACTTCTCTCTTCAGGACCTCACATGGCTATCTATTTTCACCTCTTCCCTCCAATCCTGCGCTAAGCCTTTCTCCTCCTGTCAATTTCACAACCACGGCAGCCTCTGCTAAAACGCATTCTTGTTATGGCCGCCATTATAGCCCTCCGTTGTTATCCGTCTTGATGCCAATCACACTTTCAGAAGTAGCTTTGACTCCTCTCTGTGTTTATTTGATCGTCAAGGGCAATGCAAAATATGAACAGCACAAAGACAGCCTCGCAAGGACTACGTGGGCTAAAGTTGTACAGCTCAATAGAGCTCTACTCATAAGAGTCTGCCAGTAGCAAGTGCAATTACAAACAGGCACATGTAAAAGTCAAGAGAATACAAATCACATAATGGATGTCTCGTGGGTACTGAGCAAGCAGCCTTGCAACACAGTGCAGGAGAGCACAGAGACAAAAACACTGAAGCACAAGCAGAGAGAATTATATGAATGTCTATCTACGGGGCCAGCAAAAGATAAAGTGTTATCCACAGATGAGCAAAACAGATTTCTGCTTTTGCAGGCTGTACATTAGACCAGCTGAACTGATCAACAAAGAACCCCAGTATAGGTGAATTAATGGTCTGCTAGCCCAGTGTTTTCCTGTGTGTAAATCCCTCAGGCATGTCCATAAAATTTTATTCTCTTAAAAATGCCAGACAAATCCAGACCCGAGGCGCGATGCTGTGTGCAGACGAAGGCTTCAGGGGGGTCATTTGGACAGAATACAAGTGTGTGTCTGTGTGTGTGTGCACGTATGGTATGGAGATGAGGCTTCCTTTTATGTGCCAAAACAGCAGGTCATAGCAAGGACACGAGATACCAGACTGTATCAACTGTAGACAACTGCAAGCAGGGAAATTTCATATGCCCACGTCCACACCAACACCAGTGGCCACTGCAGTGTTCACCGCCAGCGCTGCTGTACATGGTTATTTATCAGCTGTGTTTGTATAGGCTCAGGGTTTTTCTTTCTCATAAACAAATCCATTTTTGTCTTAGTAAAGTACTAAAGCGGTAAAGACAAAAAGCTTCCTTTTGGAATTCACATTGTGTTTGTGTTTCCGCATTTAGAGTCTGCAGGGTAGTCGGCGGTTTAAGCTTCCCTGTTGGCAAGCACGCCGTTGTTTCTAGAGTGTCAATGGGCGAGACTCCTGAACACTCCTGGTGGGGTGCAGTTCATTGGCCAGCATGCTGAGCCCCGGGAGGGAGCAGAGAAAAAGCAGAACTGGAGAGAAGGATCAATAAAGCCAAAAGTAGCCCGGGAATTGAAAGGGATGTCTGGTGATTCTGTTTTGGCCATGCAGCAGCACACTGCTAGACGCACTCTGGACTCATTAATGTTCTGTTTGATCACGTCCGTCGCGTTTGGCCTGTAACATTTGAATTTATTTCCTGAAAAGTGATAAATCATGTGGATTACATCTAAAGGTTTGAGACCCATACTGTCATTCAACCAGATGATGTTTACACTCAACGTTCTCTCATTAATGAGACGCTGCAGAAGCACACTTTATATTCATTTATCTGTTGAAGCAAGAACTATTGATTGCTGTGGTCAATGCGTAATACTCTGCACTCCTACATTTTGGGCTAGAAAGCATGGAAACTGAAAACAGCTTTATCAGATGAATTTTGCTCAATGCATCACTGTGCTGCTAGCCCTTAGTCTTGTTATTCAAGACACCAGAGTGATTTGTTGTTTGCACTTTTGCACAGTACTATGATCTGCAGCCAGTTTATAGCTGGTCCACATTCCTGAGGGATTGGGTTGTATGTATTGTGGTCTGTATTGCGGTCTGCCTTGGGTTTTCCATATTACAGTATAGTGGTGCCAAAGCAAAGTAGTCCAGCTGTCAAGCAAATATTGATATATGATTGCTTCTCACGCAATGCTTTGCTAGCAGTGTATGAACACCAGCTTTTGTCTCAGGGTCTGCCCTGAGAGTGGTGGTCTCCCATCTCAAATACAGATGCTGGCCCAGTTTATTTGTTCCACACAAGCTGTTGATTTCCACACCATTTTTTGCTTAGCCTGTGCCGAGGTCAAAGCTTTCACTGTGTGCTGAGAATTCAGAGTGAGTGGCGGGTCATAAAGGGTTACAGTGTGCATAAATCAGGACGAATGAATGCTAGATATTTGTGTATGTGCGTCCAAAAGAAGTACAAATACGAATGTGAAGGAGTCCTTGCTGTTATCGCTGCCACAATAACTCAGACGAACCTCGTCTGCTGCATTGCCCCTAGTGTGATTTGCTTATGTGTTGCGTAGTCTGCGATTGGTCCTGAGATGCAGCGTGTGTGAGAGGAAATGTGGGCTGAACGTGTTGACCTGGTTATCGTGTTGTGCAGCGTCTGGAAGTGGAGGCAGGGCGATGCAGGTTTTAGAATGCGAGGTGCCAATCGAGCTGTGAAAATGGGAATTGAGTAGGGAAATGGGAATTGCTCCCTGCTGGTTTGTAACCTTCACAGCGTTGTTTGGAGCATTCGCCGTATGCATTCATCATTCATTCAATCAAAAATGCGTGTTGTCCCACCGGTTACATTTCGTGATAGAGAGTCTTTTCTCGACGTGTCTGTGATTGCGTATGTGATGTTGTGTGTTTGTGACAGCATGTCACACCCGTCTCCGAGCCCTGGAACTGAATTGAATTAACCTAAATAAAGTCTAGTGTGTAGAGTACAGAGCAATTGAATGGGAGCAGCTGAGGGCTCGAGCTGAGGACTGTCTGAGTCTAAGACAGGGAGCATGAGCACGGCAATGCTGTGCAGCTTCACTCTGTAGTAAAAACCACAGATAAACAACAGCTTGTGACAGTTTTTGAATATTGGACACAATGGCTAATGTGCTACACCCCTCCCCCAAGGCTTTCAGAGAGAGAGATAGATGAAGCCAGTTCTGGGATCCTTGGCCGGCCTAGATAGCACAGCAGCAGCAGCAGCAGCAGCACCCATTAATGCGATTACAGCTTTTAGCAGGAGATTTTCAGGGCCAGTTTTCTTTTGAGGCGTCATTAGTTTGTCCTCTTTTCTTGTTCTCCACCAGTATGTCAGCAAACAAATGTACACGTTCACGCAAATGAGCAACAGACAGCTACTGTAACTGCTGAGCAACACAATCATACACACATGAATATATGAATACGCAATGAACGCAGCCTATATTTACTATGGCATATCCACACAGATAAGCCCAACCACACGCAGAAAGGAAGAACAGGCATAATTAGTCTTTATTCAAGAAATGATTAATTCATATTTAGTGTAGTTGGCACATCTCAGGACTTTCTGCTATGCAGTTTGAAAACCTTTTGATTAGCAATCCATGAAGTGCATCGTAATACTGAAGCCTCTCATTATTTTCTGTAATCAAACCACGATTCCACAAAGACCCTCCTTTAATTTAAAACCCCCACATTTCCTTATAGTGCTGCATTGCCATCATTTTTGGGTCGCATCTCTTAGCGGATTTCTAATCGGCATGCTTAACGTGTCTTTGTGCGGCTATTTGACAAACCTTGAGGTGCTTCTAAGCTCCTCACTGCACCGGCTTCATTTCATAAAGTCGCCATTTATTAAACCTCAAGGCTAGAACACAGCGAAAAGCCTATTGGAGATATTGAGGTCATTTTACAGGCTGAGGGAGGAAGGAGATTGTCAGAGATGGAGGGAAGACACAAGCTGAGGTATCTGGTGTCACACTGTGATTTGGCGGAGTTTAGATGGACAGAGCCAGGCGTCTTACTGCCACAGCGGGCGATATCACTGCCAGCATATAAGGTCTTTGGTTATCTTTGTTTGCAGTCCAAGCAAGTTCACAAAAAAGGACTTTGGACTATTTGAAAGTGTTTTTCTCACCTGCGAGTGTCTGAAACACATCTCACAGATGCCAAGTTTGTATTCGCTCTTCAACTAATGGCTCTCAGTCTGTGTGTCTGTTCTGTGCTTTTGTAAGCATGTGCCTCTGTTCTCAAGTGTGTGTGTGTGTGTGTGTGTGTGTGTGTGTGTGTGTGTGTCTGTGTGTGTGTGTGTGTGTGTGTGTGTGTGTGTGTGTATTGGTAGGCAGGATGAGCATCCCTTCTGTTACCGTTGCTGTCCCTTCATTTCACGCTCCGGCAGCTCCGCGTGAATCCTCTTCCCTTGGCTCATTATCAGCGCTGTTCAATGAACGTGCATCCCACCAGAATGCAGGGTAAAACCAAATCATTATTCAAGTATGGGGGTCAGTGCAGACGTTGTGGCTCTTTTGTTTAGTATGTTTATAACTTCCCCCCCTTCAGGATGCAGAGCACATCCCGAAGGGAACCTTAGTTTGGTGAGGTAGTCGATTCTCAAGCACCTGACCTGAGACTGATGAACACTGGCGTCTGGTGCCGATATTGGATGCTCATTGGTGTCTTCTCTCATCTTTCTTGGCAGCGTCCAGCGTGTACGGAGCAGAATTCGGACACCTGCCGGACAACATTACAGTCTTGGAAGGAGAAAGCGTCACTTTGAGGTAACTCCTGATCCTACACCTGCACCTGCTAATTACATGAAAAGCATGTTTGCGTTTCCCCCCAACCTGTTTAATTGCCAATTCTCTATCACATAACTTCAATTAGGTGTCCCACATTGTACCATATTTTCCAGCTCTGTCTGTCCTATAGCTAAGTGGATGATATTACCTGTCAGATGTCGCTGGAGTCATCCCATCTGTCTGCAGTCACCTTTTACTTAGATGCAACAATAATGAGGCACAGGCCAGCTTAGTGGGTGGTCCTCCTCAGCGTCCAAACACACCTGAATACATGTAACTGTGTTAAAATACAACACAGCTTTCTCACCCGAGCAGAAAAACAGCCAACTTGCTTTTTTCCCCCTTAGTGTGGATGCGACCTAGCTTGGCAGTACATTAAAAAAATAAATAAAATCCAAGTCAATTTTACTTTCATCGCATTTAAGCCTACACCTCTTCAGATCTCTGGACAAATTCCTCTTTTAGTCCCCGTTTTCTCTTTAAAAAAGAGCAGGCCTTCCCCTAAAATCAAATATGTTATTCTGAAGTACAGCTCTGTCAATATTTGTTAACATCAACAAGTCTCTCTCGAAGTTGGGAATCAAAGAACCAGATGCTGATCTATAATGTCCTCAAGACATGTAGCCTGAAGCTGTTCGATTGATGCTGTGGGGAAGTCTAATCTATAGAATTTATCTGAGTGGTTTCACACCAGAAACTCCAAACTGGATGCACCTGGATGGTAAAATGTACTTTCAATGTCACTTTTTATTCATTTACAATTTGGTATCAGCTGTGCAGCAGTGTTACATTACAAGCAACTCTTTGTCTCTGGCTGTAAAGAGCTCCTGTGACTTAGTGGTGCATAAAGCATTAAAAAGGACATACATCAGACTGGTCCCATACACTGTCCGTAGCGATACCTGTGGAAAGTAATGCAATGTAATTTGTGTATATCCCACAAAATAAGTGTGTGTAATTCATGTACAGTAATCGAGAACCAGAAAATGTAAAGAGGGGCGTACGCTGCATAGGGAGGAGGTCGGGGTTGATAGGTGGGTCAAAACATACCAGAAGTCAACGCAGATTTATTTGACATGCTACTTTAACCTGCAGTAGGCAGAATACTTTTGGCATCACTGGGTAAAAAAAATCCATAATTACCTTTCAGCAGATTGTAATTGTCACCTCCTCATGGCTCTGTTTTCAGGCTTTATAAAAGTCTAGCCTGTGACAGGAGACTTTGGCCAATCACAGGTCATTTCAGAGAGAGAGCGTTCCTATCGGCTGTGCTCATGCTGGTGGGCGGTGCCTGGTATTTCTTCAACTAATCTCAGCATCCTCTCTCATTTTACAGCTAAACAGTAACTACAAGATGTTTCTGAACACATCTGAGGAGAGAAATAGTCATTACAGAAACATATTATTGATCCATATTTGATCAGCGCTGCCTAGTTTGACCGTTTGATTGGAGTTTGTGAGTGACTCAGCTCAGCTCTGATTGGTTGTTTTCTCCCTCTCATGCACTGGTGATTGTTTTATAAAAAGCATATTTGCTTCATTTTTACCCACTGCAGCTTCAAGTAATGCATTTATTTTAACCCAACCCACAAACCTAAGGAATCTGTTTAATGTGAAACTGTTTATGGTTTGACGAACCGTATGAAAATATGTTGCATACATTTGGATCTCTGCTGTGCCTACCAACACAAACTGTGAAATAAGACAACCCTGGGCTGTGGCCTGGCCAGACCAGAAAATATGTCCATCCATCTTCAACCACTTATCCTGTTAGGGATCACGGTGGGTGGGGGGGGCTGGAGCCGATCCCAGCTGGTACTGGGCGAAGGCGGGGTACACCCCGGATAGGCCTCCCGTCCATCACAGAGCACATGGAGACAACCCCATTCACACCTACAGGCAATTTAGAGTCATCAATTAACCTGCATGTCTTTGGACTGTGGGAGGAAGCCGGAGAACCTGGAGAAAACACGTTAACACGGCGAACATGCAAGGCCAGAAGAGCCCCAACCCTCGAACTTGCTGTGAGGCGACAGCGCTAACCGCTACACCACCGAGCAGCCCCAGAAAACACGTGATGGCAGAAATATTTTTTCCAGCTTTGCTCTTATTAACCATCTCACGACCCCTTAGGCTTGTGTTTGGGGGTCCATACTGCTTTAAAACTGTACGTGCAGAACTCCATATATTATTCTGGAGGTTTGATTTCATGGAACAGAGCTGCCTTTATATGCTTTCACCAGTAGAGATGTGATGATATATTTTGTAATCAGATGTGTGTGTAAGTTTTGTGCGCTCTGGATGGCCGATAGTTGACAAACAGACGACTAAACAGCTTTATAAATAAACTCCATTTTCATGTAAAATCACTTTTGCCCAAGTGGCACAAATACTTGCATTATAATTGAGACAATGCTGTTGCGTTGTCTTTGATGCGGGCCATTAAGACGAGGCACATTTGATGCTATTATGGTGCTCATTTCCTCTGGGCTTGCAGTCCTGTAGCAACATCATCAGTGCAGAAGTGATTAATTTTAAAAATAGATTAATAGAGTGTTTGTACACAGATAATGCATTTTTATGGTGGGATTTCTTACTGTATCGTGTCTTTATCTAAGCCCACCAGCCCAAAGCAGAATCTTAATCAAAATCATGTTTTTCTTCTTTTCCATTATTTCTAAATGCCTTGGCCCTCAAGTCACAAGTCCACTTGAACATCAGCCCAGTGCCTTGTAGCCTATTTGTTAAAGACTTCCAGGCATACCTGCCCTGTGGCTGTTAGGCATTGTGGTGTCACTGCCACTGACTTGGCAGGTGATCTAAGATCTACCTCGACTGTGATATTTATCCAGGTCATATCAATTAAACATAAGGACTACAGAGGTGTTTCACCGCAGCTGGCTGAAGCTTGGTAAGGACATCTAGTGGCCAAGCCAAGAACTGAACTCATACCTTCGGACCATGGTTCCTGGTTTTGAAACGTGTTGCATCCTCTTTGAAGGCATCTGTGATTTACTGCATCATTATAATAATTCACTCTGTCACATCTTTCCTTATTACATATTATTTACCTTAGACTTTATTCACGTTTAATGTTATCTTGCAGACGAAACCCAGCGGTGAAGAGAATAATGGTGTACAACCACTTCTCAAGCAAAGCTTTGCTCACAACCTGTTGACTTTTCTTCAGCTGATTTCAGCCATATGTTAGGTGATTTGACCCATTTTCTCTGCCTGTGTAACAGGAGTGATATTTAATCATTAGTGCCGTGTTACCCACAAGGTGACAAATAAAGGAAAAACCTGAATAAATGAGTGAAGAGACATAAACGAATGCAGAAGTCATAGAGTGCAAGGCATGCAAGAGGGGTCCTTGAATGGTTTGATTAGTAGAAAAGGATGTGAATCATGTGCTATGACCTTCGCAGTCACTGTATTTCCACCTAATTTAACACTTATGGGAGAATTTGGACCGACATGTTCGACAGCACTCCTCACCATCACCAACACAAAAGAGTTAGTATATATTTGGGAAACTAGCATCCCATCCTTTCAGTAAACCTGAAGAGACTTGTGTAATCTATTCCGAGGTGCACTGAAGCTTTTCTGGTGTAAGCAATACTGCGCTAAGACACTCACTTGATGTCACCCCTCTGTATATTTGTACCAAAGGTAAATTAACACCTCTCAGCAGAGTTTTGTGTCAACCTTGACAATAACTTTAAAAAAAGGTCTCTTACCTATTAATCCCTTGCTGTCCTCTCACAGATGTCGGATTGACGAGGAGGTGACCCACAAGGCCTGGCTGAACCGCTCTAACATCCTGTTCACGGGGACGGACAAGTGGTCACTGGACAAACGTGTAACACTGGCCAACAGTAACAACAGCGACTTCTCTATCCATATCGACAAGGTGCAAGTAACCGACGAGGGGCCTTACACTTGCACCTTCCAGGCCAACAACAAGCCCCGCATCGCTCACGTCTACCTCATCGTTCAAGGTGAGCACAGGAATCTGTTATGAGTTACTTTGAAGTGTTTACTGTTCCCAGCATATAAGTGCTGGCTCATTTCCCTGATCTATCCACAGCCTGCAGATTTGATTGCCACTGTGGCTGCACCGATGTTACTGCAAGCAGTCTTGGATAAAAACTAAATGACTTAATTATGTATAGCATCATTCATCCAAGCAAAGTGCTGTCTATTGGGTGTGATTGAGGTTTGACATCAGGGGAAGCAATTAAGATTTTCTATGGCTACATTTCGGTGTTACTTTTCTCTTTAACCATGCTTAAGTTATGAGAGAAAACTTAGCAGCTAATGTTTTTATGATGTTTTAGTATTTAAAGTTAGTATTGTTATGTCAGATCAAATTATAAAAATAATGTGAGATCAAAATGCAGTTATGTCTTGAAATCTTAGTTGGCCAATGTGTGTGTGGCTACAGTAAAGTCAGCCTAGTGCAGGTGACAGATCAGGTTCAATAAGAAGTCCAAGCCAATTTCCATGTGGCCAGTTAGGGTTATTTGTCTTTATAAACAGAAAGCTAGATCAGATGGATGAGGATGTGTGTGTTGTGGAAGGGGGGGCAGTGAATGCAGCACTACGACTGGGGCTCAGTCATCAAGTCAGCAGCTAAGTGAGTGAGAGTCTGACTGATACTGAGTGACATGATGTATTGCCGCAGAACTGCCAGGAGGATGGATCTCCGACCTCTTCCCCCTGCATGTGTCAATTTTCATGCATATTTGTGGACTGTGTGTTGTGCAGATTGCATCTATACGTACTCCAGAAGAATGAGACTGAAAACTCTTAACAGGATATATTAGCGTACATTCAGTTGGAATGAAAACACGAGGCCTGGCTCACAGCTCACAGGTGGCGGAGACAACGTCCGCTGCCTACTAACAGAGTTTTCACATTGCACTGCAGCCAAACAAACAATCCTGTCTGCAGGGAGCAAAGCTTGGCACAGATGACCATATATACCTAATTCCAAGTCGCCTGTGATCCCAGCCCTAGCTTGATATCACACAAAATAATTACACCCTCAAGTCAGTGCATCAAGCGGGAGCGGCTTCACTGCCACTCCAATCTGTGCTTTATCGCTGCAAGTATTCAACTCCAGCAAGATAGAGAAAAATAGGATCCTCCGTAGAAGCCTTGCAAAAAAAAGCAATCTCGGGGCCAAGCTCATTAAAAGCAATGATAATGGGCCATTTAAATTCAAGGGCCATCTTGTTATCAAACTAACTACATGCATAGTGCTCCAACACGAAATGGCAAAACGGTATCCAGGAGAGGTCATTGGCCTGAAAGTTAAAATTTCTGACACTTCTTCAAATTGTCTTATTTTCTTTAAATATCAAATTGGATTAGATGTCAGGAGATTTATGCCCATTTGCAGCAATTTAGAAGTCAGTGCATTTCAAGGAGACGGACATGCAGATTGTTGCACAGTTCAGTAAGCACAGATCATTAATCAGCTGATTGCCTCTCTGTCTTAGTGCAGGGATTTGCATCATGCTTTAAGCACCTTAACAGGCTGTACAGCCATACCTCATCAATAATTTATGTAATAAAAAGAGATTTTGAGGTCATATTTTAATAGCATGATCTTGTTTTTCAGTGCCGGCCAGAATCGTCAACATCTCAAAAAACGTGTCAGTGAACGAAGGAGAGAATGTAAACCTCTACTGTCTGGCAGTGGGTCGACCTGAGCCCACAGTCACCTGGAAAGACCAGAAATGTAAGCTACCCCTTCTTGTTTGCCTGTCTTTAGATCCAGAGATCTCTTGTTCATAGCTTCACCTTTATCTCCCTGCCTTCACATTCATCCCAAACTCTGTTCCACCTTTTAATGTCTTTTTTTTTCTCCCTGAAGGCTTATCAGCATTCAACTCTTGTCCACGTCTTCATCCCACATACCTGTGTCATCATTCTTAAACCCAGCTGCTTAGTCTGTCCCCATCTTAAATTCATACTCTCCGTATTTTTTCAGTGTTTTGTCCCAAATAACCACACATTATATGTAATTATCCCCACCGTGCCACCTGTAATCATTAGCATCTGTCTTCATCCACCCTGTCAACCGGCATCACGGTGCCAACCTGCGCCAACAGCCACTTAAATCAGCTATTTTTAGCTTCCATCATTGTGTGGAATCAGAGTGGTCAGGATGCCTGACTTAATAGGTGAAGTCAAATCCCTGTGATTGGCTCAGGACAGCATTTTTCCATATCTGTTCCCATCTTTATCACCACTAATGGCAAATAAGCATTACATGGCCATCAGATTGTATGATATTATTATGTCTGCCAGGAGATGTGTGTGTGCATCTCTGTGTCTGTCCACAGCTAATATTGCGCACTGCTGCACCAAACTGCAGAATATTTTGGGTACTGATGTTTGGATGCATGTTCAAGGACCTCTCGTGGTTGCAGTGACACACTTTCTCAAAACGCCTGTTATTGCCTATTTGATACTTCCATTGATTGACTGCTGAATCCTCATTCTCTACTTTTAACCTGCCCCCAGCTATAGGAGCCACAAGTGATAACGCAGCTTCACGCATGGCTGCCGCTCAGCCAGAGATACGGCAGGGAAAACAATTTGCTCAATTTTATTCTTTTGGACAGTGTCTTTGTCTCTGTCAGCTAACCACTAATGGAACTACACATACAGCAGAGTGCGTCGTCGCCACACAGACGCTGCTCAAACTTATTCTGTGCCTTTTTATTGGGCATCAACACACGTTTACACAAAGTCAAAAAAAAAAAAAAAATATAGACCTGAAGCCAAAATAAACGCCTCAAACAGCAGTTACGCCCGTGAGACAGAGCTGAGCGCCTGCACAGAGCCGGTGCAGACATCTGCATAATTAAAAGAAGAGCCACTGTGTGGATGTGCAAGTGAAAAACATGTCGGACATACTTGCAGTCTAGACAGGGGGTTAGCCAATTGTGGGTTGTATTCATTGAATCAAACATTATAGTAGTGGTTGCTGCAGACACACCTGGCGGAGATCTGGCCTCTGCAGAATGCACTGCTCTGGTTAGAACTGTAATGGCAGCACTGTGTAATCTGATCGGCACATAATGAAAATTACTATGTGCTCAATAAACCATTGTGCTATGACTCAATATATTGTACGACAGTAATTGTCAGCAAGGCTACACGGTGGAGCAGTGGTTAGCACTGTCGCCTCACGGCAGGGGAGTCGCAGGTTCGAAGGGCCTTGGGGCCCTTTTGTGTGGGTTTTCTCCCACACTCCAATGACATGCAGGTTAGGTTAATTATTGACTCTAAATTGTCTGTAGGTGTGAATGTGAGCGTGAATGATTTTCTGTCTCTGTGTGTCAGTGCTGTGATAGTCGGGCGACCTGTCCAGGGTGTCCTTCGCCTTCGCCCAGTGTCGGCTGGGATCCAGCCCGCAGCCCCCCCCCCCCCCCCCCCCCATGACCCCCATTGGGATAAGCAGTAACAGATAATGAATGAGTAATTGTCAGCATAAAGAATGCTTGTCTCTTTTGACTTGTGTAGTTTTATAATATAATGTTTGTTGTTTCTATCAGTTTGGCTAACATAAGCTGCAATGAATTGCATATTGCATAAGCTCCATGACCTCTGTGATAAAATATGAACATTTTTGTGTGCAATATTGGCATTTGTGTGCCAAAAAGTTCCAAAATATCTTAGATTGAACTTTTGAACTTCCCAGATGAGGGAGTAATAACAGAACAAGGATTATTACTTTAGACTTTTCAGTATTTTGAAAGTCAAATAATTGACTCTTTGTGAGGGTGGAATTGCATCAGAGTCCAAAAAGTCATAGTTAAAGCATCACACAGCAGTATCGGCTGAGTTGTAGCTCACAGCAGCAGAAACACTGATCAAATACAGCACAGTAATGACAAATAGGTCAGTGTGAACAACTACTCAACATGCTGTAATTATACTGTTAGGCGAATAAATGGACAACCTATATTGTACTGCTGTACTAACAGACAGCTTTGTTCGGAGGACTGTTCCTCCTCCTCTCTCCCTTGTTGTTTGTCCCTGGGTTAGCCTGCTGTGCATGTAATGTCCTTCTCTGCAGTTAGTGTTTGTGAACTTACACAGTACCTCAAGGCAGGGACAAGCCCATAGTGATCACAGACATCCAAAAATATAGGAGAGAACTAAAGCATGCAAGAACGCACACCTGCAGCAAACACACACACACAAGCTTACATCACAAACTGTGCGGTTGTCCTCACTTGCAAGCCTACAGCATTTCTCCTCTGTCAGCAGTAATCCTCCCTCTCTAGCCGCCCCCGCCATCTCTCACCACTTCCCCCCTCTCCCCCAATAACCCCTCAGCTTGCAGAGATAGAGATAGGGCCCACATTACTATTCCGTGGGAGTCTGTGCAACCAAGCCATCAGTTGCAAGAGACCAGAGGAGGTGCAGAAAGAAGGAGGTGTGGACTAGCCCCAAGAAACAGCAAGAAGCTGCCAGCCATCTGTCCCCAATACTGAGACTGCACAGAGAAAGTAGGGGGTGGGGGGGTGATAGGACGAGGTACACCACCTCAGAGGACTGCTTCAAGTTTTCCATCCTTTTGCAACTTGTCCACAGTTGTCCTCTTGTCCCAGAGTCCTTACTCACATACAGATAGTGGCGCTGCTCTGCATTGTTTGAAGGTGTCGCCTCCATCATCTCCACCAAAGCACAGATACAATCTGTCATTCCCATCCACTCTCAGTGGCATCAGTTGACCCACTCAGAGGCATACAGGCATTCTGTCTCATTCAGTTAAATACAGCGGCACGTCAGGGCCTTATCACTTGACACCCCTTTCCGTTAAATCACACACGGTTACACGCAAGTTTATCATGAAGCCAGCTGGCATTGGACGAAGGCGGGGTACACCCTGGTGTACATAGTCCATTGCAGAGCACATAGGGGAGCGTGAGCAGCGCGTGGCGGCTGCGTTACCTGTTGTTTTTCATTTCACCGTCTATGTTAACAGGTTAGAGCTGCAACACCGCCCACATGAGACACACGTCTCACGCTCAGCTGCGTCTCTTCTAGAGAGTCGAGGTCTCGCCTATTTTTTAAACGAGCTGCGCGCATATCAGGGCAGCAACAGACAGTGAAAGTGATCGATTGACTGCATATTGACATCATATCAGCCACATTGCTAGAGTTTGACAGACATCTGTAGAATACGTCACAGACGGTGAAGGTGATCTTCTGACTGTATATTGACATCATATCAGTATCAATGAAGTAGACAAGAAAATGTCACGGACATGAAAAATGTCAAGATATGTTTTTAAATCAAAACCTTCACTTTTTCTGTCAGCAGAACTTCATTTGTTAACACAAGGCTTTTATTTTGAAATATGTGCAGGACAGTGTTGTAGAACATGCAGGGAGTTGCAGGGCTCCATAAATGAATATAGTACGGGATTTTAATTGTGGCTTACTGCTATTATTTCCAAGTCAGCACATATTTCTTTCTAAAATAAATAGAAATAACAGTTATAATGACATTAAATCGTCATTATGAGAGTCAAACTGCAGAAACACGCAGCTGGTGAGAATAACAACCTCGTGAATCACGTAGCCGTGAAGTAACAGCCACCACGTGCCCGTCAAGCGGTCGGTCTGGCCCAGGACTAACATTTGCACATCAGCATTGGCTTCACTTTTCAGAAACAGAGATTGTCACCTGCTCCAAAACCATGTCAACCCCGATGTTAAAATGCCCAACTTTACTGCAGAAATAAACGTTACAGCCAGGTTCAAAAAACGGTTTTGGTCACTATAGCAAATTTCCCGTTCATAGCAACTGCACAGGGGGTGAATTTGTATATAACTCACCCATTTAAATTATATTAAGGCATAAAGTTGTGTATAATTGAGGGTGTGGTCACTTTAAGTGATAGGTTGGTACCGTACCAGGTCGCAAGCTGCTAGCTGTCTGCTTCACCTGGCCCGCCTCAGCTCCACCAACAGTCCACCTCTTGATCCTTTTTTGGATTAGTTGGGAATTAGGCGGAGTCCTCACTGCCAAGATGGTGACAGCCGGAGCCACCCACTTTGAGTTTCACAGCAGCTCCTCAGAAACCTATAGGTGACGTCACAGAGGCTACATCCATATTTTATAGACTATAGTCAAGCTTTGATAGAAAGAAAAGGAGACTGTTAAAATCTGTCGCACCCACTCACTCTCACTGGCACCCATTGGTTGACCCACTCGGAGACATACAGCCACTCTGTCTCATTCAGTTAAATACAGCAGCACATCAGGGCCTTATCACTTGACACCCCATCCGTTAAAACACACAGGCAGGCAGGCTGGATGCTTGTGGTGGGGAGAAGAGGAGCATGCTTTTCACTAAGAAGGTAGCAATATGATGTGTACAGGGTGTAGGGTGTATACAGTTGACAGGGAGTTAGATTTTTGAGATTTGGATGTCGACTCAATAGAGCAGGATTGAGACTGGCAGCAGGTAGGAAGTCGGCAGAAACAAACAAAATCAGAAATGAACAGAAATCATGAACAGAGGCTTGGATGCTATAGTGGCAGCAGCTAGGATGATGTGGCAGAGGACAGGGGTTTGTGTGTGGGTCTATATACTGTACTGAGTGGAGTTAATGGGGGACAGGTGTTGCTTGGTGAGCGAATGAATAGCAGGTGTGCAGGTTGAGAGTGAAAATTCGATAAATGGAAAAGGCAGGAGAGTGTTACCAGAGAGTGCTCACAAGTTTCAACTGTTAAACATCCACATTAGCACATGTCTTTGTTACAATTATTTAATGAACAACTGTAATGGGTCCTTATCAAAATGTTTATGTTTTTTTCTATATTTTTGTTGACAAATCCCATTAAAAGAATAAAAGTCCACTTCCCGACCCTTTGGCTCTCAGCCTCAAGCTCATTTGTTCATACTGAAGACAAAAATCTTAAAAAACTGGTCTGAAAAACTATAGTTATGTTTTTTTTTAAATAACAAATACATTTAATAGTCAGGCACTGTAGTGTTGAGCAAATGTTACTCAAACAGGAGAAAATGTTGTATTCGTTGGGACCTATTTTCAGCTGTGGATTAAGAAACATTACAGCAGTACAGTGTATGTGGGGTCTAAATAAACTGATGCCCATGTTTTTGATAGTTGGGACAACAATGAAGGCACAGAGGAATATCAGGCTTCAGCTATGTAGGATCGATTGTTGGTTTTGGGCTTTTCATAGGATTTGTTGACCATAAAAAATATAACAAAATATTGACATCAGGCTCCGAAATTCAGTATTTGCCAGGCTTTGACAGAAAAAAGGAAATAGAGTGGAAAAAACTGTGGAGTAAACTACCTGGGTGGAAGGCTATGGATTCATTTTAGGCACATGAAAAGGAGCACAAAGGCAAAGTGGCCTTCCTGGTTTAAATTTGGCTGTAGCTTCATTTAGCTTTTCATCCCTTTAGGTTTTCCAAAAGACAGATTTTACCGTCTGTCAGTCTGTCCATCCTGCTCTGTTTTAACCCGTCATCAGCCCTCTCTGCCAGGATGGTAGTTTTTGTAATGGAAATGATGATAAGAGGAGCCGAGGAATCAAGTGCCTTGATGGTCTAGTCAGGCTCAAAGTGCTGCTGGGAAAATAGAGCAGGGTTTCACTGCAGGGCAGGCCAGAACCCCTGATCCTTTTTTCCCTCCTCTCATTCACACACCCACCCTCTCTCCCTCTTCTCAGGTGCAGGTGCAATCCAACTATCTCTGGTGGTCAGGAGTCAGGCTCCTTCAAAAGCCATAAGTGGTTGATGGAGATGTATTTTACGGGCCATTGTAGGAGTGTCAGGGGCCGGCTCCAGTCAGATATGATCTCCCACCAAAGTGTAGAGAGGTGTGCAATGCCGGTCCACGGATCTCAAGGGCTGGAGAGGGACGGAAAGAGAGGTCTGCTCTGCACTGTCATATTACATCACACATAGGTGCTGAGGATGAAAAGTCCATGAAAGAGCCAACGACATCGAATACCCAGCTTGACATCTCTGTGTTCCTCTCTTTTTCCTCTATCTTTATATCTGTGTGTCTCTTTCAGTGTCTTGCTTGGTATCTCTTGCAAATTACTGCTCTCTCCTTGTCTGTAATGTGCTCTCTGGTGCTCGATTGCTCTCATTTTTTATTTTCTTTGTCCTTTTTTCTGTCTTGGAAGTCATCTGTAACAGCTTTGATTGTGATTTCTCTAGTTGTCTGATTCTATCTTATTCTCCGTCTTTCCTCCCCTTCCACATACCTCCTCATCTAACCCCCCTCTGGCAAAGTTGGGTGCTCTGCTTACTTGACAGAGATGTCACGAGAGAGCTATATTTATTAAACTAATGGAATGAGTGAATAACATTGCACCCACACTCCACCTCGTCGCCACAGCGCCCGCCCGCCCGCCCGCACTTGCAGCCATCACTGCGGCTGTCGCTCGCTGCTCAGCCTCTGCCGCAGCAGCTGCAAATAATCGTCTCCAGCTCAGTAGCCACACTAATAATCCTCCAGTATAATCTTCAATTAGAACCGCCACGCTAATCTCTGACAGGAATAATCATGGCATTTACCGTCTTTTTTGTGTGTGTTTGCGTCAGTGTTGCTCACAACAGGCGCCATTTGTGTGTTTGCGAGGGGAAGTGAAGGTTCACTGATTGACAGTGGTGGTGTGTATGTTTAGAGGGGCTTTGAAAGGGAAAAGTGAGCGGCAATTTAAGAGCTGGATTTCCTTGTTAGTGGTGAGATTATATATTATGTCGTGTTCCACAGTCTGACTTCTTTAATGGGGTAAAGGGGGGGAGGCCTAATGGTTTTGGAGGCTGTGAGACAGCTGGCTGCTAAGACTTGTGGGGGGGGGGGCACTCTCATTCTTCTTCTCTGCGCTGCTGTCGATCCAATAACACCCCCAACATCCATTCCCTCACATGAAGGAGCAATAACTTGTAGCCCGTCCCTTCGACTCTCCTCTCTGAAGAGATTGTGTGGCTGTTTGTCGCTCCAAGGAAAAAGAGTGAGAGTGCGAGACTGACTAATTCGGTTTGGGGGCACCTGGGAGTTTGTCAACATCAAATAACAGCCAAATATTCCTCTCAGTGCGTAATGCAGAGAACAGGCCGTCGCCCCTTGGTGCGTCCACTGCCTGGAAGGAAAGCTTACGATTTCCCCTGACATGATAAAAGTAATGATGTCGCTGCTGTCAGATCATGTTTACATCAAGAAGTCACCAACTGACCCATTATTGTACTGACCAAACCAGTTCAAGGCCCTTAAGCTTGGGTCATGAGACAAATATGATTAATACATACTTCTTGATAACAGATATTTCATCAGTGCGTGTCGATAAATCAATTTTTAAAATTGTTTCTTATTGATTTCATGTTTTTCTTTTGTTCAAATGATGAATAATGACTCCAGTGTATTTGCATTAAACAGTATTTTAATGTAATCTTGCTCTGTGATACATATATACATTTCTTATGAATATTGGTAATGGTGTCCTATAAACTCCATGATATATATAAACTAGGGCTGTCAAATTTAACTCAATTGTAATGCATTAATGCAAATTAGTTTTCACGCTACTAATTTCTTTAACGCATCAACACAATCCATCTTTCACAAGCTGTAGCTCAGTTTTAAAGCTAGAATGAAGATTCTGGTATCATATGAAACTAGAAAACCTAAAGAATCCATTAGTACCAAACAGGAGGCTCAATAACGCTCCAAACTTACATTACATTTTATAGAGGAAAAACTGTCATGTCCATATTCAAAGGGGTCGCTGACCTCTGACCTCCAGACGTGTGAATGTAAATGGGTTCTCTGGGTCCCCACCAGTCTCCCTTTACAGACATGCCCACTTTATGATAGTCCCAGTCAGTCTGGATCAAGTCATAGTCAAGTCAGCACACTGACACACTGACAGCTGTTGCTGCCTGTTGGGCTGCAGTTTGCCATGTTATGATTCGAGCATATTTTTTATGCTAAACTCAGAATCTGTGAGGGCTTCTAGTCAATACCTGTCATTGTTTTGTGTTAGTTGATTTCCAATAATAAATATATACACACATTTGCAGAAAGTTACGTATTTGTCTACTCCCATGTTGATAAGGGTATTAAATACTTGACAAATGTCCTTTTAAGGTACATTTTGAACAGATAAAAACTGTGCAAATAATTTGCAATTAAACAAGTAACTATGGACAATCATGCCATTAATCAAGATTAAAATTTGAAATGACTGACAGCCCTAATATAAATGATATGCCAGAAATTTTCCTGAATACCATATTAATGTGTGTTATGCTGTATGTTGTTATGTGATATATGTATCCCCCCCATGCTCTTAAATCATCTTAGCTATAAGTTGGGTGTCAGTCCTTCGGCCGTGGTATTTCAAATGGTAAACCATAAATCAGTAGCCTGAGTGATGTGGCATTTGATAAGTAGTGTCAGATAGTGACCTCTGACATCTGCCTTATGTCTATAGATGGGCTAGTGAGTGACGGCGAGTTCTTGGACATCACAGAGATCAAGAGGCAGCAGGCCGAAGACTACGAATGCATCACCAACAACGGAGTAGCTCCACCCGATCAGCGCAAGGTCAAGGTCACGGTCAACTGTGAGTACCCCTCTCTGCGTCACACAACAGCACAGTGGTGATAATTCAAGTCACACTGGATGTCCCGTGTTAATGTATTAATGATATATGTTAATACTGTAGATGCATTATTATGTATGAATTCATACATCTTAATTTGCCCTCTCCGGGGGGTTTTCAACCTTGTTTGTGACCCCGTGCCGACCTGACTCGACTTCTCTGTGAATTCAGATGTATACTAATTGTTCCCCTCGTTTTCTCTGCCAGACCCTCCCATGATCACAGACATGAAGAACATGCCAGCCCATTTGGGTAAGACGGCCATCCTGCGCTGCGAAGCCATGGCGGTCCCACCAGCCTCCTTCGAGTGGTACAGAGATGACCATAGGTGAGACAACCACTGCTTAGTTTTTGGGCCACACTGAGCATTTAAAAAGCATGGTTTTCTCACCCCAGCCTTTGGTCCCCCCTAAGCAAATGCTTTTAACGCACAAAATGAAGCCTTTTGATAAATGCTCTACAGAGTGGAAAAATCCATAAACACCGGCCTTGTATTTTAATATTGATGTGTAAAACTGAGCTTCTGAAACAAAGCCATGCAGGCCTGCTCAGACACCATTTGGGGGTTGCAAAAGTGAAGTTAAGAAGACAATTTTCCCTCTAATCCACCGCGTGAGCACACATTTTAAATGTCAGTAAAGATGATCACACCGGTGTCATCATTAATCTGTATTTCTGATTTGTGGTGTTGTTTGCCTGGTTAATATGTGAATTTCTCCACTGTGAGACTAATAAAGGAATATCTTATCTTATCTTATCTTATGTAGTGTTTAGGATCCTCATCAAATCATTGTTTTATACAAATCAGTTGCCTGATAGTGAGGGCTGTCAGTTGAGTAAAATATTTAATCTATGCCTGTCAATCGATTGAAATATTAAATTGTGATTAATTACATGATTGTCCATAGGTAATAATGGTTAATTGCAAATTAATTGCATATTTTTTAACTGTTCAAAATGCACCTTAAAAGGAGATTTGTCACTCTTATCAGTATGGGAGATGGCAAATATGCTGCTTTATGCAAATATATGTATATATAAGTAGAAATCAGAGTGAGAAAACCTCACAGGTCCTGCAATTAACACACAAAAAATATGCTTAAATCATAACGTGGCAAACTGCAGCCCAACAGGCAACAACAGCTGTCAGTGTGTCAGTGTGCTGACTGCTATGACTTGATCCAAACTGGCAGTTTTTCCTCACCAAAATGTAGTGTTTGGAGCGTTATTGAGCCTCTTTTGCAATAAGCTAGTATGACATTATTTGGACCAGTGCATTCCATACTTTTCATATGATGCCAGTATCTTAACTAGCTTTAAAACTGAGCCCAGTACAACCTAAAAATCACAAGTTGTGTTAATGCATTAGAGAAATTAGTGGCATTAAAACAAATTTGCGTAAACGCGTTATTAGCGCTTTGATTTTGACAGCGCTACTGACAACAGAAACAGAAAGTGCTGTATGTTAATGAGAACAACTAAACTTTGAGTCAAGCGTTATTAAAAAACAATATTCAGTAAGTGATAACAGAGAACAGGAGGGAAGACAGAACAGAGATTTAACTAGCTGAGACTCAGCATAATAACCAGGCTGAATCTGTCAGTGGGGACATGAAATCTTTTCAAAATCAATTTGAAAAAGCTAGTCATATTCACACATAAATAACATTTACTGCAAATGTATGTAGTATTGGCTACCATCCATCCACCTAACCTCTGACATTGCTATAGGTTTGAGATAATCATATATGTTTTTGCCATCTCCGGAGAAATATTAGCTTGTTGGAAACCTATTTGCTCTCTATAACCCACACATAATCTCTTCTTCCAAGTTTGTAAAAGGTCCCAAAGAGCATACAAGAGTTAGGATGATTTGGCATCATCCAAAGTAAGACGCAGAAGTACTTAGACGAGCCTCTGCCAGCCAGAGAGAGCTGTTAATAGAGTATAATGGGCCCCAGCAGGAGGTCTCTGTTATTTATGGACTGTTAGACTTCACTATTAGTACAAGGTGAGACAGAGCCGGTGAGTGGAGGGGGACTGTGTCTCTGGAGAGACGGAGGAAAAATCCTCTTATGTGGGCTGAGTCACTATAGGTGTGATGTTATGTTGTGTTATCTCTCTTTTCCTGACACACTCGTTTTCTTCCTGCTTCTTTCCTTTGCTGTCGCTCCCCCACCCGCCACTACCACCCAGGCCGGTAGAGAGTGACAACACCCTGAGGATCAAAAATGAGAAGACGCGCTCGCTGTTGCTGTTCACCAATGTGACAGAGAAACACTTTGGCAACTACACCTGCTTCGCCTCAAACCGTCTGGGGGCTTCCAACGCCAGCATGCTGCTGTTTCGTAAGTCATCACACAGGAGGTGCATTCGGGAGCACGTACACAATGACAGTGTGTGCACATGTATGCATTAATCCCAAGCTTCCACATATGCTCACGTTTATCTGACGTGACTATCAAACAAATGTGACATAAGGTACATATGCAGTGACACACTGTTTTTCGCCCTGTCTCGTTTTTGCTCTGTACACAGCACAGCATTTTCTCAGCCGTCTCCTCCCTCTTTGCTCCCCATTTTCGTTTTTCTCCGCCCCATTAAAGCTTTACTTGCCTACATTACCATCTCTCTCTCTCTCTCTCTCTCTCTCTCTCTCTCTCTCTCTCTCTCTGTCTCTCTCTTTCTTTCATTCACACTCTCATCCTGCATCTCTTGTCCATACACATCTCTGTATGCAAACACAGCCGCTCTGCTCTGTCCGTTACCCAAGAAGTTGTCATTTCTCTCCATGCCCAGTTCACATTAACCATCCCCAATGAGCGACCCCCCCGCCCCCTTAGTGCATTCAGCATTACCATCTTAAGTGAGTCCTTCATCCATCCCCTTTCTTCTTTCATTCCTTTACCCATTATCTCGGCCAGTCTCCCTTCAATGACTAACTCCCTCGTCAGACCCATACATCTTCCTGCTCTCCTTTTTTCCACCACCGCTGCCACTTCTGTCAGCCTATCTCTCCATCATCTGTCCCTTTGCCTCCTCTTTCCTTCCTAATCTCCTCCTGCCATCATTAGAATACAACAAATCCCTTTCTGTTCTGGACCAGGCACTGCAAATCAGACCATAATCGGATACTTTTGTGGCATTTCTATTCATGCACAGTCCCTCTCTGTCACTGCCTCCGCCGACTTTGTTTCCATGCTTTTGTACCTCTTTGTTCACCATTTTAAAGGTGCCACGTGTAGCATTTTAATATCAACAACCCACCATCACATCAAAAATTGGCACATTATTGTAATTACCCTCAGTCAATGAGCCCATTAGACCACTTGCAGCCTCCTCTACTGTAGCTTTCACTCTACACTGTTACATTAGAAGCCACCAGGTTGCATTTTGGACTACTAGATCGCCTAATGGCACAAAACGGGAAGAGGGAAGGTTTTCTTACAATTGTCCTTTAAATTGTGATGTAATTTTGTGTCCCAAATATGATATTCTTGAAGTTATATTGAATAACTTTTATTTTGCCTTCTGGAGAACCTTTCTGAGGTTATCTCTGCTGCATTTAATGGCTTTGTACCTCAAGACTCACTATGTTAACATAGTGAATTACATAATTCAAAAGACTTTTGTCACTGTAGACATTTTGACTTGCCAGACACAGGCATAACTAATGATATTAATAAGGATTGCATTTCATTGAGTTGTCTCAGTGCCAGGATGCTTGTATTGTGTATGCTGGTTCAGAACAGAGCAATTATCAATGTTATTAGTGTTAGACCATATACATGTTACTAAATTAAAAAAAAATTCAATAGACCTTTGTCACGGTGGTCATTTAGACGTATCAAATAGGTGTAACTAATAACATTAGTAATGGCTGTGTGCTTGTACGGGACGTGCAGGCTCAGTGGCTTTTCTTTCTGGCACACATAGAACAGAGTCATGATTAATGTCAATAGTTTCACCTGTGTTTGACGGCGTATAATATGTTAACTGCAGCATTGCATGGCTTTGTAACTTGAGATCAACTGTGTTAGCATGTTACAAAATTAGGAAATTCAATAGACCTTTCTCATGGTGATCATTTAGGCACATCAATTAGGCGTCACTAATGATATTCCAGTTCCCGGGTGCTTATATTGTGCATGTAGTGATCAGCAGCGTGGCTTCCTGACACACCTAAATGGGACAGAGCGAACATTAATGTTATAGACCCTTTTACAGCTGACGGAAGTGACATTTTAATGCGCCAGCCATGCAGATGAGTTAGCAAGCTTTAAACATTGAATTAAAACTGCTAACAGCATCAAGATGAGTGGTTGCTGCATGTTCGGTTGTCAGTTAATAATCCCACAGCAGACTCAAGTCAGAGTAACAGTTTATCGAGTGACCGTGTTAACTGGTGACGTTTAGCTGAATGCATCCATGGTAGCTCGTTGTAACCTACATAAATGGTTGACATAGATAATAAACTCACCTACACGTTATGTTCCTGTTTTAACAGCCGCCGTCACTACGATCAACCACAGCGTGTTCAGCTGAGAGTCACCAGTTAACACAGTCACTCATTAAAGCTGCAGTGGGTAGAAATGGAGCAAATATGATTAAAAAAGTTAATGTTACCCTATTTCACTATATCCTGAGAGTAGTACATGTGACAGGTAATCTGAAAACAATGGCCTCTGTGTCCTCCGGTGCTGGCATTATCTGCAAGATGATGGAGGAAAACAACCAATCAGAGCTGATCTGGAGTCTGCTGTCCAGTTTCCGTCTTTGAGAGCCACGAGTCAGTCGGTCAAACTAGGCAGCGCTGATCAAATATGAATAAGATAAGATAAGATAAGATATTCCTTTATTAGTCCCACAGTGGGGAAATTTACAATTATGTCAATATATCAAATATATCAAATATATCATATATCAAATATATCAATATTATGTTACTGTAATGACTATTTCTCTCCTCAGATGTTCTCAGAAACATCTTGTAGTTACTGTTTAGCTGTAAAATGAGAAAGTTTGTGAACCAGCAGCCATGTTGACATCTGCTGAGAAAATACCAAGAACCGCCCTCCAGCTGGAGCACAGCCAATAGGAACGCTTTCTCTGAAATGACCTGTGATTGGCCAAAGTCCTCCATCAAGGGCTAGATCTTTAAAGCCTAAAAACAGAGCCTTCTCCAAGAATGCTTAAATTACAATATACTGAAAGGTCATTGTGGAATTTTTGCCCAATGATACCAAAAAAATGTGACCTACTGAAGCTTTAAATCAAAACATCCATGGCGTCTATAGCTGCAAGCTTTTAGACGTCCGTTGGACTGAAGACTCAATCATAAATATTCATGTTTGCAGCCTATGTTTTGAGTCTATGTCATGGTATTTGATGTCCCGTACATGACCACAGATAATGTAGTTGAAAGCACCTTTTGACTTGTATGCTTGTAATTTCTTGGCGGTGTAATGTTATACACAAGGCTTCTCCTGCAAATACATGTCTGTATCTGGCCACTGAATATTGGGCCTCTAATGTCTTCTACTCACTCACTAATGACACACATCTGGAAAGACAATTTGTTTAGGTTGCATTTGCGATCCAGCCCTAGCTGGACAGCTGCTGCGCTCCGCCACACATCCGTTGCCAAACTGCATGCGCACACTTATGTATGTCACTGGTGTTTGCAAACTGCCTGCAAAGGGTCTATTAGATTAACCTGTGTTTGTGCGTCATCACTGGTTATGGCCTCAGGGGGCTGAAATATTTCATTCTCGACTTTGTCTGAGTTTATAGGGAGAGTTTGTAAAATTATATTTTGATATGAACTTACTTCAGTTCATGAAGAATTTTCCGTTCACTGTGGAGGCATGTGAGACCAAGACATTGTATTTATTTCTTTAATCTCTTCACAAATCATCAAGTCAAATAGCAAAAGGAGCGAGACTCTTTACGTTAAAAAATACTATAAGTTAAAGTATACTTTCACAAACTAAAAAGCAGAGATGCTCACAAGTACAACTCAAGTCAAATCACAGACTCTGAGTCCCAGTCTCTGCTAAAAACTGGGCTGCAATGTACATACAGGTATACTTTTAGGATAAAAAGAAAAAAAAATTAAACTAGTACTTTTCTGAGAGTATACTTTGTAGTACACATTCATAAACTAAGAGGTAGGATACAAGTACAAAACTAGCAAATTATCAGTGTACTTATAGTAAAGTTGCAATACAAACTAAAACTTAGGCGTAAACTAGTGTACTCAAAGTTTACTAATATCTAGTATACTTAAAAGTATTATTTTATAAACTAAAAAGTGGGCCAATTTAGTCCCAAGAAGTATTAAAGTAGTACACTGCTATTGTAGTAGTAGTGCAGTATACTACTAGTACATTGATTTTAGTCTGCATATTACATAAATTATACTTGGGAAATATATATACTTGAACTTTACTTCATAAGATAAACTTGATAATCCTACTTTTTCATAAGGGAAGTCAAAACGTCAGCCCTCATATTTTATGTTCAGTTCTGTTTTTATGCTGAATGCTCAGTCGAATACTGTATGCTCACCCTAAAAACAAAGCTTTAAAGAAACATCTTCAGGTGTTGCAGAGTGTGAAGCTGTTTCTCTGGATGTTTAACTGTCTCCCCCTCCTGTCTTCTTGTGATCTGTGTCTTCGTCCAGGACCGGGGGCCATACAGGGGCGAGGGACCGCTCTACATGCGGGGATGAGTGTCGGCGTGTGCGTTTGGGTTTCCCTCTCTGCCGTTCTTCTGCTGAAGGTGTAAAGATCGAGCTCCACCTGGAATCGTCCCCTAAACGTCCTCCGCCCCCTCCCGCCCTTTACCCCCTCCTCTTCCTCCCTCTCTCCCCCTCTACGGAAAGAAGAAGGAAATGAAATTCTTTAATTACGAACCCATCACTGTGAACAAAAAGAATATGCATTATTCCAGGAGCCATTGAATCATTGCATCAAACACACAACCATGTTACCCCCACCCCTCCCCTAAAAGCCCCCGCACCCTGAATTCAATTTCGAGGTCAAACCATTGTCATCATCTTTCCCTCCCTCTCTCTCTCTCTCACACACAGTCTGTCTTTCTCTTTCTGTCTCCCAGAATGCCTTGCAGATTAGTCTGACTAGGTACTTCCCCCTTCACCTTGTTTCCCCTCATTATTACCACTGGGCTGTGGTTGATAGAGAGTGTATATTAATGATTATTGTGTCAGTGATCAATGAGAAAACAGATAATCTAACAACTGGACGATCATTTATGTAATATACTACATAGACTAATGACTGACCTACAATGTTTGCCTTATGGAAATGATACATAAAATCTCAATATTATGGTGGATATTTATAGAAATTATAGTTCTAATGTGGTACTGATGGTCATGTGACCTTTTGGAAATTGTTCAACCGGTGGCCATGTGAAGAGTCACCCTCTGATCACACACACACACACACACACACACATACATGTGTATGGCTTTTTGATTTTAACTGTGTAGCAGTGAAGCTGCTATGAATGATGTCAAAATGTATAAAAAAAAAAAAAAAGGGTGGGTGGTGACGGCGTCAGTCTTAACTCCCCCTTTATGTAATTTGGGGGGTTTATACCAAGGTTTCGCATGTAGACCCCCTCACTACCCAAACCTTTTTAGCCCCCTCCCTCCGCCCGTCTGTTCAACGTGCTCTGTCTAGTCGCCCTTCGCATCGCTTTAGTGTTCTCTGCTCCGTGTCACCCCCCTCCTCCTCCTCCCTCCGTCTTCCTCCCCAGTGTAAATATATGCAGTGCAGAGGCCACGCCGGCGACCTCAAGTCGCCCGGCTCCGAACAACATCTCCCATCAGCCTCGACTGCGCTCCAGTCTTCTGAAGCAGCAAGAGACTGTCCAGTGACAACAATATCTTCTGGTTCAAAGCTGCGACTCCATCCTCTTTGTCGCTTGTTGATAGCATGTACCGGTTAGAGATGTTCCTGTTGTGAGTCCATACTCCCTTCACTCCCTCCCCTCTCCTCCCTTCCTGCACTGTGTCTGTTTTTCTCTGCAAGGTTACCTGCTTTTACTTTTTTGGTGTTAATAATAGTACAGATGATGATGATGTTAATAAGTATTTGAATAACTATGAATAGTAATTCCATGTGAGAAAAAAAAGATCAAAATCTGATGGTAATGAGCCGTGCGTGGGGGAAAATAATTTTTGTACTTTACTCTGAGAAGTCACACACATTGAACGACTACACTGAAAAAAAACAAACAACAAAAAAAAGACATGTAAAGTTTTCGAAGTGATGTGCTCTATTTTGCCATGACAAGCTTTTTAAAAACGCATTTGAAACAGTCCGAGGGATTATTTCATCCAAGTCCAGAAGCAGTGAATGATGATGTAATTTATAATTTGTAACATTTGTATTGTACGTATTGGACTACTTTTTTTTGTCATGCTGTTAACTGCATCACACATCTACCGCATACTGGTCCAGTTATCATAGTGTGTCTCTCTCCGACCAGCTAGATAAATGATTTGGATCCATGTCAGTCTCCAATCGTGGCTGTGAGTCGGTGCTTGTTCGGCCAGACTGCAGGGAGATAAAGATGTAATTAGCCATCACCTGTGGCTGGCTAAGTGAAGGAGCCTGGGCTCCACCTGTCCCTCCTGCCAGGCTGTGATGGCCCCCATAAATCAAGCTCATACCTGCCACTGACAGGAATCCTCTTCAAGGACAGCCTCGCCTTGGTGCACCAGTCGTCCCTCCAGTGTGTACCTGTGACATGCAGGCATGGGCACTACAAACCCCCCATGGCACAATTATCCATCCACTACCCCCGCACAGCACAAACAGTGGGAGGTAAGCCCATATATTAACATGGCGGCACTCGTTTCTCCACTGAAACACTGCTCCACTCACATGCAGCAACTATATGCAAATTTGCCATAAGGAGCCTGCACGGAGAGATGAGTTTACCCCCGCTGAACCCTGACTACTGCAACCCTAAAGAGGAATTACTCTGTATTGAATCAATTGTCTGAATGTGTTTTGTTTGTTTCAAACCAGCAATAACCCTTAACTCTACTGTGCAAGAGGTATCAGATATGGTTAAAGCTGTGGTGTAATATCTGAAAAGATTAACAAGGTATATCACATAAGTCTGTTGTTGTACTTTTACTGTGTACAGTACTCTGAAATGATTGTGAAGCTCTGTTTAAATGGCCCTTAATCTAAAACACTACATGTTGTACTCAAAAAGTCTTGCCCTCTGCAATGTAGTGACAGAACACACTGTTTGTGCATGCGTCTTGTTGCTCCAAAAATAATGACGGATTCCATTTCAAGCACAAGAGCAGGTCGTTTGGTCAGTGCTTCTTTTTTCTGTCACTTTTCCATCCTCTCAGTATCTCGCTCTTTCATGCTATTTTTTTTTTTGTCGTTGCCCACTCAGATACTGCACACTGTTCCATGTCAGCATCCCACTGGGTCTGTCAGTGGCATATAACATCTGTATGTACATAATCTGTCCTTGATGGAGAAGAAGAACAAAAAATAGAAGAAAACATCCAAAAAAATATGGACAAAAAAATAACATACTGTCATGTTTCTCAATGTGGGTTTGAAAAAAGCACGTCAATGTTCGTGTGTGGGTGGATTTTGAAAAAAAAAAAAAAAAGAAACAAGCAAACATATGTTGTGTTCAGTTTTATGGGTAAAGGGTAAAAGATTGAGGGGAGAAATCTGGGCAATATGACTTAAAATCGTGGCGTGAGGATAAAGAGAATGTGGGTATTTGTACATGTTTTTCATGAGTCATCATGTATGTAAATGAATCACACGTGTGGTGCGAGTGACGGGGGTGTGGACAAGGAGGCAGCAGGTCCCCGGGGTGCATAGTTTGAGGACAGAAGCTGTTGAGGTCCGGGAGGCCTGCAGGAGGATTCCCTGCCAATGCAAATAGCTGAGAGCCAGAGGGAGATGGGTGGACACGAACCAGACTGTGAACCTTCCAGTTAGTGGAGGAAGACAGACAGTCCCTCATACTGCATTTCCAACTTGAGCACCGTGGTCTTCCCCAGGGGAAGGTCTACCACACTATTTATGGTTGCACTACATAATATGAACAGCATTAACATAGCCTTGATCACAAACACAGTCTGGCCTACTTCTTAGTGTATAAATAACACCCCAACCGGGGTTCAATGAGTTTACAGTGATATAAACAAGACGTTTGCTCGGCCTCTAATTACATTCAGCGCACCCTGATGAGAAAGTGTTGATTGGCTCCTGCAGCTGAAGGTTATGATCTGTTTACAGAGTCTCTGTTAATAAGGAAGCTGTTGTTCTGAGCTCACAAAACTAGCACCAACAGTAGTGACAGTTTACAGCGTTGTGTTGCACTTTACAGTATTCTGGTGCTTTTGTTTATGCCCTTACAAAACAGAAGTGTATTCAAGTGTGCTATTAGTGTACTTTTTTCAAAGCTTAAAATTAGATTACTTTTTATGTACTTATTAGAGATCAACTTAACAAAATTATACTTAAGTATACTTGGCTTATACCAACAAGAATACAGAAAAGTCAGAATGCACTTGGCAAGTACACAGAAAAGTCCAAGTATATTTGGCTTATACTTAAAAGTATACAGAAGAGTCTAAGTGTACTTGACAAGTATATAGGAAAGTTCAAGTATACATGGCTTATACTTAAAAGTATACAGAAAAGTATATTTGGCTAAGTATTATAACTTCACTTAAAGAAAACTTACAAGTACACTTACAGTTAAAATTACACTGAACTAGTAGTTAGTCTTCTTTAAAGTACTTTCATTAACTAAAAACTGGGCTACATGTATACAACTAGTAAACTAACAGTGTACCAATAAGTTCACTTGTAGTATAGTTCATATTATAGTTGCAGTACAAAATACAGCTTGGATGTAAACTAGTTGTGTACTCAAAGTTTAGTACATTTAAATTATACTTTCATAAAGTAAAAAGTGGGCCAATTTTGTCCCAACACGTATCGAAGTGGTACACTACACTAAGTATACTACTAGTACATTGATATTAGTTATCGTATTACATAAGGTATGTTTGGGATTATATTTGAACGATATATAAGTTTAAATCATAAAATAAACTTGAAGTATACTTCTTCTTGTAAGGGTGCTACGATTCAATTAATGGGTTTATACAGGTGGAGAAGGAGGTGAATGTATATAGTTGTAAATGCCACTTTTTTGTTAACATATACAGTGTTGTAAAATACTTTGAAATACATTTAACAGTTTCAGAGCACTGTGCCTTTGCTGAGAGGTAATTAAGCTCTTCAGCGTGTAAGGACAGATACCGCACATTGTTCCTGAGCTGTTGCAGTAAAATAATGACAGTGCTTTAAAGCCGAGACTGTAGAATAGTGAAAGAGGGAGTGAATGTACTGCTTTCTTCATTTTGTATGAGGCAGGCTCATGCTGTAGCTTTTCCTACATCACCGTCCCGACATAGAACAGATCCCAGACCGACTTTCAATTCAGAATGCAATGGTTAATCAATAAGTTCGACTGAATGGCTTTGGAATAGAGCAATTTCTCCCCGGCCAGCAGTACCAGGTCCCCAGAAGCTGAATTGATCAAGTGTCTATAGACCAGCTTTAGAACAGAGGGCATCGTTCATCATGCCTGATACAAGACATCTCTAATTGCGCATTGATTTTAAACCCTTCTCTGAAACTATTTGGGCAAGCTGTAATGTCAGCTCAGTAAACTATGTGTTCAGAGCTACAGTTCAGATGCAGGGAATGGAGAATTAATCATTTGTTTTTTTCTTTTCGAGTCAATCCAGGCTGCTGTTTGTTTTGCGTCATAATAAAGTGTTAACCATACATGCTCCCTGGGCTTTTACACTCCAGTGGCTGCTGTAATGTTGCATGATATTGTATTTTATTAGTAATGACAGAGATGTAACCTGGATCATTTTGCAGTTGCCAATATCAGCAGCTGTTAAGAATGCATATCCAGAGGCTTATCTCTGGTTGTAAAACAAACAAAGATGTGCACTCGCGATACAGTAGCAAGAAATTACACAGTACGTAACAGATTATAATCGAATAATGTGAGGAACTGCAAACGTTGCAGCACCAGTCAGTATACCAAAAGGCTATATACGCAGTGACAATTATACATGAATACTCATCGTTGCTCTAAATCCCCCGCTCACATCCTTTACAGCAAAGCACGCCTAATTCCCATATATTATCCTAATTATCCATTGTTTACCAAACTATCTACAGGCTCATTCAGTTCTCATGGGCAAAAGTCCATGTTGCAAATCTATTAAGGCCCCAGTACTTTTCCATTACCGCAACTAATGAGCGCATTAGTATACAACATGCTAGACGGGATTGTGACGGGGAAACGTCTCCATAACAGTGAGCATGAGTGCACGTCAGGTATCACGTCAGGATTAGTGTTCATTAATACTCTGAGACCAACAATAGACCTGTTTTTGTCTTTTTTCAGGGGGGTCCAGGGGGGTCTTTAGGGGGAGACAGCAGGTCAGTAGATGTCACATAGAAGTGGTGAAAGAAGTGAAACCTGAAGATTAATTTGAGATTCACACAGTTCAGCACTGTGTGTCAAGTTGTTCTAGTCATAAATCAGAAATAAACATGAGTTAATTAATCAATTTATTAAAACCAATTGAGAAAGTGTGTAGAGCTCAGACCATTATGACAAAGTATTTGACGTCCATCCCCATGCTCTATTATGTCTCATAAGATGTTGTAGCAGTTTTTGGGTTGATAACAGTAGTTACGCTGATTTGGTGCTGAATTTAATCATTTTTACTGCTTCACAGAACTGATAAAAATGATCAAAAGTCCATCCAAAATACCACATTAAGACACCAAGACCTTGAGCAACACCATTGAAAAGAAAGAATTGCATTTTTCGGCAATGGGATGGCGAGCACTTCAGTTGCGTAAACTGCTCAGAAACCCCCTTATTGTCAGTCTAGCTAGGAGAGCCATCCGTCCTCTGAATGCTCCAGGTCTCTGGTTTCATGAGGCTGTGGTTATCCTAGCGGTCACCACAGGTCAAATTTTAAAACATGGTCTCACTACAATGAAATGGTTCCTATGGGGACTAATATCATCACACATGAATACAGCTGGACTCATTGGATTCACAAGAGTCTCAACTTTACAGTGAAACCTAATGTATGTAATTCAAGACTGTTTAGGGAACCTAGTATGGAGAAATAAGCAAGTGTAGGCAAAAATAACACATTTATACTGCATGCCAAAACTGCATGTGATTATCATAAAGTGGGCATGTCTGTAAAGGGGAGACTCGTGGATACCCAGAGAACCCATTTACATTCATATATCTTAAGGTCAGAGGTAGGGACCCCTTTGAAAATGGACATGTTGGTTTTTCCTCATTAAAAATCTGCCCAGCTTTGAAGTGTTATTTAACCTCCTTCCTGAAGTGGTTGGTACCAATAGATTCCTCACGTTTTCTAGTTTCATATGATATCTGTGTATAAAACCTTAACCTGCTACAGCCCCTGAAAGACAGTAAAGTCAGTCGGAACTGGGTCTCAGGGGGTTAGATAGATAGATAGATAGGTAGATAGATAGATAGATAGATAGGTAGATAGATAGATAGATAGATAGATAGATAGATAGATAGATAGATAGGTAGATAGATAAATAGATAGATAGATAGATAGATAGATAGATAGATAGATAGGTAGATAGATAGACAGACAGATAGATAGATAGATAGATAGATAGATAGATAGATAGATAGATAGATAGATAGATAGATAGATAGGTAGATAGATAGATAGATAGATAGATAGACAGACAGATAGATAGATAGATAGATAGATAGATAGATAGATAGATAGATAGATAGATAGATAGATAGACAGACAGACAGATAGATAGATAGACAGACAGACAGATAGATAGATAGATAGATAGATAGATAGATAGATAGATAGATAGATAGATAGATAGATAGATAGATAGACAGATAGATAGATAGATAGATAGATAGATAGATAGATAGATAGATAGATAGATAGATAGATGTTTTAGTGTTGTGTTTAATGTCAGTAATTAGCTGAGTTTTCTCACACTTTCATGTGTTCTGTATATATTTAAAACCTCAGCTTGCAGCAAAGATGTCGGGCCGCAGAGACGCTAGTCTCGCCCTCTTCCTCGCCGCGACCACAGATGGCGTCTTGTCAATCAATCACTCACCTATCTAAGAACGGGAGCGTCTGGGCTAATTAACAGCATGCTGCACTCCGCCGCCACCAGTCGAGCAACAGCAACGTTCACACGAACCAGGCAACACAATGGAGGCATCTCGCCCACCACGTCTCCCCTAGTCATTAAGTCGCCCACCTCACATCTCCAACATGGGAAGAGTCCCATTACTTGGCCTCTCTGAATCACCAGCCCACGCCTGGCATTTTCCTTGTCAATCAACCAAGGGGTAAATATTGGTTGTGGTACTGAGGACTGACAGGGGAAACTTGGATTTCTTTCACAAGTGACAGCACCAACTGGTGTTTTTGTGCTGATTTATATTGCAGTTATGCGGCAGCAGGGTTGGCGGTGAAGTCACCGATGAGGGCTACAACTGTCTTATTACCATGTCAGGTGTGCTGGAGGCTGGGATACATGACAGGATGCGTGATAGAGGCTGGTCACGTGGTTTGTGCCTCGAGAGGGCATTAACAGTGAACAGACTGCAGCAACCCTTGCTGCAGAGTAATGGAAAATGTCTCATTTGGAAACTAATAACAGATTTTACCAGAAGAGAGCCCACCGTGTATAATTTAAGGAATGAGTTGGCTTAGGCTGGTGTTGAATGTGGAACCCATCTCTCTCTCTCTCTCTCTCTCTCTCTCTCTCTCTCTCTCTCACACACACACATTTAGTTTCCTTCTTTCTTCCTGTCCTCCGTTTCTTTCTGTGTGAAGATAACCTGTTAAAAAATCTGCCCTCCACCCCTCAGTACGTCAGGTTTGCCCACATTGACGTTGCTGATATAAATAATGTGTGTGTGTGTGTGTGTGTGTGTGTGTGTGTGTGTGTGTGTGTGTGTGCTACGTACAAATGTGTATTGAGCTCAGCAGTGAGTAACTCAAGGGGCCTAACAGTATGTGTGTGAGTGTGTATTCTCTGAGCTGCACAGGGCATGTTTGGTTCCTTCATGAATTACCGGCAGTATTACATTCCTCCGATCACGTCATTTTAAACACACATGACAGAAAACTATGAAAGGAACAAAACATTTGTCCTCCACCCTGACAGGCGTTCAGTGCTGTGAAGCGATGATTGTACTTCTTTTTTTATCCGTTTAGTTGCTGAACGTGTCTTCTTTTACGTTTGTTTCTGAGTGTGATTTTTTTTTTCTTTTTTTTTTTTTTTTTTTCAAAATCCATGAAGTGGAGTTAAAAATCATATCAAGTGGAGGGAGACAAAAAATAAATCTGTTTTGTTTTTAAGCGAAGTCGCTGTGTGTGGTTTGTTGCTGGGAGCGAGGCTCTCTGTTGGCCCCTGCGGTTGGAAAGGAGGCGAGTCATTTCAGCTCGCTTGTTGCTTCCTGCTGAGTGAAGAGCCTCTGCTTTTGTTGTGTTTGCAGTTTTTTTCATTAAAATGTTCGGTTTGATGAGACTCTGTCAGAATAAATGGCTCATATCAAACCACTTGGCAACAAATGATTTGAATGTTTTGAGTGGGTGATAACTTTCTAATAGAAATGATCTGTAGTCATTACCAATCATTAATGGTAAGATTAGTCATTTTAACTAGCTTGCCATGGTCCGTTTTGATTAACACTGGCTGTTGTCGTGATTGAAGGCAGGAGGAAACTCACAGCTCCACATTTTCAGTCATTTGTTGTCAATCAAATCGATAATAGCTTTCCAGATATTCGCTGATCTAATTCATTGCAATAACAAAATCTGAACAGTATTCTAGTTGTTTACATCTGTCCAGAGAGGATGGATTTATTTAGTCTGGGCAGGAAATCATCAATCAATTTGTATTCTCTTGTAATTTGTACAGAAAAAAAACACAAAAAACAAAACAACAATTGCTACGTGTATTACTCTTATTTCCAGGTTCATACTTGTATTTTAGGTTTCAACTACAACATGTTTACATGCTTTAATGTTCAAAAACACATTATTTTTCTCATACTGTCTGTCTGAATATACCTGTATTAACCCTCTCTCTGAAACGCTCTGTTGCCTGTCTCTTTAAGACCCCCTCCCAGAAAGAGATGGAAACACTGAGATGGGGTGATATTTTCTAATGCATGTGACATAGGAAGGGGAGCCGGCTCCAAATGGCTCCTTGATTCATATGTTTTCTGATCTAGGCAGCCCACAAACAACTGACTGTTGTCTTATTTCACAGTTTGGGGTTGGTTGGTACTCCAGATACCCAAACACGAACACAACACAACAATCATATATTCCACTTAAATCATGTTGTAAAACACTCCACAAAAAAAAGGAAATGTGGAACAGGATATAAAAGTATATATTAACTTGATATGAGGGCTGTCAAAGTTAACACTATAGTAACGTGTTAATGGAATTTGCTTTAATGGCACTAATTTCTTTAACACACACCAGAGTGTAGGGGCCATTTAAGGAGGTAAACAAGGCTCCGTTGACCTCTGACCCCAGAATAAGGTTCTCTGGGTCCCCACCCCTCTCCCCTTTAAAACATCCCACTTTATATATCCCATCACTATCAAGTCATAGTCAATCAGCACTCTGACAAACTGACAGCTGTTGTTGCCTGTTGGGCTGCAGTTTGCCATGTTGTGATTTGTAGTTTGTAGTATTAAATACTTGACAAATCCATTTAAGTGAACAATAAAAAAATTATTTTTTTTTTTTTTTTTTTTTTTTTTTTTTTTTTTCCTTTATTTTTTTATTTATTTTTTTTTTTTCCTTTTTTTATACTATTATTATTCTTTATATTCTTTTTTTTCTTAATTTATAATACTTTACTTCATAACACTAATTTTTTTTTTATTATACATACATTTAGCTTCCTACATTCGATATTTTCCCCTTATAGACTTAAAAATTGACACTGACTTTTCCATACTTCACCACAACTTAAATTGTAAATTAAATATTGGGAGCATTTCTATTGCCTCCACATGAACCTAAAAATGGTTATTAGCTAACAACGCTAACAGCCAAAACAACAGCAACAGCTCTGACAGAGCTCACGGTGTTATCTTTGGGGGCGCGTGAACGGAGGGTGGGTGTTACGCTGCCGTGACGACGCCGTCAGAACGCCGTCATCAGCTGTAACCGCCGTTTACAATACACAGAGGCTGAGTGACTTCATTCTCTGCTCAGGAAGACATTAATCTTCTATATCTCTCCATAGGCAATAGTTGTTTGCTGCTATATTCATGCTCTGGGTATCGTATAGAGAACTTTTAAGAAGTACTGGCATTTTAAAGAACAATGTGAAACTGCCAAATAATCACTGATGTTCTGTGATTTGAAATAACTCTGTTGAAATGTGACTTTAATGCTAAGTTTGGTCACATACGTCGCTGTTTTGTGACATATTAGTATATACCTATATGATTATATTACACATTAGTGTGTTTACAGAGTGGATCATATGTAGTTTTCAATTTAGAGCGTCAGTTTATTAGCAGACTGTTTTTCCCTCAAGTTGATCTCACATTTTTAAACTTGTGTGTCTTGCTTTGATGATGATGATTACACCTAGTAGGCTCTCACAAGTCTTCCTCCTCCCCGGAGGATCTGAATTCATTATACTGTAGCTCATTAGGCCACTCAGGAAATTCATATTTACAGTCGTTGCACAAGAAAAACTCAAAAAGCCAAAATCAAAACAAGAGTTTTGGAATATATCAACACATTCAGTAATGTGCTGCAAATCCTCTAAACTAGAAGAAAGTGGTCATTACTTCGACTTATATCAAGCGTTATGTGTGTTATGGGTATTTTTTGAAGTAATAAGCAGGTAACTGGCTGTATAAATCTTCAGTGGCCTCAGGCATTTTTGGAAAAACATTGCATCCATTCCTAATTTCTGCAATTGCTTAAAATGGAAATACAAATCTTACAAATCAAATAGTTTTGGTGATTTAAAGAGCGTCTGTGGAGGGAAACAGAACCCTGTAGAGTAATGGCAGCTCTTGCTTACTGTTGCACTGTGGTTTCTGTCAGCGTGCAGACAGGGTGCCTATTTGTTTACCAAGACACTGACATGTCGCTTTTTTCACCCCAGCGGTCTCCGAGATTCAGGTTTCTGTTGACCTATTAATGAACCGTCACCTATAACCATAGAGTGCAACAACAAAACAAGCTGACAGCATCACATTTTAAAGCACAGCGAGCTTCAGTCTTAAAAGTACCCGAGAAATGATTTCACCACTCGAGCTTGGAGTGGGGAACAACAGCGGTATGGCAAAACTGCCTCACCTGTGTGTGCTTCTTTTGTTGGCAGGCCAAGTACCAGGTCAGTCCGAACACAAGTCAGTCTTTGTATTAACTGTCACCCAAGGTTGGTCTCCGTTAGGTTGGTCTTTTGGATCCATTTCAAATGACATTTACAACTAAATAACATATATTTAACATTAGAAAAATGATTAAATTAGGGCAGAAACTTTGCTTATAATGGAAAGAAGTAGAAGACACAACCTGTTTTTTGTGTTTGCTGGTCTTCTTTCTTTGTCATCTGCTCTCCTGAGTGTTTTGCTTATCTTATCTGCAGTATTTCATCATCATCGCACTTAATAATCACTTCATCACACTCAGCAAGACAAGCGGTCGCCACAATCAAACAGATACTCCAACGCTGTTGAAATCTTTTGTACTTGAGAATGTCTGCATTTGTCTTTGTTTGAGAAAAAAAAAAAAGAGTTTTAAAAAACATTTGTTGTTCAGTGAAATTTACCACATTGGGAGGTATTCAATAAGTGTTTGGAGGGTTATAAAACTGAGTCTGAATCTGCCTGTGTTTGCCCCCGCTGTCACCCCGGCATACTAAACACACATTTAAAGTATTTGTAGTTGACCCGCAGCTCTGCTCTGCTCTTTTTAAAAGTTGCTTGTATGACACATTGTATTAATGGCTCTGTCTTTAGCCCTGACAGCAGCCCCAGAGGGACTGAGGGTGAGACAGTACCCCCCTCTCTCAGTGTGACGCGGGGTGAAACGGCAACCCTGTCCTGTCATTTCAAAGTTGAATCCCTCAAGTATGGGGTTCAGTGGTTCAAAATGAAGTCGGGAAAGCAGCTCATCCCAAAGTCATCCAGGCAGTTCGTCGTGGAGAAGAATCAAACTTCTTCCCTGATGATCACTGAGGTAGCACTGGAGGATTCTGGGTGGTATTACTGCGAGGTGAACGTCCTGCAGAAAGACCCGGAGTGGGGAAACGGCACCGAGCTGGTCGTCATGGGTGAGAAACAAATTGCTCGTTTTATTCATTGATCTGCTTGGGTGATGTTGCCATGCTGGTAATTATGTCTCATTTGTATCTTCTGTGCACCAGAGCCACAGCATTTAGTGTGAGGCGGCTCGATACGAGACCATGATTCACCATAACAGCAACGGCCAGGCTCAATCTATAAAAAATTCAAGCCATGTGAAATTCCTCCCGAGTTCATCTTTTTGCCTGAGCAGTTTCATGACAGATCCAGAAATAATCACCCCGGCAACATGTGCAGTGCCTTGTATCGATCTTGCTCAGGGAATTGAAACAAAACAAGGCAGGGAGGGATGGACAAATTATTATGTGGAAACCATTCATGCAGAAGAAACGCATTCTTTACATTTTCTGTAGATGCAATGTCGCCTGCACCAAATAACAAGATATTGCATGTTTTCACCCATTTTGTATGTAATGCATGAACTATTTTAACATCCTTTGGCTTTGCGAATGTGCATATTGGGCATTCTTATTCTTTTCATCATTACATCCTCTTAATTTGTCCTTGGTTTTAAACAAATGGTTGCGTTATGACTAATAACACTACATTCGCTCCTTTCAAATTTATGTCCTATTTTCCCCTGATGCATATTATTATTTGCTGCTGCAATGACCTGATTTTACAGTCTGAATTATCTCATCTGATGTGTTTCTTTTCCACTGCTAGCGCCACCTTCTGCTCCCAAGATTTACCTCCAGATCCCCCCAGACCCACAGACTGGCCAGTGGGCTCTCCTCTGTCTCACCGGAGGCTTCCACCCCAGCGAGCTCATCCTCACCTGGACCCATCAAAGCACGGCAGCCAATATCGATCACCTGTCAGTCACCAACTGCACCCTTCCTGCGCTCAACCCTCATGGTAACCTGTCTGAACACCCGGCTGACGGAGCCCTGCTGTCCTCAGACTGGTTGGTGAACTCCACGCCTTCGAGCCAACCAAAGTGCTTCCAAGTGCTGGACAACAAGAGCCGGGAAGTCTATCTCTTCAGTGTGTTTGTCCTCCCACAGAAGGAGTCCTTGGAAACAGGGATCACCTTCACTTGTAGGGTTCAGGACCACCCTGCCATGACAACGCCCCTGACTGCGACCTTCACTTGGGGTAAATGAAAAAGGAGGATTGATTCAAAGTCCAAATATGATCATTTTTTACTGTACTGAAATGTGAAATGTGTCTTGAAGACATTAGTTGTGGAATCACTTTTTACCAGTTTTCTCGTAATGATATTGTAAATGCTCCACAACATAGAAATGTGACTATAATATAGGACTAGATTAGATTAGATTATATCAGTCCATCAGGGCCCAGCAGGGACAGGAGCTCAAACAGAGTATACATATATTATCACCTGAAAAAGTTGATAATACTCTGGACTCTTGGTCTCCTGTTTTTTGACCAACCCATCGACCCAAACGTCCGACCTACATAGTATTCACCGCTCTTTATAAAATACGATAAGATAAACCTTTATTAATCCCCAGAGGGAAATACAGGAAAGCTTGTAATGGCCCGTACAGGGATCAAACCCGCAACCTTGGCGTTATTAGCACCACGCTCTGACCAACTGAGCTAACCGGCCACATATACTTCCTGGTTTGCAATTATGTGGATTATATAAGAACTGATTTTATGCTGACCATCATAATAAAAATGGGAAACGCAAACCAATGCATAAAATTTCGTGACTATTTCATGAACTGCTCTGACTGGGCTGGAAGTTATGGAGCAACATTATCGTTCATCTGGATGATGTTTCTTTTAGGCGTCCTGTTAAATATAAGTCCAATGATTCCTCTCGTTTTAGCTCCAATTTGATCTCCCCCATCTCCTGAGGCAAATTTCTGACTCTCTAACTGTTAAAACTCAGAGACTATGTCCTAGGTAGTTGCTGTCTGCTTTTGGTGCTGAACAGGTAGTATACAGTTGGTTTATCAGAGTTTTTGCAGAAAATATAAACATCTGCAGTCTGTCTGTATGAGTGCCGTGAGACTGAACCAAAATTTTGGGCCAGAAAACTGGAAAAAACAAGCTTGAAGACATTAAAAAACTCAGTAGAGCTAAAGGAAACTGACATGTTTTTGATATTTCTGTGTGGGTTTATCACTACAGGCAACTCCTTTCACATCACACACAGTCATTATCAATATAAGAACAATGATAAGAGCAGCTTTTAGTTTTTTATGTACACAGGCTTGTATCTTGTTTTAATCTAATGCAGTTGCTCAACTCTTGTACTGATAGAGGTTTGATGACCTGTTAATGCCCCAACTGTACCTTGAAGAAAATGAACAGGACTTTTAATTCTGGAGAGCTGGACGCCCACTTTGCTCGTCTATAGTCCTCCAAAATAACACAGTGTGTACCGACAGAGTTCAGGGACGATGGGGCCTCACATACCACAAGTCGCTTGTTCAGTGTTTGCCCTACTTGACTGTTAATGTGGGTCAGACATCGATCAGTCCAAGGCAACAGATTGCCTGCAATACTGCATACTTGAACAAATTAATGATTTTCCCCAATCAATGTTTAAACACCTCTCTTCCCAGCGAGGAGGCGGATGTCCATCAACCAAAGCCAGTTCAACCTCTCTGATTTAATTCTGTCGCGCTCAATAACGTGATAAGTCCGTGCTAATCAGTGTTTTTTTCGCTCTACTTTCCAGATGCCTCCCCTAACGAGCTGATTGTGCACTTGAACATTCTCAAGATGTGCCTCCTCTCTGCAATGACCGTCGTCTTTTTATTGGAAGGTAAATGTGAGCAAACCGCTCTGCAAGAATTACAGGAAGCTGTTAAAATAATATTTAATCTATATGATCTTGCTCTCAACAGCAGTCAAACATTTCTGCGTGTGGGGAAAATGATGTCTGCCATGTGAGTACAATATTCTCCTCTGCCTTTGGCAAACACATCATGTAGGCTACACACACACACATAGGGCTGTTTTTCTTCGAGCCTTATCCCTGTAACCTATCACACATTGTTAGGAAAAAGTCAACACTGATGCAATAACCAATTATTGTCTTCCAGGAAATACAAAATGAAATAGGAGAGAAAACACAAAAAGGGCCACCGGGTGTTCATCTTACCAGACCAGCCTTTGACAAACAGCATCACTGTCCGGAGTCATTGCTGAAAAATGAGAATAAACTCTGACTAAATGGTTAATACTGCACTTTGAATAAACCTACAGTATAATCCCCCCTCCCTCCCTCTCTCAGATTTGATATTTGAAAGTCTCCATTTTTAAACCTCTTGCTGTATATTCTGCTTGGCTTTCACACACTGTATCCTCTAAACACTGATGCAATGCTGATTTCTTTCTGCACATCAAAGCTGTTGATCTCTCCAACTCGTTTTATCGCCGCTTGGCGTGCTGACTTACGTGCTTTTTTGGATCTGCTTATTGTGCCAGTGGGCTGGTAGTTCGCACATCTTAGTCATTCACTGGGGTCTGGTGTGTCAGAATGAATGCTTCATGCATGATCCACCTGTCAAACAGATACAGTGATCAGCTCAACCTCCGCGCATGTAGGCCTAATCCTCACAAAACAGGATTACGGTCGACGCTGGCGTTTGCTTGTGTGATAGCATTGTTTATGTGTGCAGCGTGTGGGGTGAGATCTTGATTCATGTGTTGGGGGAAGTTCATTTTTAATCTAGGACTACCCACGCAACCAAGATCACTAAATACCGCCAGTAATAATGACCTACAGTTTAAGATGAGACCCCCCAGGCAAAAACCTTTTTTTTCATGCACTTTATACATTTTGGTTTATTTTGCTTTGTAGATTTTGGTTTATTTTGCTTTGTAGATTTTGGTTTATGTCTTCTTTCAGTGTTGAAAGAAAACACCCAAAATAAACATTTAGATGTTTATTTTACTTTGCTTTATTTGCATCTGTAGATTCCATCTAAATTCACCAAAAGTTACCATTAGATAATGTCTCATTTACATATTTAAAAATAACATTTCAGAAAATTCATAACACAAAATATAATTGTCTTAATGTCAATAATCAACTGGGGAAGTTTCATGGTGATATGTATTAGTCTCTTTCTCTTACAATTCACCTTTCTTTTTACAATAAAAGGCTGTTTTGTCAAAATGTTTTTTCTCAGACTCAGCAGCACAACAAACCTTCCAGCTTTCATTTCTATCTGTATTCTTTGTACAGAGGAGTTTATTCAAATATTATTCATAGCATGATTTATATAATATTTTAGTCTGGCGAAAATGTTTTTTGTCGTTTTGTGTTGTTTTATGGCTGTTGACAGTACTTTATGCTTTATGTAGTGATACAAAAAAATTCCCTCTGTCACCAAAATGAAACAATCATTTTGTGCTCGGCTAGATCCAGTGTTCAGATTTATGTTCTGGACATGTATGCAAACATTTTCACAGAAGTTGGGACACAAAAAAATAATTGTCTTCATGAAAGTCTTCAGAATGAATGGGATTTACAATCCATGTCTTTGAAGGCTGTTTCGTCAAGTTTTTCTCAAACTCTGAGCCAGAAATCTCAACTTCAAAACTTGAAACTGAAGGTTTTCACAGACGGGGTTTGTTCATATATCATTCATAGCCTGATTTATATAATATTATATTCCTAAAAACATGTTGTTTTATGGCTGTTGACAGTAGTTTCTGATTTACACAAAAATAAAAAGAGATATCCAAAATTTCCTCGGCAAAAACCTTTGACTCTAAAATGTTAACAAAAAGAAACAAGACTTTGAAACCTGGCTTGATCCTATTTTCAGATTTCTGTTCAGGAAATGTCTGCAAATTAACACAATTAATAAGATAATGGCTCATTTGCATATTTAAGCATAAAATTTCAGAAAACCTGTAATATAAAATATTGCCTTAATGTCAGTAATGAACTGGGGAGTTTTCATGGTGATATTAAAATCTTTAGCATATTCACCTGTAGTGTCTTACAAAGTGTCATTTTACAGTCCAAATCTTTAAAGGCTGTTTTCTCTGAATGAGGTTTTTCTCTCTGAGCCAGAAATCTCACTTCAGCAGCTCTTAACATCCACCAAACTTTCCAGTTTCATTCCTGTTTATATTCTGAAGGTTTTTACCGAGGGGTTTGTTCATATACGGTATCATTCATAGCCACATTTATAAATATTTTATTCCTAAAAACACAACCCAAAAAAAAAGTTTCTAATGGCTGTTGACAGTATTTTCCGATTTATGGAGTGATACAAACAGACATCCAAAATCCCCTCAATAAAAAACTTTTAACTCCAACATGTCAAAAAAAAAACTAATAATAATAAAGAACAATCGGTTTTATCCGATGTGAATACAGCCATACAACACTTGGGCTGAGGTTTCCTGTAAACTTTAGAGTTGATTTTAAAATATGACTTCTCCTTTTTAAAGCCCTACATGGTGTGGAAGCCTATTATCTCTCTGGCATGCTTGTGAGCTACGAACCAGCTAGACCGTTCAGGTCCTCTGGAACGGGCCGTCCCCGGATCTCCATGAAAACTGGTGAAACTGCCTTTTGCTTTCATGCTCCGAGCCGCTGGAACGTTCTACGCAGTCATGTTAGGTGCACCCCACTGCTATCGTTCTTTAAAACTAAACTGACAGCTTTCCTTTTAGCTGCGCCTTTCAGCCGTCTGGTTGCCAGTCTTGATTATTACTGTATTTTATTCATCTTTATTGTGTAAACCTACCTGTTTAATGTATTACTTATGCATAATGTTTTATATTTACATTATCGATATTGGTTGCTCACGTGTTGTGCAGCATATTTGCTTCAACCTGGAATGAGATGTGCTATAAAAATAAAGTTTGCTTGCTTCCTGTTGTATGCAATTAGCACATATTTGATAAGACAATCCCTCATTTGCATATAATTTCAGAAAACTTGTAATACAAAATATATTAGTCTAAATGTCAGTAATCAACTGGGGAAGTTTAATGGCAGTATCTATCAATATCTATAGGTTAAATGTTTTATCCTATTTACCTAAGGTGTCCGTCGGCCCCGGACCGCCGGTCAGCGTCCGTCGGCTGTCAGTGTTTTTTGTGCCGAATCAGCATGTTGAATTGACAGCGGCACTCATTGTGAGACTCTGATTGGCTGTTCAGCTTAAACAAGTCAGTGCATGAGAAGAGAAACAGAAGTAAGGGAAGTGAAGACGACTTCCCATTGCTCATCTTCATCTTATCTGATTATTCCAACATGGCCGCCTGGAATGAAGCTAAGTGCTGAGTGAGAGCGGTTAGAAAATGATCAGCAAGGCGCAGGACGTACGTGCTAAGTGGTCGTCGGCCGCAGTCTTTGCGGTGCGTTTGAGTGCAACTTTTTGAACAAGAGGTGATGTGAGGCGACACAACTGGTGGCCTTCGCTGCCATGTCGAGTTGGTGTGTCTGAGCCTTTAAGCAGATTAGTGGTGTCAAAACAAAAAAAAAAAAAAGTTCTGCTCAATAAACTTGCTATTGCTCACAATTACTGTAATGCTTGTTTTTAATTGTAAACCTCTTTTATGAATGTCATTATAAATAAAAAGGTAGAAATTTCATACACGCCTGATCTGGTGATCACATTTACATTCATGTGATACAGTGAATATTTACAAGCAGCGTTCACATTCATCACTCACTCTTTCAGAGACAAACAATTATTATTTAATGTTTGTTTATGAAAATAATGATTTGTCTTTATGCCTCCACTGTCCTTTCTTCTTCTCACACATGCACCACCTGTTATCTGACTGCTATATGATGCAAAATATATGTTTATATGATCTGTGTATGAAAATCTGTTTTGTCTAATTACAACCCATGTCATACAGCTTTCAGACATATGTTTCATGCATTCATACCTATATTTATATCCATGTGTGCTACTTTAAATTCACATACTGTATGGTTTCAATATGGCCGTAAAATCAAATCCTAGTGTAAATGTACAATTATGTAAACTAAAATCTGCATTAGACGAGACACAAAACACACAGATATGTTCACATAAGAGCAAACTTCATGTGAGTTGCATCCTATATGTGTTTTGGTAAAGCTCATTTGACGCACACTTGAATCTCAAAGATCTCCAGTTCTCCCACAACACCGCCACATAATGAGCATGTCGTTACAAACAGACGACACATCCTGTTCGTGGTTAAAGCTTTATCTCTTATTGCTCAGAGGTGACGTCCGCAGCTGTTGCTTAGATATTCATTTTGTTGGTGCAGCACTCTACAACACCTGGAGATCTTATGAAATCCTGCTGTTATGTAAGAAACATTTTTCATTTGAATGTGACGGTTTGAAGTGGCCTGTGGTTTTCTCATTACACTGCAGAAAAAAACTGCTGTGGCCTGCTCAGACAGACAGAAGGTTTCCTCTCTTGTCTCGTTTCCGAACAGGAAGTTCATCAGAGAGTCAAACAGTAAAGAGTGTGTCATTTTCTCACGTGTAAAAACATCAACATGGCATTCATTTCCTGCTTCCAGGGATGAAGAAATAACAAATTAGCAAAGGCAGCTGCTCACAGCTTTCGTTCAATCAGCTTAGATAGCATTGATCTCCTCTTGTTTGTGCTCCTTATCTTTTGCAGTCTTGTTAATCCCCCCCACAAAGCCCAGAGCATGTGACAGGACATGCACCTGTTGAGGCGACTTTTAACCCCTTCCATCACACTACCCACCGTCTTCCTCACAGCAGCAGAGGAGAAGTAGAAAATAAGAGGGTCTAGACAGGCATTGAAGGTGCTGCACAGCAGGGCTTTGTCCCTCCAGTCGGGGCTCCTCCATGTGATAAAACCAACAATGTGCGAGACGTTATAGGGGCCAAAACATAAAGCGAACACCAGCAGCGTTCCTAAAGCCATGCCAATGGCCCGCAGGCGCCGGCGCCGGCCAATGTGCTGCAGCTTGGACAGAATCCTGATGAAGTTGATGTAGCAGAAGCTGCTAATCAGGAAAGGGATGCAGAAAAGCACCACGCAGAGCTCCAGGCGCACGGGCAGGAGGACCTTCAGCTGAGCCTCCGTGAAATTCTCATAACATACTTCCTCCTTGTTGTCACCGACGACTGAGACATTGTGGCCTGAGGTGGCATTCGGGGAATTTTCAGAGCCGATGAAAGGCACAATGAACACAATACTGAGGTGGAGGAAGGAGAAAATCCAGAAGAAGATGCTGGCGGCGACGGCATACACGGGTCGCCGTTTCAGGGTGTGCTGGATGGGGAAGGCCACGCCGAGGTAGCGCTCCACGCTGACCGCAGTGAGGAAGAAGGTGCTGTTGTAGATGGTCATGTAGAAGATGAAACCAGACAGCGGGCAGAGGGGGTAAGGCATGTCCCAGAGCATGTTGTTCATTACTTCCTGCATCTTGAAGGGCAGGAAGAGGAGGAAGAGGAGGTCAGAGATGGTCAGGTTGAGGAGCAGGATGTCTATCGGCGTAGGTTTCTGCCTCACTTTCTTGCAGAAGGTGTAGAAGGCGAGGACGTTGGCCGGGAAGCCCAGCACAAAGGTGATGATGTAGACAGATAGACACAGTCCAGTGTGGCACTCCTGCATGGTGGCCTCGATGTCAGTCAGTCAGTCATCGATATGTGTCACATTATGTCTTTGACTCTGGGGGGATAAATACACAGCAGCGTAGGGAGGTTTGCTCTGTCGGGCAGTTTGAACCGCGGGAGACGAAGGCTTCTTATTGGGTCAGTGGCCTGGAACAAACCCGGCGAGACAGCGTGGTTTTCCTGTCCCTACCGATAAACCAACGCTCATCGTTTCCTCGAGGGCTTCGAGCTCTGCTGATAAGAGAAAATGGAAGGAGATTACCACACTGCACAACACACTATTTCCACCTACTGTCCATTTGACACTTGCTTTAAGAGTGCACTGCTATACTTTATATATATTTAGCCTACAAGCTGTAACACCGCAGGAAGAAACTAGCGAGACATAATTCCTTTTCTTTTATATATCCCCTCTTAATTTCTTTCTACTTCAAGGTTTATTGTGGAGCTGAATTATCTCTTAATGAGGAGCCAGTGTTTTGGTCTGGCGCATGGGTTTGTATACAAACCATAATGCAGCGTTATTGCTTCCTCTGTGTCGTAAATACAACACAATGATGCTTTTATCATTAACTCCCAGCCCCTGTTTTCACTATATGCACAAATACTAGACATGTTGTGAAAATGATGATCCTCATAAAGGTAATGACTTAACTACACCAGGGAAATGAGCGTCTCAAAGCTTTGGCCGGCCCAGCTTCACACAACACACTTTTGTCATCGCTCTCTAATTCCTGCATCTAATTATAAAGGAAATACAAAATAAAAACTGGAGGAAATTCGTAGAATCCTAAAAAACACAATTCATTCAAGAGAAAATATAATTTTAAGGAAGTTATGATGTTAAGAAAGTTTCTTACCCTTTATGCAATGAGCAGCACCACATAAAAGTGAACAGTGTGTGACAGAAGCTCAACTCTTATAGCTCAGTGACAAAACAAGGTGGGAGTTTTTTTACTGCTCCACAGAGGAATGTGAAGAAACCCAAGAAGTGCCACCTATTTAAGCAACTTAAAGACTTCCTCCTTGTCTGCAGAGGTGATTTGTCAGTTCCCACACACTCTACAAGCTTCCTATTTTTCGAAAGAAACAATGTCAGAGTTAAAAAAAGCAGTAATTGTGGCTTACCTTATCCCACTGTGTGTTTCTTGGCACACCCACATGTGGTGATTGCTCAACTGTTTTATTTGATCTCCTCTATTCACCAGCCTCCAGCTCCCACCTGCTGCCGACCGGCACGTCCCCCTATTTGCATGATAATCTAAACATCCAGCTCAGATAATAGAATTTATTATTAGGGAGATAGTGCCGCAATTTATCTCCCACGCTCGCAAAACACGGTTTCTGTGGTAACAACTGGTCTTTTTTTGCTATACGCAGACGGTCTCTGCAAGCCTGTCTGATCATAGCTTATTAAATCATATGTAGTTATCCATACCCACTGCTACATGGACGCCTCTTTATTACGAGGAGAGAAAAAGGGGCATTTGACACAAAAGCGATGACCTGCCGTCAGAGCAGCCGCTCAGCAGGGCCGGCTATATGCTTATCCAAACAGAGGCCAGTTGTTTGAATAGCCATATACTGTACACAATAATAAGACTGTGCTTCATTCAGAGAAGATTGATAAGACTTGCCATTGTGAGATCACTCTGTATGCACGAGCAAAACACCCAAGATCAGTGGCCTTTTTATATTTACCTCCTATTATCAAAGCAGGGTCAAGTTTCTATTAAATAGGTGAAGCAGGTGAAAGCACAGATAGTCATGGGTAATTTCACAAAGTGAGAGAAACGAGCTTTTGAAGTAATAATGACTCAGAAGTGTACGAAGAGTCCTTTTGATGTTGGTTAATGTATGTAAATCACTCAGAGGCACCTTCACTTGAGCTTAGTCCTCAAATACTTGATTCCCATGTGTGAGTTTTGGATATTTTGTCACCGTCTGATAGCCGTCCTTATTGGGTATTTGTCCCCTTTACCATGTCAGTCACTCCCTGCTCTCCATCTTATTCAAAAACCTTCTTTTAACTTCTTACATGCCTCTGTGCCCCAGACGAGCAACCAAAGAAGGGAAATATTAGCGTTCCAGGCAATGCGCTCCCGTCTGAAATTATCACATTTGTATTCCACACATACATTTGGATGCTCACACTGTATTATGCAAGCTGGTGTGTTCCACTGTAAGAGCTGGTTTTACAGAGTGACATCAGGGTTTTTTCTGAGATGCTGTTTGAGCTCAAACTTTCCTGTAATGCTTGGGGATGTTTCATCACTGCAGGACAGCCTTCTTCAGCAATTAGCCAGAGACCATTTCACCCTCCTGGTAAGAGATGCGGGAGCAAATCAAAAGAGAAATGTGCACAGGGTTCCATTTTGCACTTTCACATTACATATTTTACTTTTTCTTAACATCTAAAATGATATTAGAGACACAATATTGTTTTTCACATGAGTCTTTTTTTACAGTTGTCTCCACTGGCAAAGGAAGTCTGCATACTGTACACAGAGATGAATGTGTAATAGGAAGGTAGCTTTAATTACCACAGCTACCACATCGGTTTAGGATGTTTAGGATAGCTTTAATTATAAGAATTATTATCAGGTGTTATTTCAACGTCTCCTCGTGCAACAGCTCTTATGATATCTTACGAAAAGTTACTCATTTTTCATGCCTTTCCCTACATACTGTATGTCCAGCAACACATGTCAATTTCCGCCCAGCAGTCTTCTCAGTATAAACTTCTCACTCCCAACTCATCAGATGCTGCCGTTCGCCCCTCGGCCTCAGAGACCGGAGCATGGTGTACCCCTCTTGTGTTACATTTCATCTGACCAGGGTCAAACAACCCTGGCTAGCAGCTCACGTGACTCACAATACTTAACAGCTCAGTACTCACAGCACTGACGATACCGATGAGTCACGTGACTGCCATGACAAAATAACTCAACATTACCTTTAGTGTCACATGGGACATTAACCGTCTCCTAGTTGAAAGTCTGGTGTTTGTTTGACCCATCCACCACTGCTCCCTCCCACCCTAAGCAGACTTTCAAGGCACTAATACTACATCACTTGCTCTGACTGTGTAACGCTGTGATTGGGTTTACATTGGAGTTTGCTGAAAGCCTGATTTATGACGTTAAACGATACCTGTCTCACCATGAGACAGGGTTGGATATGAACGCCATTCTCATGAGTGAAAGTCTGGTGTTTTTGGACCCACTCATCCACCCCGACCCCTTCCCTATGCAGCGTTTTTTGCTCTTCATACTTCCTGGGTCATGATTACGTAGATTATATACAAAGAGATTTCATGGCATATACAGTATATGTGAATTACAGTTCATTACTTGTTGTTGGTATAGTATATAGTATATATACTAGCTACAAACAGGAAGGGGTGGAGCAGGGCCATAGATTTTAGAAATCCCCCTATCTCCAAACCCAGACCTGATTTTTATTTTTCATATTGTTCAGTTACTGTTCTGAAAAAAATGAACTGATCAACTATATTTTCTGTACATGTTATTTCCCAACATGAAGGTCTAAATGCAGTTTCAGTTGCCAGAAAACTTCTGATGAGGAAATACTGTCAACTTACATTTTTAATGTTGGCAAAAAGAAATGTAAAGTTCAGAAACTCTAAGCGTTTATGTGTCGTTCTACAGTGAATGGATGAACAATGTGATTTATGATGTAATTTGGAGGACGTGGAGTAATAGTGACGCATACTGTACATATTTAGCAGCGATAGCATTCACAGTAAAGCGGTTGTAGCAGCATTAGTAGCAGTAGCAGTGGGAGACTGCAGGGGGCACTGACGAGCCTTAAGGCAACAAACACGTGTGTGTGCTCAGAAATAAACAAAGATGGAGGCTCCAGGCAGGTGCATCAGGTATGTGTGTAAACAGGAAATACGGGACTTTCCCAGCAGCGTCGGTCAGGTTGAGTGGTGTGAAAACAGGTGGTGAATGGCATCAGACCCACGACCTCAAGCTGCTTTCAGAGTGTGGGACACTGGGAATGAAGTCAGACAAAGGTGATGCAACAGAGTGATATTTGGGAAAACAGAGCAAGGACACGGCTCAGACACACAGTGTTGAGGTATAAAGGCCTGCAGAGCAGAAGCCTGTGGGTACCTAAGCGGCAGGAATACAGTCACGTAATATAAAGGCAAACGGAAAGATTTATTGGTGCACCAATGAATCAGGTCCCAAATATCAGAAACAAATGCAGATGCAGGTTCCTCTCTCCATGTCAGAACATAAAAAATCTTTTCATCTCATGTTTTTATTTTTTAAATTGCCACAACAGATATACTTTATTGTCCTCACAGATTTTTTTTTCCCTCTAAGTACCTTTGAGGTTAAATAGAGAGGGTGGCTAATAATGCTTAATGGAGCCGCTAACTATAAACGAATTACATTAGCAAGTATTTTAAAGGAGTGTTTTAGTGTCCTGTGGAGTTTCTGAATATTTCATTAAAGAATAAAATGTGGTGGAAACAGCTAATTGTTTTTTGTATTAATTAATAATAGACTCATAGAAATTATTAATTGAAAAATACAGCCACCACATTGGAGCGTGACATCACCCAGAAAATAAACTGGCCACCACTGCGTCCAACTGCTTTGTGCTCACTGGGAAAGGCCACTTTGAAGTCCAGTTGACATGGCTGTTATGAACAAAGTGGCAGAGTGCTTGTGTTGCTAGAGAACGCAAACATGGGCAGCGTACAAAAGAGCTGCTCTGGATGTCGTCAAAAGCCTTTTGAAGAGCAGGAACGAGGAGGAAGGAGAGGTTGGAGATGATCGAGTGGTGGAATAAGTGGACATGATTGTGTGTTTCCCCCTCCTTCATTTACTGTAAATGCAGTAAAGACAAATAAACTCTCAGCTTCCCAGTACCTTATGAGAAAGAGGAAGGAACTAAAAAAAAAAACACCATATGCAACTCCATATGAAGAAAACACAAACCGCTGCTAAGTTCTGCTGCTGTGTGAAAAACCATAATCTAGTGGTAGAAGAAGTGCTCAGATTCAGATTTTTCTGAAGTAGAAGCACCACATCACCATGAAACAGAGATGCTCTCTAGCTCAAACAACTGATTTGTCCAATTTCACAGTTTATCTGAGCAGCATCTTACAGTGACTCTGCCGCCTCTTATCAGAAAATTTGTTTTGGTCCACATCAGAGGACACTAACCATTGTCTCATGCAGGACTGTGTGCACAGCCACAACAGGTCAGATGCAGCACATGATTGCCACTGAAATCCGCTTCCATCTTGCCATCACTATAAGACCTCAGTGCATTTGAAATAAATAGTTAATTGTGTTATGTCAAGTAGATATCTCAACAATGAAGAGATTGTGGCTCTGTGCTTCACGGACTTGAGCCTCCTCGCTAATCCCTCAGTTAATACCCAGAGCATGAACCTATAAGCTTCCTCATATTTGTGGCGGAGAAAAAAAAAAAAAAAATAACAATATAATTCTCCCGTCCTGACAGAGGAGTTCAGTGGCTGCTAAGCCACCATATTGCTATTTGAAGAGTGACTTTGCTTCCAATATACAGTAGCTGGACTCATTTTATTCCCAGTGACACATCTGTAAAATAAAGCTTGCTATGTTGAAAAGATAATCTTGTACATTTGGCTGGCAGCCTTATCAAGTCTGAACCTGAGTCCAAAGAACAACTGTTGGAGGACAGAAATCTGTGAGAAAAATAGATGACAGTGTGAAAGCCACAGAGGCAAAATAGATTTCCAGCCCCTGGCTCCCCGCCCATTCCAACTAATCAGTTTTATAATGATCACATCAATTCCTTTTATAGAGGGATACCAAAAGGAAACTATCCTGTAGTCTCTTTTCAAAGTGCTGTGCAGTCGTCTCTCATTGCCAACATGTGCAATTAATATTTCAGCCAACAACATGTGGTGCTCCCCTGCTTTGTTAAGTCTTGTAAACACGGAAACTGAGATTAGTTTTCTGCTAAAGCTTATGATCAATGTGCACATTTTTCAAACTTCTCCCGCTACTGGGAACGAGGCCAAGTCACACACCTGTACAATAGGTCCAAGTCATGGGCGTTTATTGGGTTATCTGATGTTGCTGGGAACTCGCAAAGTGGTTGTAAAAACAAAGCTGATATCGAGGCTGATGGGTGCATGGACGTGCTTTGAAAGTGGTCAGAGATCACAGTCGCACACGGTGTTAATGTTTGAGGTTCCTAAGCAATAATGCTCCCACGTCATGGGCCCTTCATTATGAGCCTGAAAATGATGAATATGCACAACAGGAAGCTGCTTGTTGATTGTTTACAGGGCTTGTTGAACTGTGCTCTGTGCCGCCCGTCTATTATGTCGGCTTTATTTGAAAAGCAGCCTCCATTATTTGTCGTCGCTTTATTTACAGTACAATTAGATCCTTGATTACCAATATTTTTGGTTTGGGCTTTCACACAAAACCTGTCTCAATTAATCAGCAATAATTCAAGGTCTTGAATACAAAATGCTTTTAGTCAGTTCAGAGCTAACCGAATTTAATTTTTATTGTAGAGAGCGATAAATATACCAAGCTGAACTGATGAGAAGCTGCTGATCCTCAGACCAGGAGCTTAGATCACGGAGATAAAAATGTCTGGAAAGATCAAAAACCATAGCACTTAGAATGCATGTCATTATGGGAGCAAAAGAGAGTCGAATCAATGGTTTTGTCAAACGCTGGGTGATTGGCGAGATTAAAGGAGGCCCCGACTGGAGCCACGAGACGGCGGCATCACAATCATTCTTGGAGGTCGATGAAACTTGAAAGTCACTGCTCTTCTGATTAGAGTGAAAAATTGCTCAACGGATGTACAGAATACACTTCTTTAATATCTTAGCAGCGCAATAGGATAGAGAGCGAGGAAGCAACCAAGCTTCCATGTTCAGGTGAAATGAAATTTTAATGATGGCCACGGGGAACATTTGCTAACATTTGAGAGCGTTTAGATGAGAAGCCAGCAGCTGATGACTTCACACCAACACTCGCCTGTAAAATAAGCATCTCTAATACCAATAATTGCTCTTCCTAATTTCCTTTCTTACAAAAAATTACAACACGCTGAATGGATTGGAAAAAAAAGCTTCATCATAGACCATCACCTTTTCAAACTTGGCAATATAAGCATTATAAATTCACCCCTTTGTATTTCCTGTTGCAATGTTTGTTAATGCGGTAGCTGACAGGACGTAAACAAGTTGTTTCCTTAGCAACAGAACGGCAATGAAAAGGTCTAGGTCATGTCACAACTCATCCCATCTCATCACATATCGCTACTGTGTCGCGCCCCTTGGTGTCACTTTAGGATAAGGCAACAAATCCTCTATAGGTTAAGTTTAGGAAAGAAATAAATGCTTGGACTTAACACTACTATGATTGTACAGTTAATTTACAGTTGGGGCGGCAGTAGCTCAGTCTGTAGGGAGTTGGCTTGGGAACCGGAGGGTCACCGGTTCAAGTCCCGACATGGACCAAAAACTGAGTGTGAACTGGTAGCTGGAGAGGTGCCAGTTTAACTCTTGGGCACTGCCGAGGTGCCCCTGAGCAAGGCACCAAACCCCCAACTGCTCGGGGCGCTTGTCTGGAGCAGCCCCCTCACTCTGACATCTCTCCATTACTGCATGTGTGTGTGTTTGTGTGCATGTACCATGTATAAGTTAAACAGAGTGTAAATTGAATTTCCCCACTGTGGGACTAATAAAGTTGATCTTCTTCTTCTTCTTCTTCTTCTTAAAATGACACTGAGCGTTGTGAATATGGGGCACGAATGAACAGTATTCCTGATGCACAGGTCACAATCAGCAGCCTCCTGGATGAAAGATTGAAGAAAGATGAAGGAAGATCACCACAATCCTGGCACACTTTCTTAGATCATTTACTGTAGTTAATGGAACGCTGGGTGCGTTTTATCCAATACTAAAGGGTGCCGTATGTGGTGGTACCAACGCTATATACGCTTGGAAAGGGAGAGGTGTTCAATTGGTTGCAATCTGCAACTTCACCACTAGATGCCAACAAACTCTACACTCTGCACTTTTAAAGCCTCTGAAAACTTGCATCCAAATCTCATGTGTTTCTCTATAGCACTCAAGAGTAAATGGCCAAAGTTTAAGCTAAAATATCCTTTGCTTCATTAGGACTCTGTTGGCGTGGTTTGATCAGATTCGATTGACATTTTGATTCAAATGTGTCAGAACTGTGTGCCGCGGCGCTCTCCAAGGTGCTGATCCTGCTTCTGGGAGCTATCCACAGCGCTGTGTTTCACCCCCACCCACAGTAGAGGGAACTCCCAGCCAATAACTTCCCAATTAATCATTCATTGCCTTCACCTGTTTCCAACCCCCTGTTACTATGTTCTTTTTGCTGAATCTTGCATATTCATACACAAGTGAGTACTAGACAGCAAGGATACCTTAAGTTGGGTTTGATGTTTTCCCTCACCCTAGTATGACGGTCTCAAATGATTTAGTTACAAGACTTTGTTGACTGTTGTGTTTTTTTGTTTTTTACCAGTCTCCTCTCTCTTAATGCGCTTGAGTCGTCACTGCGCTCTAAAATAATGTTTCTAAATTCTGATTGGTCCACGTGAGCTCTTTCCAACTGAGCTCCACCCACCTCAAAATGTGAGAAAAACAGTACAAATACACTGCTCTAACATGAAAATATTGTGTTCATCTGAGGCTCATAGCAAGAATCTGATTGAGAAAATGTGTTTTCGGGGCTTTTAATATTAAAATATAGATTAGAGCGGCTTTAAATAAATGTACAGATGACTAAATCAAAGCCCCCACATGGAAACTGATAATGCAAAATGCATTAATAATTTCATCTTTTGAAGAATAGCGCCTCATAAAGATTCAGGCTTTTAGGGCTCTATATATAAGCTTTTAAATCCTTGCCACTGCAGAATGCAAAGATGAAAAAAATAATGTATATAGTGTTTCTTTGAAGTGCTTTTGCTTACTCAGGCTGCAGAAACACTTTTAGGTCAGCAAAAACGTCATTTCCTAAAGACCTTCAGCATCCCTTCGAAAATATTGTCCTTATCAAAAGCTGTTCAAAAATATATGATAGTGAGCAATTTTTTATAAGTGAGCCCTGCCAAAACATTTTGTAAATGTCACTGTTAACTCTCCCAAAGGCAGGCTTGCTTAACATGAGGTCACATGGCACAACAGTGGCATTTTGAAGGGCAGAGATATTCCAGGGCTCTCCGGCCACATATTGCAACATAAGGTCAAGCAAAAAATAAACAGGAACATGTTATTACTCACAAGGCCTGAAACCAATGTTTGTTTTCATTATCAGTTATAGTTTTTGGGTTAATCATTTGGTATTAAATGCCAGAGATAAGGACAAAAGCCCATCACAAGTTAGCAGAGCATAAAGTGATGTTTATAACGGACTTCTGGAGTCTGGAAATAAATAATGATTTTGCAAATGAAAATTAAAGCCAGCAATGGTTTGGTAGTTTTCATGCACAACTAAGGCAATGAATAGATGCTCAGAATGAAGCTTTTCAGCTGTCAGATGATTAATCAGTCGTTTTGGCAAATCAGCAACTTCCGCCCTTCTACCAAGGCTTTAACTCAGAACCATCTTATTGTACATTTCTGGGGCAATTTGAAAAGTAGCAGTAGTTTACAGTAGACCAAAATGCCATCAGTGTCCATTTACCAAATGTCCTCTTGATGACCATCGACAATCAACATCAACAATCCTGGGACAAAAGTCCACATTCGCATTAAGTCTGTTTTGCTTCTGCTGCATTTCATAATCAACATTAAAGAGGACCTATTATGCTTTTGTGCTTTTTCCCCTCTTCTTTAGTGTGTTATGTAGTTTTTTATGCATATAAAAGTGTGAAGCGTTACAAAGCCCAAAGTCCACGCCAAAGAGAGTTGTCCCCACAGAAACACTGCTCCTGAACTGAGGAAACACCCAGCTTGAAGTCCCACCTTTTCTCCTGTAACATGGTGATGTCACCAAGTAACACATTTGCATTTACATTTGAGTCCGAACAGCTCAAACACAGTGGTTCTGCAATACAGCCGGTATGAAAGAAAGTGTTTTTGAACATTAAAGCATGTCAGCATGTTCCAGTAGAAACTCAAAATAAGTATGAACCTGAAAATGAGCATAATAGGTCCTCTTTAAATCTTGCAGCACTCTGTACAGGTCAGGTTAAACACGATCAGAACTGCCCTGTATGACGTGTTTATAGTTGTTACGAGTTGCCACTCTTGAAGGAGAAGTGAAAAGCCAGCCGTCATGTAGAGGGGAGACGAGATATCACTTATCGTATCCTGTATATTTCACGGTTTCTTCCTGACGGCAGTGATGCACTCTGTTCCTTTCACACCTCCACACAGCTGGCCAGTGACGGCAAGAAGTGGGTGTGAATGTTAAATTATCCATTTCATAGAATGACCGTTCCAATATGATGTAGGAAAAGTGTGGGGGGAGGTGGTTTCTGTAAACTATTCGAACATATATCAAGCAGTGCTGAAGAAGCATACTGGCAGCTTCCTCCTATTACAAGTATGCTGTGTCTGTTAGTCTGATTTTTGTTGGTAACACTTTACTTTAACCTCCTTACGTAGCATTCATAAGCAGTACATAATGGTTTAAAACATACTATAATGCAGATGTAAGCAGACAAATTAACATTTAAGTGTTTATTAACGTATTTGTAGCTGTAATCAAATTTAATGATATTTGGCATCTTATTCTCAACATACCCTTCAATCATAATGATGTACTTTTTATACTGCTAATAAACGCTAAAGGGGGTATAAAATAAAGTGTTACCTGTTTGATTTGTTGCTCAGTTTTTGGAAGATTTAACACTGGAGAATTTCATCATTTAAAAAAACTGCATATATTAAATTCATTGTTTTAAAGCCCAAATTTTCTTTTCAGACTACAACTGTGACTACAACCAATGCAAATAAATTAGACTTGACATGATACTGCAATCAGATATGTTTAATGAGTTGCTAAAAGAAAGATAAACTCATTACTGTTGGCAAATCTGTCACTCAAATCCATTTGCAATTCCTCTTCTGGGCGTAAAAAGATATATTTAGAATTTAAAAGTAGTCAGGCTGAGCTGAGAGCCCAAATAAGTAGGGCAGCACATCCATATCAAACAACACACATTCACACATGTGCTGTAGTTCATGCGGATGCAGGCAGGGATGTCCACAGGAGCCCGACCAGTGTCTGATAACAGGCTACTGATCTCTGTATTGGTATGGGTGATGGCTGAATATGCATTGTTACTGTTTATAGTAGGCTACTCTGCAGCGTGTGAGCTGGCAGAGCAGCTGTGCAGATATTACTGCAGTTATACAGTAGTTCAGCTGTAAAAACCTGTCTTCAGTACACTGTACCTTTGTCATAATGATGGGGTTATATCATATTTTGATGGTGTGCGCTCTGTTTTAAAGTCACAAGAAAGTAGGTCAGTGGCATAAACCAGTTAAGCAGTGACTGAAATCTATCCAGTCGCCGTCGCAAATAAAAGTCAAGCTGAAAGCAGAGTTTAGTGTCCTGCAGGATGTTTAAAGTTCCTCTGACGGCCCTGCGATAAAAAATACATAGGTCCACACTGCAGGCATGGCAGGTAGGCTGTTTAATCAGGCTCCTACTGCCACTTACAGCAACACTGAGCTAGGGTGAACTGATCGATACAGCAAAATTCTCTCTTCTTCTTCTTCTTCACGCCCTCCCATAATTATCTGCACAACTTACAGTTTCAGTTTATCGAAAGTCAGCTGTTTGTCCACACGCTGCAGTTTTCCTTCTGGATTCATACAGTGATCTCTGCTACCTCAGGTTGGTACAGTATGTCGGGGTGTTTGAATCTCTTGTCTACTTTAAAATGTGTGGGTTGGTTACATGGCCTATAGCAGTGTCTGCTGTAATGCTGAGTCTGAGCAAGACTGCAATAACAACGTACTGGAGAGTGTTGTGCATGCATTGCACGCAGAACTATGTACCTTTTGACAGAAGAAATAACACAGTCTTCTTCTTATAAATGAGTCAGTGTGCCAGCTATACAATGCACTCTTCGCTCAGGTCAATACACTGAGGGGGTTTTACTGTGACCACCACTCGTCTTACCAAAATGAAGTTTATTTAAGTGTGCTATTAGTATTCTTCTATTCAATTTTAAATGAGAGCGTACACTTTCAGTTTACGTTTTATGTATTTATTAGAGCTATGTATAACAAAAGTAAACTTATGTTTACATAGTTCATACTGACAAGTATACAGAAAAGTGTAATGGTGCCTTCAAATGGGGTCTATAAAATGGAGTTTATAAAAGAATACTTAAGTATACTTTCATAAGCTATAAAGTGGGCCAAATTAAACCCATGAAGTGAAGCACTAGACTTACAATTATGCTACTAATGCATTGATATACTTAATACAGCATAAAAGCATACTTACTGGGAAATACACTTGAACTTTACTAAAACATACTTCTTAAAATAAACTTGAAGTATGCTACTTTTTGGTAAGGGTAGCTTATGGTGGCTATTGTTAGCTCTCGTTTATCACCTTTGTCCTGTAAATGTCACTCATGGTCACCGCGGTGAGGTCACTGCTCAGCAAAGGAAATATGAAAACATAAGCGAAGTGTAACATCCATCTACTTGTTTTTGGACAGGAATTTCCTTTGTAACAACAGTCATTTTTCCTCCATTAAGCCCTCAGATGAAATGTAAAGGCAATCCAAACTTGCCCTCACCCAACTCTAATGTATGCAGCTTTGCATACATTATACACACTTTGGATTGCAATCCAAACAAAGACTACAGAGGTACAACATGTACAAATGATAAACAACATTTGAAAGCAAAGTATATTTTTGTACAACAGCCCCAATAGCTTGTTTATAATTTGAAACAAACAAACAAATAAAAGAGTTTTATAAATAAGCTGATGAACTGAAATTTCAGTGCAGTCACAACTGTATATAACTGCTCTCGCTGGGGCCCAGCAGAGCTCTGGCTCCCTGCCCTAACGTAGAGGTGGTACAGGGGAAACATGGGGAAAAGGGGAGTAAACCCCGGCCCCTTACTGGATTTACATAATGAAATATGAGGATAAACCCATTTACTAAACTCAAAGCACAAAGAATTTAACAAACTGAATATCAAATGGGGCAACAAATATACAGTTCACCATGTTATGAAATGAGGAATTTGACTCCTATAAGAGTCATAAAAGTGATTAGCTCATGTCATAAGAAAACAATAGATACACATAAAGGCATTAAAATGGATTTCACCATAAACAGAAAGCATGTAAAAAAGCCAGGAACCCCTTTTTGTCAAGTATCACCTCTCTAACTGGAAGAAACTGTGACTTATGCATCTCGTCTGTTTCATATGATCGTCATTCTTTCTGCTGATGCTGGATTTTTGCTGTAACAAGCAATGTCAGATTTAAGTGGTCAGGGGCTCCTAGGCCACTCTTTGTATTGCCCCCCCCCCCCCCCCCCCCTTTTTTTTTAGCTTTAACATTACAAGAAAAAAGTAATTTAGTGCCATATGTAAAAGCATGCTAGGAGTATTACATGGCCCACACATACACACCTACTGATATTGCCTTTAAAGCTTCAGTTGGCAACATATTTTTGGCATCATTGGGCAAAAAAAATCCATAATAACCTTTTAGCATATTGTAAATCAAGTGTTGAGAGAAAACGAGACTTCTGCTCCTCCTCATGACTCTGTGTTCAGGCTTTAAAAGATTTAGCCCATGACAGGAGACTTTGACTAATCACAGGTCACTTCAGAGAAGGAGCGTTCCTATTGGCTGTGTTCTGGCTGGTGGGCGGTGCTTGGTATTTCCTCAACGGATCTCAACATGGCTGCCGGGTCACAAACTTTCTTATTTTACAGCTAAGCAGTAAATACAAGATGTTTCTGGGAACATTTGAGAGAAATAGTCATTACAGAATATTGATTCATATTTGATCGGCGCTGCCTAGTTTGACCGTTTGATCGGAGTTCACCAGTGATTGACTCGTGGCTCTCACAGGCAGGTGGACAGCAGTCTCCAGATCAGCTCTGATTGGTTGTTTTCCTCTGGTCTGTGAAATCTTTCAGATACCATCACGACCACTGGAGGACACAGAGGAACGTAATTTTTTTCATATTTACCTGTCTCATGCACCACTGTCAGGATACCATAACCATTTAATAAAAAATACCTTTTTTTAATTATATCTGCTCCATTTCTGCCCACTGCAGCTTCAATCTGAACCTTGAAATATCTAGTCAGTTTAGGGATTTTCTTTAGTAGTCATTGTGCTTTTCGTTTTTGTTCTCTGTGGTCATATTTTAATTTTACCGCTACTCTGTCCAGTGGTGACGTGTTGTTTGAAAACCAGTTAACCGTATAGACCTGGTCACTTCATGGGGCCAGGATAGATGTGGCCCACATTTACCCAGTCAGCTGCTTAAGCTTTTAATGTTTCATATGGGCCACTAGGGGTAAAGGTTTGTTTTTGCTGTGAAGTGCATTAAAATAATCAAAAATAATCTGGGGCCTTTACAAACATGGGGCCCCTAGGCTGGGCCAGCCTGTGCATTAATCCACTCCAGATGAGAAGAACAATCTGTGCCGCAATTCAAAGAAACCGCTTTCACTATGAACTTCTAATATTAGATCTGCGGTTTCAGTCTGTGAACTGTTTCCTTTAAACAGTAGTGTTCAGTGGTTTAGTGTCATTAAAGGTGGGTGTGATGTCTATGGGTGGTTTCATTTTCAGCCCCTTCTTTCACTGCAGCCCTCATGTTAAACCTATTGTTATTTCTTTAAACATCTGCTGCATAACAAGGGAAACATCTGTACCTACCATATAGTATCTGCGACAAATAGATTGTCCGTCGTTGCATTTTGAAGCCACAGAGGACATCAGTGATCTACTGGAAAGGCTTTAAAACACTGAAATCTACAAGAACTCCTTGGGTTTGTTCCTGGTTTATTTTACAGAGAAATATCAGCAAATAAGCTTGTCTTTATTTAAAAGAGAAAGCGTGTTGGCGATATCAAACACAACATGATACGCTCAACAAAAGATTATGATAAAACATGAAACTCTTTGAAGTTCCTGTGTTTGATATGTATCCCTGAAGGCAGCAGTTCACCTTTAAGCATCTATAAACAAGCTTGTGACAACTGAGGATTTCCTTGTTGCTGAGCACCGCTGTTATTTTTTCTTTTCTTGTGTGCTGGACTACAGACAGGAGGACTTTGCCTATGGCTTGTATTTTAATTTCGGCACTCGGCATCAAAGTTGCACAGATGGTGAAGGCCTTGAGGAGGAAAAAAAGGGAGGAAAGTGATCAATAGATAACCTCAAAAAAATCCTCTCACATGGCTCCCCCTGGTGGGAGGACGAGGCATGGAGTCCCTGGCTGTCAGAGTGCAGTATCGGTGTGTGATTTACATTTTATGCACTCCCATCTAGAGTGATTTACAGTCAGTGAACTGTTGGGGATTCTCTGTCCTGCTCAAGGACGTTTTGACTGGATAGATGGCCACGGCACAGACTGACGCCATAAATTCAGGGTCATGCTGTCACACTCGAAAATGTTAAGTTTTTTTTTTGTTCAGCTGCCCCGGCGTGTAAAGTTTAATCATAAATTTGTTTCATTCATATTCCTCGGAGACTCGTATTCATATGACATTTCACTAAAAGGGGGTCAGTGCACAGAGGCAGTGGTTCAGTGTCTTGCTCAAGGACACTCGGAAAGGGATGGACACGTGGATCTCAAAGGACTTACCAGTTCATTTCAGTGATGATATGGGCTTATGAGGACTATCATACCTGACCTCTTACTTTTCTCTGGTGGTGGAGAATAATCGCCATCACTGCAGTGAACAAAAGAAAGGAGGTGTCATGAGTTTTTAATGGAGCTGTTGGGTAATTGGACTAAATTCTGTCTGGGCTCCTCTTATGTCATTCCAAACTATAAAATGCCATCAAATTTATAAAAAAAAAAAAAATGGTGTGCCTGCTGAGCTAGACTGAATTTAAATTAAAATTGGATTAGGATTATATTGGCCTTCGTGCAGTATTAAGTTTTCCTGTGCAAATAGTCTCCTGAGTAAAATCAACAGCGGCGCGCTACGCACTCAAGGCTGGAAAGCTCTCAGCTACTGCAGTTTGACACACAAATACAAGCATTCATCAGTACAAAAAAATACCCTATTTGCACACACCGCACTTGAGTTATGTTTGCCTTTAATTTATGCCTCCAAAGGGATGCGTAAACAATTACAATTACTTGTGGCAGTCACAGTGAATCACAGAAAATCAGTATAATAAAACAACACCAGCAGATTTACATGCAAATTGGCCCAGGGAAGGGGGCCAAATCAGCGTTTTAGGTTTACCATGTTGTGTGTTTCAAGACTACACACGGTCTTGCAATTTCAGTTATTTGGGCCATAAACAACACACTTCACTCCAAAGACAGCAGAAACAGTAAAGCACTATTTGTAAAACTGCTCCAAACTTTTCATAAATCACAGCTTTCATGTGGAACCGGCATAGGCGACGCCGCAACCTTTTCTAGTACCAGGTACTCAAATGCACTCCATCTCCACTCATTACAGCGCTAGACTAGCGTGAAGTGTCTCCAATAGTGAGCAGCAGGACTGTTCATCAGAGGTGACGTACAAGTGGGAGCAGGGGATTGGGAGACTGATGAAGCTGTGATCCAAACACACGCTCTGCACCTCCACAACAAGCCCAAGGAACAGATTCATCTGAGGAGAATCAACAACAGCGCTCGGTGTACACAGGCGCCATGCATAATTAGCACTATAGACACAGTGAGCAGAAATATGCTCAGACTGCAAACAGCTCTGTGATTCAGAGGAGCACCAGAATAAATAGGAGGGTTTTTTTGTGGTCTGCCTTACTGTCAACATGCATGAGGATACGTTTTGTACTGAAAATCAAAAATGCTTGGAAGAATACGTTCATTTTCAAAGCAGAGGCAAAACAAAGTAATGACTGTGCTGTTAATAGTCTACACAAGTAGCTTTCACTGTGATGGAAATAAGTTAGACAAGGTGCCGAATCTGAAGGTCTTTTGGTTTTGTTCGCCTCGCCAAGTTAAATGCAAACACACATAACAAAATAGTCTTTATTTTCATTGAGAAAATAAGATCTTAAAGCCCAAAAAATGTACAACTCCTTCCTGAGGAGCAAAGATACTGAAATTCTGTGAGTGCAGCATGAATAGTCAACATCTGTATGTACAAGCATTCATTTTCCTAAAACAGCAGCAATTTTCAAGGCAGTAAAGTAAATCTCAGGCTCCAGATGTTTGGTTGGAGCCGCCAGATGTGCTGTGAATTTGTTCATGTCAGTTTTCAAATTTGGATGCTGAGTTTATGTATTTTGATGTTTGAGGATGAGGTGTTCTTATTGTCAACAAATCCCACGAAAAGACAGAAAAACAACATGAAGTTTGACTTCCCTTCACTGCTGATGACTCTCGGCCCATTTGTTGCTGCTGAAGATGTTAATGTTGGGGGAAAAAACAGGTTGCAAATATGTAGTTTGGTTTCTAAAAATGGCTAACAGCTGGGCACAGTAGCATTTAGTAAATGTTACTCACACAGCAGTAAATAGTGCATATGTTGGGGACTATTTTCAGCTGGGGATTAATACACATTTAGTGCCCCAGTGAGAAGTTACAGCAGCAGGATAGTGTATGTGCAATAAAGCACAGAGCCCACATTTATGGTAATGATGATCATGTCACCCAGTAAGCTGTGTGGCTCATTATGCATTTATTAAACAACAACGGAGCTCTATGGCACAGAGGACTGAGATACATCACTTTTTAGTAGGATCAGTTCATTCAGGATTTGTTGACAATAACAAACAAAGAATATCACCAGACTTGTCCCTGAAATCCCATATGAATTGAACATTTATTCATAAATAATAGCTTTGGTGCAACCTAAATAATACATTTTTACAAGTTTAAAATGAAGCGCAAACATTATAAATCAATAAATGCATAATTTGTAAAAGTAATAATGACATCCCATTGTTTGTCCATGACCCAGTGCAGACAGTAAATTGTTATATTATGCCTTTTCAGCAGAAAGCGTGGCAGCTCCAGCCTTTTGTGCTGACCTCATTCATACAGGGGTGTGATTATTTTCCCCAAGTCATTGAAAGCATGTAATTAATAAGCACCCATCCATTTGTGGGATCCCCTTCATAGTTAGCTGAGCATTACTTCTGAGCATCACTGAGGCGAATCCCCTTAATTGAGAAGTGTCATAAGAGGCATCTGTCAGGCAACAGAAGACACAAAACAAATAGCTCCACGAACATTAAGACCACACCAGGGCTCATATGCTGGTCGTCACTGATAGATCAGACATTCACGCATCTCAAGTGCATTTTGTCAAGGTAGTATTGTTTAGTTTTCATGATGAACGGATGAGGGGATGTGAGCATGGTCAAGAGCTCTGGATCACTGAGCTTCTCTACTCTGAGCAGGATCTTGGCAAAGTTTAATGCATGACCAGTGCTTCAGAATTCAAAATAGTACAATACATGTGGGTAACAGTGTGTTTGTGACCAGAGAGAGGAGTTGTTGATGGGGGAGCATTTATCTAAGAAACCTTCAGCATCATGTAGCTCATTTTATTTAGCATAAGTAGTAAAGGGGCAAATCAAGCCTCCTGTGAGATAATTTATTTCTAGGAAAGTAGGACCAGAAAGTTACATTTTATCATCCCCATGGGAGACATGTTCATTTCCCCCATTAAAGAACTGACTGTATGACTAAGATACCAGCATTTTTGAGAGCAGAGCCTTCAGTCAGTCTTGCTTGGTGGTGTATTGGATCACGTCTGTCAAACGCTGTTTGTTTGTGTCAGTTGATGCATGCGGGACGGTTGTCTGCTGACATCTGTCATCATCTTGGTCTCCCTCTGTGAGCCTGATGCTGGAGAGACACAACAAGCCCTTCATTGCCAACATGTCATGCAGAAGAAGAGGCTGAACCTCTGACACACAACGCTGCTTTTAAAAAAACGCCACAATGTCACAAACACTCACGACTAAATGCATTTTTTGTGGCACCAAGAAGACTGTCAATCCTAAAAATGCCACATCCATTTACAAATGCTGTCGAGCGTCTCTCTATAGACAAAAGCACAAATTGTTGAGGTGACAGCACAGGTAGAAACGCTGTACACAAGCACATATACAGGAACATGATATAAGATCCGAAAGTGCACATCTGAGAGACAACCATGTGCTGGAAATCTGTAATATCAATACACATAAACACAAAGCACACGTCTGCTGTTGGCTGCAGTTTTAAACCACCATGCTGTGTATCACTCACCTGCTGCGGGTGGGTGAAGTGGGAATGGTGCCCGTTGCCACGTGCACGGCCATGGGCATGGGCATGCCTGTGTGCGCTGACATTCAAGTGGCCATTTACAGGATGGTGATGATGGGTGGTGGGCCGCAGTTGTACTTGACGGTGTCGTTGGGCCACAGGTATATTAACAGGAGGTCTGGGGGGCTGAGGACCTCTGGTTGGGGATTTGTGCTGGGTGTGCTTCTTGGGGAGGGTCTGGAACTGTGCAAGGGGGATCACAGGAGGAGGGGTTGGTGCGTGCTGAGTCCCAACAGCACTAACACGAGCCTGTGGTCCAGGGTGAAGCAGGGCAGCCTGGGTCTGTTGTTTCCGATTCTGAAATGTCTGAGCCCTCTCAGTGTGGGCTGTAAGTGCAGCCTGGGTTAGGTTACTGGGATTACGCTGGGCAGAAGAGAGTGGGACTGGAGCAGTGCCTCCTTGGCGAGGTTGACTGGCACCATTTATGACAGGCTGTGTCTGTTTGTCCAGGCCTTGTGGTGCAGTTTGGATCGGTACTGCTCTGTGTTGCTGGGCCATGTGTGCCTGTGGCAGGTGATTAGGATCAGCCAACGCTCTTGAATCTGCAGCCCGCGGTGCAGTCAGTCCCTGTTGTGTCATGGGTCCTTGTGACAGAGCAGAGCGGCCTACAGAGGCCTGCTGGCTCGTGAGTGGCAGTGCCCGGGGGTTATTGCTGTGTGTGGCTTCCTGCCTGGGGGCGGTCTGGCTACCAGGCGAACCTCTGATGTCTCGCGGAGCGCTCCTCCTTTGTGTGCGGCCGCTTCCCGGCGTGTGGCGTTCAGCCTCAAGCTGCGTTACACTGCGAGTGTTTAGGACTTGCAGATCAGCTGAACGGCTCCGTGTCCGTCTGTCCGCTGATGGGGAATCGTGTCTGGGTGATGCTCTGCTCCGGGAGGTGGTTTGGCTCAGAGGTCGAGGCTGAGATCTGTTTGGCGTTCTTGCCTCTCGTATGGGAGGATGGGTAGTGTAGTCTGTAGAGTCAGAGGTAAACTCAGGTGAGGTCTCTCTTCTTTGAAACGTGCCGCTGGGATACGCCGGCGTTCCTCTGAGGAGATCCCAGGAGTTTCTTTCAGAGCTGCGACGAGGCTCTGGCTCCCGCTGGTACGTCTGTGTGTTGGCATTTCGCTGAGTCGTGTTACTACTGTTATGGTGGGTGTATCCAGTCGGGACGAGTCCAGGCTGATCTTCGTGACCGGCTTCTATGCGGCCGTTCACCCAGGAGTCACTAGGATAAGACTGGCCACTCTGCATTCTGGGATTTGATGTCTGCGTCACATTTTGCTGGGTTTGTGAAGCGCCATTATTGGCTAAATTGGTAAGAGGAAATGAGCTGTCTTGCTGAGTCTGTTGGCCAGGGGTTGGGTATGAGTTAAGATTGACATGAATGGCGGGCATTTGTGCATTGCTGTTTTGCTGTGTAGTTTGTGGCAGTGTGTTAAGGTTTACGTGGACTGCCGACGGCTGGGCGCCACCCTGCGCAGTGCCAGTCTGTATGACAATGTTGGGATTTTGCTGCTGCGTGTTCGGGAGTGTGTTTGCATTCTGAGCATCAGTCTGCGTGAAAGCCTGGTTATCAATGCCATTGTGTGGGTATGAATTGCCGTTCTGAGAGGCATTGTGTAGGAGTCCATTTGTGTGGGTGCGACCATTGTGTTGGTGTGTGGAGTTGTGCAGGCCATTCGGCAGCAGCGTCTGTGGGTTGCCTCCACGCGGGGCTGTGGATAAGCGGTCAGGGTGGCGCGTGTTATAGAGGGGGGGTGGGGACCTTGGCCAAAATCCCTCGCACCATTAGGTTGTGGATCTGGAGGCTTAATGGAAGCAGATAAAAAATGAGAGGAGGGAGAAAAGAGACAGTAAAAGAGAGACTGAAATTTGTGAAAAGCTCTTAAACATCAGCACATGGACAAGATAAAGACAAAATCGATGGTGAATCATATGTAAACTTTACTGTGGCTTACTATAGGCCGGGGATTTGGGTTGGTCTTCTGCACAAGCACTGTAGTGTCACTTTGTCTCGGTTGTGCTGTAATAACAGGGATAAGAAAAAGAAATCACTTCAGTGCAAGAAAAAGCCTTTTACAAAGTGTTTGACTCAGCATAATATACAATAAAACAGTGGACAAACAAAATGTCCATGATGGCACACACGGACTTACCCCTCCTCCTTCGAAAGAGAAAAACAATGAGCAGGATAAGGAGCACGATGATTATGATCAGCAGCAAACAGCCGATCACAATCCCCACCACTTCCCCTACATCTAGACATGTGTCTGAAACAGAAAGAATGGAGTCAAAGCCAGCGAATTAATAAAGATAATGAGTCTGGAGCTCAGACAGACACGAGGACGAAAAGAGAAAAAAATGATAGAGTGAGAGATTTTAAAAAAGGGTGATACATTAATAGCAACGAACGAGAAACAGAGCAAGAAATGAAAATAAAAAGAGGAGAACATATGTGTGAAAGTCACTGAATGACTTTGACCACATTCTCACCAGATCAATCTCCCACGATACTTTCCCTCCCTCTCCTGTCTTGAAGACAGATTCAGGGACAGAGTCCAAAACCAACCGTCATCATTATCAGTCACAGATAGGTCAGCGTCCACCATAACTCACCTACAATTGCTAAGTCTGTCGCTTGCTCCGACGTGCCTGTGGTGATGGCGTTTCTGGCCGTGCACACGTACCGGCCGCTCTCGTCCGTTGAGAAAGTCTGAATGCTGAGCACCCCGCTGTCCGGCTGGCCGGATGCGACCGCCTGTCCATCACGTTGCCATGAGAAGAGGGCAGGGGGCAGCGAGTCGGACATGCAGGTGAGACGCACCGTCTGTCCCACCAACACGTCCCCTCCCCCGACGCACTCTTTCGGGGTGTCCTTGGTCAGCACCGGGGTGTCAGGGCCATCTGGTTCATGGATGATCAGAATGTTATCAGCATCAAAATCATTGGATTCACAAGTACAACAAGGGGAATCTGTCTTCCAAAAAAAGCTGACTCTAATGCACAGATGATGTATTCTGCTTAAGGGTTTATCATTTTGTCGATTTTGGGTTTAAACCTCCTCGTCTGGCCAAAGCATTTTGATGAGTCCTCCTTCATCTGGTAGGCGCTGTGCACTTCCTGGTTGGATCTTAAAACCTCAATGGTGCCATCTCTTGAATAAACAAGCAGCTCAACAAGTCATATTTACAGTAGAACCTGATTGGGCACACAGAGTACTGCATAATGAGGAGACACTCCCCAGAAAAGTTACTGCTGTTTAACGTAGTAAGTCAGTCAATTTACATACAGTACCAGTGTTGTAGTAGCCTGCTCAAAATCCTCAGTCTCATGACCACATTTTGGTCTCGGTCTTGTCTCGGACCACATTTTTACTTGATCTTGTCTCGGAGTCAGACAAGAGAAGGACTCTGGATTTTATTTCAAGACTACATCTGCAGTAATATCACTAAATTGTCTGATTTATTCGTTAACATCATTACTGTGTAGAGGTGGATGAAGAGGGATCTTCATTTGCTCACATCTAGAGTCAACAATTAACCTAACTGACTTTGGACCAATGTGGGAGGGAGCCAGAGAACCCAGAGAAAACAACCAAGTCCACACAGAAGGACCCTAGGGTGGCCTCTGTTGCTGTGAGACGCAGTGCTAATCACTGCACCACCATGCCACCCTCTACAATAACCCAATGAGCATATTCCCCAAAAATCAACACAAAAATGTGTCAACAGCAATGATGATATTCAATTAATAGTTCAAGTAATTTATCCTGTAAAAAGACAAAATATTTACAGATGCTATCTTTTCAAAATGTAAGATGTTTTCTGTTTTATATTACTGTACATCAAATTTCAAGATGCTACCTTAGCTTGTGTGAAACTGAGAGGAGCATCATTCACCAGTTTCTGATAATTCATAGACAGCAATTAAGAGATGAATCGATAAGGAAACTGACTGTTAGTTGCAGAACAGACGCTGTGATCGTGAAGTCACAGATTCACATGATATGACCAAATTAAAATCCGGTGTCTGCGTGGCCACAGGAAGTGGTGACTCAAAAGTAACGTGACTTTCTATTTCTGCATACACATGTGGCACGCAGAGCCCCACAATCTGATGTGTTTTTCATGTGGATAAAGAAACTTCTGTTGGTGTTTGAGGACAATGACGTGGAACCACTTTAGTATGCCGTCGGGCTGATCGGGTGTGTTACTGTGAGACCGTTGCATTAGGATTTAAGAATGTGATCAAGACAAAGCTAGAAGCAGTACAACGAGTTTATGGGAGAATGTCCTGTGCAACCCAAGTGCAATTCAGCCCACTGTGTGCGGTGCAATGTAGATAGAGTAGATAAGCTACTGCTGTTTGCAGTGGCTACAGAAGATTAGCTGCCACTTGTCTTGATCAGTGCAAACTCACAGTAGACAGTGAGGCTCCGGGTGGCCGTTTGGGCGCTGACAGGGTTACTGACGGTACACGTGTACTCCCCGGCATCACCCCGCCTGGCTGGGTTGATGACCAGCGAGCCGTCTGAGATGGTGATCCTGCCGTCAGGGGTGACGGCTGCTCCTCCTTTGCCCCACTGGACTGTAATTTCTGTCCCTGCGGTCCACGTACACCTCAGAGACACATTTCTCCCCTCCACCGCCACAGAGGGAACAAACAGACTCGCTCCTGCCACAGCATCTGCAGGGAGAGTAAAAAATGTTTTACCAAAGAGCTGCAAAAGCAGAATTACCCCGAGACGGTTTCTAAAGGCACTATTACTGTAGGTATAGAACATGAGATGAGTACGAGAGAGCGCACTTCAAAAGTTGGAGTGACAGTGCAATAGAGGGCAGTTTTATGTCTCTGTTGAGGATCATTTGTTGTAATCAAAGAAAGTGAGAGCTGAGAAGGGACAGGATTCAGATAGAGGCACAGATGGCGAATAAGGGGGCAGACGGTGAGAGTGGTAGCCGAGATGCCTCTTGGCGGGCAGCCTAAGTTAAATAATTGGAGAAGGAGAAGAGGGGGGCGTGCTGACGGAGGAGGCTGTGACTAAGAGAGAACCACAGCAGCAACAGCAAACAAACAAAAACATCCGAGCCGCCACCAGATAGCTCTAATCACCTGCAGACTTTCCGCTTGCAGCAGGAGCATTTTATATTTTAGGATTTTTGCTTTTAGCCATTTCCAGAGTAAGTTGTTAGTAAGTGGGAGGTTGTCATGCTCAAGGACGCGGATGCTCCATGACATGAACTAGCAGATGTGAGTTTGGAGGATGTGACCTTTCAGCGATAATAGACTAGTGCTTCTAACATTTTGGTCACCCTGACACCCTGTTATAGTGCTGCTGGTAAGAGGAATGAGAAAGACTGTAATGTCAGCGTGACTGAAAATAAAGCTGAGCTGCTGTTCAGGCTTCATTACGGTGCTGAATGGAAATGAATGCAAGTGCTACGTATACGCACAGTATGTATTGCGTGTAAATGTAACGCTACACATTTAGACGGCTATAATATCAAACATCTAAGGGCACAAGCGCTGCATATAAAATGGGTTTTATTAGCATAAAGCCCTGAGCCTCTAGCTTCATCCCATCCTCCTTTTTCATTAATTTTACCTCGCTTACTATGGGTCACTAATTTCATTATACCTCCCAGACTAATTCTCTTCCTCCCCAAATCCTCCCTCTTCTCTCTTTACTCCCTTCTGTTCCTCCTTAACATTATCGCTTCCCTCCAAAACCATCCACTACCACACACTTCACCACCCCTCCCACCATCCCTTTCCTCCTCCTCCTCCTCCTCCTCCTCCTCCTCCTCCTCCTTCTCCTCCTCCTCCTCCTCCTCCCTCTTAAGTTCACTCAAACACACTTCTTTATCTCTTACCAAACACCCTCAGCTGTATCGATCTGGAGTTAGTGAGCAGGCCTGTTGTAGCAGCGGGGGTCACCACCACCGTGAAGTTCCCCGCATCTCGAAGCTGGGCACCTCCGATCCGGAGCTGGGTGGCAGCGATGGTGACCCTGCCCTCGAACTGGGTCCCCGAGTTAATCGCTGGGGTTCCTGCGGACCACTGACCCACAGTGACTCCTCCTTGGTACTGCCATGTCATGGAAAAAACCTGGGGCACCGTCAGCACTGTGAACACTATTTCAGTACCAGTTTGAACCAGCACCGGGTCTGTCTGGAACTGGATCTGTACCAGGTCCTGAGCCAGCACATTGGCAGAGAGGAGGACTAGACAGAAAATAAAAAGGAGGAGAATCAGTGGTGGAATGCAACGAAGCACATTTACTCAAGTACCACACTGAAGTACTGAACTTGAGCCAAATATTTCCTTTTTATGTTACTTGTACGGATGCCCCACATCAGACTTTCTCAGTCCTGATACCGATAGCGATAGCTGAGGTTTGGGTAACGGCCCATACAGAGTACTGATCCAGTTCCAGTGTTTAAATAATAGGCTCTATGCCTCACTGTGTGGAGGGGATCATTCTGTTAGGTGTAAGGAAACATCAGGCTTGACTTAAACATCGCTTTCCTAACTTTGTAAAACAAAATGTGACCAATAAATACACAGATAAACAGCACATTTACTGAATTGTTATTTATTATAAAATCTAAAAATTGTACACGACAACTTGGCAAAAAAAAAAAAGTCCTATCTATATATAATATCCGATCCAACTATCCGAGACAGCATCTGCCCGATATCTGATCTGGTATCGGTATCGATGCATCCCCGTTATTTTATACAGTGGAAACCTGTTATTGTGATCAAGTCTCTCTGAGGCAAATTATTCACTATGGATGATTATTATAACCATTTTTTTATTCTTCTTTTTTCTCTCTTTTGTTATTTCTCATGCAGATGACCATCTAATTTATCTTTCTATATTTATTACATGACCATAAAGTAATGAAAAGGACATCGTCTCTGTTTACTGAATTTTATTGACTGATTCAAGATATAGTACGGCTGTTTCCAGCACAGTGAGCTGACTACACCAGTTAGCCTGAGGAACACAGTTTCACTGATGCAACTCGTTGGCTCGTTTTTAGCAGTTTGTCTTAAACTTTGAGGTGACTACGTCGTTTTCATTCAGAGAAAAAGACTTGTTTTCCCATCATGATTTCAATGTGCACACAGCAGCAGCCTCAGGTAGCCATCCAGAAGCAGATGGGTTACTAGAAGACAAAGTATCATGGGACATAGTACATATATACTGCAACCTGTTTACATACAAGGTTTCTGCATGATGGTGTCGCTACATACATACATACATTTATATACTGTATATATACTGTATATACTGTATACATTATATAAATGTATGTATGTAGCAACGCCATCATGCAGAAACCTTCATCAAGTAATGTTGGACAACATTTTAGAGGGGCTTGGGAAAATAGCATTTTGACACTATAACATGTACTTCCAAAATTTGAATATTCAGCAGCATGTACATATGTTTTGCTTATGTGGCTACGACACATACTGTAGTACCAGATCATGCGTGATTGTATCTATCATCCAGTATAATAATACCTCCAAGCAAATGCCATTATGTATAGAAATATCTTTCTAGCAATTTTGTGCAACCTTTTATTGCAAGAAAGAGAAATCTCACAAGAAATAGCAAAGAAAAAAACAGGTTCACCTAAGGATGTTGCTGTTTGTCAGTTCTCTATAAGATAAAACGTGCAGACTATAGCATATGTTTCTGTATTATACTGCATCAAATTAAAAAATCCTGGACAGCCGCTTTAAACATGAACTGCCGTGTGTGTTATCACAAGGTCTTAGTTTTTAATAAGTAATGTGACATTGTTTCCTGCTCTGTAAAGACTGCAGGAAATAAAAGCAGCACCCAGCAGTACAGCTGCTGCTCATTTAGGAGTGATCATTTGTCACACAGGTAGACATGATTAGAAAAACCTTCCAGTGCCGATGTCGCGATTGTCAAAACAGCATTTTCAAGACTCTTGACATGCAGTACAGTATTACCACGATGGTATTTGGAATAGACTTGAGGGGCATGTTTTATTTGAAAATATGATACACTTCTGACAATAAGCTTTTTTTTTATAGCTGTTAACAGACATTAAGAAACTCTGCACCATTCCTGCAGAATAGCCTTATTTTTGAGGAGACAGCTCTGCACTTCAGTCATATAAAAAGATGAGCTTCTTAGGAACAGAAGGGATCAATAAGCATTATGTACGTGTATATTACCTCTCAGCATGCACATATAGTACATACTATATCCTGTTTACATGTATTACTTATACATACTATATTTTATATATATATATATATATATATATATATATATATATATATATATATATATATATATATATATATATATATATATATATATATATATATATATATATATATATATATATATATATATATATATTATATATATATATATTATATATAATATATATATACTGGACATGTAAATTTCTCCACTGTGGGACTAATAAAGGAATATCTTATCTTATCTTATCCTGTTTACATATATTACGTATACATACTACATCCTGTTTACATGTATTACTTATACATACTACATCCTGTTTACATGTATTACTTATACATACTACATCCTGTTTACAAATATTACTTATACATACTACATCCTGTTTACAAATATTACTTATATATACTACATCCTGTTTACAAATATTACTTATACATACTACATCCTGTTTACATGTATTACTTATACATACTACATCCTGTTTACAAATATTACTTATACATACTACATCCTGTTTACATGTATTACTTATATATACTACATCCTGTTTACAAATATTACTTATACATACTACATCCTGTTTACAAATATTACTTATACATACTACATCCTGTTTACAAATATTACTTATACATACTACATCCTGTTTACAAATATTACTTATACATACTACATCCTGTTTACAAATATTACTTATACATACTACATCCTGTTTACATGTATTACTTATACATACTACATCCTGTTTACATATATTATTTATACATACTACATCCTGTTTACAAATATTACTTATACATACTACATCCTGTTTACATTCAGTTTTCCCATCCACAAAATTACAATTTTATATTTCCTTGTTTATATTTAAGCCCTATATTTTAACTACACTATTTTACGCCTTAGATCATCGTTTTTGCTTTTACTTTTATTTGTTCCCCTTTCATATATTTTATGAGCATTATTGAAGGAACCTGAGACCTTTCATTTCCAGTGACTACTTTGCTGGAATCGACAAATGCTATATAAAGATCCTTGAGCTTGTAATATAGAGACTTTTGAAATCAATATTGTGGTACTTTTACTTAAGCAAAGGGTGTGAATGCTGCTTTCACTAGTGTAGAGAACAAAATCTATAGACACACACAGGCTGGGCTCAGGGGGTAAAAACCTATTAGTAAGGTACACACTCTTTTCTCCCTCGTAGATTTCACACCATGTTTTTTGGATTGTAAGTGATCCCAAGCTAAACATCTATTTTGTGTTTTTGTTAGGCTGACTTAACGTAAGCCGTGTCAAAATCATATTTGCTGTCTCTCTTCTCAAGAATCAGCGGTGCATAAGCAATTTCTCAAAACAATGTAGTAAAGACTCATTGATTTTACAGGCATTTAACGGTAGTATGCTGTCTGTCCATTTATAATTTGTACGTGAGTGAAGATGAGAGAAAAAAAAAATCAGTGTTTTTGTATTTCCCTGCCAATCCTCCTCTTTGTTTGTGTCAGTTTAACAGATTCAGGCTTTCAATGCTGTTTTACTGGCATATAAAGCTCCCACACAATGCTCTGGCCAATGAATTATGGTGTATCAAATCAATACGGTCCTGATCAGTCTCGCTGGACTGCCTTTATACTGTTTTCACAGGGGAGCAGAGTATAAAATGACAAGAGCCAACACGAGATGGATTGCATTCAGGTTCCCACACTGAGGACATCAAAAGTGTTTCGGTGGCTGATTAAAAATATTACTGGCGTTGTTGTTTTATCAGTAGAGCAGGAAGATAAAGAGACATGAGTCAGAAGGGAAAAATCCACATGAGTGACGCAGCACAGTGTTGATGCCTTCATGTGCTGCTGATTGTTTTTCAAGGACACAGGTGCAATTTAAATATGTTGTAAATATGACTGTAAGAGTCATATTTAATAAGCTACACAAATATTACTACGCAACTATGAACATAAAGCCAAGTTGTTTCAGAGTGAGCAGTGGCAGGGAGCCCAGAAGTCATGCCAACGACTGTAGCAAACACTGAGCTGATGTTAAACTCCAGAGATTAACTGGTAGGTGGGTCTAACTGTTCATTCTAACAATCTGTTTCTCCCATTTCTTCCAAACTAACCGCCGTTCCTGAAAATGAAAAATAAATCACTTCTCCTGTACGGACGGACGTTTGTCAGAGACACAGCCACCAAACTGCAGGCGTTTAAGGTAGAAAAAAAGCTTGTACGAACTGTGTGAATTTTGTAATATCAACTGCAGCTAGACAGCAGCAAAATTAATATTTAATTACATGAAAATGTTGCTGATCATTACTTTAATTATTATCTTTCATGCATGAACAACAACCCTTAGTTAATGAACAAATTAAAATATCATTTACATTCTTGGTGCTCATTTTCTGTGCTCATCTTGCAGCACAAATACCTAAAGTAGATAATTTTTATGCATCCAGCGCTATAGTATACTGGCGTAATGATCTGTATTTTTGGATGGGAATATTCATACCACAATAGATACGCTGCTCATTTGGTTCATATTATGCAGGATCTTCACAAACATAACATGCAGTGCACTTTAAAGGGGTAAGGCTAGTATTATTATATAATGTTGAAAAATCCCATTAAAAGACCAAAACTAGCAATGTGCACACTTAGTCTACCACCAGAGCCCCCTTTGTTGCTACTTAGGTGATACATCACTGAAAACTGCTCACTAATACATTTCTTCAGAGATCATTTCCAGCAGCTGGGCCCATGGGTTTTAACAGATGTTACTCAAACAGGAATAAATGATGCATCTGTTGAGGACTATCTTCATCTGCAGAGTGATATACATTTACAGCAGGATGGAGTAGGATTGATTTGCAATAAAGTACAAGTGGCTCACACTTTTTCATTGTTTTTGGACACCAGTGAATGTCTAGCACAGGCAGATACAGTCACAAGAAAAAGTCTGTGAACCCTTTGGGATTACTTGGATTTCTGTGTAAATTGGTCATAAAATGTGTTCTGATCTTCATCCAAGTCACAAAAATAGACAGTAGACAGTCTGCTTAAACTAATACCGCAAAATAAAAATTGTCCTGTAGCATCACCCATCCAGTGTTGAGCTTCAGTTGACGGACAGATGGTCTTATGTTTTCTTGTGAAATGTCTTCATGCTTTTGCTTGTCTCAACTTTATGCTTTTGCTTGTCGTGCCAATGACAAGACCACTTCTCATATCTAAGTGGCCTATTACACTGATTAAACAATCTTTTTAAGGATTTTTTAGGGCTGTAAAAGTTAATACAATAACGCAAATTCGTTTTAACACCACTTATTTCTTAAACGCAACTTGTGATTTTTAGTTTGCAGTGAACAGTGGCGTCATATGAAACTAGAAAAACTAAAAAATCCACTGGTACCAACTATACCATAATGGCTGAATTATGCTTCAAAGTTATGCTACATTTTAGTGAGGAAACACTGGCATTGCTGTTTTTAAAGGGGTCCCTTGACCTCTGACCTCCAGATGTGTGAATGTAAATGGGTTCTCTGGGTCACCACCAGTCTCCCCTTTACAGACATGCCCACTTTATGATAGTCCCAGTCAGTCTGGATCAAGTCATAGTCAAGTCAGCACTCTGACACACTGACAGATGTTGTTGTCTGTTGGGCTGCAGTTTGCCATGTTATGATTGGAGCAGATATTTTATGCTAAATGCAGAACCTGAGAGGGTTTCTGGACAATAATTGTTATTGTTATGTGTTGTTAACTGATTTACAAAAATAAATACGTGCATACATTTTTATAAAGCAGCACATTCGCCTGCTCCCATGTTGGTAAGAGTATTAAGTACTTGACAAATCACATAAAAAATGTGATTAATTTGCGATTAACTCTTTTAATCAATTGACAGCCATACTGTTTATGTGATTTTGCTTATCGTCATTATTTGGTGACGAAGTAGCTCGGCCAGTGCTGTGATTTGTGCCAAACAACAACAAAAGCAGGCTGACCTGGATTGAATAATCATAACACATGTGAAGTCATATTTTCATAAACATTAGCCAAGTATCGGTATGGGACGCTGGCCCATTGTTGATGCATGAACAAAACCCTGGTTTAATTACTGGATTCAGTACTGCCCATCCCTGCCATTTACAGAGTGGCACCCAAACATCACTCTGATTCACCACAGTAGGTCAGGAGGGAGGAGGCCCTGAAGGCATCACGTCACTCAGCACAGCACAACCGGGAATGCAGCCGCACAGGTTTTACTGCGATTAAGACGAGCTTTATGCTTGAAATGCAATTGTTTTATAAACGTGCTCGGAATAGCACATCTTCCCCTGCCTGGCCTGTTTTCTTCCCCCACAGAAGAGACAACCCATACTCTTCTTCAGAGACATTTTGTTTGAAGCTTTGAACGCTTGTGTCGGAGCAGGAGGAGGAGGAGAAACTGTCGGAGCAAATGGTTTTACCTGCCAGCGACAGACTGAGAGGGAGCAGAGGTTGTCTCATGTCTTCAGTCGGGCCGGTCTGTAGAGAGATGAAATACTTCACTACACTGAAGAACTTCAGCACGGACGTGTTTTAAACTGACTTTATCCAGTAAAAACGTTCAGATTATTACTGCGCTATTCAAGTCACATTAGAGCTGACAAAAACAAACAGGCTCTCTCTCTAAGAGGAGCTGACTGTATGAAACTCACCGCAGTAGTTTCCCTCTGCCTTCATGTTTGTGCTGAAATAAAGCTCCGTGGCAGTTTGTGGTCGCTAATGAGGCTACTTCCTGTTTCTCCACTATTACCTGATAAGGACGCACCTGTTCTCTTAAAGAGCCCGCAGCCTCTGCAGTCTGCAGCAGGCTAACCGCTATGAAGCGTCCTTTAAGCTTCAGCAGGCAGCAGTTATTTCCATCACTGGGCAAATAATAACTTTCAGCTTATTGTAATTCAAGAGTTCAGAGAGAAAACTAGACTCCTGCACCTCCTCTTAGCCCTGTGACAGGACACTTTAACCAATCACAGGTCAGTTCAGAGAGCGAGCGTTCCTATTGGCTGTGCCCCAGCTGGTGGGCGGTGCTTGGTATTTCCTCAGCAGATCTCAACATGGCTGCCGGGTCACAAACTTTCTTATTTTACAGCTAAACAGTAACTACAAGATGTTTCCGAGGACATTAGAGGAGAGAAATAGTCATTACTATGCAAGCGTATTGCATCGAGCACAGCAAAATGTTTTTTCTGAGTAATTTATTTTATGGTGGGTTTTTCAAGGTAATTATTTCTGTTTTTCTGACTTTTTTTTTGTATGTTTTTCAAGGTAATTATTTATGTTTTTCTGAGTAATTTATAATTTGCCTGTTTTTTTAGGTAATTATTTATGTTTTTCTGGGTAATTTATTTTTCATCTGTTTTTCAAGTTAATTATTTAAATTTTTTTCTCTTTTCCAGAGTAATTTATTTTTATGTTTTTTCTGATTTTATAAGTTTTTTTCTGTGCATTCAAAACAATTCACACATTAATTCCTTCATTGAGAGCTCAATGTTATGGAAGCAAACATGACCTGCTGTCAGGACAGGAACACTGGAGGGACAACCCCCACTCCCCCCCCCCCCCCCCCCCCCACCCCCGCCCACAAACCACCCCCGCCCCCGCCCGCCCCCGCGCGGGGGCCCCCACGGAGGCGCCCACCAAGACACCCACCCCTCCCCCCCCACCCCCCCAACCCCCCCCCCCCCCCCCCCCCCCCCCCCCCCCCCCCCCCCCCCCCCCCCCCCCCCCCCCACCCCCCCCCCCCCCCACAACCCACACCCCCCCCCCCCCCCCCCCCCCCCCCCCCCCCCCCCCCCCCCCCCCCCCCCCCCCCCCCCCCACCCCCCCCCCCCCCCCCCCCCCCCCCCCCCCCCCCCTCCCCCCACCCCCCCCCACCCCCCCCCCCCCCCCCACCCCCCCCCCACCACCCCCCCCCCCCCCCCCCCACCCCCCCCCCCCCTACCCCCCCCCCCCCCCCCCCCCCCCCCCCCCCCCCAACCCCCCCCCTCCCCCCCCCCCACCCCCCCCCCCCCCCCCCCCCCCCCCCCGCCACACAAACCCCCCCCCCCCCCTCGCCCCCCCCCCCCCCCCCCCCCCCCCTACCCCACCCTTCCAACCCCCCCCCCCACCACTTTCCCCCACACCCCCCCACACCCCGCGCCCCCCCCCTACCCCCCCCCTTTCCCCCCCCACACCCCCGACTCTGTTTAGTTTAATCAGGTTTTAGGCCCTTTAATCACTGGGTTTCAGATGGGTCTTCACTGGGAGGTTCTTCTGTCTTTAGCAGTCATATACATGGTCTTACTATCCAAAACACACACCCCCCCCCCCCAAAAACCCAAGCGCCGGGGGGACCCCCCGAGCACCGCCCGGGGGGGGGGGGCCGCGCCGCCCCGGCGGGAAGAGAGGAGGCCCCACCCCCCCCCGGGTGAGGGAGGGCGAGCAAAGGAGAGGGGGAGGGAGGGGGGGGGGGGAGGGGACGCCCCCCCCCCCCCCCCGGGGGGGGCGGCCCCGAGCCACCCCCCCGGCCCCAAGGCCGGAGAGGGAGAGGAGGGGGGAGGGGGGAGCCACACCCCCCCCCCGGCCCCCGACGGGAGAAAAAAAAAGGCGCCCAGACCACCCCCGCCCCCCCGGGCCCCCCCCCCCCCCGAGAGAGACGGGGAAAGAGAAAGCCACCCCCGCCGGCGCCGCGGCGGGGGGGAGGGGGCGTCCTCCCCCCTCTCTCTCCAAGACGGTGTCGATGCGGATGGCGAGGGCGATGACGAGGGACCCCCTTTTTCCCCCCCCCCCCCCCCCCCCCCCCCCCCCCCCCCCCCGCCCGGGGGGCCCCCGCCCCCGGCCCCCCCTCATTGTTTGTCGACCTTACGAATGTTCCTGCGGGATTTCAAAGTATCTTCATAATTCAGAAAAAAATTACCTCAAAAAACGGGGGGGGGGGGGGGGGTTACCACAAAAAAAGCAGAAAAATAATTACTCCACAAAACATGAAAAAAAATTCTCAAACCAAAACAAACCAAAAAATAAATTACATAGAAAATTATTACTTTGTCAAGTGAATGCAATACGCTTCCGTACATTACAGCAACAGAATATTGATTCATATTTGATCAGCGCTGCCTAGTTTGATCATTTGATCGGAGTTCATGAGTGATGGACAGCAGACTCCAGATCAGATCCGATTGGTTGTTTTCCTCTGGTCTGTGAAATCGTGAAGATGCCATTGGGAGCACCGGAGGACACAGAGGAATATGTTTGTTTGTCTTTTCATATTACCTTTCTCATTAACAATGTCAGGATACATCGGCCGTTTTAACTATTTTTAAATCATATTTGCTCCAGTCTCACCCACTGCTGCAGTAACTATTTCAGAGGGAAATGCTTACATTGTATTTCAGTACATCTGTTTGAGAGCTGTAGCTGCTCGACACTTTTCAGACTTCAGATCTAACATAAATGATAAACTTTACAAACACAGATACTGATGTAATTCATTTTAAAATTAGCCTCACCTTCACCAGCTGCAACAATAAAATACTGCTTATGCATTATTCAAAAAATGTTGAGATGTTGAGATCAGCTGAGGAACTACCAAGCACTGCCCACCCGCCCAGGCACAGCCAATAGGAATGCTCTCTTTCTCTGAAAGTTTCCTCTCACAGCTAGATTTTTTAAAGCCTGAAAACAGCCATGAGGAGATGCAGAGGTCTAGTTTTCTCCCAGAACACTTAAATTACAATATGCTGAAAAGTTATTAAGGGATTTTTACCCAATGATGCCATAAAATTCTGCCTACTGCCGGTTTAAATATAATTTTGAAGTATATTTCAGAAAGAAATGTATGTATGATTTGGGAGGTGAGCTAGAACCTTTTTAGACTTTAAGATTTAACAAAAAAACAGATGAAGAACTTTACAAAACACAATGCATTGATGTAGATTAAACTGCTTAGATTAGATCAGCTCGACCAGCTGCAGCAGTTAAATGATTCTTAATGCATAGTCTAAAAATGTCAAATAAATAGGCTTTTGTCAATGTGATAGGCTCATATAAAAGTCACAGAATGCATTTTTCTCCAGAGTACTTTTACTTTGATACTTTAGGTACATTTTGCTGCAATACTGGTGAACTTTTATTTGAGCAGTTCCTTTTCGAATGCAGGATTTTTACACTGCTGTATCTGTACTTTTACTCAAAGCTCCCACTGTGCGAGAAACTTGACTCCATTTTGATGGTCCGTGTAGACAAAAGCGGTAGTGTTTCTGAACACCAGAGTCCCTTTAGAAAACCTTTCATTTTACTGCGGCAGGGTGCATCAGTCTGCCCCGCTCAGTCCTGGTTCTGGTTCTCCCGTGCCTCCCTTCCCTCATGAACTGATTTCAGTCATAAAGAGGTATCAGTATTAAATTGAGAGTCTTTCATCTTGCAGTTATGCAAAGATCAGATCACTTTTCAGAGAACAGAACATAACAACACAACATGGTGATTTCCCTTTTGACTTTCATGGCCGAAGGTCACTTTTATTTGCTCTGGTTACAGTGTTATATGGCAGCTATAATCTGATGAAGCAGTCGATGGATATATGGGGTAATAATATCTTTATACATTCAATTATTTGCTTAAATTACTCACTAGTGCAATGATATGGATTAATGTGATGCAAAACCAGTCAAATGTTATTTTGCACATGGAACCAGAAGCATGTTTATGATCCCTGTGGAGAAAAAGAGGCTCAAGTGAGGGCCAAGTGTTGATATTCGTCAGCTGATGTATTAGTGCCACCCACTGGTTAATTCTGGTTAACAGCACTCCTCTGTAGACAAAGAACCCAGTGGGAGACACAGCTGTGATTCCCATGATTATTCATAAACCCTCTGCAAATACAAATGGATTTATAATCAGTTTTAAATCACTTGTTACATCTGTGCCCCAGGATGGGTTTCATGAAGTGAGAAAGTGCAGCGCTAACCCCTGAATAACTGATGTCATTATGTTTCACAGTGCAAAAGAGGTGTGTAGCTGACAAAACAACCTCATCTCACAGTGTTTTTAGTGGCTGGTCTGGAGCTTTCAGTCATATTACACAATCGTTTCATCACAATCATTTATGTGTGTTGAAAAAGGCCAGAATATGAGCTTAATTTTAATGTGACTCCACTGAATCAGCAGCTCATTTATTGTCTATGAAGCAGACTTTGCATTTAAAGCAGCAGTGGGCAGAAATGGAGCAAATTTGGCTTTAAAAAGTTATTTAAAAAAAAAAAAAACGGTCGCTACGTCCTGACAGTAGGGCATGAGATAGATAATCTGAAAGAAATCATGTTCCTCTGTGTCCTCCGGCGCTCCTCATGGCATCTGCACCAGACCAGAAGAAAACAACCAATCAGACCTGATCTGGAGTCTGCTGTCCAGCTGTCGTCTATGAGAGCCTCAAGTCAATCACTCACAAACTCTGATCATACTATCAAACTAGGCAGCGCTGATCAAATATGAATCAATATTCTGTTACTGTAATGACTATTTCTCTCCTTTGCAGTTATTGTTTAGCTGTAAAATGAGAAAGTTTGTGACCAGGCAGCCATGTTGAGATCTGTTGAGGAAATAACAAGCACCGCCCACCAGCTGGAGCACATCCAATAGGAACGCTTACTCGCTGAAATGACCTGTGATTGGCCAAAGTCTCCCATCACACTAGATTTTTTGAAAACAGAGTAACGAGGAGGTGCAGAAGTCTAGTTTTCCCTCAGAACAGTTGAATTACAACATGCTGAAAAGTTATTATGGGATTTTTGCTCAATGATGCCAAAAATATTGTACCTACTGAAGCTTTAAGGGGGTTTTCTCCTATTTCCCAGCCTGAATATTCCCAGTCCAACAAGAATAAAATTGCCATTCCCCTTAATGTGCTTGAAGATGTTTCTCAGTTGCACGCAAGAGATAATTATTGAGAAAAAAATAAGAAAAGAGTAATTCATGTATTACCTCCTCTTTACAATCCAAAGCCAAGGCAATGTATTGTCTGCAGGGCAAACAGTGTTTGTGCTGGATAAGATGCCTGCAGCACAAAGCCTATTTCATAATGACTTCCAACATTGTTACTGGTTTCCTCCCATTCAAGAGAATACCCCTGCATTTATCTGTGTTTACAACAGTGGCGTGAAAATCCAAAATCGATGTTGCATTGTTGTGTGTGTGTGTGTGTGTGTGTGTGTGTGTGTGTGTGTGTGTGTGTGTGTGTGTGTGTGTGTGTGTGTTTGGACACAGGTCAGATGAGGAGGTTTTACAATGGCGAGTTCACTTATCTAAAGCACAAAGCAGACAGAAGCTGTTACTGTACAGGAAAGGGGCAGTCGGGGAGGGGAGGAAACTGCTTGAAAACAAGGTGACGCCTGTATGTGACTCACTGACTGGACCTGACAGGCAGAGAAGAGGCAGAGCAGAGAGGAGAAGAAAGCCCTGAAACTTTTATCTGTACTCCTGTTTGATGTTGTTTGCAGTAACAGCTGTAGATCTAGCAACTGTCATCTGGAACTAGACTATTTCTCGCAATGCGATGGCAACTGCTTTGAAGATATTGTTTTATTCTGGGCCATAAATCTACTTGCAGAGTGAATTGCGCTGCACCTTAACCCCAGACAGTGAAGTGCTCCACTGTATTGTTTGTCTCAATTTGGAGAGGTAGGTGAATCCCACTCTGGGGCCTTCTGATGTGCATGACTTCAAGGTAAACAGCAAAGGGGACTCCAGGTTATATTCAATGCATGCAGGTTGGGTTGTGTTCCTGCACTGCTATCACTGCTTCCTCTCTGTGTTTTGTTGTAGGGGCCATGCTTGAGGGGGTTCATTTTAGTTTTGGCAGCAGACCCCGTCCACATTTTGTTCCAAGTTCTGTCTGCGGTGCCAATACTGTTGTTCTTTGGATATTTCACAAATAAATTAAGAAAGAAAGAATACCCTCAACATTTGGATTACATTTTTTTGTCTAACAGAGGGACATGCTGCTTTAATTGCTTTTTGCTCTCATTTTAATTTTGCGTTTTCTCTGGAGGTGGTGTTATTATTCCTGCTGTAGTGCACCCCTGCTGCACGAGTACAGAGGAAATGGTGCTGCGTTGCTGAGGTCATGGACAAATTCCTCTCTCTGTTCTCTGTCTCCATCAGCAGGTGTTATGGATCTACAGTATTTCCTGAGCTGGAGAGTTGCCCTGCTGCTTCTCTTGAGTAAGGCTTTTTGTTGTAACCACAATCCAAATTATTTCTGTTTAAAAACCTGCGTGTGATTAATGCTTGTTGTGGTGCATGCACAGAGGCTTACAGTTTTGACACAGATTTTAAGATATTGATGTAGTTTGATGGATATCACATTAGGCATGGCTGTCATGTGCTATAAATCATCGCTTGACATTGTTTGACAGAAAGTGGACATACATATTCATAAAGAAAGTACATGTTGAGGACAGAGATGACGTATTATGCCATTGTTTGTTTTATTAGTTTTATATTCTGCCCAAACTATGCAAAAGCCAAAAGGCCAAAATTGTTTTATATGAAATACTGTGGTCATCTGAATAGAAATACAATCTGTATTTGAAGCTGCAGTGGGTGGAAATGGATTTAAAAGTTATTGTTTTGAAATGGTCACTATATCCTGACAATAGTGCATGAGAAAAAAAATCATGTTCCTCTGTGTCCTCCGGTGCTCCATATGGCATCTGCAAGATTTCACAGACCGGAAGAAAACAACCAGTCACAGCCAAGCTGGAGCCTGCAGTCTCTGAGCAGCTGTCAATCACTCTGAACTCTGATCAAACGGTCAAACTAGGCAGCGCTGATCAAATATGAATCAATATCTGTTACTGTAATGGCTATTTCTCTCCTCAGATGTTTTCAGAAACATCTTGTAGTTACTGTTTAGCTGTAAAATGAGAACGTTTGTCATCTGGCAGCCATGTTGAGATCTGCTGAGGAAATACCAAACACCGCCCACCAGCCAGAGCAAGTTTGACCACTTGATCGGAGTTTTCGATCAGTTTTACAGTTGATTTACAGCTGCCTCCTTCGAATGAGCATCCAACAGAAACACTCAACAGGAACACTATTTGAAATGAACTGATTGGCCAAAGTCTCCCATCACAGGCTAGATCTTATAAATCCTGAAAACAGAGCTATGAGGAGGAGCAGAAGTCTAGTTTTCTCTCAGAACACTTGAATTACAATATGCTGAAAGGTTATTAATGATTTTTTTTGCCCAATGATGCCAAAAATAAACTGCCTACTGCAGGTGTAACATCCATTCTGATGCAGTAGCTAATGTTCTCTGTCCTCAGCGCCATGTGGGTTCCAGTGCATGTCAGTGCACATCCTCAACGAGGAGCCTGTGCATGTGATGCCAGACTCCAGCCTGGTTCTGAAAGCTCGGATCGAGCATGGACCACTAGAAGAGGTCTCCGTGGTAACCTGGGAATGGGAGCCCGAAACTGGGATCGCCCCCGAGAGAGTGACACTGGCCACGTGCCCCGGCAGAGGCCTCCAGTGTGCTGGTACGGAGCCAAATGTCCATGTGAACGTGGAGCAGCAGGAGACGACGCTTCAGATTAATGGATACAGCCGAACGGAAAGCGCCGTGTTCACCGTGACTGTGACGGATCACAAAGGGGCCAAGACCGCGGCACAGTGCATCGTCAGGGAATACGGTACAGTATGATACGCAGTATGTGGGGGATTTATGGTCTAAGGCTTTAGCTAAAGGCCGTGTAAAAGAAAGTCTCTAAAAACATTACAAATGTTGGAAAGTAGTTACTGAAAACATGTGACTGTGAACATTGTAGTTCTGGATTGTGGAGTCAGACCGTTAAACTGTTTTTCTCCAGTTTAGTGTTCAGGATTTTTTAGGCCGGGCTGAAAGCATGACTCGATGCCACACTGAGCTTCCTTAACATGACCCCACCTATCTTCAAAAGAGAAGCCCAGCAAAGTGATGAAAGTTATTCAGACTTAACTCAGTTGGTAGAGTTAGATTCAGTATTTCTTGGTCGTGAGTCTAAGCCCCTTGTAAAGTGGAGGCATTTTCAGCACTTTATTGGTATGACTGTTTTTGTATTGTATTTTTGAGTACCACGGCCACGAATGTCTTAGAGACTACCAGGACCACAAAAGCAAGCACTTTATCCCAGGAAGCAGCTTCACCCTGAGCCTTTCCAAGCCACGCCCTCAAAGGAAATGCGCCTGGCGGAAACCGGGGAGAGGTCCCACTTTGGCCTGCAGTCTCATTCAACCTGACTCAGAGAAGACCAGTTTTTTTTAATCATTCAGATTTGGTTGTGTGGTTAGGAGCACATTTTTCTGTGGTGTGAAAAACCCAGAGTGCATATTTAATTTGGTTTTACACGGCCTTTAACATTACAGATATTCCAGAAACTCCATTTATTTTGAATTCAATAGTAACTTGAGTTTAAGAATTATGCGTACAGTCCCTTTATTACACTGTGACCGGATCCTGTTCCTGCTCTGTAGTGTTCATGACCACAGACGTTCCACGTCCTCTAGACCCTTTAAAAAACCCTCTGTGGCGACAACACGCCCCTGAAGTGCGAGGCAACGTCACCTTGAATGCTTTCTTTTTTAATTAGTGGATGGGGCGAGTTCAAGCTAAAATGAAGTGTGCTCTTTAATTTATCCATCAAATGAAACTGACTAACATTTGAAAGTTACAGCTTTTCCAATTAGAGGACTTGTAGGTTTTCTCATTTCAGTGACCTTTTGTCGACAAAGCCCTCTCACATCAAGGTCAGTTTAGTAGCTTTCAATCATATTACGTGTTCTTTATTAACAGATGGGTTTCTTTTCTGAGCACTTTTCATTCATGTAAAAATTGAGGTTCAAAGTTCAAAAAATAAGAACAAGATAAGCAATTGAAAGACGAAAGAAAAAGCAGATTGATGAACGGATTACAGAGGCAGTCCTATGGTTCTGACATGTGGTACATGTTCAGGATAAAGGGCTGGCAGTAAATTGTGAATATTGCTTCCTAAACAGTTTTTTGCAACCTTTATTTAATCAATTTTGTTTGACTATTTTATGTAATAACATTCATCTTAATTTATTATGAAAATTAAAAAAAGATAAGCTTACAGAGGTAGTTTATGAACAGACTTGGGCTGAGAGTAATGATATGAAAGCAGAAATATCTTTAATTGATCAGCTGACGAGGTCACGGCCTTTCTAGAGTTAACTCCAACAATTACCAACAATATAATGAATGTGTTTTAATTTCACACCAGCAGGCATTGTTTCCTTCTGATTGTGGATGTCTCATTTAATAATGAAACACTTGAAATTAAATTTGCCCATAGGCTTTACCTGCTGGGTCTTCCTTTTGTGTCTGTGTTTCTAGATGACTCCAGTCTTGTCGTAGCTTTCTAGTTTTCTGCCAAAGCTTCACTACTTTAACTCTCAGCTGTCTGCTCTAACAGTATCAATTCATCAGCTGCACTCCTCTCTACATCTGCTCTCTCAGCTTCCAGGGCTTTCCATCATCCCCATTCTGTGACATTAAGCCTCACTCTCCGGTCTCGTTATTGGCCATGAAACTGAGCCGCTTTCTCCTGACAGCATTAAACGTCTCTAATGATTCTTTGTCTTCGACCCTCTTGGACAGCCGTGTGCCATCATTCTTATTTTATAATAGATAGATGCCCACGTCTCTGAGTTTCCACCTCCATCCTTTTCACCTCTTTTCATTCTTATCCTCACCCCTCTCATCTGTCTTTACAGAGGCGGTGCACCACGTCTCTGTCAGCATCAACATGTCTCACTCGTCGCTGGTTTGTGGCGAAGCCTGGGGGACGGACCCCCACTTCAGCTGGTTCCATGAGAGAGTCGCTATCACCACGACTGTGGGAAGAGTCTCCAAAGATGGGACCACATTGTTTGTGACCAAGACTCCCATCTGTGGCCACTTCACCTGCATGGTCAGCAACAAGCTGGGCCACAGTTCTGCCACCTACACTGCAGGTATGACCTGACACCACATTGTTTCTGTTCTTCTATGGGAAAGGAATATGAAATGTACTGTCTAGACTACAGCACAGTTCGTAATAGCAAAGTAGACTTATAAACCTTATTTAAAGGAGACAGAAGAGAGAAAAACTCACTTTTTCGGTGCCTGTGCTCATCCATTTGGATATCTAGAGTACCTATCAACCCCAAAACTGTGAATTAAGTTAACTCAGTTTTATGTGGGCTGTCTAGATCAGAAAACGTCATTCATAAAGCCATGCAGAGTTGGCTCCCCTTCCTATGTCACATCCAGGCTCATTGAAACACATAACCCACGCGGTGCACCACATTTCTCACAAGCCAATCACAGCCATGGATGTATAATGAGAACTGGATACAGCATTGGAGGCGGGGCTCCGTTCATTCCTAAGAAAGCTGATCAGTGGTGCATGAAGTCAATGGGTTGACTTAAAGGTCTGGAAAAGTACCTGGATCTTCTTGTTCTTACAGGTCTTTGTGGACCCCACTGCACATATCTGATATGCACAGTAGTAGTCACATGACTCGTTCACGGGGTTCCAACATCACAGCCTCCAAAAGCCTCCAAAGACACAAACAGAGGAAGGAAATAGCTCTGGATTCAGCTATTAGTGCGTTTTACAGCTGTTAGGACCTCATGATTTAAAAAAGGGCTGTTAGAGTGTTCATACTGGAGCCAGATATTTCCCTCAGGAGCTGGTGGAGACCAAAATAGAGCTTAAAACAGGAGTGAATACTGGATTTGCAGTTACCAGGTGGCCAAAAACACGACTCCAAATGAATGATAATGTTGCTCCGTCTCTGCTGAATGTGTAAATAGAAAACAGTTTGTCATATTAACTTTTCAGATTGAAATCCAGCCGGAGGTCCTTCTGTGGGAGTTTGCACGTTCACCCCATGTTAGTGAGGGTTTTCTCCAGGTTCTCTGGTTTCCTCCCACAGTCAGTTGTTGACTCCCATTCACACCTACTTACCTGTAGGTGTGAATGGGAGCGTTAATGGTTGTCTGTTTGTATATGTAAGCCTGTGAGCTGTCCAGGGTGTACCCTGTGGTTATGGATAATAAATGAATAAATGAACTTTTTCAGTGAGATAATATGTCAGTGTTGTGTTTACAGCTTGTTGAAACGCCCCGAGTACCATTTTGAGGAACTTGCTTTACTTGAGAATTTCCATTTTGATGCTACTTCCACACCACTAAATTTCAAAATAAAATATTGTGTTTTTTTCGTCCGCTACATTATTGTGACGGCCGTGGATATTTTGCAAAATTATATACAAAACAAATGTTGAGCTTGTAAAATAAGGTGCAATTATGGGTTACACCAACCAGCCGTATATGAAGAAGCATAATTTACTCCATTTCGATCGAGTGACACAATTATAGGTACTGCATAAAGTATACCTCAATATATCAGTAATAATGATCCAGTAATATAACAAATATAACAATATAGACATTCTGCAACAATGCCTAATTACTACTTTATATTCTGATGAATTAGGTACATTTTCCTGATAATACTAGTAAAGTCTTTCACACTGCTGTATTAATAATGTACCTGAAAACTTATCTCACCACTGAAGATTATAAGATCATTTTAATGTTTCATGCTTATGAGTCTAAGCAGTTGATTGGATGAGAGGGTGGCTGTGCCTGTGACTCACTGCGTTGTGTCGTGGATATTCAGTAATCAGACTCCTTTATAACGCGCCCTGTATCTATCTTGAGCCTCATGTCCTCATTGCTCTTTGTTCTGTGTATTGTATCACTGGTGGTGTTTCAGTGATAAAGGATTTTCCACAGTGCGATCAATAAATCACTACCGCCACTACTGCTGCTACCACTGCTGCTAAACAGGCGAGACCAATGCAATTCTTTGTATCTGCCAAGAGGCGTGATGATCCAAAGACAGTCCGGGTATTTTAGGATCCCTCCTGTTAGCTCGTGACTGTCCAGACTGGTTGCATGGGGCCTTTTTTGGCCTTTTAGGGCAGCCATGGCGGATGATGTTTTGTTTTTATCCTCATCTGGTGTCTTTTTCCTGGCTGACAGCACCTTGTGAGACAGAGGGCAGAGGGACAACAGCAGCTGTACTGTGTCCCATCCTCCTGCTGCTGTTCGGAGGAGTGCTGGCATTTCTGCTGTGGAGGTACAGTAATGCACTGGCAGGCACAGACTCAAATCTCATTTCAGGCTATGCTCTGATAATAAAGCCATACACTGAGAGAAAATAACACACTGCTAGGGGCTGCTTTAATAAAAAAAAAAAAAGGACAAAAAAGGGTATGAGATGAAAACAGCAAAATGCCATAGAGCTAGCATCCTAAGTGACACACACAAGGCGCGACAGGTCAGGCTGTGTCTGCTGACACAACCACTGTCATGTTCACTGGTTCGGTTTGTCACTGCTGTTTGATCTAATTTGGACACTTGGTTTCTTTTCAGGCGACGCAGGCACAGTAACAGAGGAGAGAGGCTGCACGAGCATTTGGATGACGCCATTTAAAAAGTCCAAACATGCGCTTCTGTTAAACATAAAGGGGAGAACATGACACGAACTGTGAGGCAGGTACTTCCTGTCCTGTGAGCAGTATGACCTTAGACTGCATTGGAGCAATGTGACAAGTGAACTGCTCGCTGGCAAATGAAAAATATCTAAAAATGGATATTCAGCTTGAAGAGCCAGCAGTGTCTTTACACTGCCTCCTGCTGGGCTGCACCTGACACTGTGTATTTGATAAAGTAGTCTGTTTTGTACGCTTCTATCAGCTGAAATGTATGTTCAAATGTTGCCTTCATAATAAAAATCCCTTAACAGACTGTGTAAAAGAGTTTTAGTTTGAAGGTTGTTTTGACAGGGCTTCGATTTTTCAAAAGGATGAAGTTGTGTTCTCTATTATCTTTTCTCTCCGACATCTGCTGTTAGATGTTAGTTTGATGGCCTGATCTGTGAAACACTCTTTCAACAAAAAGGCTGAGGCTGGCTGTTGTAAATAAAAACTGGCTTTATAAGTTTTGTTTCATTTTGTTGACATATTAGAGTCAAAGGTTTTTACCAGGGCTGTCAAAGTTAACGTGACAATAATTTGTTAACTCACTAAATGTTTGGTGAGGATAAACTGGCATGTTCCTTGACCTCTGACCTCCAGATATGTGAATGTAAATGGGTTCTCTGGATCCCCACCAGTCTCCCCTTTACAGACATGCCCACTTTATGATAGTCCCAGTCAGTCTGGATCAAGTCATAGTCAAGTCAGCACTCTGACACACTGACAGCTGTTGTTTCCTGTTGGGCTGCAGTTTGCCATGTTCTGATTGGAGCAGATTTTTATGCTAAAGTCAGAACCTGTGAAGGTTTCAAAAGAGTATCTGTCATTGTTTTGGGTTGTTTATTGATTTACAATAATAGATATACACACATTTATATAAAGCAGCATATTTGTCCACTACCATGTTAATAAGAGTATTGAATACTTGACAAATCTCCCTTAAAGATATACTTTGAACAGAAAAAAGTGTGATTAATCATGATTAACGATGGACAATCATGAGTAAATGCAATCAACTGACAGCCCTAGTTTTTACAGAGGGAATTTCTGATATCTCTATAAATCAGAAAATACTGCCATTAAAAAACTGCTTGCCCAGTTTTTAGGAATAAAATGTTCTATAATTAAGGCTATAAATGGTAAATGAACAAACCCGTCTGTAAAAAAAAACAAACTAGAAAATAGATGGGAATGAAATTGGAAAGTTTGGTGCATGTAAGTGCTACCGAAGAGAAGATTTCTGGCCCAGAGTACAAACATTTAATAAAGGTTTTAAAGATATAATATGGATTATAAAATTTCATACATTTTGAAGACACTACAGGGGGATAAGGTAAACATTTTTAACTAATATATATCACCATGAAACTTCCCCAGTTGATTATTCACATTAAGACAAACATATTTAGTATTACAAGCTGTATGTTTAAATATGCAAACAAGGCATTATCTAATGCTAACGTTTGGTGATTTTAGGGAGAAATCCACAGACACAAATAGACAAAGTAGTAAAATAAAGAGCTACATGTGTATTTTGGATGTTTTCTTTCAACTAGTTTGAAAGAAGACATGCTATATAAGCAAAATAGACCCAAATCTCAAAACGGTTTTTACCTGCATCTACCCATAACAGATCCAAGTTTGTATCACTCAGTATGGATAGATGCATATGGCTCATGAATGGGAAAATAAAACTGAAATTTGATTACTGGAGAACATTAGGTTACTTTCTTTCCCACCGATACTTTTGGTGAACCTATGCATGTAATAGATGTCAGTATTTAGTCTTTAAATACAGCTTGGTTTCAGCTTGATATGTTCCTGATCCACTGTGGATTCAACTTCAGGGATTTATCTTCTGGGATCCCAGTTCAATTTCTGTTTTTTGTGTTCCTGGTGTTCATCCAGAAACTGCAAATTGTGTGTGAAAGCTAACACTCTGAGTACAACACTATTATCAATGCAGTGTTAACTTTCATAGTACACCCATCGCGCCACATAAGAAATGAACCCCCTAACCTCCAGCAGTGTTATGGCTGCGCTGCGCTGATCTACATTGGACCACATGGAGGAAACGGGGGCCAGAGGAGCCGGAGGTGAAAAGCAGGACACATTATAAAGGAGTGTGGGAGGAAAAAACACTGGGAACATCTGCTGTGAAAAGTTTAGGCGTGCCTCTGAGAGTTTTAGCCAAAGATCGTTTGAGCTTTCTATGACGGTAATTTGAAATATGTCAAAGAAAAGACTCCATTTGCAGCTACAAAAGTCTTCAGTGTTGCCAGAATACAAAAATAGTGGATACAACTTATAGCTCCCTGAGGCTATATCCCAAGGTGAGAAAGACGAAGATGAAATATTATGAAAATGGAATGAAAACTGTGGATTGATGGGTGCTGAATACAGATTACTCACTACTGAAGACAGGCTGTTTAACTCTATATGCACCTCCTCAACGCATCGATATACGAAGCACAGCTTTGTGTGTAAAGTTGCATATGTAGACAACATAAAACACACTGTGTGTTGAAAATCCCTCTAAAGAGCACCTTTGACAGTATAAGCATTAAAGAAGGGCAGAACATTTCTCAAATGGCCCCCCCTCCCAGATTTGTGCCAAAATCCCCCGTCATGAGCCCATTAGCACTGCTCCCATTGTATTGTTGGTCTACCCTGTGCCCCCTTGCGTTTGTGTGCCTCCCATCAGACTCCAGAAAAGATGGAGGTAAAGGAGAGCCACATCCATCATGTGGAGCTGGACCTGCAAGCCGCTGAGCCTTCTCTGAAGCTGAATGTACAAAAGTAGAGCTCCATTGTTGTCTAAAAAAAACACCAGTGAGCTACAACATTGCACCCTAATTATGATGAACACGGCCATTGTAGTTTATTTTGAGTCAGGCCATCATACACCACCCTGCTGCTGAATAAGAGTACCAAATCTGTTGCTGAAAATTGCCAACAAACTATATGTTCATGACCCTTTTAAAGATTTTTGTCTTTGGGCTGAGTGCTGCTGCAACACACATCCAAACTCGTCACATGCTGATGCTTTATCAGACCCTCGGCGTCTCTTTTTGGTCACAGGAAACACGTGATTAATGTTGTGAATTAAAGCTGCAGTAGGCAGAATATTTTTGGCATCATTTCAGCACCACGTCGCTTCATGGACGGCTTTACGTTGTAGTTAATGGTACGGCACATACGGGCCATGACAAAGTGTCTGTGCTTGAATGAAAATGGGCTGGATGAACATGGCCGTTGTAGTTCATCACACACCATCCTGCAACAACAGAGTACAAAACCTGTGGCTTAAAATAGCCAAACGGTGTATTCATGACCCTTTTCAAATGTTTTTCATCTTTGGGAAGAACAAATGGGCTCAGGGCTGTATTAGAGTATAGAGACAACATTGTTGTTTTTGGTCTTTTTATGGGATTTGTTGACAATAACAACAGAAACATGACAACTGTCTCTCCTCAAAAGATTTTGTGAATAGTTCCCTGAAAGTAACTGAATTATCTTTACTCAGATTGGAGTAAAACAGCCTAGAGCAGCTGTCTGTAGAGAAAAGGTCAAAAATATCAGCATGATTTAACTCCACTAAGAGGCTGAGAGTCTACAGGCGTTACAGCTCTGTGAGGCTGTACTTGGGCACACTGCTGCTTTGAGCTAAACACGAACAACAACAATAACTAATCATTATTTCCTTGATCAATTAATTGTTTGTAATGCCAGAAAATGTTAAAAAACTGTATCAGTGTTTTTCGAAGCACAAGATGATGTTCTCAAATGTTTTGTTTTGTCCACAGCTCCAAGATATTCAGTGTAATGTCTGAAAGGGATAAAGAAACAATCAAATATTCATATATAAGAAGAAGCCAGAATCAGAGAACTCAAACCAATGAATCTGTCCATCCATCATCAACCGCCTATCCCGTTAGGGGTCGCGGGGGGGCTGGAGCCAAATCCCATCTGCACTGGGCGAAGGCGGGGTTCACCCTGGACAGGTCGAGGTCCATCGCAGGGTACATAGATAGACAACTATTCCCGCTCACATTCATACCTACAGGACATTTAGAGTCAATTAATTTAAACTGCATGTCTTTGGACTGTGGGAGGAAGCTGGAGTACCCGGAGAAAACCCACGCTTGCACGGGGAGAACATGCAAACTCCACACAGAAGAGTCCCAAGCCGGATTTGAACCTGTGACCCTTTTGCTGTGAGGTTAAAAACTGCACCACCAATTTGTGTCTGTACATTAATCTCATAGGCCGACACTATGATAATATGATACTAGCCAACTTGACTGTGAAAAGACTGGAGCGTGGACTTTAATAATTTTACGTGATATCTCCATCAAAATGATCTGTAAATAATCAATACATTACCAGACCCTGAGGCCCGACAATACCTGAGACATGGCTGAGAAGGACTAACTGTAAAGGTCCGTCATAATTCACTCAGTCCATAAAGTAGAAAAGACTGTCTGCTGATCCCTGACAGCTCAATAATATATGATCACCATCTCAGTCGCACACACACACACACACACACACACACACACACACACACACAAATAGCTGACCCACAGATTCAGATTGTTGTTTGTGTGCTGCATTGTTCTCTGGAGCTGTAAAGAGCAGTGACCTGATTCATGACCCACCCATGAGAAACATCAGTGGCCAGTCTTCCCTCAGTTATTCAGCGTCTCTGTGCATTGCTGCCATGTAACTCTTATCACAGCTGCACTTCCTCGCCAGAACCATACGTATTCATGTTTATAGTGATAGAGAGCAGTGGAGGGCTAACAAAAGAGAACGGGTGGTCTGGTGTGATTAGAGGAAAAACGTGACCAGCTATTTATAGTCACACTCAATAATTGCATAATGTAAGCATGGCGTTATGAGCGTCTCAGCTCTTTAAGCAGTAGTTCAACATTTTTTGGGAAATGTGCTTATTCGCTTTTGTGCCGAGAATAGATGAGAGGATCAATACTACTCTATTACTTGTACGTAAATATGACACTACTGCTAGGAGACATTAGCTTAGCATAAAGGCTGGAAGCAGACAGTTAACCTGACATAACCCCCTGTAAAACCACAACCTTTACATTTTTACACTTTGCTTTTTGTACAAATTAAAGATATTATATTGTGTTAATTAGGGAGTTTTAGAGGTGCTGGTTGGTAGATTTTGTTACCTCTGGAGTCTTTGTGTTAAATTAAGCTTAACAGCTCAAGTGGTGCTGGATTTGAGTAGAAGGGCATTTTTAATTTTCATTAGGGAGAGGGGATTTTTGACCATCCATCCATCCAGCATTGAATATGCACAAATTTCACCGTAATTGAAAAAACAGGTCTCCAGATCGGCCCCACGTGGAGGTTTAACCCCCAGCCAATACAGTTCAGGTGGTCAAATGCCCCCGCTTTGTCACGCCCCCCCAGCTGCCGATACCGACTCACGAGTCCCCCTTTACTCTGTTAGATACAAAGCGACCATGAATGACAACGGGTTGTGTTATGTGCACACGTTCCACTGATCCATGCTCCTCTGAGCTGAGTACAAACACCATCGATGTGTCTGCAGTTTGACGAGAGCAGCGCTGAGCCACAGCCAGCGGACAGGACGCCGGCATTCATTCAAAATACACTTGGCACCTAACTGCCAGGAAACTATCCGAAAATAGCATTTTATTTCTCTGATTTGCTGCTTTGTTCTCACACTACCTATCTATGTATTTAATTTGATTCTATAAAGAGTATAATCCTAATAATATTAGTGTAGGCTGATCTTCATCTGTGGCTGTGCAGAAATACTGGGTTTAAACACAAGGATCAGACAGGTAAAGTGCCCCATTGGGCCTAAATCTGCACCACTGTCAGCTGTTGTCTGTAGGCATATATTTACTGGAGGACGTGGGAGTGGGTGTAAATCTTCACTCTCAGCAAGACAACAAATATCAAACTTTTCCATAAGCGATGGCACAAATTTTAAAGAGTTCACAAAGTTTAAAGTGCATCACAGTAGATCTAGATTCCTTCATCACTCTCCAGAAACCTTTAAAAGAGCCAAATATTCACTCAGCAGACAGTCGATCACAAACTCTGCTTACATACACACAGATTCTGGTGTCAGTAATTCAAAATGTGCTGCTGACTGTGCCCGGCAGGCGCCAGGTCCTGTCCTGGGATGGCCTTCCGGGTGTCTTTTCACTTTGAAATCCGCGATAATTCCCTGCACTACCGAGTCATTTGTCATCTATGGGACAGAGGAGATAGAGGTGAGCAGCGAGAGTCAAGTTGCTTCCTCCAGTCGGCCTATATCATAACCCAGCCTCCTGTCAGAAGCAATGCTGGAGTTAAGATACAGCACAGACACAAAGACATCAACATCCTGTGATGTTCGGGGATCGTGTTATCAAGTTTAAGCTTTTCATTGAGTCTGCATCTACATGTCCAAACATCCGTCTGTCCTTATGGGCCCTTTCCATTTCAGCCCTCACTTGACTTCTCTCTGCCCTCACCTCCCATAACACAGACACACCCTTTACAGCCTATTTTTTCCCAGTATCCATGATCCCAGACTGAGGACACAGCAGCTCACTCCCTCCTGATCAGACCAGACTTTCTCTTGGTAAAGTGCTCCCACTGCTGGTGAGAGATTAAACTGCAGGAGATATTATTAATGCAGCCCACTGACAGCTGTAAAACCATGCAGACACACCTCTAGCCAACAAACTATCCTCATTTTACACCAGATTACAGGATCTCTGTCTCTGAACATCATCAGTACATATACAATATTTGGAGACTTTGCTGATATTTTACTAATATTCATGATTGTTAATTAAAGCAGCAGTGGGTAGAAATGGAGCGAATATGATTTTAAAAAGTTATTTTTATGAAACGGTCACTGTATCCTGACAGTAGTGCATGAGACAGATAATCTGAATGAGATCATGTTTCCTCTCTGTTTCACAGGCCGGAGGAAAACAACCAATCAGAGCTGATCTGGAGTCTGCCGTCCAGGTGCCGTCTATGACAGCCACGAGTCAGTCACTTACAAAGTCGGATCAAACGGTCAAACTAGGCAGCGCTGATCAAATATGAATCAATATCTGTTACTGTAATGACTATTTCTCTCCTCAGATGTGTTCAGAAACATCTTGTAGTTACTGTTTAGCTGTTAAATGAGAAAGTTTGTGTTGTTTACCTCCACTTTAAAAGTTCTGTTTGCAGTTTTTTTGTATGACTAACTCATGTTGTAGGTCTTTCTTGTGAGACAAATCTTGATCTCAATGACACAAAGAGAGACCTCCACATGATAAAGGCTCCTCGCTGAATATTAAAGCCAACTATTTTGATTGTGAAGCCACAACTGGTCACTCAGAAATGTGTGTTGCTGCAGCATGTTTATGAATATAAAAGGAGCAGCAGTTTAGCTGTGACTCAGCTGAACCTCGGTCCGGTTGAGGTTTAACTGGACTTGACCTAAACTGCTCAACAACCTCGTAGCATGTTAAGTGACAGAGCAACAACCCCCACAAGTTTCTCTTTTCACACAAAACACCACATAGCAGACAGTTTGCGTGCAGCTGTTAAGAAAGACACAACCTTGAGCGGGGAGCTCCCACTCCTTTTCCCAGAATGCTTCCTTTCATATTTCCCATGTCAAGGTGTTTCAGATGCAGCTAATCCTCAGCTAATCAGGAAAGGGAAAAGAAAAATAAAACTATAAATGGAAAGAGAATATGTCTCCTAATCTGCTTCGGTCACTGTTATTTGTACATCCAGTTCTCTTGTTAACTCGTTTAAAAATCATGCAAAATTGCAAAATTATATAACATGGCGAGGGAGAATAAACATGACAGGTACTCCCTAGTCCTAGTCCCTGGCCTTTGATGGAAGTGGCTGTTAAGTTCTAGCCTGACTTATATCTTAAGCTGTTTTTAAGACAAACTGTTTGAACAAGTTGCCAAAAATCAGCCAACTAATATTTACCGGCATCTCACTCGATGTATAAAATCCCCAATATTTAACAGCGATTTTCAGATTTTGTTTGCTGCTTAACAACAAAAACTGTACTTTCAACCAGGAGAACGGTGTTCGTGTCCCAAAGCGCTGAGTTATTTTGAAGTTACGTTCATGACATTTGTGAAGTGTTTCCTGTACTTGCGTTACTTTGGTATTTTAAACTAAATTCTCACTGAGGACAGAGAATGCTTCAACACAAAGTCAAATCAAGATGTAAAATGAATTTTAAAGGTCTTACTGACAACATTTTTATGTAAATAGCTATAGATTATAGCTTGTGTTAAACAAACATTATGACTGTGAATTAAGTAAACTATTTAATTTATTAAATTATAATTTTGGCAGATCCAAAATGAATGTTTTTGTTGATCTCTGTGGAAGATGTCTGACATTTGGTTCCCACTTCTAACCAGGTGTAATGTAGTGACTCAGTGTTATCAATATTACCTTCATTAGTCACATTCATTCATACATTCATTACAATTGAGAGAGAAACACAAGTTATGACTGGCTGTCAGTAGGAATACTGTTAAAAACACACACAGAGGTCTTTATTTCAGAAGAGATCTCACTTCACACTCCAACACTTCAACACACACAACATGCCAAAAAGTGAAGGAGGAGGCAGCCGTTGAGAGGCTGCAGCTGTTCATGAACACCCGCCAACAGCCCACCAGACCACTGTGCTCTGCAGCCAGCAGCTGCAGCGTTTCCAGGTGAGGCGGTGGGGCGGCAGGGGGCGGGGCTACCTGGAGAGCCGTGGGAGGGAGGGATACGACCTCATCTGATCTCTACATGCTGAGCTCACACAGGTGCTTTCACTTATTTTGCCTGATTAGAGCATTTTAACTGTGCAAAGCGGCCTTGAAGTGAAACGAGAATAGTGACGTTTAAAGAACTGAAATCAGTTTGATATGTGCACAAGTTTTATTAACAAAATGAGACAAAAAACAATCAAACAAGAAAAAATAAAATGGGTGATTTCCTCATTTATTTAATTGTTGTTTTCTTTTTCTCCTATGCACACAACTGGGATTTTCTGAAGAAACAAAATAACTAGAAAAAAACATATTGTTGATCCCAGTGTGGTCAGTGTCTGTCGTACATGTCGTCTGTCTTTATGTCATCTTTGTGTCATGTACTAAATGGATGTATTTTTATAGCATTTTTCTAGTCTTCTGACCACTCAAAGCTCTTTACACCACATGTCACATTCACCCATTTAAACACATTCACACACTGATATCAGAGGCTAAGGAGCCAACTTTCAGGATCTGATCTAAATAATCATTCATCTCATTCACACACTGATGGCTGTGCCTTCGGGAGCAATTTGGGGTTAAGTGTCTTACCCAAGACGTGTGACCGGAGCAGCCGGGGATCGAACCACCGACCTTCTGATTGGTGGAGGACCTGCTCTGCCCTCTGAGCTCCAACTGCTACTAAAATTATGCTCTGAAGTTGTATATTGTACAGATCTATTTAAGTGTGGAGTTATGACTTACTGTTGAATTCATGGCCACTCTCGTATCAGTATTAGTCTACTGATTAACTAAATTGAAGCTGTATTAAACTAGTTTTGTTTTTTGTGAAACACTTCATGAACATTTGCAAGTAACTAGGGACGCATTAAGCTGCAGCGCAGTGTAATGAGAGAAAAATAACACTTGCAGCGCGGGATGCTCTGTGAGAAACCAGATGCTCTGCAGGGTGGGACTCAACGCTGATTAAGTTCACTTCCTGACTGTCATAAACACCTCGGTCCTGCTGCACCCAGCTACGTCCAACTGACAACACCATGGTGCTAATTTCCATACATCATTTAAATAAGGCAGAGCCACTGTTCAGTCAAACAGATGTGCCTGTGTGGGCTTAAACAGCTGCCACACACGTCCGTGATGATGGTAGAAATGTCAGCAGCAAACCCACTGTTAAAAGAGAAACCAGCACTTAAAGCTAGGGTTGGTAATGTTGAGAACTGGCACCAGTACGCTAGAGGTTACATATTATCCAACCAGCTCTCTTCCAGTGAAAGTAGCGGTAACTTCAAAAGTCCCTAAATCTAGTTAGTACTGTCACAATAAATGTTGAACCTTCTCGTTTGTTAACTTTCTGCTCAGTTATTCAAGGTTTAATCGACAAATAGTAGAAAAGACTGTTTCATGTTTTGATCGTATGACTCTTCACATGACCATCATTTAAGAGTTAAAGAGAAATGTTGAGCAGGTACATTTCAATAAAAAGCAACAAGATGTTTCACTTCAGCATTTTATTCTTCTTTCTTTTGTTTTTTTTCCCGCCGTTCTCAGTCGACTGGATGGTTCAGTCCACCACTTTGGTCCACACTGTAATGTATATAATGAACTATTTGATGGATTGCCATTAAACTCTGTACAGACATTCACGGTCGGATGAATCTTTAGGACTTTGAGGATCTCCCAACCTTTCCTCCGGCGCCACCATGAGGTCAATATGACTTTGATTTATTACCAAATACCTGTAGTACTGATGGCAGTCCCATCAGATGTACAGTACATTGTGTTTAGTGCAAAGCAGTGAATGTTGGCATGCTAACACAAATTTAATGAACATTGTGTACGTTGCCACCGTGTCCCAGATGAAAAACACCAGGAAATCCAGCTATAAAATGGTCAATACCCAGTTTGACAAAACTCAGCCTGAATAAATCAATAAATCAATCTTAGCTCTTATTGTGACAGGCCAACAAATCATAATAATCATTTATAAATGGTAAATGAATAATTAAACTTAATTCTGTTAACAACAAAATGATAACATCAACAGTTTATTGTTGCACACATTAGAGCATTTTATATATTATATATTAGTTAATGATTACGATATTATTTGTAAACCTTTAAGAAATTGTTTGTAAAACATAAACATCACATAGATATTTGGAACACTCAAGTGTTAATGGTTAATCGGGTTATAAACCGTCTGTAAACATTATTTGGATGTTATTATAAAGTTATTATAATATTGTGTTAAATGGTTAATAAATACTAAGCATCTATATATTTATACATTGTTTGTCTTACAAATAATTTCCTAAAGGTTTACAAATCATTTGGTGATCACTAACAAATACTTTATATATAATAAATGATATATATATTACATATAATAAGTGTTATGAGTACAACAATAAACTGTTAATAAATGTAATCACAATGTAATTGTTAACGCCTCTTATCAGCTATGATACAATATATACATTTACAAACAAATTATTTAATATTACACAAATTAATGACAGAATAACAGAAATTATGAATAATTAGTTACATTATTAATTATCATTGTATTGTTTTTTAGCAGTAAAATAACTATCAATTTACCATGTATAGATGATAATATTACCAACATTTCCTGCAATCTCACTTTGCACATAAAAAAACTATTAGTTACCTCTCAAACAGCATCTCACAAGACAACCAAGGTAAAGCAAAGCATTTTATTGCAAGTATTAGTCAAAGATACACTTCAAACTGAAGCAAAGCAACACTAAAAGGCCAACAACCTATAAGAGAGAGTTACAAAAGAAAAGAGACATTTAAAACTGAGAGGAATAGAGCTGTTGGTACAACAGAGCCTTAGCAACATACAGAGAGACTGAGACATGGGTCATCTGGTGGTGAAGGTTCACTGTTCAGCGTAATACAACCGTTTGCTGGTGCATCACTCGGAGGTATCAGAGTCCAAGATCTTTAGTTTGAAATAAGACCGACACTTGAGTGACGCTACATTGACAAAACAATCAGCGCACACATAGAATGTTTGAAATCCTTGGCCACTGTCAAATATCTGTCTTCAAAACCATGACGTGTACACAAGGGAAAGACGGCACCAGGAGCCTCAACTCTTGTGAAATATTTGGTTCAAAGTCATCACTGGAATGCTAATGGGATGAAAACAGGTTAACCATCTGATAGCCGGCGGAGTAAACATTACAGTAAACAAAACCAAGGACAGAGGGCTCACAGAGAGGCCAGCCCCCCTTCTGGAGGACCACCATGGGACCTTATTTAGGAAACAATATGAACCATAGTCAACGGAGAGAGAAATATTATTTTAATCCTGTTTGAGCTGCTCCATGAATCGCACATGATGTTTGTCTATTTGACCGATAATTTTAATTTAAGAAAGTCTCAGTTCGTTGTTGAAGTATCAGACTGTAAGAATACGCAATTAGAAAGAGGACACACCTGAAAGTGTGGTGGTGACGTCTATTTCTGAAGCTACGATGGGATGAACTCACAGCAGCAACATAACGTTTCATCTGTGTGGACCACACGCTAAGCTAGCTAGCTAGCGTTGGTGATGTGAAATGTGCGAGGCGAGAGATGTAGTTCACTGAGCCGTTTCACACAAAATTAAATGTTTCTACAACAGACAGACTTTCTTTAAATTGACAAATATATGTGCGATTCATGGTGCAATTCAAACAGGATCAAAACAATATTGATCTTATCATTGACGACCACACATTTTTTCCAAATAAGGTGCCAGGGTCCACCTGAAGGGCCTTGGACTTGGCCTCTCTATTTACTTTGGGACAGGACTGACAACACTCAAAAGCTCCATGTCTCTGATCCTCCAGTGGGGTGAGGGGAGAACCAACAACTAAAATAAAAATAAAAGAACAGCAATTCATCACAACGCAGTTCATCCTTGGTTCATTATACAGGCACAGGTCTCTGTAATCCAGCACTGGGGAACCTCCTGGTTCCTGTCAGGCCCGGGTCGAACTGGATCTGAAAACGTTCTTCTTTGGATATACTTACATAACAGGGAAGCGTATCAAAGTCTAAATGTTTTACGACGAGGCAGTAAGCACTGCTCATCTGGTTCAAACAAACGCCAAGAATCGTTTCCAAATGCTGTTTGACCCGGACCTTCGTTTCTGTTCTGACATCAGTACAAATGGGACAGAGAAAGCTTACACTTGTTCGTACATCAGTAAGTTCTGGAGCAATGTTAGTGGTTTACATGAGAAATGAGGAGACGAGGATGCCGGCTGGGGGAAATCAGGGCAGATCAAGTACGCAGGCTTGTTTTCTTGGTAGGCCACCCAACGACAGGCATCGCAGTCACATAGAAATCTGACCATTATGTAAGAGCGCACTTAAGGCTGAGGCATGTCTTTTCTCGAGGAATGAGACCTGTTCCTGCTGTAACACGTTCTGGCACAAGAAGGAAACTAAAACTTGACGGGAGACGATTTAAGAGGAAAGAAGTGACGATAAAATTTTCACCACGATTTTCAAATAATTCTGCCTTTACGACATCTTTCCTTCCTTCCTCCGCTGCCTCCCACCCTTTTTACCGGCTCGGGGAATTTAACGCAACGCTAACGTACCAATTAGCAGCTTGGGATGATGGGGGGGGGGGGGGGGGGGGGCTCAGCTATTGGACACTCAGGTCAGCGTGGTTCAGAAACGGTTCCCTTCGTCAGAGATGAGCTGCAACATGTGGGGGTTGGCATCTGGCCCTCTAAGGTGGTAACAGAAGAGCGGAGGGTAAAGAATATTAAGGAAAGGCCGAGGGGGAGTTGACCAGGTCAAGTCCGCCTCCTCCCTTTCCTCCACCTCGCACCCCCCTCCATATTGTTGTGCTTGCGTGTCTCGGAGAATAAGGCGTCAACATGGAGGGGGAGGGGCTAAAGGCCTCATCCTCCTGGCTCCGCCCCCACCATGCTGCAATATGATGCGGAGACTCCAGCCGCTTGAATGCACTCTCAATAAATACACCATAAAATATTCCGCATATATATATTTCATATATAAATTTAAACACATTTAAATAGGACAACAAAATAAAAGTCGGCTCAAGAACAATTTCTCAAAATCGGATAAGTGTTAAGACAAAACAGAGAATATTTTTTACAGTTATACTTACTTTGACTCTAAAATAGTTATAAGAATATCGCAATCAGGCATTACTCAAGCATTATATGTCATAATAAAAGCAATTTGCAGTTTTCTTTCATGTAGTATAACATATGCAGCATACCAAGGTAAGTGAGGTGCAGTGTTTTTTTTTTTTTTGAGATCTCTTGTAATAGAAAGATTTCACCCCCTGGACTGAAAAGGTACCCACAGAACTACAGACCAGCCTTGGTTTTAATCGACACCCTACCGGCTCAAGACAGGGATACTGCTGGGCACACATTCCCTCCATCAGGGACAAGACACATGGCAGGGCATCGCACTAGGATGAAAAAATGCCATGGGCTGCTACTAGGGCTGGGCATCGGGAGAGAATACTGACTCTGGTTCTGTTAATTTCATCTCTGCACCTGCTATAAAATGACACTTGGATGAAAGCATACTTCACTACGCAACAGACCTAATTGTTTTCAGTCATGCGTGCTCTTTCAATAAGTTTTCTATCCCACTTATGTTGCTTTTCTATGTAAAAATGCCCCACAAAATGAAAATTTCTCAGTGCAAGAATTGTAAAAACCTCTGCTTTCTTTTTAAGTCAACGATGCTTCGAAACATTGAATCTAGGAGGTGCTGATAGGTGGTGTTTTGACACCCAGCCCTAGCTGTAACAGAGTGTCGGGTGTAGCTCCAGAGGGGGGAACCACCACCCGAGAGCAGGCTGACTCCACCGAGCCACCAACAAAGTCACGAGAGCGTGAGGCACACTTTTAATGACCGACTGCTTTGTTTGGTAACACACATCCCTTCGACTCCTCGTTTGCACCGAGGTTTGGATCCTCCCTCCCTCCCTCCTCTTCCTCATCGGAGGAAGGAGGGGACTGGAAGGACAGAGATGGAAACCTCTTGGCTATGTGTCTGAGTGAGAGTGGCAGTCTCTAAAGTGCTGTGCTGTGTTTGTCATTTGTGGGCTGAGCTGCATCACACCACCCTAGTGTCAGCTATGACCCCCACCCACCCACCCACCCACCCAAACGCACATTCCACTGTACCAACGACACCATTGGTCCAAGACACTAAATGCACTAGGAAGCGAAAAAGCTCAACCACAACCACACACTTGGCATACATTCTATTTCTCTGTAGGCTTTAATGTCTAAATACATGAAACACGAGTTCGCATTGCCATCTCCAGGAAACACACAGCGAGTGTGTGAATGCAGCCGTTCCTGCACTGCAACGTGTTCTTGAAAAGGAGATTCTTTGATTTTACATTTTTATCTTTCAATTGACAGCACCATCAAGAGGAAAGGCACTTTCTGTGGACTTTTTTCTCACCCCGTTGCTACCTTCCACTGCAAATAGAGAGCAACCAAAATCAGGGATATTGATCAATTACTCAAAATAGAATACACCTTCACTTCCATGTAAAAAGGAGACGTTGACCTTTTGGGGGTTAATTTAGCTATTTTTATTCAGTTGTCACTTGCAGGTAAGATTAAGGTAAGGTTTGTTCTTCAGTCTTTATTAGGGCTGTCAAAGTTAACATAAGCTGTTAACGCAAATTCATTTTAGCGCCACTAATTTCTTTACCGCATTAACGCAACTTGTGATTTTTAGGTTGTAGCGGCTCATGAAAAAAAGCTCAATAATGCTCCAAACTTACACAAAAAAAAAATTTTGGTGAGGAAAAATTAACATGGCCATTTTCAAAGGGGTCCCTTGACCTCTAACCTCCAGATGTGTGAATGTAAATGGGTTCTCTGGGTCTCCACCAGTCTCCCCTTTACAGACATGCCCACTTCATGATAGTCCCAGTCAGTCTGGATCAAGTCATAGTCAAGTCAGCACTCTGACACACTGACAGCTGTTGTTGCCTGTTGGGCTGCAGTTTGCCATGTTATGACTGGAGCAGATTTTATGTTAAATGCAGCACATGTGAGGGTTTCTGGGCAATATCTGTCATTGTTTTGTGTTTGTAATTGATTTCCAATAATAAATATAAACATAGATTTGCATAAAACAGCACATTTGTCCACTCATGTTGATAAGAGTATTTAATACTTGAAAAATATCCCTTTAAGGTACATTTTGAAAAGATTAAAAATGTGCTGTTAATTTGTGATTATATATGTAAATCAATTGACAGCCCTAGTTTGTGGTGTTAGGAATCCTAATTGAGAGCCAAAGGCCCCAGCTAGCAGTAGGCTGAGTGTACTCTTAGATTTCAAACAAGCCTATCAAGTCATTTTAATAGAACTGGAGGGACAAACAAGTCCATTTCTCCCGCCATGCAACACAGATGTCTGCTGAGGACAAATTGACCAAATAAATAATGTCTTTGTATCCCTTCAAGCGCTGAACCGGCCCCTAATGGTCTTGCTCACTTCTCTACTGGCTGATATTTGCAAAGCAGAGCTGATGACATTTCAGTTGTAAGCAAGGCAAACACATCTGCTATGTAAACATGTGTTCAACTGCCCTCGAGAGCGTCATTTATACACTAACTGAACATCCATTACTGACAGCACAGATATAAATGGATTCTAATCCCCCGCAATTAACCTCCAAGACTTGTTCAACTTTCAACACAACTTGCTGCATAAAGTTATCGCTGACCGGCTTTGATTCCGTCTAAATCACACGTACTTGAATGAATAACAGAAGCCACTGTATCTTACTGACCAGACCCCACTATTGTCCTTCAAGCAATAATGTCTCTCCCGCCTCCCAGGGGGATCGGATGGGATTGTGCGGCCGTGGAATGTAGTCCTGTGGCACAGGGGAGCAAATGTTCGGGAGCAAAGGGGAAAGAGAGCAACAATGAGATTACAGGCTTTGTCACACCACAGATTTACCGGGAGGGTAGCTCTTTGTATTTGTGAGCACATGAAGTGGCTCGGATGAGGAGAGGAGTCTGAGGAAAGCAACGGAGGTTTGCAGTCCGACATAAATCCCCCCGAGGCTTTAACACAAAGGAATGGAGAACTACTACCCCCTTGTTACCATATTCTTTGATCACGTGTCCTTGAAATGGATCAGCAACCCTTCCAAAACCATTTCCTTTACTCTCTCCCTCCTGATAAGGAGCAGCACCATTTGACGAAAACCCCAAAACACTGGAGAGCAGTAACGCTCAATACATCAGCCGGCTCTTCTTCTATCCTACCGTCTGGATGCAACGTCTCAATACAAAGCCTTTCAGAGTACAGTAATATTTTCTCTCTCTACGACAAACCTCCGACTGTACGAGCATCTACACAAAAATAATAAATTGAGAAATAAGCATTCAACATCTTGCAGTTTTTTTTTTCCAAACATCGAAGCAAGAGGCTGTTTAAGTCCACATCCCTATCGATAACAGTATGACAGTCCAAACACACGTCACTAGTTTCAACAAGCCCACCACTGTTCACACATAAACTATACAGTGACACAGGAACAAGTCAACAGTCTATTGCAATAATAAAACTTTGTTATTATACCTTTTTTAACCATCACTTATCATGATACATTTATTACTAAGATTAATAATTAGACTACATTATTTTTTCTGTTAGCAAAAATAAGTGGTGTGCATTACATAATTTAAAATGTACAAATATACTTTCGATCTGGCTTTTAAAAAGGCTTTCAGACACTAGTGAAATCATGAAGGCTCAAATCCACTGGCAGATGCAACAGCAGAGGCAGGACCCCACATTATAGCTCACTGTCCGAGGGAACGTCTGCCGTTGTACCGTTTACAGAACTAAACGTCAAACCCTAAATCTCCCTCGAGGTTCTCTTTTGTTTTTTTTCCACGTCCTTACCGACCTGCTCATCCAGAGTGTCAGCTTCAGATTCAGATTCAGACAGAGTAGCACCACGCCTGTGTTCAGGCCCCAAACACAGCTTCTTTTAGTGCAGATAACTTTTAAAAACACCCCCCAGACGAGCTTCAAGAGGAGCCAAGTTGTGACTATAAGCCAGGTGCACATTTCAGATCAACAGTCAGCTACTTCTGCTGCAAATATTGGTCTCCAACTTAACTCCTCAGCATTTTTTTTTTTTCAGAAGCAAGTCTCAACTTTGGTCCGGTTACATGGACAGGAATTAAAGCCTCGTCCTGGACTTCTATTGAAAGAAACTGGTTATTGAAATAATTAGTTTATGACAGAGGCCGACTCCGTGCCCATGAACCAGGCCTTTTAGGTACAAACACTGTAGCAGCTGGACCCATGTCTGGTGAAGATTAAGCTAAAAAGATGACTGCTTAACTTGACCGCTGCTCTGAAGCAAAGCCAACAGCTCGGCGAACACAATAAATATATTGATCTTAGGATGATTTGAATGAGATGTATACAAAAGTCAGGAGAATAAGAGGCATCGGGTGAAACGTTCTTGCTTTAAACCATCTTATGCTGTCCGTTTGTTGGAATACGCTTTTTGAAATAGGATCCCTACGACTGCAGCTTTTGACCATTTAACACTTCCACCAGGCACTTGAATACTACTTCTTTATGGCCTTTACGCTCCACTTTGCTGCCGAGACATGAAAACCTCTGTCACTCTTAGGAATCCAGAAAATCAGCCTCATTAGCAAACTGATGATCAGGAATTGGTTGATTTAGTATTGTCAAACCACAGAGGCGCATAAAATCCTTCAATTCAAGTAAAAACATGAAAATCACCAAAACTGCAGTTGCACCATTTTAGTACAACATCAAGGGCAAAATCATGAAATCGTCTCACTGAGGAGCAAAATATGAAAGTGGCGAACTGTTCTCCTTTCAAATGAAATGTCTAACTGTTCTTTTGAATCATTAAAGTCCCCTAAAATCCACTTCCCTTCGTTCAGCTGATTATTGCACAAGAGGAAACCTTTGACGTGATCTCTATTTACCCACCGTCTGAAACTCAAGAGAGGGGAACGTGAGATAAAGCACTGAGGGAAATGAATGCATGACGACTACTAAGATTAAAAACATATGCTTACATGATTTAAATGATTAAAAAGTCTGAATCATAAAATGTTTCACATAACGTAGAAGAAACATAACAACCAGGATCAAATAACAGTGTTATACTTTAAATAAAACCCATAGATGGCTGCAACTGATACATCAGCCACTATAAAACTGCCTGTTTAAATGTGACAGCTGACTGCTAAAGATAAATCAAAACTGATCTGAGACCTTGTAAGTCAACAACTCCTTTTTGTGACTTTAAAGGGGCATTTATACCTCGTCGCCAACAGGTGGCAGTGTGCTCAACAGAACATGTTGCTTCGATTAAGAAACTGGTGATTTCACACACTAGTGAAAAGTGACAGAAAAGAGGAAACAGGAGGGAAAAGGGAAAAATCAAAGTGGCAACTGGGAGGACCTCTGGCCCAATAAAACAACTACGTTCCAAAACAAATCAAACACCAACACAACAACTCCAGTCGGACCCTTCCTTCTCTGCTCCCTTGTTTGAAACACTGGGGAAAGTCAACAGAATGTAAAAGTGCTGCTGCTCAAACCGACTTGAGGTACTGTAGATGGCAAAGGAGCAGATTAGTAGACTGTAAAGAAAGACTGAGCCAAAGGAAGGGAAAAGTAAAAACAACAACATCCACTAGGCCACAACGAATGGAGACAAACAGGGAAGAGCAGATAGGAGGGGCGATGAAAAAGGGGCCTGATAAGGGAGAAATAAACTAGTTGGCTGGTTGAATATTGCATAATAGTGCTGAGTTTCTCTCTTGTTTGTTTTTAAAGCAGCGTTTACATCCTCAGTCCAGTGTGGGGCGCCTCCTCCCATCCCTCCTCCCTGCTTTCCTCTGCACAGTGTCAGGTCCGGATTGACTAGGCGTGTGGGGGGGCGGGTGGTGGGACTTGCACATACGAGGACTCCTTGACTGGTAAGCCAGGTGTGCATGGTTGTGTGTGTGTGTGTGTGTGTGTGTGTGTGTGTCTACAGGGTGGCAATGGTTGGGAAGGGTTGGTGAAGCTCAGGCGAAGTACATGGTCCTCAGAGTGTCGTGGTGGATCTGAACAGCTTTGGCCAGCGCCTGGGGGTCCCGACCGTTACTCTGACCAGACACATGGCTGCCCTCAGCGCTGCAGGGTGGAGACGAGAGGACCCGTTATTACAGATGATAATAATACTGGGAAAATTAGGCATTTCTCTACTAGTAATATCGAGTCAAAAATGAAGAACCTCTTGTTGAGTCTCTCTCCCCTTCTCACCTGTCATGTTCTTTGTCCACCAGATGGTAGCGGGCTCGGAAGGCCACCAGGTGGGCGTAGTAGGCTGGCGCAGGGATGGAGACTGAGCGGGTACAGCGCACGTAGGTGTGGCACAACTGGTAGGTGAGCAGCTGGAACTCGTCAGCGGTGAAACAATTGTCGTCCCACAGCACATGGTAGTGGGAGGGCCTACTGGTGCCCTGCAGATGGGAATTGACATATCTGTGTTATTAATAGATTCATATTTAGGATATTGAGATATCGCCATTTCAACGTAGTCGATAGGAGTTTGCCTTGGTAAAGAAACCATAAAACATCACATAACTACACTGACCACGTTTACATGCACAACATAGTCCATATTGCATATTTTTTGCGGCTGCGGAACCTGTTATTTTATATTTTGGTGTCCATGTTAACAGGTTAACAGCCACACAGCCTGCGAGCGACACGTGGCTCTCGTGCGACTCGGCTACGTGTCCGCTGCATCTCTTCTAGAGGTTCAAGGTCTTGCCTGTTTTTACCACCAGCTGCTCAGCTCACAGCAACAACGGACAGCGAAAGTGATCGTTTGACAGTATATTGACACCATACCAGCTACATTAATACAGTTTCAACGTCTGTATATCTGTCTCATCTAATTGTGGATTATTACTATTATCTACAAATTACCACATGTTGCGTAAACTTTTTCTGTGTAAAATAAATATTAATGACATTTATAATGAAATGGCCACTATGAAAGGAAACTGTGTAGAAAGAAAGGGCTGACAGCAGCTGGTGTGAACAACCGATACTTGAGCCACGCAGCAGTCCAGCGAGGCAGCCGTCAGGCCCAGTGTGTCCAGACCGTTTTTCCAAAAAACACAATAGTCCTACTAAGCTGTTTAATTAAAATGAATATTGTTAATGTAATATTTCTGTTTACATGCAGCATTCTCCAAATAATGTAAAACGCACCAATGAAGTACGTCATTACGGCTACACCCATTGACACTCCGAGACCAACAGCAGACGTGTTTTTGTTTTTAGGGGGGTACAGGGGGTCTTTAGGGTCAGAAGGCAGGTCAGCAGTAGATAACACACAGAAGTGGTGTACATCACCTGAAAACTGGGAATGTATGAGAAATAAACATGAATGAATAAAGGGGAATTGCGTTACTTATGGATTCCTGATGTTTTCTAGTTTCAAAGCTGAAACTTCACTCTAGCTGTAAAACTGATCCTGCTACAGCCTTTGAGAGACAGTTAAGTTGGTTGGGATCAAGGATCTCAGGGGGTTAAATACTTGAATCTCCTTTTTCAAATTGCTGTTATATTGTTCTTGTGGTATACCCTTGTTGACACCGTTCTGTGAATTTTAGGCAACAGTTTTTAAGCTATGCTTTTACAGCTTTGCACAAAAATAGACTGGTTTGTGTACAACGCACAGAGCTGGTAGTAAACAGAGGCTGTGTGTTGTAAACTACGGTAAAAACCCCAACTGAAATGCATAATCGGGATGCACCGTATACATGTCCAACGAATGCTCTTAAAACCTGAATAATATCAGCATATCCCACATGCCTTAATCTGAAAATGCTCCATTTGGAACAGGCCTAAGTAGCTATATCCAAATGCAATATATTCTTTACATGATCCTTATCAAATTCAGAATATTGTCATATATGTACTGTTAGTGTGCATGTAAACATAGTAAAACGATAGGCATAGAAAACGAGGGGTAAAAACCATAAAATGATCCCAGTTAAACCACTAAACATTTGCATAAAAAATAGAATAAATAATTACAACCAGCGTTCCCACAGGGAACTATCAGCACCGCAAACCAACTATGATGCATATGACTGGATACCGTTACCATTACAGTGTTTTAAGGGCAAGAATAACAACAGCACAATGGTGATTTAGGAGTTAAAGACAGCAGCAGGTCAGACAGCAGATCCTTCCTGTGACATAATGGTCTAAATTTCAGTAAGGTGCAGTAGATCCTGGTATATATATTTTTGATGCATTTGGCACCACTGTCGGTCCTTGGGATCTAACTTCAAACAGTTACTCCTCGTTTTTCTGTATTTCCTATTTTCTCTTGTGGCCATTTTATTTTTATTGAATCTGGTTTATTTGCAAGAATGCAAAAGCACAGAGTGAAGGAGAGCTTGATGAACTAGTGCTGAAAAGGGCAGCAGGCTGAGCAGAGAAAAGGTTGGTCTGACCTGTATTCCAGCGTGACTGCAGAGGTAAAAGTCAAACTCGTAGGGATGCGTGATGTCCGTATCCACGGTAGTACCAGCAGGAATGTTTCCACTGCGTCCAACCTAACAAAAACAAAAATAAGCTCAGTTAGTTCCTACTAATGCCCTTGATGGTTTTGTTTTCACCATGAAAACAAAAACAACAAGAACAGAAAATGGAAGATGCAGGAAAAGAGCAGCAGAAAAACAAAGCTTTTAAAAGCACTAAATGATGTCAGGAGGCCAAACTTCCGATCACTGAAAAAAAAAGGACTAGTTAATGGACCGAGCCAGGCGAAGGTTTACCAAATGCGTCCCAATCAACCAATTAAAAGCCTAATGCTCCAGAGAGACTAATGCTCGGTACAGAAAATAAGGTTGTTACTGGCTGAGTCTTACTCTAGGGGCCTTGAGTGCCACTCCAGAGCTCTCTGGCTGCACTGGGCCCTAATGCTTTAATCGAATGTAATTACAGCGGTTAGGAGGGTGAACAGTCCAATTGACAACAAAAGGTAATTAAGGAGGCCCATTTCCAGTGCTTAACGTGCAGGCACACAGCATAAAGAAGAATATGGACTAACACATAACAAACTGTACTGACTTTAATAGGTACATCGCTGTGTCGTACTTAAAGAGTGAAATTGTGCATGTGTGTGTGTGTGTGTGTGTGTGTGTGTGTGTGTGTGTGTGTGTGTGTGTGTGTGTGTGTGTGTGTGTGTGTGTGTGGGTGGGGTGGGGGGGGTTACTCACTCTCTCATTGCGGTCGGCACAGAAGAGGCGTGTATGGTGGCGTTTTTGCACAACAATGTAGGTGATGCCTGGCTGGTACTCCTTCTCCAGGCTGATGCAGGCCTCACGGATGGCCAGCAGTTCATAATACAGCACCTGACAAGAAGAAGACGACATTTATTAAAACTCCCCTGGAAGAAAACCTTGTCAACTGTATTCTTCGTCAACTCTTTGGATCTGAATACATAAGGAACACCACTGTGAAGCTACAGAATGATGTAAAAACCTAAAAAAAGAAAATCAATAATCAACCTTAACTTTATGTTCAAGGGTTCAAGTTCAAATGTATGAAAATTTGGGAATGTTGCCCTTCATCGTAAAAATGTTTCTCATTAAATAATCTGTGATTAAAGAATATTTCAGAAAATGCCTGTGCATTTTGATTTGAAGTAAACTTACGGAGCCAAAGACTACCCAAACATCAAAATCATGACCCTTAAAACAGGGTAGAGAAAATTCTGCAAACCCAACAGATATTTTATCTGCTGTTCAGTCCACATCCTGACCTGTCTGAACTGGCCTTCTGAAACTCCATCCCTGTAGAAAATGATCCTGGTGGGCTTGTAGCGGGTTGACTTGTAGAACTGGATGAGCAGTTCCCGCACCATGGAGGCCAGGTCCTGGATGACCTCCTGCCTGGGCCTCTGGACCCGCACAGTGGCACAGTACCTGCTGGGGTGGGCGTCCATACTGCCTACCACCTGGGGGATTACAATGAGTCAATGCCAGATACAGGGAAAACAATCAAATGTTAATTAAGTCAACCAATTGGTCGGGTGTAAATTGAAGCTGAAACTCACGGCTGCAATCGAAGGCTTCTTTCCGTCTCCAGCAGGTGGATGTGTAACATCTGCTCCCAAGAAGATAACTGGCTGCTGAAACACTGATGGTCTATTGATTGAGAGACACAGCAAAGACAGTAATTATACTGAGTTACGTGACAATATATGCTACCATTAGTATGGTGTGTGTGTGTGTGTGTGTGTTTTTTTAATCTGTACAAATGGTACAAATAGTAATAGTAATATGCTGCCCGATTAATTGCAAATTCAAGATGTACCTTAAAAGGAGATTTGTCAAGTATTTAATACTCTTGAACATGGGAGTGGGTTAATATGCTTGCTATATGCACATGTATGTAGGCTATATATTTATTATTGGAAATCAACCAACATCACAAAACATTGACAAATATTGTCCAGAAACCCTCACAGCTACTGCATTTAGTTCAAAAAATACAATCAGAACACGGCAAACTGCAGCCCAACAGACAACAACAGCTGTCAGTGTGTCAGAGTGCTGACTTGACTATGACTTGATCCAGACTGACTGGGACTATCATAAAGTGGGCATGTCTGTAAAGAGGAGACTGGTGGGGACCCAGAGAACCCATTTACATTCACATATCTGGAGGTCAGAGGTCAAGCGACCCCCTTGAAAATAGTCATGACAGTTTATCCTCGCCATAATTTGGCTCAAGTGTGGAGTATTATCTAGCTTTCTTTGTGACAAGCTAAAATGACATAGATAGCGCCAATGATTTCCTGAGGTTTTCTAGTTTCATATGATGCCAGTATCTTCTTCTAGCTTTAAAACTGAGCCCGCTACAACCTCTGAAAGATGGATGCATTACTGCATTTGTTAACTTTGACAGCCCTCATTTTGACACAAAAATTTGAACTATGAGAAGCCATTTCTAAACAGCATCACCACAGCAGAGTGCTGCCGTGTATGAGAAGGAGAGCGTGACTGACCGTTGGTGAGGCACCAGGATGTTGTTGATGCCTCCCAGCTTCACATTGATCTTGAGGCAGAGGTTGGAGAGGGTCTGAGGTGACGTCTTCACCACGTTCTTCACCTGGACGCACTGCGTGGCCATGCCCAAGAGGGTGTCCCCCACACGCTTCACCTCCGCTATGAGTGGTTACAAAACAGTGAGCATCAGAAAAAGGAAAGTTTCATCTTTATGAAAATTTAAATATATGTCATACTTGCAAAAGTAGCACAGACATGATAACGTGGATGTCAGTTCTCAAAAAGCAGTGGAATATTAATCAACTTGTGATCTAATACAAGTTCAGTACAAGGCTCTAAGCAGTTTTCTAACCATAGACTGGAGTTTTTCCCGGCAGGATGACGATGATGAGCTGCAGTCCGGCGTAGGTGTTCTTCAGGTGTCTGAACATGGGCTCCACGCTGTCCGCTCCCTGGGCGTATTTACAGAAACATGGCTGGCCCTGGATGGGCATCCCAGCATCCTTCGAGATCTTACGCAGCTGGTCTGTGAAACCCCTACATGAGGAAGAGGCAGAAGGTCGGGATGAAGGGTCAACACAACGGTGAAGTCAATTACAAGCTTGCCGCTGTTTGCTTGGGGGAAAAAAATAAGCACTGAGACCTGTAAAATGTTGTTAGCACGACATGAACTGTGGTTCGTTGTGTAACAGCAAATGGTATAACAGTGATGTTTGACATTTAAGAGTTAGCTTAGGTAAAGAGTTTACATTTTGAAATATGTTTAGCAGTGTTTTTATTATCCTGTGATGCCATCAGTTTGCTGTATTAAGGTTATATTTCTAACATCTAGTCTGAGACTCCAGATGAAGACTATCCTTTTGTGTAACTCTGACATAGTTAGTTATTTTTCATGAATGTGCAAAGTCCTGATGGTATTAACTATTAACCAACGATTACAGCTGTCAAAGTTCACACGTTAACGCAAATTTGTTTTAACGCCACTAATTTCTTTAACGCATTAATGCAACTTGCAATTTTCATGTTGATAGCGGGGTCCATGTTAAAGCGAAGGAGAAGATATCGGTATCAGGTATCATGAAACTAGAAAACCTGTCAAGTCTTACTAGCTTGAAAAAACCTGTCCTGTACATTTTCAAAGGGGTCCCTTGACCTCTGACCTCCAGATATGTGAATGTAAATGGGTTCTGTGGGTACCCACCAGTCTCCCCTTTACAGCCCACTTTATGATAGTCCCAGTCAGTTTGGATCATCATCAAGTCAGCACACGGACAAAATGACAATATTTATCATTGTTTTGTGTTGTTAACTGATTTCCAATAATAAATATATACATATATTTGCATAAAGCGGCAGATTTGCCCATGTTGATGAGAGTATTTAATACTTGGCAAATATCCCTTTAATGTACACTTGGAACAGATTAAAAAATGTCTGATTAATTCACGAATAATTGCGATGAAATATTTATTCAACTGACAGCCCTGGTAAAGATATGAACTAAAACTGAATCATCATGCCTGCAAACTGCCGAGATAAGAGATGCTACGCTTCTTCAAGTAATAATTTGAAACAGAGATTATTTACAATCCATGAAGGGAAAAATACACAAACAAAATAATCTCTAACATCATTACAGATTAATAAGAAAAGCAAACTAGATAAGCGTTTGAATATTAATGTAATAAATGTCTTTTAAACTTTCATGACAGTACACGCAGTGACAACAGAAGCTCATCTTTTAAAACTTCACAGGGAAAAATCATCTGCGAATAATCCTACTTCAGTATTTCTTCCCGACACTGCCTCTGTGTGGCGAAGCAGGCGATGGCCCACATCTTGATCTCCACCCCGGTGTGGAACTGCTTCCCCCTCATGTCCCACACCCCGTGGCTGGGCGTGGCTACAGTGCGGTTCTGAAACAACATTGCAGTCTCACCACATGTACTCATGATTATGTGGGCAAACACTCGCATTCATACTGTTCATACACAGTCATGCTTGAACAGGCAGGAGGACAGGTATGCAGTCACTCACATACACACACAAACACACGATTACTCTCTGAAAACCCACAGAACCCACACACTCTCTTCATCCATACCAAAATATATTAACACATTACAGTCAAACTTTGAACAAAAAAGAAACATGTCAACGAAAAACGCATTTGTGCTCAGCAGAGAAAAATGTAACTTTCACATCAAAATATCATCAAGCTTTGCAAAGGTAGTGTGATGCACTATGTGATGGATCTGTAGTGTGTAAGATGTAGTATGCACAATGGTGTCACAGTTCTCACTAATACACACATCCAAATGTATAGTAGTAGTGTAAAGGTGTGTATCCTCAGAGGAGATAAACAGACAGATGTTAATCAACACTGTGGTTCAGTCTCAGTAAGTTGCTTCTTTTTGCAATTTTTGGAAATCTCTTCAACCCACTTCTTTTTACTTAATCAAGAAAAATCAATATTAGGCAAACGCTGGAAAAGGCTTTATCCTTAAGAAGTTATCCAATAGAGCTGTTCTGATGCTGATACTAGTATTGGAAATGTGTCCAATACTGCCCATAATTTGGTATTGCAGAGTACTCCAGTCTTTGCACTGATCAGTTAGATCAATTTATTAATACAGAATACAGAGCAGCCCTCACTGTGCTGTCCCTGCATGTATCATGGCTGTTAACTACTGTTTTAGAGCTGTGACAAATAACTGATTTCAGGTCATCGGTCACATGACAACAGCAAACAACAACAGTGCACTGCTAGTCCAGAGTGTAACGGTGGTCAGAGCTACGACAATGTCGGCCATTTGGCAATATTTCACAGTACACACATGTACAGTATGTAACGCTTCAGTTTTTACCCTAGTAGGGTAATAAGTTTAATATTAATAATAATAATATTAATAACAACAGCAACTATATATTTTTTAATCACAGTGGTATCTGATCTGTTCTCTGTATCAGAATTCTACTATCCATCTCTACTATCCAGTCATGATCTGGGCATTCATTTTTTTATTATAAATCCCATAAATCCTTGTTGTAGAGATACAAAAATATAGGGCTGGGCAATATGATGACGAACAGTATATCATCAAAACAATATAAAAAAATCTATCACATATATTTCTCTACAGTGTTCTATCGCAATATAGGCTAGACCTATATTAATTTCTTTTTTTCTATAATTTCACTTAAAACTGTTATGTCCATTTCGTACTAAATTTCTTAAAATGAGAAAATAATCTGTACATTTCATTTGTCAAATATTTAATTCACACAGGAGTATACAAAAGAGGCTTTACCATGTGGTTATTTCATATAGATTAGCTATTTATTGAATTGCCACAAAACATGCTATATTGTGATTTGTATTGTTATCAAGATGTGAAATTACCTATGTCATGATGAAGATTTTGGTCATATCACCCAGCCTTACAAAAATGTCTGCGGTCCTATTTGTCTCTCAAAACAAATCATAATTCATAAAGGCATTACCTTTAATTTAAGGTGGAGTCACCATTTGCATTACTGAGATTCAACCACAAAAAAAGGCCAAAGACATGAAGTACAAACAGGAGCCGGTGAGTTAGTTCCCCTCAGACAGTGAATAACGGCTGAGGAGGGGAGAGCGTGGCAGACAAACAGAGAGAATGGGCGTGATTTAAAGGAAGGGTACCATAAAGTGCTCTGTGCTCACCCTGCCGCCGTACTGCAGCATGGGGGCGGGTAGCACTCGCCCCGTCACGTGGGCCATCTCGTCGCGCACCTTGAACTGGAATTCCTGCACAAAGGGGTCTGCTTCGTAGTTGGCACTGCGCACCTGCAGGGAGGGGGACACATGGTAGTTAATGACCACTGCAGCACTGGAAAGTTACAGGATACAGCCATGTATTCTGCTTAAGTCTCCTACACCTGCTCACTCATTGGGTCTCATTTTGTTAAAGGAATAGTCTGACGTTTTGGGAAATAAGGTTGTTGCTGAAGGTCAGATGAGAAGAACAGTACCACTCGTTAATATTAGGTTCTTCTCCTCACCTAACTGTCAGTCAGAAAGTGGGTAAGCATATTTCCCCAACTATTCCTTTAAGAGCATCAGCTAATTTTAAAGAAAGAAAGAAAGAAAGATATTCCTTTATTAGTCCCACAGTGGGGAAATTCAGTTTTACACTCTGTTGTTCACACAGTACATATACATGTCAATGGAGAGATGTCAGAGTGAGGGGGCTGCTCCTGACAAGCGCCCAGAGCAGTTGGGGGTTTGGTGCCTTGCTCGGCAGTGCCCAAGAGGTAAACTGGCACCTCTCCAGCAACCAGTTGGTCTTGGTCCATGGGGGACTTGAACCGGTGACCTCCGCGTCCTAACCCAAGTCCTTACGGACTGAGCTACTGCCGCCCCCATAAATACTCCCCGTCGGGGAATCGAACCCCGGTCTTCCGCGTGACAGGCGGAGATACTGTCCACTATACTAACGAGGAAGGACATTACACAGTTCTGTTGAATACGCAGTACTGATTGGTCAATCACAGTGTTTTATGGTCTGTTATTTCTTCATAATAATCAGTTGATTATTTTCAGGGAAAAAAACAAGGGAAAATACATATTTTTTTAATAGACAAATAGTCATATAAACTAGCTGATTTTTTTTTTTTTTTATATAATTTAATGACTATTCAAAAAATTGAAAATCATGACCCATCCCTAATATAACAGACCGTTGCTATGGATGCAGATCTGACGGCGGTCTCTAGAGGACCATTTCTGTGTCAAATTATTGATTTCTTAATTAAGAAGCTGTGTAATAAACAGGCTAATGTTCAGCGAGCAGGTCATTATTGTGAAATAAACCCCTTCAGGGTGACGAGAGACCCCTTTGCGTCGCTACACATTATCCCTTACTTAGACTGAGTGATTTATTTTTTTGAGTGTCCTGCACCATCTGTTGCCCAGCCCATATGGACTTACAAGACAGTGGATTACAACCAAGATGGCCACATGACCAGTCATAACATACAGTTCCAAAAATAAAGGGAAATAAAAAAAAGAAAGAAAATGAGAAAGGTCTCATTATGAAGGAAACAGTGTGAAATGAATCCTCAGCAAGACCAGGATCACAAAAAAAAAAAAAAAAACACGTAAAAGCTGCTCTTGAGGAGTACCTTTATATACAAACACACGCACCTACCTCAACCTACTTTATAAGAGGTTGTTGTGAATTAGCAGCACAGACAGTCATTTCTTTTTAGATGTACAGTCGGATGAAATGAGTATATTGTGACACAGTTGTGATTCCTCTCAAGAATGAAGCCAAAGTTCAGCTGTAGGTCAGTGGGTATCATCTCACATAATGTGAGGTCTATGCTTGCCTCAGTGCCATCATTGTTTTAGATAGACCTTGTGCCTGTGCTTGTAACCCTAATGAGGTATTCCTTTTCTCAACTTGCTCTCGTATGTATGGGTATTAGTTTTCCTTTAGGCATCTTTAAGCAATTTGTCTGCTGCAGTTAGCATTTTTATTGTTTTCATTATTTTATAAGATGCTGGTTGAGACGAAAAATAGAATAGTAAATTAGCGACTTGCCATTAAATGTCAGGTGGCAGCACCTTAATCCAAAATGACTTCAAGTACAAGGTATGTGATCAGCCCACCTGGCATGATATATAAATGTATTAGAGAATTCATTATGTAGTTCTGACAGACACGGCTTATCTGCTTGTTTTGTCCTTTTCTGTCTCTACACCTTGGCTATTCCACCCACACTGGCCTGTCAGTTTTAAGTGATTGTGCGTCTAAATGAAAATGCCACCAAAGTGCTGTCCACAGTGATTTCCTGTAAGCAAGGCCACTCGTTTTGCTCCTGAGAAAAGCATTTGGGAGACGTGGTTTAATAAGGTAGCAGTAGGAACTGAATGTGCATTGCTAATATGATGGTGGCCACAGGCGGTGTACAGTCTGCCAATCTTTCTATAAACAATACGCTGCAAACACTGTAGCAGCCTCACATACACTAAAGCCATTACGACTCTGGTATTTTGTTGACCCTTGGTAGGCCTGCCTGCCTTGTAATTGCCAAATGTGATGGACGAGCATGCAGACATGCCTCTGTTAACAATATAAAATGAGAATCTGGGAGATGGGATTACAAAACAAGCAATCTGACATCGAGATGAGCAGCATGGCAACCAAGTGTTGACAAGCTTAGCAACGCGGCAGCCATTCAGGCAGGGTTTTGTCTTTGGATGTGTCCACACCCATCTCCTTTAAAGTTAGCGGCCCAACAATGTTCGGTATAACCTAAACTTTACCACTTGAATAGGAATGCATACTTTGGGCTCACTAAAACATAACAAGATGCTCTGTGTAACCTCCGTTAACGTTAACTGTTTATCTCCATAATGCTGCAGACGACGAGCTGGTCACTGTGATTACTCTGAGCAGCATCATTGTCTATGAGCGGAGCATTTTAAACATCAGTATCACAGTGGATCATGTTCATTTAATTGTGGGAAGCCTAAATCGTGACTGTGATTAATGTTCAATTCATTGTGCAGCCCTACTGTTTGCTACAGTCTACGGTAGACGCAATTAAACAGCATATGATGTACAAACACAATTTGTTTGTGTTCTGTAACTCCTTTTTTTTTTTTTACCATCAATAACAAAATACAGAGCATAAAGGTGACAATTTCAACCATATTTCTTTTAGTAAGTTTCTGCTCATTCGTAAAAATATTATGCTGATGTTGAAGTAACACATGACATCTACAGTCTACTAATCAGCAGATGCCACTCACTGTCATTTCAGGGTGTCTGTAGGAGCCAAAGTGTGTCATTAGCCTGTCATTTATTATTACTATTATTATTATTATTATTTAGTTAGGCTGCACCTGTTGTTTTGGTTAACATTCCCTCTGGTTATTGGCACAGGGGTGTGGATTCACTTATCTAACTTGTTCACTTGGACCACAGAAGTCACTTCACTTCATCTACTTCAGTTAATCAAGCACAGTTATTGTTTGTAATTATTTTCATTTAATAAACAGTCAACCATCTAGATTTTAGGATTTCTTTAGAAGGAGTCACACAGTAAAGCGCCTATGTAGCCTCTTGGCAGCTCTGATTCATAGTAGTCGCTAAAGTGTCTATGGAGCGACAGAAGAGCTCCTGGTCCAACTCACCAGCCTGCTGATCTCCTCCTGTCTGTCGGGTGCAGAGCGAGCTGTGGCTTTGATCATGGTGGAGGTCTGATTATCTGTCAGCTTCTTGATGCACCGTTGACCTGCTACAATGTTACACACCTGCAAGAAAATAACGGCAAACGTTTAATCGTGTTACTTATTGTTTAGCCAGCATAATATTATCTGGGCACACTTTTTGCAGCTGCCCTGCTTCTTATTGCAGCTGATACACAGGCAAAGCTGCTCAGCACTGCACATTGTTATCATGTCTGGAGTTCTGTTTAAATTCAAATTCAATTTAAACAAAAAAAAATGAAGAGGAAAAGCAAGTTGCTTTCTCTCACCTCCAGGGGCAGGTAGGTGTGCTTTTGCTCCTGGCCCACTTGTAGACAGGGCAAATGTGGGTACTTAAGCTGCAGGTTGTACTTCTCCCTGAAGTACTGGGCTACAGTGCGCTCTACAGTCTGACCATTTTCCAACTGCAGAGGGAACCTTCAGAGAAGAGAGCATCTCATGTCAGAAACCAGACCACTACTGAGGAAGACTGATATATTTTACAGTACCATTAGGATGTCCATGGCTGATTAAACAAAGACTTAATCAATCAATAGAGACTCAAAATCAATAGCTCAATAGTGAATCAATCAATAGAGACTATAGCAAGCTAAATCACTCCAATTGCTATTTTTCATTTTCTGCTTTATACATAAAACAAAAAAAGGGATGCTGACTGGTTTGCTATAAATGCTATTGTCTAGCATCTCTTACATAAACTAGATTTGTTTTTACTGACTTTAAAGGAGCAACATGTAGGCCTGACAACTAGCATTTAAAATGGGGAACAGCCCAAATTCAAAACACTGAAGCCGTGGCCCGTCTGCTCCTCATGTGTGACTGCCAGCAGTTAGAGCAAATTTTCGCAATTTGAGGGATACCTTCTAGACACGACCACATTAGCCTCTACCCAGCAGCAGTAGGTGGAATCACATCACCAGCTGTGTGTCTCAAATACTGGCTGCCTTGTTAACCCAGCTGCACACGGACCTCAGAGAGACGTGCCGAGGCGTTTCAGGTCGGGAAGAGTCCAACGTTAACGTTATCTCTGTTGATCCAGTTCATTAGCTTGCTTCCATGGTTGCTGAGGCTGTGTTTGCGTACCAATTTGTTTGATATGTAGCGACGAGGTGTTGAAATGGGCCGTGGACGGGATCACACCAATCCAAAATAACAACAGACGTTCTGGACCGGAACGGAAATTTCAAAGGAGCACATACTGACTGTAGCATTGATGTCAGAGAAGCCAGTGTTTCAGTTCAGCATGTTTCCTTAATCTCTGATGATATGACATATGGTCATTTTATGATTTATTACAGTAAATACATTACATATTGGTCCTTTAATGTACTTTTAATTGTTCACCGTGTGGCAGAGACATTGTGACTCTGAGTCAGATTGGAGGCAAAACAAGTATGATTGGAACAAGAAAACATGATTTGTAACTAGAGGCACAGGAAAACATTTTGGCTAGCTACCACGTTTATATCAGACAGCAGAGCAGAAACTGACGAGCCCTTAGTGATGATGTCCAGACGATACAGGTTAGATTTCTCTGTACAGAATAGCCCTTTATCTGTACTGGACTACTGAACGACTTAATGTCAACAAATAGTGACTGACTTACACTTAGATGCCAGTTTATTAAAACTAATGCAGTCTAAAACAACAGTCCTGTAATGTTCACTTTTTGTTAAAACTGTTTTGGATGGGTGTTGATTCAGCTTTATGATCATAACTGAACATATAAACTTCATAAAGGGAGGATTCATTGCTACTGTTGTATTACACTGCATTAGTTTCACTAGGTGTACCTGTTATAATAACTAAAAATCATAGCCATAGTACGCATTAACACTAATTGTGTAGCTAGCCATCTTTCGTCAAACTTCATAGTCACCATTTAATGATCACTGAGTATCTTTAGTCTTAGTATTCTAACCCTAAATGGCAGATTGCCATAGATTCATAGCACTATATAGCACTGTAAATCCATTTAAAGGATAACAAACAGTGAGGGCTGAGCCTCACACAACGGCTACTTCACTAATGGATGACTAATGTTGACCGCATGCTTGTTAGATGAGTCAGCTATTATCTGGTTTGTTTGGTTGTGAATTGGTGACCGCGTCCTCCGTGGTCTGTGGTACCGCCCCCCTCCCATCCACGCACCCCGCCCAGAGTCTCCGGTTCCCTAGCCCGCCTGGAGGCTGACTCACGTTTGATGGCTGGCAGGCCGACGGGTCACGTTGCAGACGCGGTACTTCCTCCGCATGGTTCCACAGTGCGTCACCTCCACCTTCAGACCTGGTGAATAATAGAAAGTGTTGGAGTGGAATTAATAATGTGTCTCTGTGTGAATGGCTGCCATGTGTGTCCTCCCTGTTCAAACTCTCTCTCCCACACACATAATACACTTCCACTCCTCTGATCTGACTCTTCCTCACATGCAGACACGCTTCACACTCCCGTCTTTACCTTTGATTTCTTTGGTGAATTTGACCCGGTGTGAGTCGGTGAGAGGGCGAGGCTGCTCGTCGATGTTGTGGATGTCCAGCACTTCACACATGAACTGGATGACTGGCTGAGCCTTGTAGAAGGCGGTGGCAGACACTGCAAAAAAAAGCAAAGACAAGAGTCTTTTAAAACAAAAAATAAACCACCAACACTACACTGAATGACAACAGCTTGATTCTCAAATGCAACAGTGTTATACCACTGGCTGCAATAATAGTTTAAATTGGACTGTATACATGTTGAGTGTTTGCCTGAACACAAATGTAAATCTTATCTTATTTTCATTCTGCAGAGATGTCCGGGCCTATACATCGTATTCTACAGATTTAAGACTAGACCTGGGTTTGGTACAGATCTTCATAAAAAAAAAAAAAAAAATAAAAAAAATAATAATAATCACACCATAATCATTAAACCCTTTTCTTTCCAAAGGGGCCCCTTGACCTCTGACCTCCACATGTGTGAATGTAAATGGGTTCTCTGGGTCCCCACCAGTCTCCCCTTTACAGACATGCTCACTTTATGATAGTCCCAGTCAGTCTGGATCAAGTCATAGTCAAGTCAGCACTCTGACACACTGACAGCTGTTGTTGCCTGTTGGGCTGAGTTTGCCATGTTATGATTGGGGCAGATTTTTGATGCTGAAGTCAGAACCTGGGAAGGTTTCTGGACAATATCTGTCATTGTTTTGTGTTGTTAATTGATTTTCAATAATTGAAAGGAGTATTAAATACTTGGCACATCACCCTTTAAGATACATTTTGAATGAAAAAAAAATGTGCTATTCATTTTCAATTTATCATGGACAATCATGCATTTAATTGTGATTAAATAATTGAATTAACTGAGAGCCATTGTTCAAAACGGTATCTACTTTGAAATGTTCACCCAACAAATGGTCACATAGCTTCAAGTAACAAAGGCGATGCATTGACACCAGATGGACTGTAACACAGGGATTTTGAAGCTCTTATAGAGGCTTATCGCATGATGTTTGTGTAATCAGCCCACCATGTTTAATACATGTAGCAGTAGCACTCATTGAGCACAGGAAGTGCAGTACATGCAGCACAGTCTGTGTGGAGATTGTCCCATTGTCAAACGGCAGCTCCTCTTTGTTCTGACACAATGCTTTCTCTCAAATGGAAAGATGGAGGCACTGAGAAAATAAAATGATAGGCGAGACAGCAGAGCAAGACACACAGCATCAGAGAAAAACAGGTATGACAAAACACAAAGTAAGATCAAAAGAAACCCAACAATAGAGACATGAAGAGAGCGAGGCGTCTTCTACGGATATCTGGCTCAGCTGTGGTGATGTAAGAAATCTCTCTGACGGTGTGTTTGATGAAAGCACTGCTAGCGGACATCCATGAGGCAGATGAACACACTCTCTCTTACACCTCTGGCTTGCATCCTTGAACATTTCACCACCAACAGGAAGTGACATCACTCCTGATGGTCCTCTCCACTCAGTGTGATTTAATCTGTGTGTGTTGGAGGTGTTTATGAGTCATTCTTATGAATGTAAAATTGAAAGGTCTCATTTCTCTGTGCTTTTGATCACCCATGATAGCGAGCGTGAGAAGCAGTGTTCGCTCATGCACATGTATTCAAATAGGCTTAATAGTTTGCCTTTCCAATACACAATGCAAAGAATTTGTTCTTTTAACGCTTCTGTATGGCAAACACTTCTAGCAGACAAGAGCCTTGAGCCGACCAATGGCTTTCGAAGGATGACAGGGCGGGAAAATGAGACAAAGAGAGAATTAGAGAGCAGGGAGGGAAAGATTCAAATAGACAGAGGCTTCAAAGACGTGGCGCAAAACAAAAGCTGTCTGAAGGAAATGCTCCACACAGCTACCCTCCTGACCCAGGCAACACCCACAAGTCTCACTCCTGCCGGCACAACCGCACACACACACACACACAACCACACTAGTCTCTACAGCAACTGACAAGTCAGTTCCCAGCCAACCAAAAACCCTCCTCCCTCCATGTTCCTCTCACACACTTTCTCTCTCGTCACCGTGCACATGGCAAAACACATTCTCCATCACCATTTTTGACACTTTTCACAAATAGTAACAGGCTGCTCAAACTTCGTTTTTCTACTGACAGCAGGCCAGCACTACACAGGGATGGGATGATACACTAATCTCCTGACTCCATACTATCATTATACTTGGGTGCTGATTCAATATCTATTGCGATTTTTAAGTATTGCATTTTTGTTAACCTTTTTTTAAAACTGGACCATGGGAAAAGTTGAATCATAAACTTCTAGGGACTTTTAATTTGAAAGATATTTAAATTAATACATTCAAATGTTTGATTTTCAGCATGTCTGTAGTCAGAGATGTCCGGAGGTCAAATACATCAGGATCATTGTCAGGAATTATTTAGAAAAAATAAATCAAAAAAATCAAATTAAAGTATTGCATAGACTCAAATGAAGCAAATATATTGAGGCATTTAAAAAACAATTTCAAAATTGTAAAAAAAAAAAAAACAAAAAAAACAAAAAAACCTTGCTACATGCAGTAGGTTAATTAATTTATTTTCACACCCCTAACACTAAAGCGAATTACCAAACGTTATCTTGAACTTTTCCATTTGTTACTGATAAAACTGGTTCTCAGCCAGTAATCGTGATCGATGGCAGAGAAGGAGCAATGCCATCACCATGTGGAGCTTAAATCTTTAACCCTAAGAGACCCACAGGGGATCCCAACTGACTTTACGGTCTTTCAAAGGCTCTAGCAGGTTCAGTTTTAGAGCTAGAGATATCACATGAAACTAGACACCATAGGGAATCCATTGGTACCAACCATATCATACAAACATGTTGGGTAGGACGCTCCAAAGTTCGGCTAAATTTTAGCAAGGAAAAACTGGCATGGCCATGTTCAAAGGGGTCCCTTGACCTCTGACCTCAAGATACATGGATGAAAACGGGTTCTATGGGTACCCACGAGTCTCCCCTTTACAGACATGCCCACTTTATGATCATCACATGCAGCTTTTCAATGCAGTATAAATGTGTTATTGTTGCCTCTTCTAAAAATTATGTTCTAATATTTCTGCATGCAGGGTTCCTTAAACAGTCTTGAAGCTGAGACTCTTATGGATCCAGTGAGCCCAACTGTATTCATGTGTGATGGTCTTAGTCCCAATAGGAGCCATTTAATTCTAGTGAGACCATTTTTTGAAACTTGACCTTAAAAGTTGTTGAAACCAAATCACAGCTTGGCTTTTTCCTATGGTGTTGCTTAAGGTCTTGGTGTCTTAATGTGGTATTTTGGAGGGTTCCTTGATCATTATTATCAATTCTTGACAGGTAAAAACATTGTTAAAGTTAGCACCAAATCTGTGTAACAAATGGTATCAACAAAAACTGCTGCAACTTATGAGACATAAGTACGGGGATGGTCATCACATCCTTCCATCATATCTCGTTCTAAACCCTTATACACTATTAGAATTCATCTTAATTAATTCGTGATTATTTCTGATATATGAGATATATGAGACCACTTCTATGTGGCATATACTGTTGACCTGCTATCTCCCCCTAAAGACACCCTGTACCCTCCTAAAAACTACAAAAACTAATGTGGGTTTCAGAGGGTTAAACAGCCTTTACAACTAATGCAAGCAGCAAGTGGAGTTTTGAGACTGATTTGAAAATAACCAAAATATAAATCTGATATATCTGGTAGTTCCACTATCGTCCCCGTAAAAGCTGTGCTAATACATAAAAAATGATCCCCGGTACAGCACTTCTGCCTCCCCGATGTTGAAAAAGCCTGGAGAGTATCCTGCAGACCTCCTTCAGCTCTGATGAAACAGTTTTCTAATGAGTGTAACATTGTCACATTAGATTTATGTTAAATACAGCTATTAAATTTCCTCAAACATAACATTCGCTGAAAAAAAATATCGATCATGCACAAATCTCTAAAAATAGCCTGTATCACGGAGGCTCCATGTCGCTTTAATCTATCCGTTCAATTATTAAAATCTCATTTCCCCAGCTGTGAAAGGGGAGCAGAGAAAACAATTTCTGTGTGACTGTACAAGAGGAGATATCTTTCTTCAAACAAAGATTAAAGTACAAAGAAAATATTCTTAACCTTGTACATATTTCGGTTAGTTTAAAATGTGTACAGCTGTATTAGCAAACATAGTCGTGCTTGAGGCAGTAGGCAATAAAAACCTTTTTTTTTTATTTACATTGTTGTAGCTGTGATGCATAATTGAAGCCCTGAGGTGCCATCAAAGCAAAATAAAGAGGAATTTAATTCTCACCATCAATGTTAAGCATCATCTTCCACATGGCAGGGCGCACAGATTGATGGAAACCGAACCAAACCTCCCTCCCACCTCCCAGGGGATGGTCATAGCCCTCTGGAGCTGAGAAGAAGGACCGACCCACCGGAGTGTACCTAGATGGAGAAAAGTAACAATTAGAAGAGACTGAACGAATGAAAGATCATGGGGAAGTTAAGATGAAAGCGAGGATAACATGGGGCAAGTAGGAAAGGGCAGATGAAAGGACGCAGGAAATGTAAGATTAGTTCAAACATCCTGAATTGTGAATGTAGGTCAATATGTGTTTAAACAGCGTCGCGTTCAGCAGCTGCCCTTCGATACGGCCTGAAACTACATCAGTGAAATGAGAGGTGGTGACACTGCTGGGCCCGTCCACCTCTTATTACGCTGCCCAGGAGACACATTAAAATTGGTACATGGGCTACATTTTTCTCTGTGAATCCTGGACTGACAATGTGTCACGCTGCCACTACAACGCAATAACGGGCCCCTGGTGGCTGTGAACAGGACTAAATGAAAGCTGTCGATATAACCACTTTTTAATAATGCTTTGAAAAAATTTTCATTAAGGCACTAGTGATATCGTGTTCGACTGTGCTCTTGCTGGGCCTTGGGAAAGTGATATCGAGTGGAAGAAGGTATGAGGTCAAGTACGGCGCTTCATGAGAGCCCATATAAGCTGGGTTTGATTTCCGTTGGGATTGGAGTGCTGATATTGGTGCCACTATGACAAAACAAATATATAGTATTTACTATCAGTAGTATCAGAGGGATCATGTTTTTACAATGTGTTCTACGTATATCTTTTGACTTTATGTCTGCTGACTGAAAATGAAGGTGGGGAGAATAGGGGAGAGCAGATGAGCTGTTTCCTTGACTGGATCTGTTAAAGATCACTCTTCAACATTATCTTCCAATAGGGCTGTGAAGGTTAACACAATAATAACACATTAATGCAAATTGGATTTGGATCAAGGTTTAAGATACATTTTGAACAGATGAAAAATGTGAGATTAATCGTGACTGAATAGTTAAATTGATTGTCCTTCTAATAATAACAATAAATGGTCGATTTAGGTCTCTAGCTGTCATTAAAAGAGTGAACCTAGAAGTCTAAAACTTTATGAAAAAACAGGCCAGATAAAAACATCAGCAGCATCTCACTTCATGGAGGGCAGGTGTCGCAGCACCACATCCACTGCGTGCACGGGGTTGGTGCTGATGGGCTTGTCCAGCTCCAGAGGCTCAGGCATGCTGCGACCAGTCAGCACCTCGTGGAGCATGTGCCAGCTGACCAGAGACACAAACTTGATGGAAACTTTGAAGGGGCGATCTTTCCCTCCCTCACCTGGCAGAGTGACATCTAGGTCCACCTGAGGGGAGGAAAGAAAAAGGAGGATGAGACGGGACAAAGACGGTCAGATGAGGGCAGAGTGCATTTAGTGAGGTTAGCTTTCAAGTGGTGGTTCATGTTGTGTGTTTGCATGTTTGTATGCATGGGCATGTGACATACTGTATACTGCAGGTATGTTTTGGTTCAGGTAATGGTGAGCTGTGTCACTATCCAAGGAGTTCTGTATACAGGACTATACTGTTCAGCTAGCTCATCAGCACAATGAAGAAAAAACACTTTCAGACACTACTCTGGGCATTTCCTCAGTCTGCTGGTAGACCATTTATAATAAATACATGTATTTTTGTTCATGATAAATACATATTGTAAGCTATTTTGTTGAGTTGTCTCTTAGTGAAATGCTCTGAGTGAATTTAAGTTCCTCTTGGTAAGCAGCAGTCTGTAGGGAGTTGGCTTGGGAACCGGAGGGTCACCGGTTCAAGTCCCGACATGGACCAAAAAAACTGAGTGTGAACTGGTAGCTGGAGAGGTGCCAGTTTACCTCTTGGGCACTGCCGAGGTGCCCCTGAGCAAGGCACCAAACCCCCAACTGCTCGGGGCGCTTGTCTGGAGCAGCCCCCTCACTCTGACATCTCTCCATTACTGCATGTGTGTGTGTTTGTCTGCATGTACCATGTATAAGTTAAACAGAGTGTAAATTGAATTTCCCCACTGTGGGACTAATAAAGGTTGATCTTCTTCTTCTGTATATGTCAAGGGCTTTTATTGTGAAAGGTAAGAATTAACAGCCATTGTGAATCACGCTGCTCTCTCTCCTCTTGTCCGTCTGCCATCCTTCAGTGTAATGCAGTGGTATACAGTATAGTGCTCAGTTAGCGACCACCGTGTTGTGGGATACTTTGAGTCCACTATACTTAAATAAAACTAAAATAATTCACACTATACATTGAGACAGCACCACCAGACAACTACCAAATGGTGAACTCTATAGTCCACTATATGGGGAGCAGTGAGTGGTTTTGGACACAGCCTGCGTCTGTAATGTACACTAGATATGGTTTACATTCAGGTTGTGCTTAGGAGAAATGTGTGTGTCAGTGTTTTTGTCCAGCTCACCCCTGCAGGTGCCACAGGCAGTGGGTTGGCTGTATACAGGCTCCTCTTTCCATCGTAGACTGGCCTTCGATCCCCAAAGATTGTCACCTTAAAGTGCTGCACCATTGAGTCAACCACCTCCCTGCACAGCAAACACACAGAGGACGTTTCGGTTAAACTGTAGATGGTACAATACTGTTGAATTATGAAACAATTCGTTAGTGAGATCACCTCCGAATCAAAGATCACAGATTCAACCCAAGCATTATCTAATGTGTCCATCATTGACCATTTCTCTTTTGTATTTGCACACTGCAACATGCTCTGTACTGGATTTTAGCTTAGTTTAGTATAAACGTAGATACTGTATCTCGGCCCAGCCTACCTGTTGACTCTCCGGGGGCACTTGTCAGGCTTGATGTCCACCTCGTAGAGGTAGACGTCCATCTTGGGGATCTCCACCTGGAAGCAGTTGGCCAGCAGCTTGATGGGCTTCCCCATGGTGCCATAGCCAGGCCGCCGAGGCATGGCGAACAGGGACTGGGCCCCAACGGCTCCTGAGAGGAGAACAAGGAGGGGAAAAGAGTACTTAGTGTTAACCTGACTCAGAACTGCACAGCTGTGGCTGATACGGCAGGAAGGCAGGGGACACGTCCCTTAAAACATAAACAATAGCAGACGATGGGCTCGGCCAATGTTATTTTATTTAGCTGATTTAATGGTCTGCCTCCGAAGAATGAGGGAGCAATCACACTCGGGCATGGTACGGATCAATCATACCTAATATGAAAATGCCCTTAAGCAACACGGTAAATCCCGAACAGATACAACAAGGAATTGTGAAAGAATTGTCCGACACAGCCTACGTATCTTTTACTACAGACAGATGGACATCCAGGGCTACTGAAAGTTAGAGGCTGATAATCAGGGAATTGAGACATGATCTACTGTTGTGTAGTGAAGTGTACTGAAGTGTTTATGTTCCTTATGTAAGCCATACTTTTGTTAAGGCAAACATTTGTTATTTTTGCCAAATAAATTAAAGTATGTTGCAATCAGAAATTGGCCCCCTTGCTGTACCATAAATGTACCGAACCAAACCGAAAACTGAGACCCAAAACCATGATGTGATATTTTGTGCTCTGTTCCCTTGTAAACATAGTATGTGATGCGTAATATATGCAGAGCTCAGCTGATACACCATGCTGACATTGACAGATACTGGCTTGTCACAGACACTGTATGATCTCTATCAGTTTGTACATTTAATAGGGCTGTCAGTCGATTCAATATTTAATCGTAAATTAATCGCACATTTTAGTGTTCAAAAAGTACCTTAAAGGGAGATTTTTCAAGTATTAAATACTCTCAACATGGGAGTGAACAACTATGCTTGTTTTGTGCATATGTATGTATATATTTATTATTGTAAATCAATTAACACCAAACTGCATGTGATTATCATAAAGTGGGCATGTCTGTAAAGGGTACCCATACAACTCATTTACATTCACACATCTGGAGGTCAGAGGTCAAGGGAACCCTTTGAAAATGGTCATGACAGTTTATCCTCGCCAAAATTTAGCGCAAGTTTGGAGCGTTATTTATCTTCCTTCTAGCTTTAAAACTGAGCCTGTTACAACCTAAAAATCACGTTCCTTTAAAGAAAAAACTGTATTAAAACAAATTTGCATTAGTGTATTATTGCATTAACTTTGACAGCCCCAATTATGTTACTTTTTACTTGTTTACTATGAATAATTTAATTTCAAGTGAATTTTACAGTCTAATAACTGTTGTGTTATAATATCCTGCTTCACTTTATAACCACAATTTAATACCCTAATTTGAGGTATCTTTGTGAAAACAATATGCATATATTTATTTGTTTATGTATAGGATGAACATGTAATGATCAAAAATATTATTTGTTGGGCTCTATAGACAAAAAAGGTAACTAAAAAACTATGACGTACTGGCTGCTTTAATTGGTATCTCTTTCAACTACCCTGTCAGTGGTTTTCCAAAACTCAAGATAAGGAGCTGTGTAGGGGAAACACATCTCACTTCAACAAACACACCCACACATTACGTCTCAATGAAACCGTTGTGTCACACTTCTATGTAAGAGGCACTTGAAGAGCTACTGGGAAAACAATGATTTTGATATGTATCAAGCACATGGACATCACACATGGGCTGACGCAAGCTGAAAACACGTCATAAAAGCAGCCTCTGAATCAGGAAGTTTCACTGATGCCAAATCAAGTCGTTTTGATGGCAATAAAAGACGTTTCTGATGTTATTTATCTAAACAAGATAAATGTTTGCAATGAGGCGATACAGCAGTTCTGCCTTAAAATAATAGGATTTCAACTAGAACTATCTAATTTCACGTGGTGGCAGTAAAAACAGTAGTCCTCTAACATGACAGATGTGAAAATGACTCCCATCTCATGTGAAACCAGCAGCGAGCAACGGCTCACAGTATCAGTAGCAGCGAGGACAGAAGAAATAAAGCACCAGCACTCACAGATAAAGGGTCTGTCTTTGTTTATCAGGGGCAAAAAACAAATGTGTTTCAGCTATAAGCCATCATCAACGTTGAAACGTGTGGGCACCTCTTTTGAGTACTAGAAATATACAGTACTGTGACGGATTGCACATAGCATGTAATTTCTCTTTGATTTGGACACTCGGTTTTCAATCCGTAGTCTGGCTGTTTGTGATTTATTTGATGGGCATGATTCAATAGTTTCTGGCCCAACACAAATCCATGGCTGAAAACAACATTATGGAAGTTGGTTGATGAGGAGGAGCTGCTGTTGTTGTGATGGGAGGTACTTCCAACTCGGTGCGTAGTCACATTTTTCAGGAGGTGCGTGGCACATCTTCACGAGCTCCGCAAAACATCTCTATGGCTCTGCAAAAGCTCTGCAGAGGCATAAATTAGCTACGAGACATGAGTCACTTTGATCCAGAAACAGATCTGTTCAACTTGATGTGCCACTCTCATGTCAGAGCTATTTTTGGGTCTGCTGAGGCTTGCCTTCCACATCACACTGAACAAAACACATGGCTTCGCTAATGTGCCAATACAAAGTTTGGATGATGTTATCGTATGTTTTGCTAATGTTGTGCAATAGCCGACTTAGTACAAAAACTCAGATGAGACTCATCTGTTTGCCTAGCAAGTGATACGTTGTTTATTTCCCCTTCTCCAACCCCTGCAGCCTTTTTCCCCCCAGTCGTATTCAACTGCCTCGTTCCGTCTCCACAGCTGTAGGTCTGGCTATCTCTAGTTTCTTCTAGAAAACTGCCCCAAATGTGTCACTGATAAAGGAGAGTCATGGTTGAGTGTGATTCATCACAGATTTGACTCATAAGCTCACATGTGTGGGTGATGTTGGGGCTGAGGGCCCTGCTGAGGGAAAGTTCATAAAACCCTCCCCACAACAGAACAGAAACCTTCTGTGAGGAGGTGGCAGACAACACGAGCAGCCCTGTTTGTTTACAGTCGGCCTCTGGAAGTGTGTACTTTCTGCACTGCTCTCTTTTTCTGTTTCTGCTATGGCGGGCTGTGGGGTGGAGGCTAACGGGGTTGATGGAGGGTGAAGGCCTCGTGTTTGAAACAGCTCGCTGGGATAAAATGATGAAAAAGAGAGAAATGTCTGAAATTCCTGCCACGGCTGTCCCTCTCACGCTAAACTAAGTGAACACAGACTTTTGTAATGGTAATGCCAGTGGGGCCCTGAGAGGTAAGCCTAATTTCACACACACAGAGTGACAAAAAGAGGGAAGACAGATTCAATTAAGGCAACAGAAATGAACTTGTCTACCACGGATTGTGATCTGTCCTAAATCAGTCCTCCAGATATAAACTTCAAGGGGGTCCTCGGCTACTGAGACCAGTCTTTTTCTGATGGTGAAGTCAGCGAGCAGGAGGACAGCAGGGAGTGGCGGGATGAGAGAGTGGGCGGGGTTGGTGTTTTCCGGCTTTCATCTGCCTCTCAGAGCTGGCCGCCGTTCAGCATGAGTCACAGAGCAACCACAGGCGGAGAAACACACAGCGGAGCATCCCTGAGTCCATGCTTCTGGATTCAGTAGTGGATGAACTACCGTAGCAATGACAGGGTGTTACAGCGGGGAAAAAGAAAACCCAACGTAAACAAAAAACACACCACACATGTCTAAGTTTAAGTATTCCACCCACTTGGTTTCGATTCAGTATGAAATCCATCACACATGTATAGAAATGTGTAGCTGCACTGTTGCACAGACACGCTGATAGAATGGGTTTATATTTCCCATATTACACCCTGATGTTTTGGGCTGTATATTAGCAAGAAATTGGTGATACGTATCATGATACAGAGGTAACAATTCAATATATTGCAATATTGTAAGCAAGGAAAGAATACACCAGAAGTACACCACTTCAGAATAGACAAAAGCAACAAACGTATACAGCTTTAAAAAAAATTATGTTTTTTTTGTTTGCCTCGAACTGCTTGTGATTATCATAAAGGGAAAACTGGTGGGTACCCATAGAACCCATTTACATTCACATATCTTGAGGTCAAGGGACCCCTTTGAAAAAGGCCATGCCAGTTTTTCTTCACCAAAACTTCATGTTATTTAGCTTCCTCTGCAACAAGCTAATATGGTATGTTAGTACCAATGGATTCCTTATGTTTTTTAGTTTCTGAGCCCGCTGCAGCCTCTGAAATATCAAACAGCAGTCAGGCCCGATGGTGGGCCTCGGATTTTTAAGAAGTTAATAAAAATTTGATAGTGTTTTGGAAATCGAGACAGTATCGCACAACATAATATTGCGATACTCATGTGTATCAATATTGTCCTATACCTCTAATACAAATTGCTATGATTTCTCACACTCGCACACATTCCTTAGTAGGCTGACATAGCTCAGTCTCCAAGGTCAAACCTCCAAAATAGTGCCAGATTACACAGACTGACCTAGCACACAGAATAACTTATCACACAAACTAACCTGAGAACACAAATGGGACCTTACAGTGTCACGCAGAAGGAAAGCAACATGCTGATATTGAAAGTCAACCAGGCATTTCACACAGATTCACAGGTTCTGCTGCATTTTCTGAATAGCCAATCCGATCCTGATCACTCGGCACATCAGATACCTCCCTCTTATCTGCCCTTCCAGGAACTGTGCGTCTCTGTTCCCCCCACCAACAGACATAACAAATGTCCTTGTCCATGGCAGGAGGAGCGAGGAGGGTTAAACTGGGAGAGCAGAGTACTTCAGTCTCATGAGTCTACGGATTCGAGTAGGTCCGTTCTATAGTTACCGACTGCTAACAGCAATAGAAGGAGATTCAATAGCTACTCATGTAGTAATTAATTACTTTGAGACGTACACTCACAGCCACATAATTAGGTACACCTGTTCAATTGCTTGTTAACACAAATAGTTAATCAGCCAATCACATGGCTACACCTCAGTGCATTTAGGCATGTAGTTGTGGTCAAGACAACTAGCTGAACTTCAAACTGAGTATACCGAACAAGCCTAGAATGATCTGAAAAAGAAGAAATATCCAGTGAGCGGTAGCTGTGTGGATGAAAATGCCTTGTTGATGTGAGAGGTCAGAGGAGAATGGGCAGACTGGTTGGAGATGATAGAAAGGCAACAGTAACTCAAATAACCACTCGTTACAACCAAGGAATCCACAACACGTCCAAGAAGATGGACTACAGCAGCAGAAGACCACACTGGCTGTAACAGTCAGATAGCAGGGTCAGAATCTGGAGTAAACAACATGAAAGCTGGATCCATCCTGCCTTGTATCAACGGTTCAGACAGCTGGTGGTGTAATGGTGTGGAGGATATTTTCTTGGCAGACTTTGGGCCCCTTAGTACCAACTGAGCATGGTTTAAATGCTGCAGCCTACCTGAGTATTGTTGCTGACCGTGTCCATCCCTTCATGACCACAGTGTACCATCTTCTGATGGCTACTTCCAGCAGGATAATGCACCATGTCACAAAGCTCAGATCATCTCAAACTGGTTTCTTGAACATGACAATGAGTTCACTGTACTCCAAAGGCCTCCTCAGTCACCAGATCTCAGTCCAACAGAGCACCTTTGGGATGTGGTGGAACCAGAGATTCGTATCATAGATGTGCAGCCGACAAATCTGCAGCAACTGTGGATGCTGTCATGTCAATATGGACCAAAACCTCTGATGAATGTTTCTAGCACATTAACGAAAGTATGACACCAAGAATTAAGGCAGTTCTGAAGGCAAAAGGGTGTCCAACCTTTAACTAGCAAGGTGTACCTAATCATGTGGCCGGTGAGTGTATATGCACTATTATTGTTACATGATGACCAAGACTTTGTACATTTTCATGTGTGGGAAGCCGTGCAGCCCCTGACACAAAGACTAGTTTACACGAACATCCAAATTCAACCAGACTAAACACAGAACTGTAAGAACAAGTCTGGGATACGACCTCAGCTGTTGGTGGATGACGTGTTATAGTCTGATGTCTACGACAAATAGTGAAAACTCCACCACAAACCTACACAGACATCAAAGGCTTATTGACTCTGCACAGTGAGTGCACGGGTTCAAGGAAACCTCCCCTTGATGAATAGAAAAATGGTGTGTGTGTGAGTGTGTGTGTGTGTGTGTGTGTGTGTGTGTGTGTGTGTGTGTGTGTGTGTGTGTGATCTTTCAGATAATTACAGGAAGGACATGCTTTAACAAACAGAGGGGAGTAGATTTAATCGTCTCTCTATCAGGTTGTTTCTCATTTCCTGAGTCTGTACATTCAGAGGGAAAACTCTTCTTCAGCATGAATAAAATGAACTCCAATAGAGTATTTCAGTGAAAATAAAAAAAAAAAAATGGTGTGGATGGAAACTGCCTCTCAAGTCTTGGGCCGAATGCATGCTGCTGAAAGAGAAGCTTAAACGTCCTTGTCACCCTTTATTGTGCAGCACACCATTCATTCTTTAATAAGCTACGTCAGGTGCTGGCTTATCACTAGACAAGCTGCTGTTTAATGATGTTATGCAACAGCATTTTAAGACATATATAGATATAAATTATGTTCTTTCTAGGGGTGAGGAAAAAAAATCACTGATTCACATATTTTTTTACAATTTTGAAATAGATCATTTTAATGCAGAATAAATATATTTGCTTCATTTGAGTCTAGTGCAGGTAAAAGGAAGTTACCACCGTTACGGTTCTGTAACCGTCACCAAAACAAACCCCAACGTGTGGATATGACCTGCATCATCACAAAGCTAGACTATGGCTAAAGCTGCGTGCTAACTCTGTACTGGACAGGAAATGTTACTGAAAGAAATGTCTTTATTCTTTGACTTGCTGGAGAAAAATGAATAATGCTTGACAATGACTGATATATTTGACTTCAGGACATCTCTGACACAATACTTAAATATCGCAATACCTATCAAATTCGCACCCAAGTATCATGATAGTATCAAATTGGGAGATGGTGTCCTAGTTCTTTCATGATAGTAGTAATAAAATGATTTTTTTTTTAATGTTGCCAATACTCTCCAAACTTTATATGGATATGCAGACTAAGAGCTATGTTTTAATATGCTTAAATCCTGTGGGCTTGAAAGGTGGCTCTTAAATGAACAACCACTGAGCTCAGCTTGAATTTATGTCACACAGGCTGAGAAGTTTCTGTGGGTGTTTTGATTCTGTATTTCTGCCATGAACCATGTTAATATTGAAGCATTAACTACTCCTACCAGTCCTGCAATGTAACCCACCTTGCTGCAGTCTCACAGTAGGGGTGTAAACCACAAGTTTTATCATGATACAATATCATATTGATTTTTTGGACAACGATGTGATATTGCAAAGTCTGCCATGCTGCAACTTTGATTCAATGAGCCTGCGATCTACAGGAGATGGTATCATACATCATATATTTATATCAACTGAAAGCAACTAAAACAAGATTTGTCAATTATATTACTGGGCTCCTCCAAGACATTCAATTATTTTTAATAAATTAATAAACATAGAGCTCCTGTTGTTCACTGTAAAGCACCACATTTCTAATGTTTAGAAGAAGAAGAAGAAGATCTACCTTTATTAGTCCCACAATGGGGAAATTCAATTTACACTCTGTTAAACTCGTACATGGTACATGCAGACCTGAAACACACACATACATGCATTAATGGAGAGATGTCAGAGTGAGTTTAAGCACTAACGTCATTATTTATTTCAAAATAAAGGCATATCTTAAAGATGACGATATGAATCGATGTTTTCACTTTGCATTAACGATATTGGATTGTTGATCATTATTTCGTGACACCTCTATCCAACAGCAATATGCTCCTAACAATCATATTTATGCCTTTTTTCAACATGGGAGTGGGAAAATATGCTGCTTTATGCAAATGTATGTATATATTTATTATTGGAAAGTAGAGATGCCAATTTTGAAAAATCAACCAGTAACTGACCCTCGTAAACCGATTATTAACCCTTAACAGACAAGATTAGTGCCTCGTGTGCCAGCTGCAGTATATGAACACAATATATCCAGGAGCATTAGCAGCCACGGTGCTGTGTGTAGTGTCGCCGCTTTCCCATAAATCTCCACCGCACTTTTAGTTTAGTTTAGCTAGTTGTTAGCTGAGTGTCTGCCCAGCGTAACCAACAAATGTCCACACGACCGCACCTCCAGTTATACTGTGCATGTTATATAGCAATATCAGAATACATAAAAAAGATTCACAAACATTTTTCTGATGCACACACAAATATGTCTTGTTTTAAATAAATGTAATACATGTACTTAAAAGGATTTTTAAGTATCATCAAAAACATATTTGGATGTTGTTACATTTATATACAAACTGTTGAACTACAATTACAAACTGCTTGTCATTTGTAAACTCCCCTGACCTGCACCAATCTGCAAATGCATTTTTTTCCACAGGAACCAATCAGGAATCTCCCTCTTTATCAGCCAATCACATGAGTCTGTCCCCACACTTGCAAGTAAGTCTGATTCTCTTCTCTAAGATTTCCAAACTTCATTAGTCAAATCAGGACCAAACACAACAAAATTCACATGCAGTGCTATGGTATGCACAGCCGCTGACATTAAATACATTATGGTGTTAGTGGTTTCTTTATATCGATGGAAAATGTGTGGCGAGCATAATTTAATTTCAGTTAATTCATTGTAAACACAGCTGAGTGATACCATTCAGTAAGTGCTACGCCACAATAGCACACATGGAATAAACACCAATAAGTGTGATGCCTTTCTTAGCATATGAATATTTTGCGGAAGCATCTCAGCAATGTGAACTCGATCCACTCTGCAGCTTTGCAACACAACACAGTCACAGTCACACTGTACACAGCGGGCTGGGAGCCAGAAAAACTGGATAGTGAGGAGCTCGGCTGACATCCAGGGCCTGCGAACCCCTCAGCCACACCCCCCCTCCCCAGTACACAAACGGCCACGCTGCTAACGAGTGCACATGTCCACACACATACAGGCCCACACACCAACACACACACACACACACATACACACAATACAGCTGTTGTGTTTCTAATCCAGAGAGGCCTGAGCTGTAGAAACAGGGCGAGTGCTCAGCGGCGAGGCACAATGGCGTCAGTCACAGCGGGCAGGACCTAGAAACACACACACACACACACACACACACACACACACACACACACACACACACACACACACACACACACACACACACACACACACACACACACACACACACACACACACACACACACACACACACGGAAAGACTGATAGCTGGCGAAGGAAGGATTGATGCACGTCACACACCGTCACACTCCTCCCTCCTTTTCCCCTCCTCATCACCCTCACGGGTGTTTCATTTGGCACCCATGGGAGTCAATGCCACTCTCTGCCACAGGTAAACACCAGCAGGCAGCCAGACAGGCTGACAAGGGCCTGGTCAATCACAACAACATGCAGAAATGTTGAAATCCCCCTCAGGACGAACCTGAAGCTGAGTGATCGCGTACAAGAATAAAGCGAGCAAAGACGAGTACATGACAAAGACGTAGTTTAGAGGGTGGGGGAGATTTGGAGGGGGTTAAGAATCGACTGGCTACGCACACATATCATGTATTCACACACACAAAGTACTAGCTCTGTTAAACTGACCAGGAGATTGTAGTCAGGCAGGTTAAATGGAGCCTTGTGTCCTCAGTCTTGCTAGTCTGGCCTGACTGGAACAGTGGACGGAGGCCAGGGGTTGTTGACTTTTTATGTTGACTTGGGCAGGATTACTGCAGTCACTGACAGTTTACATGCCGTCTAATAAATTAATTAGAACCCAAACAAGGTAACACTCAGATAAATGCAACTGTCAAGTCAACATCTTGCATGACTTGCATTAGTTTGCCCAAATCAGAAAAAGTGGAAATTAGCAATGAGGATTATTTGCAGACATTTTGATGCATCTGCTGCCGACACCGCAGTCACCACTGTGATATATAATGGAGATAACTTTTAATTTGTCATGCTCATAACACTGAAAATGGTTATAGCTAGAAAGGATCCGTCTTGTGTAGATATGACGTCACAATCGTAATCGGAGTGGCTCAGGGAAAACAACTCCGAAGGGATTGGACGCTCTTTGTGGGGGAAGAGAGGACCAACGTATTAACGCTGTAAACAGACAAAATCATGCAGGTTCACTAGAAACTCCATCAGCTCGCTTTAGCTGGGCCTCCGGCAGCGACCAGCCCGCTGCGGAGAGACTCAGATCCAGCTTCCCAGCTGTCGGAGCTTCAGTGGGAGGTGGAGAGCTCGGCACCCGACCGAAGCGGCTCCTCCTTCGGCCAGGAGCCTCGCAGCTCTGCCGGTCCCCGCTGGGAGTTAACACCGCCAACACACTGCTGGAGGCCCAGGCCATATTGCTGGGCCTGCTGGAGGAAAGGGAGGCACGGAAGAGAGCCAGGACCAGGACTGTACAGGACAGACTGTTAGACTGCTGCAGTAAAAAATTTAGTTTTCTAAAGGGACTCTGGTGCTCAGATACACTGTCTCTCTTGTCTATAGGGACCACCAAAATCAACACAAAATTAGAATAAAATGAAGATGATAAAAATGAATCTCAATCTTGAACTTCATTCATGACTTCAGTACATTACTAGAATCTTAATTTAAAACAAATTACACATTGCATTCAAATTAGCATGTAAACGTCGCACAGAACTGTAAATACAACCTCCCTACAAGTGTAGAGATACAGGATACCTGCAGAACATAAAAATGAACAAACTCTCGCAAGACTTTTATACATGACGGATCCTTTCTAGCCATAACCACTGAAAATGAGCATCAACACGGCTTTCCAGATGCCCCCATTTCTGTTGACAGTCCTCATCCCTGACTGCATACAGTTTTCACTGGGACTACCTTCCACATAATTAATAGTAAAAATAGCTCATTTTGATTGTCCAGCTGATCTTTTCTTAGTGAATGTGTATTATTAGCATATACAAAGGGGTCTATGATCTGACTGGAAGATAAACAGATCTCAGAGACAGACACAGAGCTGTGTGAAGCAACTTATACTCTAACTTCAAATTTGATAGTATTAACAAAATTACCATAGCAGTTTTGGCAGATTGACGAAAGGCAGACAATCACTAGCCTCTTAAATGTTTCCCTCTGGATTTTGTTGCTGTTTTAAACTTTGTCTCCTTAACATGGGAGTAAATATTTTTAATTACAATCAGCTGAGAAACATTTAAGTCAAACTTTTCGATTATACACAAATACTATTAATTTATGTATTAGAAAATGACTGACTGTCCCTTTAAATGTGAGAAGATGTGGTTGCTATTGATCTCGATTTAATAATCTTCACTTCAAGAATGTTTCGAACAATGACATACGGTATTTCACGTCTTTCTCTCTGCCGCTGATAAACAGACGGACTTCTGTCTGTCCTCCAGTGAGCCCCCCGACAAAATATACAGACGTCTCCTTCACAGTCCCTCTCTTCCTGTCCATAACCTCCCCCTAAAATGAGCCCCTGCAGTTTCCCCAAAAAACAGATCTCAGGAAGGGGGAAGGCAGGAGGAGGAGGAGGAGGAGGAGGAGGAGGAAAAGAAGTGTGGTCTGGCTACTCTGGCTTTTAATCTCTGTGACACAACACAACCTCCAGCCCTCCTCCTCCTCCTCCTCCTCCTCACACACTCACTCCATCCATCCCTTGACTTTTCCTCATGTCTACCCAGCCCACTTGTAGGAGCTGAATGAGTTTGCCGTCAGCCCTAAACTCTGTCAGCCAGAGTTACCTCTTAGTCTACGACACCAACACACCTTTAAGACATTCTAGGGACCCTGAGAAATTCTTCAGATATATTCCACAGTCAAATTCAACAAAATACATTACGAAAAATGCTTTTAGACAGCAAATTTGAAGCATGTACGTGTTCGTATTTACTGTGTTCCAACTGGGAAGATGCCGAGCTGGATCAAAACATCCTCTTCCTATTTGAGGAATATGTACATATTGATCAGTAAGCAGCATCAAGTGGCACTTGTCCAGGTCAAATTCTGGCACCATTTTGGATTTCAAAATGTGACAAAAAAACCCTGAAGCTTGATTATCTAACCTTTGCAAATACTGTCAAGTCACATGTGGTAATACAACTAGCAGGCACATCTGGCTGAACACCAAAATAAAGGCAAAAAGAGGCAACCTGTCATTTTACCAGCTCAAGAAAGTCCAGAAACAGTAATACTCTGATTATTAAGAAATACATCCAATTAAATACTTGAAGCAATCCTGCCTTTTGAATATCACTTACAGCATTAATTGGAGGGTAACGATTTTTTCAATACAATAAAGGCAAGGGTAAAGCTCTCTTTAATACAATGAGCCTAAAGAGCAACGGCAAACTGAATTCTCCATAGAAGCCCACAACAATATGCCAATAGTTAGTCTTATGGTTGGCTGGGGTTGAGGATGGGGGTTGTCTATTGTCAGCGGGCTGCTTGAATGAAGCGGGTATTATGGGGAGAGACTGCAAATCAAGTGCCAAGCCCTCCCTCGAAGCCGACTCCACTGTCTGCACAAAATCCACAGAGAACCAGCCTACAAGGAGAATGACAGGGAGGACAGAGTTTCCCACTGAGGCACAGAGAGGGAAATAGAGGCCGTAACCAAGGACGGAGGGCGGGGGGGTGGCAACTGTCTGTGAATCAAAAAAAGAGCGGGAAACAGGAGTGTGAGAAAAGAACGGGGGGAAGAGACTGGCTGAAGAGTAAGACATCAACAGGACGAATACAATGTCCTCAAAAAAAAAAAAAAAAAAAAAACAAACAAAGAGATATTACCCTCAATGAAACTAGTACAATTCCCTGTTAGTGTTGCGCTAATGTTCTGCAAAGTCATACCAATACCTAAGCTGAGTCATCTCCAGCTGACTCAAATCCCACCTGGTTACCAGTGCAGTGTGACAGGTGGAGGGTGGGGGAGCCCCTCTGCTGTACTGTATCTGCCATCTCATTGTCTTCCAGTAAGCTGCATCTCTCAATACACAAACACAAAGGGTTTCTATAAGAAAAACCTCATCACTGGTTATGTTGCATCCATACTGCTCAGCTGGGAGAGGGACACCTTGATATGGGCAACAATATCAATAAAAGAGTAGTTATATTTTTGGAAATACACTTATTAAACCACATAGTAGGAAGTCAAAAAATGATATGCCAGAAAATATCTCTCTATTCAATGTTGTGTTTAACTATGAGGCCTTCTGTATCGTTAGCAGGGTTAAGCCCATAATTTGAAATTTCTGACCAGTTCTGATACTGCAACACCGGCTATAATGTAACATCATGCCAATATCAAGTGACAAGCCATTTGTGGGTTAGCACATCAAAATGGATTTGATTTGCTTAAGGCTCGAAAGCCTTGCACTCATTATATCCCCAGTGCTAAGCTCTCCGGAGCCCTGGTTTCAATGCCACATGTGCGACTGCTCGGACTACTACTGGGCAGAAGAGTGACTGTCAGTTTCTAAGCGGGCTGTGCAATCAATTTGCATTTTCTCACGCTACTCCCTGGACCACCGACTGACTGATGGAGGGCCCCCTTTTAATCATTCACCCAGGCGTTGGACTTCACTGGTTGGCTTGCGGTGGTTAGCGATATGTGATTGTGAACCAACACACACAATATCAACGCCCCGCAGGGACCTACAGTACATAAACATGCCACAACATTATACAGTAAAATATGCCTCTGTCTGGCTGTATTAATGCACTAATGTCTTCCAAAGTGAAAGCATCAACCACAGTCCTTAAAGCAGAAGTAGGTAGAAATGGAGCAAATATGATAAAAAAAAAAAAAAATTTTTTTTTATAAAACTAGATCCTGCCAGTGGTACATAAGACAGGTAAAACTGTGTCCTCCAGTGCTCATGAGAGCATCTGCAAGATTTCACAGACCAGAGGAAAACAACCAACCTGGAGTCAGCCATTCAGCTGCTGTCTCTGAGCAGCTGACAATCGCTAGAGAACACAGATCAAACGGTCAAACTAGGCAGCGCTGATCAATTATGAATCAATAATCTATTTCTGTAATGACTATTTCTCTCCTCTAATGTTCTCAAAAACACTTTGTAGTTACTGTTTAGCTGTAAAATGAGAAAGTTTGTGACCCGCTAATCAAACACCGCCCACCAGCCGGAGCAGAGCCAATAGGAATGCTCAATAGGAACGCTCTCACTCTGAAATGACCTGTGATTGGCCAGTCTACTGTCACGGTCTAGATTTTTTAAAGCTGAGCCACGAGGAAGTGCAGCCGTCTAGTTTTACAATATGCTGAAAGGGTATTATGGATTTTCTTGCCCAATTATGCCAACGCTTATTGAAACGTCACAGTTACGGTAGTTATAGTTATCATAAAACTACAATACTGTAGCTATAGCAGTAAAATTAAAGTATTTGGTTGAAGCTACTCGTATAGTATTACTGAACACTCACAGCCAACAACGTGTTGGGGGTCAGCCAACAAGGCTATGCCAAAAATTTTGTTTAAGACCTCCTTTTCACACTTGGAAGAGCAAAGTGGAAACTGGTACTTTCTTTTTGGACACAAACTTGTTATTTTGAGAACATACCAAATTAATCTAGTTCAGAGTAGTATACTATACACTTATCTCACACACCTGCCCAAACACTGACCGATAACTGTTTTAGTCTGTTTGCCTTCACAATAGGTGCTTGGTTACTGGGAAAACACCTTGTGTTTCCTACACTACAGACCGCTACAGACACTGGGAAGTGTCCCAGCTAAGAGCAGCAGAGACGCTAATGAGACAGTAGGCAGCAGAGAGGGATCTCCTCTTGAGGAGGAGGGGGGCGGCCAGGCGATGAACCAACTGCTGTATCATGTGTCACTGGCTGATCAAGAGTACCTGGCATTCAGTTTATGGTCACATAAGTGGAAAGCTTCCGTTACAGCTGAGACAAAGCCAGGCCGTTTGGACTGTTAAACTGCCACCGTGACGGAGAAAGAAACACTTTACTGGCCATCACCTGGGTTCACAATCTGTATCACCTGGACTAAACAGGAATTTGCAAGGTTGTATGAGGTTACTGCTGCAGGTGAACATGTCCAGTAACAAGGGTTTGTAGATTTTAAACTCAGGCTGGTGTGTGGATGGAAAAACAAATATGCACGCTAAACTTTGCAGGTTAAACTTACAGCTAACTTGTGGCAATCTACTCCCTATTAAGGAATCAGAAAACGACATTGGCTAAATATTGTACAGAGATGGCAAAACAGGCTAAATCTCTGACTGTAGGTGCTGTGTGAGAAGGACACAGCCAAATATGTTGAGGTGAGTCTGGGGTCAGTGGGTGACCAAGGTTTAAGCTGAACACATCTCATTTTGCACCAATACAACTAAAACCATGAAATAACTAATGATGTAGGAGTCTTCCTGATAAAGCAGGGGAATACCAGACCTCAGCACCTGTTTAATGAAGCCCACACACCTGGCTGATGATGCTAATGACTTTACAGTAACTCAGACAGAAAGGTAAGTCCTCAGTCCCCTGGGGGTCCCCTGGGGGGACTGAGGACTGGGGACTGGCTGTTGTATATTCATTACAACAGCCAGTTATTTTGCATTTGACTTCAAAAGAACCTCGGTCTCGAATGGCGGATAGTGTTATTCACTATTTCAATTATGACTCATGTTTAGTCAAAATAACAACAGAGGCTGAGAAACTCCCTCTTTCAAGCTCCACTCGGGGCTGCAAAGCTGAGCTGAAACAGCCTCCATCACCCCATCTCAGTGGCCGAGGTAACTTCCCCTGATATTTACTGTAAAACAGCCTACAACTTGGCAAAGAGGCGTTACAGAATAACGTACCTGTAGTTCCGATTTCCATTCATGAGGTCTCTGTCCGGATCACTTCCCGGATCACTGTAGTCAAACGTCTGGGACTCTACCTCCGTTCAACCCGGTGTCTCCTTCGGGCAGCGCACCGCCTCTGCCGCGCTGGACGGCCGAGTGTCCTGGTCTCTGCTAGCTCCTCTCCCAGCAGACTGTCAACAGGGGCCCTTCGGTGCGGTCGTTTGGCCGACCCGGGGGGTCGTCGGCGTCCCCCGTGTCCCCACACCACCGTTCGCACACTGTCAACGTATCCGATAGGATTTCACTGCCACGGCGAAAGCTACTGGTTGCTCAACGCGACGCGGTGGCAGTGAAAACCTGCTAGTTAGCCAAGTTAGCTTCGCTAGCCAGGCTGAGGAAAGTGGCAGGAAAGGACGACAGACACTGTCAGGATATCATCATAGCGGGGTCACTGAGTCCAAATCAATTCCCACCGAAACACGAACGTTAACAGAGACTACATAAATGCGCGTCTGCTGCACAGCGGCCGCAGCGGTAGCGTCGGTAATTAGCTAACTGGCTAGCTCGGCTGTTGGATAGTTGGAATTCTGGCGGACGACGGCTACTTTTATCGGGTTAAAAACAGCCGCGGACACGGCCCCGTCTCCCCAGCGCCATGCCCCAGCGACGTCCGCTCCTGTAGTCTGTGTCCCGGTGGCAAAATAAAGCTGTCAACGCCGGGCAGTGTCCGCCGATAAGTGCCAGGGTTTCCAGTCTGGTTGACAGATCAACTCTGCGGGGCTAAATATGGTGAAGTTGCCTCTCTGACACCGACAGGAAGGGGCGGGCTCTGGCGACACACGTCATCACAATCAACTCCGCCCCCGCACGAAGGTAACCCACGTTCACGGCACCGTGGATAATTTACCGGATAAAATCATTTTATAATACATCACACTCTGTGAATTAACGCGCTACCCCTCCTCTACTGTAGCAGCAGTAATTTACATGTTATTTCCTGTTCTGGCTTGATCATCATGAAGGACTAAACCTGCCATCATCATCATCATCATCATCAATAAATAAATAATAAAAAGGACGAAATAAAAGACTCAGTTATCAAATAAAGGTGTAAGTTAATTTGAAATTAATTTGTAGAGAAAAACAAATTCTTTTAAAAAGTAGTTCTTAGTCCTCCATTGATCATTAGTTTCTGAGTGCAGATTAAACTACATATACACTCACTGGCCACATTATTAGGTACACATGGTTGCTTGTTAACACAAATAGTTAATCAGTCAATCACATGGCTGAAACTCAGTGTATTTAGTCATGTAGACGTGGTCAAGACAACTAGCTGAAGCTCAAACTGAGCGTCACAATGTTGAAGAAAGGGGATTTAAGTGACTTTGAACGTGGCATGGTTGTTGGTGCCAGACGGGCTGGTCTGAGTATTTCAAAAACTGCTGATCTACTGAGATTTTCACGAACAACCATCTCTAGTGTTTACAGAGATGGTCAGATAAAGAGAAAATATCCAGTGAGCGGTAGCTGTGTGGACAAAAATGCGTTGTTGATGTGAGAGGTCAGAGGAGAATGGGCAGACTGGTTGGAGATGATAGAAAGGCAACAGAAAGTCAAACAACCACTCGTTACAACCAAGGAATGTAGAAAACCATCTCTGAAGGTACAACACATCCAGCCTTGAAGAAGATGGACTACAGCAGCAGAAGACCACACTGGGTGTCACTCCTGTCAGCTAACAACAGGACACTGAGACTACAGTTCACACAGGCTCACCAAAATTGGACAGTCTCAATCACATCTCCAACTGGTTTCTTGAACATGACAATGAGTTCACTGTACTCCAAAGGCCTCCACAGTCACCAGATCTCAGTCCAATAGAGCAACTTTGGGATGTGGTGGAACCAGAGATTCGTATCATAGATGTGCAGCCGACAAATCTGCAGAAACTGTGATGCCATCATGTCAATATGGACCAAAACCTCTGAGGAATGTTTCCAGCACATTGAGTGTGAATGTAGTGAGTGTACATACATATACTACAGTATAAAGTAATAAGTAAAAAAAAAAAAAACAACAGGAGTAATAAAAAACAATTTTATTTTCTTTAAAAAATAACCCGCCCCAACAGAGTTCCCATACTATCACATACAGAGCCAAAATAATATGCTTCCATGTCCTTTCATTCAAATCTATTGGGAAGTGCTATGACAAGGACTGTTCTTGATCAGTGGCTTCAATATTGCTTAGTCAGACAGTGAGGCTGTGTGGGGAGGAGTGGACTCTCTGGTGTCCACATGATGCATTTCCAGGGTGACTGCCATTTCGTCTCCCCCCTTTGCAAGGTGCTTTGTGGCTTCAGTGAGTGAAGAACTGCATCTGGTTTCAGTGGTACTAGGAAATGCCCCCAGGCTAATTTTTCTTTTGTTTTTTTTTTTTCTTCTTTTTTAGCACAGAATGAGGGGTAAAACACTGGCCCCAACTGTGAAAGGCCTGGCAACTGGTGAGCCAAAATACATAACAGGTTAATATTATATATTTATATATACAAATCACCTCAGACACAATGAAGGATCAGTAAAATGGTGTACAAAGGCATTTTTGATTATGCAAGTTGATAAACATGATTTAAAAATCAAACTCGTCTGTATCTTTTGATCCCTTCCAGCGCAAGAGGGCTCTGACCATTAGACAAGATTTGAGGCGCTTAAAGGGCAACTGAGGTGGAATTTTGAGACCGTCTCCACAGTGCCCTCTTAAGGATACACTCTGTCACCAGTCACAATATTCATTATAATAATAATAATAATAATAATAATAATGACAAAGGAAAAAGCAGTTTTTATAACCATTACACAATCGAGGCAAAACAACTGACAGGCAGTGGCGAGCGCGAGGCTCCTACCTCTAAGGAAACCAAAATAAGGTGGCTCAGAATATCCAGTCATAAAAAATAATTACATGCATTTTTTTTTTCATAAATCCAGAAAGTGACTAGATGTAAAGGCAGGGCATATTAATAAGTAGTAGTAATTGTGGCCCACCCTGTCCAATGTAGAAATCCCCTATCTGTGCCGCCCATGCACACAGAGCACCAATGGGGATTGGCTAACACAAGCTAGGGGACTGGAGCAGGGGATGCTGCAGGTGTGTGATGTTAAAAGTGAGAACAGACAGCAAGGGTAGAAGGTGACGATGGAAACAATGATAGTTTGGCTTGGAGGGAAATAAGGGTGCAAATGCATTTGAAGAGGTTGGTCTCTACATGCTAAGGAAGAGACGGAGAGGACAGATATGTGTGTGCTTCTGCTATTCAGGCTATGAGTTGTAAATGCCTGCAGAGGGAAGAGCTTCGTGTAAAAATGGGGACAGGTGTGTGTACAGGTACGCACAGAAGTGCGCGTGTGGAAGTTAAGAGTGCACCGTGTGGCGTCATCTCCACTGATACATGTTGGAATGTGCAGAATGATCGGAGCAAGGTCAATTGCTGAACGCGAGTTCAGCTTTGCAGCACTTAAGTGATCACAGACTTTATATTTGCCTGCACTGAAATCTACAGAGGAGTGTTGACCTTGCCTATTGCCTTAGTTACCTATTTGTTCTGAAAGCTATGCAGGTGTGGGTGTGAAAACCTCAAACTAGTCTGTGTCAAGCTTCAGAACAGACAAGTCTCACCATTTTGAAGTAAAATAAATCAATAAGTAAATTTAAAAAAAGTGCCTCGTAAATACTAAAAGAGCAACGTATACATAAACGAAAGATTATCTTCCTGTTTAAGTGCCCCTTTTCCATTGGTTGGCATCACTTTTGGCTGGTTAATAATGCTGGTTTAGGTGCATGGGGTGCAAGTATATTTGATACACTCTATGCAAATGGTCCCTCTATTGTTATGCTAAGCTCGCCTCTATAGGCTAAATCTCTAAGGGACTGACCAACCAGCACAGAGAGTGCTGCAGGACTTCTCTCCTGTGTCTACGATATGCTACACCTGCTCTTTCTGTCTCTGCTAATATAAAGACCAGAGGGCTAGCCTCACTTGTACTAACAAACTCTTATGTGCAGGACTGGTGGCACCTACATGCTAACGCTAAGTGCTAATGTACCATACTTCAGACTCCTCAAGGCAGTTTAAAAAAAATGACATTATTCAAAAAACATTAAAAACATGAATGTAGTTCATGACAATGATAAAATGATACATGTAAGTGTGCGTGCCCAGTACCGCCCTCTGGAGGATCCCCATACTAAGGGGATTGGAACACTGGCATTCGGCATTCGGATGGGTAAAGAGGCAGCATCGTGGTGGCAGTTAAAAAAGTTTTTTGTGATTTTTTTTCCCCCGCCTATTTTCCTCCCATCCGTATTGCATACTTACATACACAGGAGTGTGAAGGTAGCGTACAATACAATTACATAATAATACCCACGTTTTAAAAATTCAACATAAAAAGAGCAATAGTCCTGGTAAAGTAAAAACAACAAAATGACAATAATAATAATATTCATAACCGTTTGAGTGCATGAGGCTGTAGAGTCTGCCTGTGTTTTACAGGTGAAGGGCGTTATGTTGGTTGGGTTTTGGGTCAATGACTGGCAGGTCTGTGGGGTATGTGTGGTGGGCAGTCATTGGGAATAAGGGATGGGGATGAGGTGGTGGTGGCGGTGGGCTGCATGCCCACTCAGGTAGAAATGAGGTGGGAGAGGGGTCGATGGCGGCGATGGTTGGTGTAGCTCAGGCGAAGTACATGGTCCTCAGGGTGTCGTGGTGAATCTGAACGGCTTTAGCCAGCGCCTGGGGGTCCCGACCGTTGCTCTGACCAGATACATGGCTGCCCTCTCCACTGCAGAGAGATGACAGGGAGAGAAGTGGCAGAACAAAGATCAGTCTTACTTCAAATCTGATTATCAAAATACCCAAATCCAAATCCCACGTGGGGTCACTTCATATGCAGACAGTGTCACAGAGCATTTCTATTAAAGCGATGGTAGGCAGAAAGTTTTTCACATCACAAGACAAAACTTCCATAATAACGTTTCCGCATATTGTAATCCAAGTGTTCTGAGAGAAAGCTAGACTTCTGCAGCTCCTCATGACTCTATTTTCAGGCTTTAGAAAATCTAGCCTGTGACGGAGAGAGAGAGAGCGAGAGACAGGAGAGAGACAGTGAGAGAGAGAGAGAGAGAGAGAGAGAGAGAGAGAGAGAGAGAGAGAGAGAGTATTTCCTCAACTGATCTCAACATGGATGCCAGGTCATAAACTCTCACTTTATGGCTAAATGGTGACGACAAGATGGTTTTGGAAACATTTGAGGAGAGAAATAGTCATTACAGTCACAGATTATTGATTCATATTCAATCAGCACTGCCTAGTTTGAGTGTTTCAGCTGTTCAGATCAGTTCTGATTGGTTGTTTTCCTCCAACTTGCCTACTTCAACTTTAAATTTATATTACAAAATAAAAATTTTCCAGCTGCTGTTGGTTGTAAAAATTTTGGGAACCAAAAACTGTGCCATGAGCAGTCAATGTCTGAGAAACCTTGTGTTGCATCTTTCATAACACCACTAACCTGTCATGTTCTTTGTCCACCAGATGGTAGCGGGCACGGAAGGCCACAAGACGAGCATAGTAGGCTGGCGCAGGGATGGAGACTGAGCGGGTACAGCGCACGTAAGTGTGGCACAACTGGTAAGTTAGAATCTGCAACTCATCAGCCGTGAAACGATTGTCGTCCCATAAGACGTAGTAATGAGACGGCCGGCTGGTACCCTGGAAACGGAAAATGAGAAGAAACATGTACGTGAAAAAATGGCATTCACTCTTATTATAATCCATTCAGGGACTCTAAAAGCTTAATTACAGAGCACTAAAACGTTGTGTTTCTGTTGTTACTACCTGTATGCCGGCGTGGCTGCACAGGTAGAAGTCAAACTCAAAGGGATGAGTGATGCTGGTGTCCACTGTTGTCCCTGCAGGAATATTCCCACTCTTCCCAATCTAGCAACGGAAAACACAAGATGGTCATTATTAAACATATGAAAACAAGTAACTATGAAAAGAGATTTTTTTTTAAATGTGTTAGAAAATTGAAAGCGCACCCTTTCAGACTTGTCAGCACAGAAGAGGCGTGTGTGGTGGCGTTTCTGCACCACAATGTAGGTGATGCCTGGCTGATAGTCCTTCTCCAACTTGATGCATGCGTCTCTGATGGCCAGGAGCTCGTAGTGGAGGATCTGCAGGCCAGATCAGTATTTATTGGTTTCATTCTGATATAATCAGTTTTGCAGTAAAACTCTAACATGCACTTTGCCAAAATCTAATTTAGTAATAAGAAATAAGTCATTTGGGATCTGGGGCATTTTCCTCACTGCCCCCTCACATCCACCCTCTGTTGCTTATTGTAGGTGTTGATCTCTATGTCTTTATTGATGATTTAATGTGATGCAAGGTGACCTTGAGTGCCACGAAACATGCCATTAAATTAAATTTATTATTATCAGGCCTGCCAAAGTTAATTTTTTTTTTAATTTCTTAAACGCATTAACGCAATTTGCGATTCTTAATTACCCTCTTAAAAAACCAACAGGCTGTTGACATCTCGGAGGTTGTAGTGGGCTCAGTTTTAAAGCTAGAGAGAGGATGTTAGCATCTTATGAAACTAGAAAACCGAAGGAATCCATTGATACCAAACATTGGGAAGGAGGTTAAATAACGCTCCAAAGTTACGCTAAATTTTGGCGAGGAAAAACTGCCATGGCCATTTTCAAAGGGGTCCATTGACCTCAAAGTGATAATCCCAGTCAGTCTGGATCAAGTCATAGTCATTGTTTTGAGTTGTTAATTGATTTTCAATAATAAATATATACCATATTTTCCGGACAATAAGGCGCACTTAAAATCCTTTAATTTTCTCAGAAGGCGACAGTGTGCCTTATAATACGGTGCGGTTTATATATGAATTCTGGTTGTGCTTACTGACCTCCTCGAACCAATTTTATGTGGTACAGGGCGCTCAAATATCTGTCAAAATGTTTAATTATGAATTTGGTAAGCTTCGAAGCCCCACCGCTGGGTGGATTGTAGGAGCATTATGGTAACAGTAGTCAGGCGCCTGGCGGAGTAATACTACTGACAGTAGTCAGGCGCCTGGTGGAGTAATACTACTGTTACGTGCATCGACAGATAGGCACCGTAACGTTATTATGTGTGTATAAGGAGCCAAAACAACATCAGTCACGCAGCAGAACTTGGGAATAGAGCAGCGGCGAGAGAATTTAATATTAATCAATGGCACAGAAGTAGAGGAAGCAAGAAGATGACCTGCGCCACGTAAGGAAGACCAAACAGAGTTTCTGAGGGAACAAAGAATAGTGGGTTATTCAGCAGAGAGCAGCAGGCAGAAGCTTCTCTACAGTCTCTATTCCACTCAAGGCAGCAGCAGTAGCGCTGGACATGAAAATAAGCGACTTTCGAGGAGGCCCGTCTTGGTGCTTTTTGTTTTATGAAAAGGCGTAATCTCTCCATACACACAAAAACTACCATCTCGCAGCAACTGCCAAAGGATTACAAAGAAAAGTTAGCCATTTTCCGCACCTACTGCAAGAACAAGATCAGTGAGTGAATGGCTCAGAGAAATCAAGAGACCGAACAGCTTTTTCCACAACTCTCCGTCCCTATTGATCAGCGACTCCATGCTGCCCACCTCACTGACACTGTCAAAACGAAAGTGAAGAAAACTAATTCGGAGCTCGCCATCATTCTGGGTGGATTAACTGAAGAACTCCAACCGCTAGATAACGGTGTCAACAGGTCGTTCAAAGTTAAACTACGAGCTGCGTGGGAGCGTTGGATAACAGAAGGCCAACACACATTGACCAAGACAGGGAGGCAACGGCGGGCGAGTTACTCCATAATCTGCCAATGGATCACAAAGGCAGGAATCATCACTGAACAGCTAAGTAACAGCAACCAGACTGACTGGGATAATGAAGAGACGGATTCGGGCGCGCTTGATGCCGAAGTCGCCCAACTGTTTAACTCAGACACTGATGAAGGATTTGATGGATTTGTGGACGAGGAATGAACTGAAAAAACTGAGAGTGTATTGTTTTGTATTTTGTGAGTTCCAACTGTAAATATTGAGAGTTATTGAAGTTATTGAGTTGTTAAATTAATAGAATCAAGTTTGACGGATCTGACCGTTTTGTTTCGCTTATAATCTGGTGCATCTTACATATGAAAAAAAAGACAGTGATATTGATATTTATTGATAGCGCGCCTTATGGTCCAAAAAATACGGTACATACATTTACATAAAGCAGCATATTTGTCCAATCCCATACTGATAAGAGTATTAAATACTTGACAAATCTCCCTTTAAGGTGCATTTTAAACATGATTCTTTAAATATTTTAATCAATTGACAGCCTTAAGCAAGTGCAAATAAAGTGCTTTGAAAGCCGGAGTTAAGTTTCAATTTAGGCAGTGTACATGTTAAGAGGAATAAACTTAAATTTCAAAAGTCTGACTTGCTTGCTTTACACCATTTGCCTGTACTTGTACATTTAATATCAATCCTCAAGTACAGTAAATATCAGATACTTTAAGGATAGAAATCTTCTGATGACTGTAACTTCAACTGAAGTGTGGCTTTCAGGTACTTTGTCCACCGCTTGTTTCAGCTACCGTGACATCAGATTACCTGCGGCAGCTGTCCCTCAGGAACTCCATCTCTGTAGAAAATGATCCTGGTGGGCTTGAACCGGGTCGACTTGTAGAACTGAATCAACAGTTCGCGCACCATGTAAGACAAGTCTTCGATGATCTCCTGCCTGGGTCTCTGGACTCGCACTGTGGCACAGTATCTGCTGGGATGAGCATCCATACTGCCTACCACCTGGAAGAGACGGGAGGGAGGAAGAGTTGAACAGGGTACTGTCAGGCTTTGGTTCCCACTGGTAACACATACTGAAAAAAGTACTGGGTAAATGTATGATGGAGAAACAAAGAAAATCATGTTAGTGGACTACAGCTGCAGTCAAAAAGCCTTTCTTGCTTAGGAAGGTTCCTAACAGAGAAACGACCCAGAAGCATCTCAGTATCAGCCATGATAAGAGACGGCCGAATCCTTCAAATGCTGAGAGAAGGAGCTTCAAGGCCTCCTTTATTATACACCGGAGCATCCTTTACCAAAGGAAAGGAGGTAATGCCATCTCACAATTCCTTGTGGCCATTTAAAGAGACACACCATTCTGCCGTTGATGAAAACGCTTATCTTGCATATTATTTTCATTAAGTCATATATTAATTGGGATTCATGTTGATAAACACAGTATGAGTAGACAGCGACAAAATTGACAGTAAGCATTTATCACATTGTCAATAAATAAATAATCAACATAAATGAATATTACGAGTCCAACAGGGAGCAGGAAGAAGTACAGTATGCTCTGAACCCTTCTCCGTAACTATTAACTCAATATTTATTTTATATTCCTTTTTTTTCATTTCAACTCCAACCTCGGAAATGAAGTGATATTTTTCACAGGTTGTCCAAGTGAGTTCAGATAATCCTTTAGTATGATGATGTACAGTATGAACGTACAGGGCAGGCCTGCGCGTCACCACGACAGACCTGGTCACCAACATCCACCGCCATCGCAGTCGGATTCTCCCAACGCCACGGCTGTCTTTTCCTGAGTCCTTATGAATTCTCCATCATATGTTTCCTTGACCTCATGACATTGTCCACCAAGGTCAAGGAAAAGACATTAGAACGACATTATTTGACTTTCCGACCGCAGCCTACATCTCAATCCTTCAGTCACTTGTCCCAATGTGTATATTTGTACGTTAGCCTCCCCTAGAGGCCGCCACTGGGATATATGGGAGGCTGAACAGCAACCTTTTATTTTTCTTCCTTCAAATTCTTCCACTGAGCTGCAATCATCATGTTTTCTCCTCAGTCAGGAGGAACGAGACAGACCCTCCTCTCCTCTCCCCTCCTCTCCTCTCCTCTCCTCTCCCCTCCTCTCCTCTCCTCTCCTCTCCTCTCCTCTCCTCTCCTCTCCTCTCCTCTCCTCCCCTCTCCTCTCCTCTCCTCTCCTCTCCTCTCCTCTCCTCTCCTCGTGTGACTCTAGCATTTGTCATAATTGCTAGGCAACAACACAGCCAACCACAGCTGAGCTGAGGTCAAGGGCGGACGAGGGTTGACGTCGTTTCCTTTTTGAACGTGAGTCAGTGATGAGCCATTTGTTTCCTTTTATCCCTCACTAACTCCTCTGTTACTACTAGCTTTTTCTTTTCTCAGCCTCATTTACTGTGTATCCAAGTCGAAACAAACAGTCTGACAGCAGTTTGTCATGAAACGGACATTCAAAGCAGAGCTTTACCACTAATTTAATGCATCAGAAAAGAAACTAAACAAAGCACTTCGACAGGTTAAATAGCTCGTTGAGTGTTACGAACTGCCCGAGAGGACACAATACAGATGCTGTAAATCAGGGCTTTCACTAATCACGGTTTTAATTAAAATGCCAACACTAATTACAAATGTCCATCCCAAGTTACCGGAGCTCAAGGTGATGAATTCATCTCATCAATCCAACAGTCAAAAAACAAAGCATTACCCAATTTCTATTATTCTTCTATCGATAATAAATACTCACATATGAGCTGAATGTAATGACGTTCGCTCTACGGTGTTTTCATCAACTGTCCATCTGTGTTAAAGACTAAAGGTGCTACAGCTCTTCTACCTCAATCACACTGTTTATTACAGCTGTGGGATTCTTCTTGAACCAGCACTGCTGTGCTCCACGGTCACCCAGTGCCACCGTCACCAAGCAACCACGACCATGTGTCTTTGCTTTCCTACAACAATGTGAGGTCATTTGCATTATTTACATGGCCTTGTTATTGTTTTTGTTTTTATTCTCTTGCATCTGGACTGCATCAGAAAAGCCACACTACACTGTAGCATATTATAAAAATGTATACTTATAAATAGATAACAAAATTACTTTCTATGGCTTTGAGAGAAAGGCTCAGATCTCTGCGTTGGCAGCCATCCATTGCTCTTAAAGCCACTTTTAGTCAGAGCTGACACAGAGTTCAACACAAACAGTAGCAGTGGACAGAACCTGCCAGACATTCATGCATATCAGTGATGTGACGTGTGTAAATCAATTACTTTGACTTGTTAGAATCTATAACAAGTGGCAGCCAAGTGCCTCAAGCTGCTGTTCCTCTTGTGATGGCCCCTACCATACCTAAATCACCCCCGACTCTATCGAAGACAAAAAGAAATACTTGGTCTAGAAAGTCTACATTTTTCCCAACAAGAAATTATGGTCTCAAAAGATGATTTGCCTTAGTGGAGTTTTAGAGTTCTATTAAAACATAGTATGTACTGTATGTGTCTCAGCCACTTAGACCAAGTCTGGATTGTCTGGCTCCACCTGACAAAGATGGCAGTAAACAGCAAACCCAAACCCAGTCTTTAAAATGATTCTTCAGAGACCAAACCTGTTGTTTTTCTACAGCCTATGACCTTTATTTCTATAATCAAACAACCTGGACTTTGCTTTGATTAATCATCTTGTCTCTAAATAACAAGTAGTTAAACTAGTGCTGTTTAATGAAGGTGTTGTTTCAGAGACTTACAGCAGTAATGGAGGGCTTTTTGCCATCTCCAGCAGGGGGGTGCGTGACGTCTGCTCCCAGGAAGATAACCGGCTGCTGGAACACTGCTGACCTGAGAGTGCAAATGGAGGAGATGCAAATTACATTTGCTCATAAAGGCAGAGTGGTGCTGCTGTTAGGAAGCAGTATCATCATCACAGGCTGAAATACTGAGATGGGTCAATACAGTACATCATCCAGCAGGACTTTGTGGGCTTCAAATACTTAAATTATAATGTGTGAATTGTTGCAATTGGAAACCAAATACACGTTTAATAGAGAGAGACAAAATTAAAAATATAAAACTTGTGTCTTAGGAGATAATATTGCAGGAACCAGAGAGTTGATAGAGTCATAAATATGACATAAACCTTTTACAAAGCTACAGTTTAGGATTTGGTGATCTCTAGTGATGTGGTTGCAAACTGCAACCAACTGAATACCCCTCTGCTATGTTTGACTGTAAGACTGCAGTAACGTGAGCCGTCTTGTGAAAAAACTGCGGTAATGGTGTTGGCCTCACTGAGAGGCCATCCACACCATAACAGCATTACTTTATAAGCAAGGGAAGTCTGACAGCAGCTGGAAGTAACACGGTTTTACACTCTGCAGCCCACGTTACTGCAGTGTATCGGCGAACTCTGGTAGCCTTCAGGTAACATAAATATATGAAAGGATTTGGTCTCTCCCTTCTGGGCTACTGTAGAAACATGGTGGCTCAACATGGCGGACTCCTTGAAACCAGATTATCTGACACAAGATTCAGTGAGCTAAGTCTTGAGAACCTGCCCTCCATGTAGATATGTAGCTCATTCTGAGCTAATGTAATCACAGCAATGCTTAATTTCAGGTGATTATACACTAAAGAAACCATAGTTCATACTACATACTGTATATTCCTTTTCTGCTAAGAGATCCCCCAAAATAAATACTACACACTGGTGCTTTGAGATAATTATAATCCTACAGTTTAAGAGTTGCAGTCCTGGGTCTTATATGGACACAATGACCTGCGGCAGTAGTCTATATGAATGGGTTAAAGAAGGGTCACACACCTTTTATATATGTACTAAAGTACCTAAATTCTCACGGTGTCCTCTTGCCATGAATATGTACAACAAACTCAAACGCTCACCGTTGGTGAGGCACCAGGATGTTGTTGATGCCTCCCAGCTTCACATTGATCTTGAGGCAGAGGTTGGAGAGGGTCTGAGGTGACGTCTTCACCACGTTCTTCACCTGGACGCACTGCGTGGCCATGCCCAAGAGGGTGTCCCCCACACGCTTCACCTCGGCTAAAGGGCACAGTTTGAAAATGGGACATGAAGAACACCATGATGCTAAAGGACTGACGTAACATTTACACTGAGTGTATATCCAAGAAAAAAATAACATAACCTACCATAGACTGGAGTTTTTCCCGGCAGGATGACGATGATGAGCTGCAGTCCAGAGTAGGTGTTCTTCAGGTGTCTGAACATGGGCTCCACACTGTCCGCTCCCTGGGCGTATTTACAGAAACATGGCTGGCCCTGGATGGGCATCCCAGCATCCTTCGAGATCTTACGCAGCTGGTCTGTGAAGTTCCTGAAAGGAAACCAGATGAGTTGACACAAGATTCAGCAAGCTAAGGCTTTTCATACTTTACTGTTACCTTGCACTGTATCCCTGCCCTGTCATCAGGAAATATTATGGATTATATTATAAAGAATTCAATCTCTGTTAAGGATAAATATGGTGTTTTTCTCTTGCTAGCTATTATTTAACCTGTTACATAGCCCTAAACCTCAGAAAAAAACGCCTAAACTACCCAAAGAAGTAAGATGTTAAAGAATGTGAATCCATTGTAAGTACACTGAACTATATTACTATGGAGATTACAACGGAGATGCAATAAAAGAAAAAAATATGACTTTTTTTTTATCCTCACCTAGCATAAAATCTAGGCTATATCACTATTATACTCATACATTATGTTATATTACACTCTTAACTACAACTGGGACTGTAAATTGTGTTGAAAAACACTGAAATACACCATTAATGTTGCAATTTCTAAAGATATACTGATGTGCCCTCCATGTTTTACCGTTTACGTGTTACTGATTATTGGGAGTTACTATTCATTTCCATATGACCATGTTACAAATACCATAAATATCCCCAAAACATTGAAATAATAAATGAATATTGATCAATATTCATATATGACCAAAGACATCACTGCTGTGCAGCAGATAAATGCAGAATGCAAAGAAACAGCACTTACTTGAGCACCTCTTCTCTGCACTGTTTCTGGGGGGCGAAGCAGGCGATCGCCCACACTTTGATCTCGATGCCGTTATAGAACTGCTTCCCCCTCATGTCCCACACTCCCTGGTTGGGGGTTGCTATGGCGCGGTTCTATGGAGGAGACGACCGGAGGAGTTTGATGGACCGTACCGTGTGTGGAAAAATGCAACTGATCCATGTTTCAACATTACTACTCTCATGAAATCAAAAAGTGATTTAATTTCAAATAATAAATGAAGCATGTGTTACCCGTCCTCCATACTGCAGGATCGGGGCTGGAAGCACCCTGCCCGTCACCTCCGCCATGTCATCTTTCACCTTGATCCCAAACTCCTGGATGTACGGGTCCAGGTTGAAGTTAGCATTCTTCATCTGTGGAGAGAGAAAGGCCATCCATCATATCTCACAGTCTCTGTGTCTTACACATAAGTCACACACCACATGTCAAATATGGCCCTTCGCAAATTTTAATCCAGCCGCCAAAGCCCTTTAGTTTCTCAGTCAGGTCTGGAGCGCTGAGTTGTGGTCTGCACAGCAACACAGGCCCCGTACCCCAAACACAGGCGTGCCTCCAAAGTCTGCAAGCTAGCTAACGTAGAATAGCACATAAAAAAGGCTGAATGGGACACGTAAGCTACATGAGCAACGATCTTTTAATTGTATTTTTGTATTAAATGTCCAACATATTTTCACGTTTAGGCCTGTGAATCAGTGTTGCTGTATGGGAGCCTACCGGTACTTGTAAAAAAACAAAAAAAAATAAATGTATTCATAATACATTATTTTGCTTGATTTAATGTTAAGGAACATTTTTGTTGACTTTTAGAGCTTTATGTGGACTAAATTGTATGTGAGAAGGCTAAATAGCTCATGCTTCATAAAGCTTTAGTGGACAGTATATTTTTGGCATCACTGGGCAAAAACCTTTCAGCATATTGTAATTAAAGAGTCCTGAGAGAAAACTAGACTTCTGCACCTCCTCATGGAGACTTTGACCAATCACAGGTCATTTCTGAGAGAAAGTGCTCCTATTGGCTGTGCTCTAGCTGGTGGGCGGTGCTTGGTATTTCATCAACTGATCTCAACATGGCTGCCGGGTCACAAAGTTTCTCATTTTACAGCTAAACAGTAACTACAAGATGTTTCTGAAAACATCTGAGGAGAGAAATAGTCATTACAGTAACAGAATATTGATTCATATTTGATCAGCGCTGCCTAGTTTGACCGTTTGATCAGAGTTAACGAGTGATTGACAACTGCTCAGAGACGACAGAATCCAGCTCGGCTCTGATTGGTTGTTTTCGTCGGGTCTGTGAAATCTTTCAGATGCCATAAGGAGCATTGGAGGACACAGAGGAACGTGATTTTTTTCCAGATTACCTGTCTCATACACTACTGTCAGGATATAGTGACCTTTAAATCCTATTTGCTCCATTTCTACCTACTGCTACTTTAAATAAAAGCATGTGAATAAACTATACCTGTCTGGCCGTTGATGTGATTTCCCAGTGCGTCCTTTAGTGATATGGCGTTTGACACATCGCCATACACTGCTACATCAGTCACGTGAGCTGCCTCCACCCACCACGTGTCTCTACAACTCACCAGCCTGCTGATCTCCTCCTGTCTGTCCGGTGCAGAGCGAGCTGTGGCTTTGATCATGGTGGAGGTCTGATTATCTGTCAGCTTCTTGATGCACCGTTGACCTGCTACAATGTTACACACCTGGGACGAGAAGATCCAGAGTCACTGGGGTGCAAACAACAGTTATTCACATGTACTGATCCAAGATGAATCTAAAATGTGTGCATGGTGTCGTTACATATGAACACTTTTTGTTGGTTAGATCTTTAAATGCTAAACTCTTATCACAGTTAAATCATCCTTGAGCCCGTCCTCACCTCCAGAGGCAGGTAGGTGTGCTTCTGTTCCTGCCCCACCTGTAGGCAGGGCAGGTGGGGGTATTTTAGCTGGAGGTTGTACTTCTGCTTGAAGTACTGGGCCACTGTACATTCTACTGTCTGCCCACTTTCGAGCTGGAGGGGAAACCTGGTGGAGAAGTTAAGAACATGTACAACAGTGAAAATGAAGACGTTGCCTTTGCTGTAATGATTAACGGGTTTTGAGTGGACACACTGGTCATGAGTATGTGGCGTATCAGTGTCACTTTCATCCTAATTCATCACTGGCCAGCTCCAGATTTGACACAAATAAATAAAGAGGAACCTTTGCTACTATACAATGATTATCGATCAAATATTGATGCAAAGTGAAAACATCAATACATATCATCTTTCAGATATGCCTTTATTTTGAAATTCCCACTTTAGATATATTATTTTTATATAAAGAAAAGAAGTCTGGAAGAACTCAGTAATAAAAATGTCAAATCATATTTTAGTTGTTTTTATGAGTTGATCTAATGTAACAGATTGTGTTATATGGTCATACAGTGCTGTGAAAAAGTATTTGCCCCTTCCTGATTTCTTATATTTTTGCACAATTGTCACACTTAAATGTTTCAGATCAAACAAATTTTAATATTAAAAGATAACCAGAGTAAATAGAAAATGCAGTTTTTTATCTATTAAATGAAAAAAGCTATCCAAACCTACCTGCCCTATGTAAAAAAAAAAAAAAAAAAAAGTAATTGCCCCCTTGTTAAATCTTGGATTAACTGTGATTAACCACATTTTTTTTGGAAAGCTGAGTTCAATTTCAGCAACTACACCCAGGCCTGATTACTGGCAGACCTGTTGAATCAAGAAATCACTTCAATAGAAACTGTCTGATAAACTGAAGGAGGCTAAAAGATCTCAGACAGCAACACATCATGCTGCGAGCTAATCAAGAACAGATGAGAAACAAAGTCACTGACTATCAGTCTGGAAATGGTTACAGAGCCATTTCTAAGGCTTTGGGACTCCAGCGAACCACAGTGAGAGCCGTTATCCACAAATGGAGAAAACTTGGAACAGTGGTGAACCTTCCCAGGAGTGACTGGCCAACAAAATTACTCCAAGAGTTTATCGACGACTCATCCAGGAGGTCCAAACAAAACCAGAACAACATCAAGAACTGCAAGCCTCACTGCCTCAGCCAAGGTCAGCATCCAGGATTCAACAATAAGACAGAGACCAGACAAAAATGGCATCATGGGAGAGATCCAAGGAGAAAACCACTGCTGACCACTGTAACTGATGGAACCATGAATTCTGCTCTCTACCAGAAAATCCTGAAGGAGAACGTCCAGGCATCAGTTCGTCACCTCAAACTCAGGCCCACTTGGGTTCTGCAGCAGGACAATGATCCAAAACACACCAGCAAGTCCACCTCAGAATGGCTTAAAAAAACAAAGTGAAGGTTTTGGAGTGGCCTAGTCAAAGTCCAGACTAAAAGTCAATTGAGATGCTGCAGCATGACCTTAAACAGGCCGTTCATGCTGGAAAACCCTCCAGTGTGGCTGAATTAGGACGACTGTGTAAAGAAGAGTGGGCTGAAATTCCTCCACAGCGATGTAAAAGACTCATTGCCAGATATCGCTAACGCTTGATTTCAGTTGTTGCTGCCAAGGGAGGCACAACCAGTTATTAGGTTTAGGGGGCGATTACTTTTTCACATAGGGCCAGGTAGGTTTGGATAGTTTTTTTTTCTGATGATCTGAAACATTTAAGTGTGACAAATATGCAAAAATATAAGAAATCAGAAAGTGGGCAAATACTTTTTCACAGCACTGTATGATATCTTCTCATATTGATCGCAGGCCTGACTATTAAATGAAATCAAAATTGTGTTGTGGCAGACTTTGTGATATGGGCAAATATCATATCGGTGTCCAGTGAATCAATATAATATTGTATCATGATGAAACTTGTGATTTACACCCCTAGAAGTCAGGGACACTGCCTGCGTCTACTGGGACTACAAATTAATAAAGTTGCTCTAGGAGGGCTCCAGGTGCAAAGAAAGTGCCAAAAAATAAGTTGGATAAAGAGAGGATGAGGGAGACGCCACATACTGTAAGCAAAAAATAAATGATCAGAAAACACTGAGGAGGCAGGCGTTTTCAGTGTCCCTTTCTACCTCTGCCTTTCTCCTTTTCATTCATTCAGACCTAATCACCTCATTAGATCCTAAAATTTGCTCCTTTGGCTCCTTAGTACAAGAAAACAAGCTACAAGATGATCTCATGGCAAAGTGGTTATTCAGATCTAAACAGACTATTTGAATCTGCAGAGCCATTATGGGTGGATCCTAATAATGTAGATGTATGTAGAGAGACAGACAATAGGTGTATTTGATGATGTAATTCAATACTGTCTTACGTTTGGTGGCTGGCAGGTCGTCGGGTGACATTGCATACACGATACTTCCTCTTCATTTGGCCACAGTGAGTCACCTCCACCTTCAGGCCTGGGAATACCAACAAACAGACAGGATCATTAAAACTAGAGCTTTAAAGGGAAATGTTGCTAATAAGATATGGCAGCTCTAGGACGGTGTGAGCAAAGAAATCTTTACACAGAGGCATGAAGGTGTACATTTGTTTTCTTGTTCAGGGCTGATCATGGTGTGTTTGGCAGGCGCCCACCTTTAATCTCCTTGGTGAAGCGGACTCTTTGTGAGTCGGTGAGAGTCTTAGGCTGCTCGTCGATATTGCGAATGTCCAAAACTTCACACATGAACTCAATTACAGGCTGGGCTTTGTAGAAGGCCGTGGCAGACACTAGAGGGAGACAGAGAGCAGCAGTAAGTCCACACAGGTCAGAGAAGAGAAACTCAACAAAAAAGGTGCATGGACGCCCACAATTTTATGAGCCTTTACGTCACCTTTTAAGCATTTATCAGACTAATTATAAAGGTTACAAGCCAACAGAAGCCTGTATTTATAATATAAACCATATAATGATTGGTGGTTCAAATCCTCTGTTCCCAGAGTAAATTCAGTATTTCTGACCCCCCGTTTCTGCCCAGTCATGCAATGTCAGTAAAGAACAATGAGATCACTGACTGACTGCACACACACTGTCACTTCAGTGACTCACCATCAATGTTCAGCATCATCTTCCACATGGCAGGGCGCACAGACTGGTGGAAGCCAAACCAGACTTCCCTCCCCCCGCCCAGTGGGTGGTAGTATCCTTCAGGTGGGGAGAAAAATGAACGGCCCACTGGAGTGTACCTAATTGGAAGAGGTGAAAATGATGAATGTGCAAAAGACTAGACTTAGTTCAAAGCATGACCTCAGCATGGCTTCACATCCAGTGATGTTGTCATCTCGTGTAGGAGGTTTCAGAAAAAGTCAGCTCTTGAAATCATTAGAAAGAAACCTGCACGGAAAAACACCAAAATGGGAGCTACAATGCTGTATTTATCTGAAAAAGATTTTTTTAAAAAATAAGGAAGCATGATCGCTGAACAGACTACTTTTTCACAACTTGATGACTTCCTTATTGATCATTTTAAGGTAACGTCCCTAAGCCAGTTCTCATAACTCCCTGCTCAGCATTGTTCAGTGGACACGTGTACACAGGTTTCAGCTAACATTTAGTGACTAACACCTGGAGCTATGATGCATGTGAAAGGAACAACCCAGTTAACCTCGCTAGGCTGCACAGCTTTTTTGTCAACTTGGCAAAAACATGACTTTCCAATCTGCTTTAAGATGTACATGCATATAACTCACCTTGACAGGAGTAAGGGTGTTACAGTGTTTGTGTCTGTACTGGTGTAACTAAGAGAGAAAGGGTTCCAGTGGTGTACCTCATAGAGGCCAGGTGGCGCATGGCCACATCCAGGGCTTGAACCGAGTCGAGGGGGACCTGCAGCCGACCGCTGACCAGAGTCTCCTGCAGCAGGCGCCATGACACTTTGGCCAGCCAACGGATGGACACCTTGAAGATTCGGTCTTTGCCCTCACCTGGGATGGTTACTTCAAAATCCACCTGGAGAAACACACAGAAAGGACAGAAAGAGAGAGGAGAGGTAAAGAACAAGGCTGCATGAGAAGGAGCGCAAAAACCAGAAAGAGAATGAAGATGGACTATTTGCAAGAAAATATCTGTCTGGGCAGTATAGTGGGAACCCTGTTTCTTACAGGATTCATTATACAGGAAGGCATTACAGAAGACAGTTCAAAAACACCTTGCCTACTACACACCACTCACAAGAAGCCAGCTTACAACTTGGTTCCCTTTAGTTGACAGCACAACAACCCATGAATTTGCACGGCTTTGCTTTCCTATTGTTTTTGCTTCCATTGCTGCACAGGCCTCTAAATATGAGTGTACGTAAGTATGAATGTATATATGTACATGAGTCTCAATCAAATATGAAATGATATAAATCATCTGGTATACGTTCGCTTTCTTGCCAAAAGCTGGATGAGAAAATCAATATGATTCTCAAGTATGTACAGTAAATATGAAGTTACAGTTAGCTTAGCTTATTAGACGGCTTTGTTGCACACTCAGTTCATTCTATGGTCTGTTATTTCTTTGTAACAGACCGTTGCTAGGGACATATTTCTGATGTCAGACTCTGGAGGACCATTTTTGTGTCAAATTATTGATTTCTTAAGTAAGCATCTGTGTAATTAGTGGGATAATGAACAGCTAGTGGGTCATAAATAAACCCAGACAGGGTGATGTGGTGAAGTGGAGGGGTCGTGCATCACCCTGTCGAGGTTTATTTCACAACAATGACTGGCTTGCTGTACATTATCCCTTACTTATCTTGTTTGTGTGATCTGTACAAAAAAACATAAGTGTAAAACAGAAAAGTAGCAGTTTTAGAGGGGGTTATGTGCTGGACTATTGAGAAAGCAGCGTTTTCCCCACAGTCATCACTGTGGGGTTGCCAGGCAACCAGCGAAGAGTCCTTAGGACAGGGCCAGGTTTGCTATTTCCCCATCTCCAGTATTCGTGCTAAGCTAACCTAATGGGCTGTGGCCTAACATTTACCAGACAGACGTAAGAATGGTATTGATCTTATCCAACTTTCAGCAAGAAAGCGAATAAGCAGAACTCTTTGTACTCATTAAAGGACCAGTGTGTAACATTATGTGTATCTATTGGCAGAAATGGAAAATAATATTAATAAGTATGTCTTCTTTACTTTGCAGTCACCTGAAAATAAGAATCACCATGTTTCTACAGTAGCTCACAACAGACAAACCACATACCACATTAAATCAAAGACTATAAAAGCAAAGAGTCAGAGAGGCTCTGGTGCTTTTTGACAATGGCTTTTGCTTTCACTATTTAGGACTGAAAACACCAATGAGTCCATTGCCATGGATGTATAAAGAGATGTCTCTAAATCAGAGGAGGCAAATCAACTTCCCAGTATGAACACTTAAATAACCCTCAGTTAAATCATTATGTCTTTAAAGTTGTAAATTGCACCACCCTGCATGTTCATATGACACATGTGGTTCTACCAGCTTCCTGCTAGCTGTATACGCCTGTAACAACGGATATTTTGGTTGTAATTCATCACTTTTACTATCTCATAATACACCTGTGGGCTGTATGCTGACAGCCTGTACCGTGGTGGATGTATTAATGTCTCTGATCACAAACAACCGGCTATCAGTCAGTAGTAACATGCACGAAATGAACTGGGCTCTACTGCACTCCATTTTGGATCGTTGACATTATAAAAATTGAGATTGCTCTCAGAATCAGTGTGCTGGATTTTCTGACTTCCATGTATGTCCATCACTCACTTTTTCCTCCTCTGGGAAGCAGCCAGGTAAAAAAGTTTAATCAATAAATAAGTGAGTAAGTAACCTGTTATAATAGTATGCATATTCATAATATCTTATTGTTCAACACAGGCCATTTCAGTATAAACATTAAATACTGTGACAACAGAATAGAAATAATATTGTTTCACTTTTACTGGTAGTCGCTTTCAGTCCAAAATGGCGCCGTAGTTCTGCTGCTGGGTGCTGGCGTTTGCAATGGACTGAACAACTGACTTTCACTTCACGATCTTTGGTTAAATTTTACGTCTTGGGCTGAAGTCGATAACGCTACATGCTCCAGAGATAACCGCCGCTAACTCTCAGCTGCCAGGAAACAAGACACAGGAAACCTCTGTTGACCTTAAGAGCTGCAGCATTTATTTCTGCTATTCTCCACACCCTCACCACTAGATGTCGCTAAATCCTGCACAGTGTTCCTTTAATACTAGAGGAGTCCAGACAGTAACAGTGTTCAATAAAACAGTATGTGTTTGTGGTTGTTATGAATACTGGGACGGATGTGCTCTGCAGGAGATAAATAGCGCCTTCTACTCAGTGTTTTTCATATAGCCCTTCCTCTCCTTGAGAAAAACTCCCGTTAACAACAGGACTTTATTGCTCCCTGAGGAGATATATGTTGATGATAATGGCATCATTTAACGGTGTGAAGCAAAACCACTGCACAACATCTACCTTCTCACTCCCGATAGGAAGTGCTAGCACCGTGTAGATGTTCTTCTTGCCGTCATACACTGGCTTCCTGTCGCCAAAGAGCTGGGGCTTGAAGTGTTGCACCATGTATTCCACCACCTCCCTGTAGGAAGCGACACAACACAAAGACAGTATGAGATTAATATACACCAGAAACGAGAAACAGCCCCTGCTCTGCCAATGATCAGGATGCTCTATTGTGATCGGTGGGGGGTGGGGGACAAGTTCTCAAGTTGATAGAATATTGATCAAGCAGGATGCAGCTGTTGGGTGCAATATCTCATGGTCATGGGGGGAGAAGCAAGGACAAAAAGAGCCAGAGTGTGGGCGGGGGGCCACCGTTCAACGCGCGGTGCCTTGGCCTTCATAGAAGTGTGGGGGATGAGGAGCTGCTCTGAAAGGAGAAGGTCAAAGGGCTCGACCTTTGCATGCCTTCTTGGAACCTTTGTCTCGAAGCCTAAAACCAAAAGAGGCCCTCTCTGAATGATAGAGAAGTTATACGAACACATGCAACTTTCAGGGACACTTTAAAATCTCAGGTTTTCTGAGTAAATGCTTATGGTTGCATCCAAACTTCCATACTAACAGTATGTGAGATATTTTAGTATGTCCCCAAATTGCATACTATTTCCAGTGAAGTACCGTGCAAATATTAAGCTTTCACTTTGCTAGCCATAATAAATATTTTAAATTCATTTGTGCTTTGATTCTCACAAACTGCAGTTTTGGTCACATGAGGTTGTCACGGGTTACCGTGGTTACGCGTCTCCAGCCAGCAAGGAGCCTCTACGTAACTCACTGCTGTGTGCCTCCGAAAAGATACATACTACTGTACTATTCACACACTCAACATATGTTGAATGATAGTACACATACTTGGTATGTAGTGGAGAGTATGAGATTTCAGATGAAGGCTTTGTGAATGACATCAGCTGACAGGAAGTAAACAGGGACCCAGGCTGTTGTCTAGCAATGCAATACTATTGAAAAGGCCAATAGGAGGTTACTGATTTGTTCATTTGTGCCTGTTTCTGTTCACATCCTTGTTAACGGGGAAGACAACAAAGCTCAAGGACTCTCCTAAAGTGCTCTCTGTCTTTCTGCAGAAATATTACCTAAAGATTGCTTGTTCAAATCAAAGTCAAGGATGCTGTACAGTATGATGCCACTAGAATTAAAGTGGGGGTGGACAGTATATTTTTAGCATCATTGGGCAAAAATCCCATAATAACCTTTCAGCATATTGTAATTCAAGTGTTCTGAGAGAAAACCAGACGTCTGCTCCTCCTCATGGCTCAGGCTTTCAAAAAAATCTAGCCGAAAGACTTCGGCCAATCACAGGTCATTTCAGAGAGCCTTCCTATTAGCTGTACTCCAGCTGGGACGGTGCTTGGTATTTCCTCAACAGATCTCAACATGGCTGCTCGGTCACAAACTTTCTCACTTTTACAGGTAAACGGTAACTACAAGATGTTCCTGAAAACATCCGACCATTTCATTGGACAGCTGACTCCAGATCAGCTCTGATTGGTTGTTTTCCTCCGGTCTGTGAAATCTTGCAGATACCAGAGGACACCAGAGGAACATGATTTTTTTTAGATTACTTGTCTCATGCACTACTCTCAGGATATGGTGACCATTTTATTAAAATAACTCTGTTATATTAAATCACATTTGCTCTATTTCTACCTACTGCAGCTTTAAGTCAGTGCAGACAGAATAAATAAGTTACTCCTTTCAGTTTTGGGGGACAGTAACTAATTTAGCTTGAGGAAATATGCAAAAACAAATACTATAGTTATTATAAAAGTTGCACAAGTCTAAATAAAATTGTCAACAATAATGGCTACCCCACATTTGTATAATAACATCTGGCTTCAAATAAACAGATGCCATTTTGTTCAGGATGAATACACAAACCATCTATCAAGGTTTCCTAAATTGATTCTAATCTTACCACTTTGCAGCCCGTCTTTCTAAATGATTATTGATGATTCTCCAAAGGGCCAAGGCTATTAGTCAGACTCAGCCACACTGGGAAAATAAACCCGAGAGTTCACAGATTGGGCCGGTGCCAAGACACTGACAAAAAACAAAGTTAGCCTATCTATTATATTATGCTTCTAGTCTGTCCCTGCCACCTGACACACGACTCCACAGAAAAGACAAGTGTGCAACACGACAGCCAATCGCATCTAGGCGACAGCCGCCTCAGCGTGATGCTACACTTTAAGTGTAAAGCGGAGACAGCTGAGGAAAAGGGAAGAAGGCATTCATGTCTTTATGGAGGGGTAAACTCTCCTGGATCTAACATGATGAAACATATGTAGTGTGTGGCGTGCTGCCATTTCCCCTCAAAGGCAGACAAGACAAGCCTTTTTGAAAAAGAAACTGTCTCTCTAGAGAGCCACGACAGACAGCACACTCAACCCTCTAAATTTTCTAATTTATCTCTATGTACTGTTTGTCGCTTTGCTTAATGTAATAAATGTGACAAATCACGACCACAGCAGCTCTTTCTTGCTTTTAATTTGTTACAGTTGGGGAAAAAAAAATTGGGGAAATTGGGAGGGGGTCATTAAAAACTGCCCAGGGATTCATAGTTTCTAGTGTTGTCATAATACCAAAGTTATGACTTCAATACCATACCCTGCCTAAACATCTCAATACCAATACCACGGCAAAATCTAAAACATCAGGAAAAGTAATGGAGTAATAGATGACAGAACATGGTACTTAATTTTCTTTTAATTAATTATGAATATTAAAATGTAAAAATGTATTAATTGAAAACATGTAATGCAGTAAAAGGATGTCCTCTATAGCTCAGTTTGTGATTTTGATGATAGTTAACTTTATATTTGTATTAATTTTTTTGCATTTATATTTGATAAAGCACACACATTTGCATTTCATCTCTAATTTTCTCATAACTTATTCCTTCTAAAAGGGATCAATGAAGTATTTGTGATTCTGACAGTGTTTAATAAAGCCTGTTTTTGTGTAACAGCGCCCCCCATGGTGCCTTAGTAACAGTCCTGATGGTTAAGGTGGAGAGTGGTACTGCAGCATGGCAGAAGGCGTGAGGCTTTCTACACAAAACTCCCCCAAAATGATAATAAACTCAGGTGAAGTTCAGTGAGAGTTGACGAGGAAAAAGCTGCTAAAATCTGTAACTGTAGAACCGAGTTGTGTTCAAGTGGTGAAAAGACTAGTTTAATGAAAACAAAAACGCTGAAGCCTGTAGGCATGTAGCAAGGAACAGCAATCCATTAGCCTGGATACTTGAACCTAACAGAAGACCATCTTGTCACAATAATTATACGTTTGTTTTTTTTTGCAATAAACCTGCTCAATTCTGCCGTTTTGTAAACTGTAAGGTGCCTGTTTTGCTCTTGCATCTTATCACAAAATGGATTGGAAAGCCACTTCCAGTATTATATTGATACTATCCAATACTACCCTTAGAAAACTTCACAAATAAGTGGCTTCATCTAGATTTTGACACAACCATTTTGATTTGACCTGCATCAGACAGGGAGCGATTCAGTCCACTTTGCAGCACAAACACCAGCCAAGGTGAAAGGGTCAATTAAGTTGGATTCACTCTTGACTCTACCATCTGTCCAGTCCGGTGACTCGGACACAGCTACCGCAGCAGGGGAAGGCTTCCTACTTCTTAATATGATGTAGAAAATGTGCATACTCAAGCATTTCATTTTTTCCCGATTCTGCACAGATGTATGGACTTATCTCATTGTGCTTTTGGCTCTTCAAAGCCTGACAAGGAGTCACACCAGGTATGTTTTTCACACAGGTTTCAAGTTTAGAAAATATGTTTCGTTGACTGAAAATACCAAAAGCAGGTGACAAGGTTCAGGTTGCTTGGCCCACAATTTGAGTAATTTATGACTAAATATCTACTTATAATTAGAGCTGCCAAAGTTAACGTGAGAACGTATTAATGCTAATTCATTTAAACGTCATAAATTTCCTTAACACATTAACGCAACTTGCAATATCTAGGTTGTAGTGGTCTCAGTTTGAAAGCTACAAAACTAGAAATCCTAGACAATCCATTGGTACCAGTCAAGATATTCTAGCTTGTCACAAAGGTGACAGGCTCCAAACTTGCACTAAATTTTGTTGAGGAAAAACTGGCATGTCCATTTTCAAAGGCATCCCTTGACCTCTGACCTCCAGATGTGTGAATGTAAATGGGTTCTCTGGGTCCCCACCAGTCTCCCCTTTACAGACATGCCCACTTTATAATAGTCCCAGTCAGTCTGGATCAAGTCATAGTCAAGTCAGCACTCTGACACACTGACAGCTGTTGTTGCCTGTTGGGCTGCAGTTTGCCATGTTCTGATTGGAGCAGATTGTTGATCCTAAAGTCAGTTTATGGACAATATCTGTTATTGTTTTGTGTTGTTAATTGATTTCCAATAATAAATATATACATAAATTTGCATAAAGCAGCATGTTTGTCCACTCCCATGTTGATAAGAGTATTAATTCTTAACAAATCTCCCTTTAAGGTACATTTTGAACAGATAAAAGTGATTAATTTGCAATTAATCATAGTTAAGTCGTCATTAAATATTTGAATTGATTGACAGCCCTAGTTTTCCCACATAACAGAGCTGCATGGTGCAAACCTAACTCACTTTAAAACTAGTGAGACCAATCCATGTGTGGTGTACTTGAGAGCTGAAGAGCTCTGCTTCAGCTGCAGATTTTATTTTCCCCAACACAAAAAACATGCTAATCAAAGTGTAAAATATAATTAGTTGTTAGAAAGAATTACATTTAAATCCTAGTTGCATTGTTCATGTTGAAAGTAGCTGTTGCCTCCTGAAAGCCTGGCAACACGGTGATTACAAGTGACTGCTGGGCTTTCATTATCCAATTTCAAACTGTCCCACACTGCAGACATTTCAGCTGCTTGCTGACTTCTTACAATGCAGCCGCGCTCGCTGCCACAAGTTAATAACTGCTTAAGGACAGATGACAGCTGACGAGTACTAGTCTTTTAGATTAGCGTGGGACATCACAGACAAGACATGCAAGAAACACTGTGACTGTGATGCAGGTGGAGCCACGTCCCGTTACCTGTTGACTCTCCGTGGGCACTTGTCGGGCTTGATGTCCACCTCATAGTGATAGACGTCCATCTTTGGGATCTCCACCTCGAAGTAGTTGGCCAGCAGCTTGATGGGCTTGCCCACGGTGCCCATGCCTGGCCGGCGGGGGGCATGGAACACCTGCTGCAGGGGTGGGGGGAAGGCCCCCATGGGCACTGGACAAACAGGGGACAGGGAGCCATCGACGAGGACAGGGTAGAAGTGAGGAAAGTGGATGGGAGGGCAAACAGGCACACAAGAGATACAGAACGGTTAAATGAGGAGGTGGCAGAGGAAGTGGTTGTGAGCAGCAGACGACAGGGCAACAGGGGCGAGAAATGTGGCATAAGCGGGAAGGAAATGTAGGCAAGGGCCAAGAGGACATGATGGGTGGACACCAGAGAGACAGAGAGTGAGCGGCAGGAACAGGAAGACAGGAAGAAGGAAGATAGGAAAAGATAGAAAGGATGAGAAATGGACCAGTTAAGCAGCATAATGTGCATTTGTAGCCAGGGAAATAGATAGAGGGGTGTTATATAAGTGGTAAGATGGAGGAGGATATTGACAAGGCATGAGGTAGAGGAGGAACAACCAGGTTAGGTCAGATGAGGACGGACGGGGGGCAGGAGGGGGGTAGATGTAGAGAGAGAAATTATGGCGGGGGAAGAAAAGGAAAACATTATTGTTATTCATGTGGCAAAGCAGCAAGGCGTGATTTCTCAATTTGATTCATCAAATGCTCTTCAGTTTTGTTGTGCTTCTGATCACATCTCTGCTACACACATTACCAACTAGGATCACCATTTATCGACAAAACAAGACGATGTCACAGAGGGCTCTGGGAGCGCGGCAGGGCAATACCACTCTGTGGGCTTTGGAGCTTCGGCGAGAGATATTCAAAAATACTTGAAGCTCCGCAGTGCAACAAGCTGACATGTTCTTCTGTCTGAACACATCTCCCCATTTCACTACCGCTGACACACTAATGTACACACCTCTACACACAACAAGCAGCCATATCTGTCTGACAATAACTAATAATTAATGGTGAATGTGAATAATGTGGGATTACTCCTTATTTCATGGGATTTATGTGTTATTGTATATAAAAATGAAAATTTAAGCATTTCAGTACTGATCTGGAGGTTGATTACCATGGCAATGGGCGAAGATTCGGGTCAGCCCTGGAGCGCATAGTGGCTTTTACTGACCAACTGATTCATCAGTTAATTGAGGAAAATAATTTATTGATTATATCAATAATGACAATAATATTTTCACTTTCAAAATAAGTATAATTTCTCCGTCAAACGCACTCTTCATTTGTCAGTAATTTTTCATTTTTTTAATTTTTCATAATGGGTATCGGCCGATGTCTGAGCATATTACGCTGATTATCAATCAGGTGCATAAATGCTGCTAAGTGCACTAAAACTTTATTTTTTCATCCAAAAGTTTCTTTGACAAAGTTTATTGCTATCGATATACAATACCCACCCACCTGCTGCACTTCACTTATTACTATTTTACTTATCTTATTTATTTTATTGCAATTTCCTTCATTGCACCCTCGCTTTTACTTATATTGTATTAATCTGTACTGTTGTTGCTGCTGCTGCTGCTATGACACCTGACTTTCCCTGGGGATTAATAAAGGTTCTTCTTAACTTATCTTATTTTTAGTTTTTTGATTACCGGTTTCGTGTATTCAATATTTAGTTTATACATTACTTTTATTTAAAATACATAAATGCACTGCAGTGCAGAAACAGACTGTAGATTGGAGAGACAGACCACAGGTGATGTTCAATAAATGTTTACTGAAGTTGAGAAATTTTGTGTATCATTTGTTTTTATTAAGCTGATAATTTTATCAGATGGAGGGAAAAAAAAGAAAATCACCCAAACATATCGGCCCACCAAAAAAAAAAAAAAAAAAAAAAAAAAAAAAAAAGACAGCATCAGATATCGGCCATCAACTAGCCTGATTCTCCAATAAATCGGCATCAGCCGTAGAAAAAAAAAAACATATTGGTCTACCTCTAAATTGGACATTTACTCGTATAATCTAGGCCTTAAAAAGCAGTACTTCACTTCAAGTAACAAGTAGCCCACCACATCCACTGATAGAGTGACCATCGGTGTCCATCCTTGCCTTGTGTCTTAAAAACAAGTCTGAACCAGTCCAGGAGGTCTAATACAGAGGGGGTCCTGGACTGGGTGCTAGATGTGAGGCTATAGCTGTGACTCCTGCCTGAGAGGGGCCCAGTGCCTTAACCTCTGGGTCCCCAGAGAACAGCCCTCCTCCACCACAACAAAGACCCCAGCTGCCCTGCTCCTCCGTCACACACACACACACACACACACACACACACACACACACACACACACACACACACACACACACACACACACACACACCACACCGAGTGTATGACAGAGGGAGCGCCCTTGCCACGGCGAACACACACCCTCACACACACAAACACAGGGGGCCCCCTCTACATTCCCAGCCTCACCATGGAGACACCACGGCAACACAGCATTGTCATGGATATCAGGGGACCTCTGTGTGTGTGTGTGTGTGTGTGTAGGGCTGTTGGAGGAGATGGGAGGAGGCAGGGTGCCGCTGTGGTCATGCTGAAGAGACCTTGGCCTTTTTGGTCCTGCACTCGGTGTGTTCCCACATCAGGGCCAAGACGTCTGTGTATCCCAAACTGGAAAAGCGCTGCTTTAAATAGCTGCTATGGAAATCCTTGGGTCAAACACAGCACTCAATCGTATGCTCACTAAGCCTTTAGGAAATGCCGAACTGACAGGAAGAGTAATATTAGCCATCAAGCATAGAGAAAGATGCTCCGTTTGTGTGTTTACATGTAGAATCACACTTGGCCACAATGCATCTGACAAACACCGTAAACACAGACAGCAGACATGTGCTGACCACACGTACTCTGTGTGCAAGAGAGCATGCATGTATGTGTATACGCCAGAGCGTCTAGAGTGAGCTGTGATCGCTGCGCACTCACACAATGACACACACTTCACCCTCGTGCCAGTGAAGGCAGATGGCGAGAAGCGGAGCCAGCGCTTTCACATATCCCAAGACAATAGCAGACTTTCCCGGGCGGTGAGACTTAAAGCAGAGCTTTGGTGCTGCATCACAACACGAAGACGCTCACAACTTACGGTCTTCACGATGACGTAACGAGCAAAAAGCCCAAGTCGTGGTGGAAATGACTACAATAAAGTCATATCTAGGGGAACATGTAGATTTTTGTGCACTTTATTTTGGTTCATTAATAGCATTTTTTTCCCTCTGGGTTCAGTAAGTCGATTTTAAATAAATCAGTTTTGACTTTGCTGGTAACAGCTGCTCTCATGGTGGATGATCTGAACTTAAATGAAAGTACACGCTTGAGCTGAAATATCCTATAACTATGAAATGAAACTTTAAAATCTCAAAATAGGGACCAGTGGTGGGTGTTTACTAGGAGACCCTTCCCTCATTGGGAGATCACAACAGGCCAAGTACATGAATGAGAAAGAACAGCCAATTATGCTTCAATTGTTTTGGCCGAACAGTTTGGCTCTCTGAATAATTGGCTGTTGACCATGAGCTAAACATGGCAGTCGGTTCAATCTTGGGAAAATAGCACATTGAATAATCACACTTCAAACACAAAAGCAGACTTTGAGATGAGGGGCCCCGGGGACCCTTCCCCCATCCTAAAAAATAAAAACAAGCCTATTCAACTGGATTCAAGGTTCACTGTCTGGACTGACAACATCATTTCAATCTCAGGCCTACTTGTACCAATAAAGAAGCTATCCAAAGAGAGAGCTAACAGGGTCTAAGAGGTCAAAACACCTCAGCATTCAATATATGAAACCCTGCTGCCCTCCAAAAGTACAAGACAGACTCAGCGCTGGATTAGAAGTGCCAAGGTTCAGGATTTTCCACAATAGGTGGACTTCACACTTTGGCAAAAAGTCAGCACTACCTAGTTTGTGTTTTAATTGGCTGCTCCACACCTCAGCCTCATCCAACAAAACTGCTAAATAAAGATCATCACTGGCACTGCTAGTTGGAACTCTGAGGCACGAACGCAGAGCGAAACCCCGCATACAACTGCAAGGCCCTGCACATGCCTCTCAGTCTGTCCAAGTCTAAGGACAGGTTCTCCACGAGCAGATGCACACATATCACAACTGGGGATTATTTTTGGTTCAGCATAAATAAATAATGCATCTGTCTCTGCAGATGTTAGGCCCGTGTCCCTAGTGTGCGCATGTAATGAGTAGGTGTTAAACAGTCTTTGGACAAGCAGAGCAGTGTGAGCACCCATAAGCTGTCAGTGTAACGGGAGGCTGGGTGCTGGGGTGCTGCGTGGGGTGCAGCCAGCTGCTGCTGCCGCTGTGGTGCTGCTGCTTGAAGGCGGGCTTCAGGCTTCACCTCGTTCCTCCTCACCCAGATTCCCACGACCTCCCTGCCCCCGCGCATGTCTGAGGATATTGTCAGCGCTCCAAAAGGCTTGTCTGTGGCTATAAATCTGGATAAATAACGCCGTTTTCTACAAAGTGGTGTGCACGCAGCCTGCGAGAGAGCCCCCTCCATCTCCCACTGTGTAAACGTTGCGATGCAACAGACGGGGTTGTCACCGAGCCTCCTTCTTCATCCCCCTGACGCTAAGGCCAGGCTCCGGTGCCCCGTCTTTCCACTCTACATCTGCAGCCATAATTCGGCCATCGGGATGTAACGTGTAAAAGCACTAAATTGAAAAATAAACCTACCAGCGCCAGACGGTCCCGGCTCCATCCCATTCACTTAGCTGCGCGGGTACAAGCTAGCTTGTCCGGGGTGCTGTGGCCAAACCGCCGGCCCCTTCAGGCTGGAAGCGTCTCAGACTTCCAGCCCCCTCCTCTCGGCGTGTAGTCTTCTCCTTTCTCGGTGTACCCCCGCCCCCTGCCCCTTCCAGAACCCCCCAGACCCGCAGAGGAGTTGAGGCTAACGGCGATAGCTGCCAGCTGCCCGTCTGCCCGCTGACCCCGGAGGTAGCACCGTTAACGGCAGAGCTGGAGGGCGATACGCGCCTATCTCGGACCACTCTTCCTCGGCGGGGCCGTGCGCTTCCTCCCGGCGCCGTGATTTGGCCGATTGTCCGAGGCGCTGTGATTTCTCGTCGGTGTGTTGTGCTCCTGCTCACCGTTCAAGCAGGACTCTCCAGCGGAACAAAAAGGCCAGCCCCTCACCCCCCCAAAAAAGCTGAAACTTCTTCTGTGCCACTAGAAAGTGCGAAGGAACTGTTGATGAGCCTGCTGTCACACCCCAGAGGCCGAAGGCGGAACTGCACTGCAGGGACGCAGATCTGGAGGAGTCAGCAGAGGACAGCGACACCAGATGTTATAAAATAAATAATCATATTAATATTAACTACACACAATATATATGTAACCATATAACCACCTCCGTCTCTTTGACTTTCACTACAGCTCTTTATATCCAGCAATAAATGCAACAAACTATGAAACTATAAAAATAAGCACAATGAAACTGGATTCCATAATAATTAACTGTGTTTTTAAATATAATTAGCTAATCATTTTTCTTGTTTAATCAGTTGTCTATAAACTTATCAGGGAAAAGGGGAAATTCCCTTTGCAATTTTTGTCTAAACCCCAAATATTATTGATTTAGTATCATCTGAGAAGCTGAAACTGGGGAATAATTTGTATTATTGGTTGAAAAAGACCTTCATTTTTAAAATAATTTATAATTAATTTTTTGTTAATACACTTAATGTGTCTGCATATATTATTTGTACACACACATTTAAACTTCATGATATAAAATCATTCTTAGTATTTTAAAAAGTAGGCAAATTGCTATAAATATAATACATATGAGTAGGGCAGTGGTGGAATGTAGCTAAGCACGTTTACTCAGGTATAAGTACATTTTGAGAGAAGTATTCACATTTTTATTTGTTGTTACATAACTTGTTACTCAACTTCATTATATTTCAGAGGGAAATATTGTACCTTTTACCATGGCAAATATGGATACTTGTAATCACTCATAAAATATGCTTTGTTGTTATAGATGAAACCACCAAGCAAGATATACAGTAGTGAAAATACCTCAACTAGTTTAATATAAGTCTTTAATTTAATTTTAATTAGAATTTAGTTGTCAGCTTAAATTTAATTTGCACCTCAATGCGTCAAGTACGCAATATTATACATAATTATGACCCATAGCACTCAAGGGGTCAGTTATTATGTTGTGTACTTTTACTTTGTTTGCTGATTAGACTTTTACTTGTATTGTTGAGTATCTTTATATTGTTGTATTTCTACTTTTACTTCGGTAAATACCTAGTATCCGCACTAAGTGCGCAGAATGGACGCTGAGTTCATCCACATCATTTGAAAATCTATTTACGTCTGACAGGAAGTCGTCACTGCGCGCTTACGTCACTTTACGCCAATGCGGAAGAGGTCGTCATCGTAAAAGCTGTGAGTTGGAAGCTCGCTGAAATGTGATAAAATCACAGTCATTTCGTTCAGAACAGCTTGTGTTTCAATAGTTTGAATGAACGAAGGCGTTTCCGTTAAGAGGAGCTGATTACCGGGAGACGCGTGACTCGGTTTGTGCTTTTATAGCCTCACAGCAGCTCAGTTCATCGCATGTCTCGTGAGCCAGGCTGGCAGTTACCGGATAACAGAAGCGCATGTCAAATTTCAGATTTGATTTCAGATATGACACGTTAATAAGACGATCAGGTGGTCTTCTTGGCGTACATACAGTAACGTAGTCTCTTTTTTCCGACTAGTGTAGGCGGGTTACGAGGTTGACATTCACAAACCCTTTTAAAACCATTTTAATCATCTATTTCTAGACCGTTTCAAGCCCGACCATGTCGTGGATAAGGGAAGGTGAATTAAACCTGCTTGAAAAGATTTCAGCCAATATCCTGAAGGTAAGTCTAAATCTGTATATTGTCATGCACCTCCTCGCATGTACCCCTCACATTTTACCAAAAAGAAACAGCGATGTTTAAAAAGCCCCGAGGCTCATTAAACAACATTAACCGCAGGTCTGGAGACACCAGTATATTTCCAGCATGCGCAAAGACTCCTCTAACCACTGATGAAACAATCACTTCACTGCACACACAAAATGCAAAAAGCTGTGACCAACTTTGTATTAGTTAATGTTGACAGAAAAGTATGTATACATGTACAGATATAGTTCAAAAACAGTTAAACTTAGATTGTGCTGTATATTAAATGGTATAGTGTGCATCTACATAATACCTAGTGTGCAAATAATAATAATACATTTGTCTGCACAAAGCCAAGCATACCTTGCACCTACATACACATGACCTAAATCCAGATATCTACTTTATATGCATGGAAACACATACACGTCTAAATGTCAGCCATTTGTTTTATAACAATATTCAGCCCCTCCAATTTCTTTGATTGATCTAAGATTTTTAGCTAATGTCTCAAGTTGCAACACTGTTTTCCAAATCTGAACAAACATAATAGCTGGAAATTAAATCTCCTTGCTAAAAAAAATCTTAATGTTGGTTTTACTTGTCTGTATTGATGCATTTAACATTACTTTTTGTTTAGGACAAGTGAGTAAGGAGATGGGTTTTATCATGCTGCAGACAGCAGTGTTGGTCAGTCTAAGTGCTGTTAAACAATCATCTGGGTTTTTAAAAGATCACCAGTTATTTAATTTTCAAAAATTTAGGTGCATAGCCCTGTGACTCGAATGTAATGGTTATACATGAGAGGCACAAAGTAGGGATACTTTGCAGTTTTCACCATTCAAGGGCCCAGGACTGGAAATTAGCACCAGCCACCAGCCAAATGATGGTAAAATATTCAAGTGGCTGCTAGATTTGCTTCACTCACCAGCCCAAAAAGACAATGGTGATCTAGTGAGTGTCTGATAGAGCCACCAGCCACCAGGTGGACAAAATTTAATTTCTAACCATGACGGGTTGCAACTAAAGATTATTTTCATTATCAGTTCATCTGCTGATCACATTGTCCTCTCATCGATTAATCATTTGATCCATAATATGCCCGAAAATTGTGCAGAAATGCTCATAACAATTTCCAAGAGCCAGAACAGGCCCTTCTACCAGCAGACACTATGACTTATAATAGTTTGAAAAGTACAGATGTAACTAATACCACTGATTGCTCTGTTGTGTTTACGTGTCCCAGTGAGAGTGGCAGTAAATCAGCATGCACTATAACTGTATTCTGAAATCAAAGCAGCTAAATGCAATTCAGCCATCATTATTTTCATTATTTGCACCTGTTCTTTTCCTACTGCGGCATGTCAGAATATCTTGTAAGAAAAAGGCCTGTTGACGTCTTTAAATTCCTTGTTTTGTTTGGAAAAAGTGAATCACTTTTCCACAGCTTTCAGCTGCATCTCACAATCTCCATCAGCAGCTCGAGGTTGCTCATCCATCACCGCTGATGAGGACCATGAGATGCAGTTGAAAGCTCTGAATTATTATTATTATTATTTTTATAAGGTTTGACCAGCTGGAACCAGAGACTGTTTACTATATTATCACAGTTATTAACACTACTTAATGTCCCTGTCAGTGTCTGATTTCTGATCTGCATTGTGTCTCCCAGGCTGGGCCCATGCCTAAACATGTGGCCTTCATCATGGATGGTAATCGCCGCTTTGCACGTAAGAAAAACATGGAGCGCCAGGAAGGGCATATGCAGGGCTTCAACAAGCTGGCAGAGGTGAGGTTGCTTCTCATAGATGTCACTTGAGCATAAAATTAAAAAATAAATCAAATAAAATAGGTTGCTCATGTTATGTATCCCTTTGTCCCTTACTCCACACCAGACATTACGTTGGTGTAAGCATCTGAACATCCAAGAGGTTACCGTGTACGCCTTCAGCATCGAGAACTTCAAGCGCACTAAAAACGAGGTGGACGGGCTGATGGAGCTGGCCAGGCAGAAGTTTGAAAAGCTGTTGGAGGAACGGTGAGTTTCAAGTTAAGGATTTAAAATAGCTTTTCACTTTGCTGTTGCTTGTGGGACGAGTCAGATTTTCTACATCACATGAGTCTCAGCTTCCTTAAAGTCAAGTTGAACCGAATGGTAAGTCTCAAACATGAACTGGTCTTCAGATGGTTAGTAAGTAGGCAACTATAACAAGAACTTTGTCAAACCAACATGCTTTTCAAATCAGCACCGTTCCATTTAAAAACACACACTGAAGAACAATTTGACCATTGAGGAAGATATACTGATATACTGTGGGCTGATGTCAGAATGGCCAAGAGGAAGAAAGGCTGACTTATAAATAGGAGTGTACAATATCACTTATTTCCATTGCTAGTTTGGCTGATAATGACTTCTTCTCTGTAATTCAGCAGAACATCTAGTTTACATCTGTAGACGCTGCCTCTCTTCTACCTAATAAGACTGTAACTGTATTCCTCAGTGCAAATGTAGATGTCTAAAAATACCAATCAACAACTACGACGGGTTAATCTGCAGTTCCACAAATGACCACTGTGTGTTAGCTCAAGAAGAAAAAAAAGAAAAATCTAGTCTTGGATTAACAGACTTGTCTTCATGTTTTTCTGCAACAAGCAATATTTTACAAATGACTAATTTCTTGCGTTTTGCGTAGGGTTGTCAATCAATTAAATTATTTAATTGCATGATTGTACAAAGTGAATCGCAAATTTATCACACATTTCTTTATCTTTTCAAAATGTACCTTAAAAGGAGATTTGTCAAGTTTTAACACTTATGCTTGCTTTGAGCAAAAGTATGCCTATATTTATTTTTTGAAATCAGTTAACAACACAAAACAATGACAGATTTTGTCCAGAAACCCTCACAGGTTCTGCATTTAGCATAAAAAATCTGCTCCAATCAGAACATGACAAACTGCAGCCCAACAGGCAGCAACAGCTGTCAGTGTGTCAGAGTGCTGACTTGACTATGACTTGATCCAGACTGACTGGGACTATCATGAAGTGGGCATGTCTGTAAAGGGGAGACTGGTGGGGACCCAGAGAACCCATTTACATCCACACATCTGGAGGTCAGAGGTCAACGGACCCTTTGAAAATAGCTGTCCCAGTTTGTCCTCACCAAAATGTAACGTTAGTTTGAAGCGTTATTTAACCTCCTTCACTACAAGCCAGCGTGACGTGACTGGTACCAGTGGATTCCTTAGCTTCTCTGGTTTCATATGATGCCCGCTACAACCTAAAAGACGCAAGTTGTATTAATGCGTTAAAGAAGTTAATGACAAGTTAATGACATCAACACATTATTACCATGTTAACTTTGACAGCCCTAGTTTTAAGAGATTAACATTTTGTCCTCATCATTAGTTTGTAGCTTGCTAGCTAAGCTGATCGCACATTGAAAATACAGAGTTTGTAAATGTTTTCCCATTGTGGTAGCAGAAGCTGAAGTTCACTAGTTTAGATGTTTGTCTTAGAGGTAAATCTGAACAGTTTTATTAAAAGCAAAGAAAAGTTGGTTTGTTTTTGAGCATATTTGCTTGAGTAACTGTCACACTCAGCTTTGCCCATCAATCTAAATTATATTTTTCCCTGCAGAAAATAATACATCATATTGTTGTGACATAATTTTAATTAAGGATGCACCAATCTGACTTTTTCAGTCCAGATAACGATGTCTGGGCTTTGGGTATCGCTCATTCTGTTATGTGTAAGGCAACATTAAGCTTGACCATAACATTGCTGTCTTAGCTTTGTAAAACAAAATATAACAAATAAATACATAGATATACACTTACTGACTTTTTATTTATTCTTAAAATAATAAATTGTACATAAGCTTGGTAAAATAATAGGGATGCACCGATCCGATTGCTTGGCTTTGGGGATCAGCTGATACCGAGTACCGATCTGAAACCAGTGGTTAGTTAATCAGCTGTATGCTTCACTGCGTGGAGGTGACTAGGATCATTCTGTTATCTGTAAGGTAACATCAGGCTGGACTTAAACATTGCTTTCCTAACTTTGTAAAACAAAATGTGGCCAATAAATACACAGATACAAATTGATTTAATTGCTTATTATTAAATAACAATCATACACCAGCAAATTGGCAAAAAAATCTTAAAATTAACAGGAACTGCGATTCAAAGTGTAAATGTTTTTAATGAAGCAACAAATTGGTCAAAACTTAATCAGGAACTCCAGTACATAAAGTACACAGTATATAAACTTAAAATTGAATCGAGGCCTTGTTGGCACCGATACCCAGTCCAGCTATTTGAGTCAGTATCGGCGCATCCCTGATCTTGATTAGTCCAGATACCAATAACGTTTTATTAAGAGTTTATGTAACTAATCCACATTTTCAATCTGTGTATCAAGATGTCTTGCAACCATTATCAGTATCTACAAGGCTGCTGCCACCAAGAGGATGTTGGTTAGTGTTGCTGGCTAACCAGCTTTGTACAGGAGGACACTGGACTGCAGCCTGCTTCAGGGGAACTGTACCATCCCTTTATGTATCTCTGAGTGGTAAATACAGACAGGCATGTTTCAGCAGCTTTGTCTAAATGGAGTGGTCTTCTTGGTCTCCCTGTTCTTCTTCATGCTCTTCATTTGTCACACAGCCCTCTTGTGTCTTGTAGGGACAATCTAGAGAAGCATGGTGTGTGTATCCGGGTGTTGGGCGACTTGAATATGCTGCCGCTGGACCTTCAGCAGCTTATTGCCAAAGCTGTGGTCACAACCAAGGCGCACAACAAGTAAATGTTTCATTCATTTGTACCTCTGCTTCTGTGACCCTCATCATTAATAACTCACCACCTTTACCACCACACTAGCCATTTGACGTCAGCAGATTTTATATTATGTGTTGTAAATGACCACAGATATACAAATACTTGTTTTGCAGATGTTTCCTGAATGTGTGCTTTGCCTACACATCAAGATATGAAATCACCAATGCGGTCAGAGAAATGGCTTGGGGAGTGGAGCAGGGCCTGATCAAAGCCAGGTAAAACATGGCAAAGACATTAACAGAGTCCATCCTGTTGATGTCCTGCCAACATCCATAATGCAGCATAGCATATAAAAAGACAACCTGAGGATCTTTTGCTCTAACACGCTGTGTTTGTGTTGGTCTGTCGTGCTCAGTGATGTTTCAGAGGCGCTGCTAAGTGAGTGTTTGTACAGCAATAATTCTCCCAATCCTGACCTGCTCATCCGAACCTCTGGAGAGGTGCGACTCAGCGACTTCCTTCTTTGGCAGGTGAGGATGACAGTGACTGCATGGAAAAACAATGATGATGAGAGATCTCATTTTACTTGTGTCAAGTGTGTTTGAGTACTGTGCTCTAAGTAAATTAGGGCTGTCAGTCAAATACATATTTCATTGCAATTAATCACGATTGTCCATAGTTAATCAGGATATATGGTAAATTAATAGCATATTTTTTATCTGTTCAAAATGCACCTTAAAGGGAGATTTGTCAAGTATTTAATACTCTTATCAACATGGGAGTGGACAAATATGCTTCTTTATACAAATGTATGTATATGTTTATTATTGAAATCAATTAACAACACAAAACAATACCAGATATTGTCCAGAAACCCTCACAGGTTCTGACTTTAGGATCAAAAATATGCTCCAATCATAACATGGCAAACTGCAGCCCAACAGGCAACAACAGCTGTCAGTGTGTCAGAGTGCTGACTTGACTATGACTTGATCCAGACTGACTGGGACTATCATAAAGTGGGCATGTCAGTAAAGGGGAGACTGGTGGGGACCCAGAGAACCCATTTACATTCACACATCTGGAGGTCAGAGGTCAAGGGACCCCTGTGAAGTTAGGAGCGGTATTTAACATGGTTGGTATGAATAGATTCTTTAGGTTTTCTAGTTTCATATGATACCAGTGTGTTTAAACCTGAGCTACAACCTAAAAATCTCAAGCTGTGTTAATGTGTTAAAAGACATTAGTGGTTATTATCCTTTGACAGTCCTAATGAAAACGTAGGCTACACAGGCTACAGTTCTGAGTCTGTACTCGATTGTTCTGCCTTGACGACCAGATGTGTGTTTCAATAAACTGAAATTGAAAATGAAATTAGTATGATGTGGTTGGTACCAATGGATTCTTTAGGTTTTCTAGTTTCAGATGCTAACTGTATTTCCTGCATAGCATATGTAACTATATATGTAACTTGTTACAGCCTTCGAAATATTGATTGCGATAATGCGTTAAAGAAATTAGTGGCGTTAAAATGAATTTACATCAGCTTGTTATTTTCACATTAACATTGACAGCTCTAAAATATATTCTAATTATTAACTTTGAAAGCACCAAAGTAAGATTGTGGATATGAATTCCCAAGCTTGGTTTAGTGTTTAGTGTAGGATAATGGCTAATTTTCAGGCACAGTAGCTGTAACTCTGCTTTGACTTGTGTTTCATGTTGTGTTGCTCAGGACTCAGCTCTAAACATCATTCTAAACAAGTTTATATGGATGTTGCCCCAAATTTGTCTTTGATGCCAACAAAAAATGTCTACACTGGCTGAAATATGTGATAGAGGTAGTCTTTATGGCAAAGTCTACTTTTTGTTTTTCCAGTTAGACTTTGTGGTGATCACATCCTGTCTGTCATTGATTTCATCTGTAACGTAGCAGCGAGCAAAGAGTGATCAATTATTTTAACAATAAAAAATAGATTTTTAATTAAGGGTTATTTTATAAAGTCATGTGAATTGAACAACTTATTCACGGCAGCTATTACTGCATTCCAGACAACACGCGTGTTGGAATTTTCCCAGTTGAAATTTCCAACTTTTCCAACGTCCGACCTCCAAGCGTTCCACATGCACGACGCCAAACGTAAATGAAAAACATTGCTGACTGTGATAAACTTTGGCAGGTGTTCACACAGTTGAACTCTCAGCTTTGCAGCCTCACATATTTCTGGCATTTTTTTACGTTTCACCAAACAACTTATGGGAAGTTTACAAGTAGGAACTCTGAGTGGCGTTCAAGTGTACTAATTTAAGTAGAACGTCGGATGTTTTCAAGTTCAGGTGTCTGAAACGCAGCATATGGCAGACTCTGTTGCTTAGTAAGACTGTGACCAAATACCTCTAATATCAACCGTACATGTTTGGATCGTAATGCAGGCCATTTGTTTTCAGAGAGTTTTGTTTATGATTTATATGATTTATCTTTTTTATGCCTATAACAACAAACTATTATCCACCACATTAGAGCAGCATTAAGCAAATAGTTGATCATAATGTCCAACACCTTCCAGCCTCTCCTCCGGGCCTCTTATATGGATTTTCTTTTATCCTCCACTCTGCAGACTTCCCACTCCTGTCTAGTGTTTCAGTCCGTTCTGTGGCCGGAGTACTCCTTCTGGAACCTGTGTGAAGCCATCCTCCAATATCAGTTAAATCACAAATCCATTCAGGTAAGGCCTATACTGGGATGCAGATTGTTTTCCTGAACAATTAATCTGTCAAATATTTGTTTGATTAATCGTTGTTTGGTCTATGAAATGCCATAAAATGGTCAAAAATGTGGACTAGTGTTTCCCAAAGCCCAAGATAAGATAAGATAAGATAAGATAAGATATTCCTTTATTAGTCCCACAGTGGGGAAATTTACACGTTACAGCTGCAATACAAATAAAAATAAATTAGTATATACATAATAGAAAATAGAAAAAAGTAAAGACAGAAAAAAAAAAAAAATGTGTCCATCATATCAATGATATAATTGTATAAAGTCCTTATTGCACTTATGTCCGGTCAGTTTGTTGTGAATGTGACTGTGATTGTGGTTTACTGGGAGCAGTGCTGGTTGTGGAGTCTAACAGCTGCAGGCAGGAAGGACCTTCTGTAACGCTCCTTCGTACACTTAGGGTGTAGCAGCCTGTCACTGAAGGAGCTCTCCAGAGCTCTGATGGTGTCTCTCATGGGGTGGGAGTCCTTCTCCATCATGGATGACAGCTTAGCCATCGTCCTCCTCTCTCCCACCACCTGCACTGAGTCCAGAGAGCATCCCAGGACAGAGCTGGCCCTTTTGATCATCTTATCCAGCCTCTTCCTGTCTGCAGCTGTGATGCTGCTGCCCCAGCAAACCACTCCATAAAATATGGCTGATGCCACCACAGTGTCATAAAAAGTTTTCAATAGTGTCCCCTGCACTCCAAAAGACCTCAGTCTCCTGAGCAGATACAGTCTGCTCTGGCCTTTCTTATGGAGTGCAGAGGAGTTTGTTGTCCAGTCCAGTTTATTGTTCAGGTGAACACCCAGGTATTTATAAGATGTCACCATCTCAATGTCTGATCCCTGGATGTTCACCGGTGTTGGAGGGGGATGAGTTTGCCTGCGGAAATCCACCACCAGCTCTTTAGTTTTCCCTGCGTTGATCTGGAGGTGGTTCCGCAGGCACCAGTCCACGAAGTCCTGGGAAAGTTCTCTGTACTCCGCGTCGTCCCCATCAGTGATGAGGCCGACGATAGCAGAGTCGTCAGAGAACTTCTGCAGGTGACAGGTTGGTGAGTTGTAGGAGAGTCTGCAGTGTAGAGCGTGAAGAGGAACGGAGCCAGAACCGTTCCCTGCGGGGCCCCCACACTGCAGACCACCGTGTCAGAACCGTTCCCTGTGGGGCCCCCACACTGCAGACCACCGTGTCTGAAATGAAGTCCTGTGTCCTCACAAACTGTGGGCGGTTTGTGAGGTAGTCCAGTATCCAGGATGTAAGATGTTGATCTACCCCTGCAGTCTCCAGTTTGTCCCCCAGAAGTGTCGGCTGGATGGTGTTGAATGCAATGACGTCAGCCTGTACTAAAGCATACAGACACACAGTCTATCTGGCCTCCTTGAACCTCAGTAGGTTTCCATTATGTTGACTGAAAGCTCGGCATTAAAAACGGTCATGATCAGATCTCTAAATTACATCCTGATTGGTATTTAACCTAGTAGTCAGTATTACAATGGCAGCTACACAAATGGAGTCCTATGTCAGTGTGTGACTGTTTGGTTCACCCACAAAATGATGTGATGTGATAAGAGGACCAAATATCAGAAATCATGAGGATCCAAAAGCAGGAAACTGTTTTGACAAATGAGGAATAACTGGCCACAGGTGTATTTATTAATATTACTGAAATACACTTAATGAGATATTTGCTATATCAAGTATTGTCTCAAAATGACTTGTCAAGCTGAACAAATGACAAACATAACCAGCTTTATCAAATGGATATTTACTACAGGGTTATAGTTTTGTAAGATGTTTGTATTATTTTGTCCGCCCACAGATTGTCGCTCTCTGTTACTCTGGCACAAAACGTAAATTTGAAAAATTTAATAAACTTTTGCAACAAAGGCTGTTATAACCTTATTACCTCATCTGTATGACTTCAGCTTAGTTGGCGAAAAGCGTGGACTGTTTTTGACACTTAAAGACGAGGTAAATGTCTTTGGCCAGTAGCACTTTGTAAAACAGTTTGCGTTGTCTACTATCTGTCACACAACGTCTGTTGTGATTGTAATCAGTATTGTGATTTCAGTATACATCCACATTGTTTGTCACCAAAACAAATAAGGTTGTGTGCTGCATTGTAGAAAGCCAGAGACCTCCATCGAGAGCACCAGGCCTTACAGCAGCTGGAGGCGGATCGCGCCTGCGTAGCGGAGCACCTGCAGCATCATGGGAATGGAAAACCTGCCGACGCCCAGAGAAGACAAGAGGCAGTGCTGCTCTACACCACCTGCCGGGAGGAACGGATTCAGGACTTCCTAGACGCACTGAAGCACAAGAGAGACTCTTTCTTTAATGACCTGTGGAGCGACGGCGTCTTGGCCTAAGAAGGCTCTGAGGAACAAACCCCATGTTGAAGTGGGGATGAAGCCTCTCCTGTCCTCTTCCCAAAAGGGCTTCTGTGGAAAAGGGAAGAGTGAGCAGTAACTGGAAATGGTTTCATTGGGTTGGTATGAGAGGGAAATTTTACCCCTATGGGGCTGTAGAATAATTGATATTTATGATTGTAGAATAAAAATCTAATACGTGGAAATGTCTGGTCAAGATGTAGTTAAGTAACTGTGTAAACTGTCAGTCAAATGCATGCCATTGATTGGTGGATCAACTAATATGAGTGAAAGCCAGGGAACGTTCCCACAGCAGCCGTCCACATTAATAGAAGTCAGTGCAGTTTTGTTGTGGCCCAAAGAAAGTGTTGCTTGTTGAGTGTGATGTTGATGACATAACTAGATTTTGACCAGCTTCCTTTAACAGAATAAAGTGATTAATTAATGTCAGATATGATTAAATGATGTACAGTTTAGTCCTTTGTACTTACGTACCACATGTCAATGTTATGACTGTCTCAGTTCTTGCCTTCGTCTGGCTTTTAATACGTTGGTATGTAATGTCTTAACTTGTGCATCAGAAAATTATCACTTTTCTAAGGTCAATGCTGCTGATGAATAGCATCTCAACCAATCTACTGTATTTGGTTTCCCCCATAGATTACTGAAGCCTTTCTACAAGTGGAAAGCTTTCAGCCTCTACAGCCGCACCATCTAAACCTTTAATTTCTACTAATAACTGTTGGATAAGTATTGGACCCCTGCTCTAATCAATACAGTTTACATTGAGAAATCCATTGCATATCTTAAATGAGTATGATTGTATATAGTTGCTATTTTGTTCAAAGCCAATATTTAGCCAGTAGCTGTAATGTTGTAGTGTATATAAAGGTGGGTAAACTGACTACCAGCCATCTAACACAAGTAAAGAAACACAAATATTTTTCAACACCATGTTTATTGGTTTTTGTTTATTTGGGGAAAAACAGAAGACTGTCAATCTTTAATTTTATCTCCTACTTATAAGTCAGTTTTTCTACATCCGAACTGCAAAACAGCTTTTTAATCCACATATTAGAATTAGGTGTTTGAATGTCCTTAATTTATATTTTCAGAGAGGCAATCTGCATGCAACTGATTTTACTTTTATACAATAGAGGAAGACATATTGAGATTATTGAGAGATATTTTACTTAAATAAAAGTGCCAATACCACACTATAAAAATACACAGTTACAAGTAAAAACGCATAAGTATTAGCAGCAAAAATTGACAAAGAGTATCAAAAGTACTAAAAAGCTAAATGGACCCATTTACAGTATGCTATTTATCATATTTAACTGATATATTTGAATGAATATTATTAGGAATATATATAATTTCAACTACTAAACTAATCAACTAATACCTTTAAACTGGAATACTACACTATAAAAATACTACAATACAAGTAAAAGCACATCCCGAATTTCCCTCCAGGGATAAATAAAGGTTCATCTTATCTTATAAGTATTAGCAGCAAAATGTCAAGTATCAAAAGTACATTATAAACTAATCACCTGTTTGCACGTTTACACTAGCAATGTCACAGTATAAAAAACACTCAATTACAAGTATCAACAGTACTAAAAAGCTAAACGGCCCAATTTAGTATCTTTTAGTATTTCATTCATCATATATAAATTATTGAACTAAAGTGGTATTTTAGTGGTGTCACAGTGGAGCTAGTTTGAACTACTTTATATACTGCTGGACACTTATGTATAAAATTGGATCACATTATAAACTAATCACCTGTTTACACTTTTATACTGTGACATTGTTAGTAATATTACAGTATAAAATATTCTGTAACAAGTAAAAGCACATAAATATTAGCAGCAAAGTATCAACAGTACTAAAAAACTAAATGGCCCCATTTTGAGTATTTTATTAATCATATATACAAATTAATGGAATAATACTAATGCATTAACAAGTAAGTAGTGTTTTGATGTCAAGGTGGAGCTAATTTGAGCTACTTTATACTGATCAACTGTTTTCATGAAAAATTGTAATTTGAAAACTAACTAGTGTTTATATATATTGATACTGATACCTTTGTACATTTACTCAAGTACAATTCAGTTTCATTTAAAGTTTATTTGATAGGGACAAATGCATTTACATAGCCAGCTACACAACAGTTTTCCAGTGCACTGTCACAGCATTTAGTACTTAGTTGAAGTACTTCTTCCACCACAGACGTAAATGCAGAGATAGGACCTACTTTTTGTTGTTAACGGAGTTCCTATTTCCTGTGATAACCGGATCACTCAGGGCGCATCGATACAGCGCCTCCCCGCGGCACGCACCGGTACCTCCCTGGCTGCTTCCTGCCTCTTTAACAAATGGGTGGTGCCTTGAATCACGTGACGTGTTTGCATCCAATGGCAGACACCGAAACACAAAACTGGTTCGAACCGGTTTTGTTCTTATATTTCAGCGTATAAACTACAAAAACATTCGTTTGCATTATACATTCGCCATTTTACGCAGCGACTGCTCGGTTGTTGTGTGTTATCTCTCCGGGAGAAGAAAAACGATTCTATTTTTGTGAGCTTTCTGTTAATTACTATCAACAACATGGTGAAGAAGAAGGTAAGGTTTTTTTTTATTTGATTTTAATTTAAATGCGTGCACAAGGTTGGTGTAAAGTTGACTTTAGGCTTGATATAGCTGCATCAGAGGAACGTCATCATCCCTAAGACACGGTGAAGCCATAGCTGTCTGACAGGAAAGACCTGGGTGGGCATCCTCCCGTTCGTCGAAAATAAAAGTTTGTGGCCTAAGTAGAAACGTCAAATATATCCCAATATGTCAGTTAAACTCGGCCGATAATGTACTTGGTGATAGTTTGACGCCCTGCGCCAGAGCTCTGACAAGTGCAGGCGTTGACATTGCGCCGTGTTGTGTTTCCCCTCCGTGGCGGCGGGCTGGGGGAGGAAAGCCTGACGGCTCGCTGATCCGCCCTGGAGATGTGGAGCTGTCAGGTCCCGTCGGAGCGGAGCTCGTGATGGGCGTACGGGCGCTGAGCGGGCGTCGAGCTAGCCAAGTAACTTCAAGCACAACTTGGAAAAATTGAGGAAGGAGTTGGGGGAGGGGAGGTCACATTTATTTATTTATTTATTTTTATATATATATATTTGTTTTGAATAGGAAAAGTCAAGCTTGCTCATGCATGCTGATCCAAAACAGATTTAATGTCAGCCACATCGGGCCGAAAATACCGAGGTCGGCTGAGGTTACTGACGTTATAACGTTACATTAGTGCGTATCAGTAAATCAACACAATTTTTCTCAATTATGAATATTTTGGTTGATTAATGTCACAATTACACAACGTGTTCTATAACATTGTTTGACAAATTAAAAAAAAAAATAATAAAGAAAATGTTAATTTTAAAAATGCTTTTCTTTTTGAAACCTCGCCTGAAATGAAGTGTAAATGCAGGCTGTCGCTGGGTCGCGTTCATTGCGGGGCTGCAGATTAGTGTAGTAGTAATCTTATCAGTTTGCCAACAGCTGTCTGTCGGCGCGCACTGATACAAAACAAAGGAAGCTGTCAGCGCGCCAAGGCGGTGTCATGGTGACAGGACAGCCGCAGTTTGAATTCAAATATGCGCGGGAAGTTCCTCGTGACGTCCAGAATCCTGTCGACGTCTAGTGCGTTTTATTTTGCCGCCAGTACAAGATGATGATATTCAGTGATTTTAACGCCGAGTGGTCATGTATAATACTGGGTTTTTAATGTTGTGTTTTTCTGTCCTTTGTCTTTCAGACATGTGTCCCCCTTGAGGTTTGTATAAATAAACCTATTTGTTTCTATTTTTCATAATCTGTTATTGCAATAGTATATCAATAGCTTTATAACTGAGATCTGTGTTTAAGTGCTGCTTTCAGTGTAATTTATTAGATTTTAGTTTTAAGCCATTTTGACAGGTACGCCCGCTTTAGGGCTGTGAATATGTGTTTAAATAAAGTCATCATTACTGACGATTTTCTTCCTGTAATCCATTTTTCCTGTCAATAGCCAAGAAGATGCTCCCCACGGCTGGCTTTGGTAAGCTCCTTAGAAACACAAGTCATCAGTGATAAAGGACTATTAGTTTGCTTTGTGATTGTTCTTGTTCCTCATCCAGAAACTGACATTAACATAAACCCAGCCTCTGTCTATTTGCATTGCATATACATGCTACGCCATATCAATTAATCAAAAGCAGATCTTTTGTAATTACAATATTAAAGAGAGGGATTGTTTCTGAGAGATGAGAGACAAAGCTCAGTGTCACCAGCCATTATGTTTTTCTGTAGTCCTATTCTGTGTAATCTACTGTTGCGCACAAATTAAAATGCCTTCTTGTTTTGCAGAAACCAGCTAGACCTCCAGTGGAAACGAAGAAAAGAGCAGCTGCAAAAGTATGAGACTTCTAACACTAGCCGATCTCAACAGAACATCTCTGTATGTCACATGTGAAACTGATTCATGGCCTTCAGGTCCTTGAAGGGAAATTAAGTGTGGCCTCGTTCTAGGAATAAAAGAGGGAAAGACCTTCTGGGGAACAGTTTAGATGTTTTGGTCCACTTGTTTTCCTTCATTAATATGAAACATGTGATGATTGTATTCTAGCTGGAGACGTTTAATCTGTTAGTAATCAACTGTCATGTCGTTTGTAGAAGGCACCCAAAGCAAAGAAGACCAAACTAGCTGAAAATGGGAACGCCAAGGCTGAGGTTTGTTTCTTTTATGGGAAAGATTTTGCACAGTGTAATTAGTGTTGTTTACCTAATAAATAATTCATGTGAGCAAATTAACAGGACGTACCATTTTAAGCTATGTGGTAGAGGTAAACAAATATAGCATGTTTATCCAGTGTATGTAAAACTATCTCAGGGGTTGAGAACAAACGTGACGAATGAGATAAGCTAACAATGTCAATATGGAGGAATGAATTTAGCATTTGTAAGCTTCCAAATATGAAAATCCAACTGCTATCCTGCCAAGAAACATTAAACTTTTAATGTCTTTTGTTATTTCACTTAATTTGAGAACAAAATAACTGATCTGAGTGTTTGAAGTATTAATTTGAGGGCACAAAAGCTTAAAAAACAGTTCAGGGAAATCAGCGCAGTGTGTCTGCAAGTCCTGAAAATTCAAGCCCTCAAACAGATTTTTTGATTATTACCATTTATACTTCTTCAATAAAGGTTAATTTTTTTTTAATGTATTTATTTATTTATTTTTTTGAAGTCCAAAGTTGTGATTTCTAGGTGCTTGTGTCACCTGTCAAGACATTTTTCAGATTTGATTTGGTATTAAAATGATCTGAAATATCCGTGTCTGACTTGCTGAAGCTTGCAGACACCCTGCAGTGTAACAAATAAGATGAAATGAAAACATAGTAGAGGGGAATGTACTGTCATACTGCCAAAACAAGCAATGTGCAGTGTATTATAACATACTCGTGCTGCTTTCTTATCTTCTGTCCCCAGGAGCCAAAGGCCGAAGCCACTGAAGCCAATTGAATAACGGTTGATGTGCTCACTCTGTGTACTTGGTGATTGTACAGTTTTAAATTAGTATTTTTTACCAAGTTTTATATTACAAATGTCATTTATAGGTTTGTTTTGGGCTTGCACTTGATGTAACAAAAGTTTGTCACATTCATATCCATTTTATATCCCGTTAAAAAAGATTACCGTCCATATCCTGTAGACGTGGCATTTTTAGTTTGTCTAATCCTGTTTTATTTTAAACTGCTGAGAAATAGATATTTTCCAACAAGGTGGAATCTAAGTTAAAACATTATAAGGCAGCTAAAGCATATTGTTAAAATTTGCAGGAGAAAACGAATTTGTCCTTTATCTCCTTATATTTTAATGTTAAACTAATAAGAAATTGCTTACCAAATGTTTTTGAAACACTGTATATTGACGCAAGTTCCAGTCAGTGAATCACCGAAAAATACCGTTATTAGGTCAAAAGACTGAAAAATCACAAAAACATGATGTGAACCGAGGCATATGAAGAAAAGTCCTATTAAGTTATGTTTCTTTCCTGACTGAAGCTTTTCTGACTTTAATGGATGATCTAAATGTTCTTAAATAAAAATTGTCAAAATGTCTTCATGCTGTTATTTGTTGTGACACATAAACCTCAGCGAGTGAACAGGAGTGATTTATGTATGTATATACAGTCCATTCAGACAGCCTTCACATGGTCATGGTGCAGCCTTACGCTAAAGTTGTTTAAATTATGTTTCCCCTCATCAATCTACACTCAATGCACCATAATAACAAAGCAGGAGTTTTTGCAAATGTATTAAAAAGGAAACACTGAACTATCACATTGGCTTAGTATTCAGACCCTTTGCTGTGACTGGAGTCCAGCTGTGGTAAATTCAGTTGACTGGTTGTGATTTGGAAAGGCTCACATCTGTCTACATGAGGTCTCAGCTGACAGTACATATCAGCACAAACCAAGCCGTGGGGTCGAAGGAACTGCCTGCAGAGCTCAGAGACAGGATTGTGTCGAGGTAACAGTAGATCTGGGGACGGCTACAAAAAAAAGGTCCCCAAGAGCACAGTGGCCTCCATAATTCTTATATGGAAGAAGTCTGGATCGACCAGGACTCTCCAGAGCTGGACCTCCGGCCAAACTGAGCTATCGGAGGAGAAGGGCCTTGGTACGAGAGGTGACCCAGAACCCGACGGTCACTCTGGCTGAGTCCAGAGATCCTGTGTGGAAACAGGAGAAACTTCCAGAAGGACTACCATCACTGCAACACTCCACCGATCTGGACTTTATGGCAGATGGGACAGAAGGAAGTCTCTCCTCAGTGAGAGACACATGAAAGCACCTAAAGGACACTCAGACTCTGGTCTGATGAAACCAAGACTGAACTGTTTGGTTGGCCTCAGTTCTAAGTGTTATATCTGGAGGAAACCAGGCACCGCTCTTCACCTGCCCAACACCATCCCAGCGGTGAAGCATGGTGGCAGCAGCATCAGCCTCTGGAGGGGTTTTTCAGAGGCAGGGACTGGGCGACTGGTCAGGGTTGAGGGAAATCTGAACGGAGCAAAATACAGAGATATCCTTAGTGAAAACCTGGTCCAGAGAGCTCAGGACCTCAGACTGGACTGAAGGTTCTAGTGATGGGAATTCTGGCTCTTTCGGCTCCCAAACGGCTCTTCGGGTTATTTTGTTGCTTTAATTAATTTATTATCAACAACAATCTATAATTATGCTCAAAATGAATGACTAATGTAATTGTTATGTTAGCTGCATTGTCAGTAACAGCATCCCTCTTTGGCCTCTTTGAGCAGCTCTTCTGCTCAGTTCTCAGAAGTGTGTCTGTCGCTGAACTCAAAACCATCCAGAAGACAGACCACCATTTTATCATTTTCAATAAAGTGACACGTAACTGACCAGAAGGATGCTGCTGTGGATTTTTTAACCCTCTCTTGCAGTGGATGCAAGTTCTCTGTTATATAGGCCTGGGATGATTTTTTTGTTTTCCTGCTTGGAATTGCACACAGAGGATTCAGTGCATGAATAAACTTCCTGAATCCTTTATCATCCTCAACTGAAAATGGATGGAAATCAAGTGCAATCATTTTTGTCAGTTCTTCATCAACTGAGTTATGTCTTGCTGGGGTCACAGACTTCTGCACAAACTGTCTCCTAGAGCTCTGGGTTGGTTTAGGTGGTTGTGGTGGTTTACAGCATGATGCTGTAGATACTAGTACTACTACTACTACTACTACTACTACAGCAGCAGCAGCAGTAGACACACTGGCACCTTCATTAATATCACACTCAACTGACTGTTTTATCTTCCCATTGCTCTGATTGGTGGACTGTTCTCAGGTTGTTTACCTGTGCAGGTTGTTTGTGGCTCTATATGATATTCCTGCAGACTCTACACTCTGCCTTTGTGTTGTCAATAAAATTGAAATGGTTCTGGTGTCACTCATTTTCTTTACTTTACCTTCCTACTGTGTCGATGTTGTCTCCATCTCTTTCTCTCTCTCTCTCTCTCTCTCTCTCTCTGTGTTCGTGTGCTACTGCTGCTGCTAGTGTAACTCCCGCCCTCCCCTCTGCTCAGCGCAAACACAAGGCTCAAACACATATTGACCAATCTCACGTGCGACGTGAAGAGAAAAAAAAGAGAGAGAGAGAGAGAGAGAGAGAGAAACACGGCTCCCAATAAGGAGCCGGCTCCCGTCGTTCCCTTCAAAGAGCCGGCTCTAAGAGCCGTTTCGTTCCCGACCGACCATCACTAGAAGGTTCACCTTCCAACGGGACAATGACCCTAAGCACACAGCCATGACAACGCTGGCTTAGGGTCAACTCTGTGAGAGACCCAGCCAGAACCAGACTTGAACCCGATCGAACATCTCTGGAGAAACCTGAAGATGATCCTCCACCGACGGTCCCGATCCAACCTGACAGACCTTCAGAGGATCTGCTGAGAAGATGGCAGAAAACCCCCAAATCCAGGTGTGCAAAGCTTGTAGCGTCAGACCCAAGAAGACTCGATGCTGTAATCGCTGCCAAAGGTGCTTCAACTAAGTACTGAGTTTACTCAGGTCTGAATACTGAAGTCAATGTGATATCTGTGCTTTGTCATCACGGTGTATTGAGTGTAGACTGATGAGGAGAAAAATTAATTATATATATATATATATATATATATATATATATATATATATATATATATATATATATATATATATATATATATATATATATATATATAAAACTTTTTCTTCATTCAGAAAACCAGTCAGTATCTGGTGTGACCACCATTAACCTCACACAGTGCAACACATCTCCTTCACATAGAGCTGATCAGGTTGTTCATTGTGGCCTGCTGAATGCTGGTCCACTCCTCTTCAACGGCTGTGTGAAGTTGCTGGATATCAGCAGGAAGTGAACACGATGCTGTATACGCCGATCCAGAGCATCCCAAACATGCTCAATGGGTGACATACCTGGTGAGTATGCAGGCCATGCAAGAACCGGGATGTTATGAGCTTCCAGGACTGAGTACAGATCCTTCAACATGGAGTCGTTCATTATCATGCTGCAACATGAGGTGATGGCGATGGATGAACGGCACAACAATGGGCCTCAGGATCTCGTCAGTATCTCTGTGCATTCAAAACGCCATCAATAAAATGCACCAGTGTTCATTGTCTATAACACACGCCTGCCCAGACCAGAACCCCACCACCACCATGGCCACTCCATTCACAGTCAGCAAACCGCTCACCCACATGACGCCATACATGCTATCAGCCATCTTCCACTGAAGGTGAGCATTTGCCCACTCAAGTCAGTTACAACTGCAGTCAGACCCCGGTGAGGACGACGAGCATGCAGCTGAGCTTCCCTGAGACGGTTTCTGACAGTTTGTGCAGAAATTCTTTGGTTATGCAAACCGATTGTTGCATCAGCTGTCTGGGTGGCTGGTCTCAGACCATCTTGCAGGTGAAGATGCTGGATGTGGAGGTCCTGGGCTGGTGTGGTTACACGTGGTCTGAGGTTGTGAGGCCGGTTGGATGTACTGCCAAGTTCTCTGAAACGCCTTCTAGACAGCTTATGGTAGAGAAATGAACATTCAGTTCATGGGCAACAGCTCTGGTGGACATTCCTGCTGACGCTCCCTCAAAACTGGAGACATCTGTGGCATCGTGCTGTGATAAAACCACACATTTTAGGGTGGATGTTTACTGAAACCAGTCTAAAGCGCAATAATCCTGCTGTCTGATCAGCATCCGATTGCCACACCTGTGAGGTGGATGGATTATTTCAGCAAAGGAGAAGTGCTCACTAACACAGATTTAGACACATTTGTAGTATTTGAGAGAAATAGGCCTTTTGTGTACAAGGAAAAACTTTTAGACTTCAGCGCATAAAAAATGGGAACAAAAACAACAGTTGCATTTATATATTTGTTCAGTTTACAGTATATACACAATAAACTGCTAATAATGTACCAGTGTAATCAGAATAAAATTGTTGTTGTCTCTGATCAGCTATGATACAATTTATCTTTATTATATACAATATTCTAAACTAATCATTTCAGATTACACAAATTAACAGTAAAATAACAGAAATTACAGCATTACTAAATGTGAATAAATATTATTATGGTATTAACAAAGTTTATTTAATCATTTATAAATGCTATTATAATGTGTTACCGATGTATCCTGGTAGAGATAATTCAATATTAATCGTCAGTATTTGAGGTAAAAGTACCTTACTTGGTTGACCTCAGTGTCTTTGCTCTGTAGCACCAGTAGAGGGCGGTGTCACTTCACTGGACCCAGATCAGATACTGGTCTTTGTCCCAGAAGGGGTCCCTGTCTGTCTCTGGTCTATCCTGGGACTTTTCCTCCCTGTGAAAGTCGGTCAAATATGACACGTTCTCTTATGAGACCTTTAACCGGACTACCTGCTCATATCATCGAGGTTGCTGCTGTTTAATAGTTTACTGGTGTATTCAACATCCTGTCGTTTAGATGTGACAGTAATGTTGAAAATATGGGTCAAATGTAACTTTTTAACTAAAAAGAGAAATGAAGCACAGTGAGGTGCAGTATATGTGAAAGTACAGCTCAAAGTGGGCTACAGTGCAACAAACACTGTTGACTAAAGCTGTTAAATGTTACAAAAAGTCTATCATCATAATACCACATTGTATTCTGGATGTAGATATACTTTACTTGTTATACATATTTTGATATATTATTATGGTCTGTAATGTCTGTTCTGCTCTTTTCTGTTGGTTGGGTTTATATGTATCCCTAAACTAGGACTCTAGATCAGTTAACTGTCATGTCAGTCCACATGTGGTAAAGCCGGATGGGAAGGTGACGCCTGGAGAAGCATGTCAGGGATGGAGATGAAGGGAGGAGGCTGCAGCACAGACCAGCTGAGACATACAGGTCCATTAATACGGTGGGAAGTGCAGGGACAACTGAAGTGGGCTGAAGGAGCCTTTAAAAGTAGTTCCAGGGACTTTTAGTGGAAACCTTTTGATTCTAGGATGAAGGCTGTAAATGGACTACGTTAATATAGCGTTTTTTCATTCACACTCACACTGATGCAGACCTGACCATCGGGCAGGATCAGGGGTCCGCCCGAACCGCCAACCGAGTGGACGATTTCCTCTAAATGCTGAGCCACAGTGTATCCGTCTGTTTTTATTTAACCATCTGTCTCTACAGGATTAATGTGGCATTTTCAAGTAGAAACCTGTTTATGTAGTTTTTGAGCCATCGTGGACAAGAAGTCAAAATGGAAATCTGAGCATCGATATTTCCATGACAACTGGCAAACCAGTTGAAGGAGAATCAATGTAAATGTAAATCAGATATTGTGCACAGCACAGCACACAGTCCGTGCTACTAGCCCATCCTCAGCAATGCTGACCAGCTACCATATACCTGCCCAGGCAGCAGTCTGGGGGTCCTGTGCCTTGCTCAAAGATGTCTCGGCACGTCTGACGCCTGTCTTAGCTGCGTCTCTTCAAAAGATTCAAGGTCTTGCCTATTTTTAACGCGAGCTGCATGCATTTCACGGCAGCAACAGACAGTAAAAGTGACCGTTTGTTGACATATCAGCAGCATTACTATGCTCTTGGAGTCTGCCGTCCAGCTGCCGTCTATGAGCAGTTGTCAATAACTCGCCAGCTCTGATCAATAGGTCAAACTAGGCAGCACTGATCAAATATGAATCAATATTCTGTTACTGTAATGACTATTTCTCTCCTCAGATGTCCTCAGAAACATCTTGTAGTTACTGTTTAGCTGTAAAATGAGAAATGAGACCCAACAGCCATGTTGGGATCAGTTCAGGAAATACACCAGCCGGAGCACAGCCAATAGGAATGCTCATAGGAACACACATGCTCTCTCTCTCTCTCTCTCTCTGAAACGACCTGTGATTGGTCAAAGTCTCCCGTCACATCTACATTATGGCTGTAAACAACCAAGAGGAGGAGCAGAGGTCTAGTTTTCCCTCAGAGCTCTTTAATTATGGAGTTTTTGCCCAATGATGCCAGAAAAATGTTGCCTACTGAAGCTTAAAATGTTTTTGTCAACAAATGAACTTTCAGTTTCAGCTGATGCAGTTATATTTAGGTTTCCTCATATCAAATGTGGACACTTCAGTATAGTTGCTCCCTTCCCTAGATCTTTAGTCCAGTAGCAGCTGACCAATGCCAAACACCAACTACACTGTCTTCTTCCAAAGAGCAACCTTAAACTGTGTTTTTTAGTTTTCCACACCTGCTTTGTGATGTTTTTATATTTCTTTGAGTTAAAACTTAATGAATGAACCTTTTTTCAGGCCGTATTTACTCCTGACGTGTGGTAGTGTATGTGTTGGTATTTGTTGGTATGATAACACACCTATGGAGCAGAGAGACACTATGTACCAGCACGTCCCCAACACGTGAGTACAGCGCGTGGACGAGCCCATTCCTCCGTGACGTGGGGGTCCACGGGTTTCACATGTATGTGTGCTGCAGGACTCAGACTGCCCCACCCCCCAGTCCGTATAGAGCGCGTCCCGGCCGGCCTCCTATAAAGACTTTACATCGTGAACACGCTGTACTTTCCACCCCAGCGCAGCCTGAGCGACCCGAACCCGTCCAGAACCCGTCCAGAACCCGGTGCTGCTGCAGGTAAGGCCCCTGCTCTCCAACCAGGACTTTTATACATGTTCATATTCAGGTATATCTGAAGAAAACCTGGAGGAACCGGGAGGAACAAGCGTCCTCAGCTGCTTCTGCAACACAAAGAGACCAATGTGTCCGTGTGGTGCGCTGGGCTGTGCGTTGATGAGGCGTTTGGCAACTTTATTTTCTCATTTTAATATTGAATATGAATATTTTTAGTCTTGAAGAGGTTTAAAAAAAGGTGCAAAATCAATAGTTTGCTCATGTGGCTTCTGAACTATAAATTTAAAGGGCAAATACACCTAAAATAAAGAGCTGGCTGTGTGCAAAGGTTTGCCTTTCATAGACTGAATAATTGACAACAACTTAAGTGTTTATTTGAGGTGTTCTGCAGCAGACTGGGGCCAAATTGGAGTTGTAGTTTTCTTGAACAACTTGTCCTTTTTAATTTGACAGTGTGATTGCTCATTTGGCACCAATACTATGATTTAAAATAAGATAAGATAAGATAAGATGAACCTTTATTAATCCCCGGAGGGAAATTCGGGAAAATGTCATTAGGTATCATTTTCTTTGTGTAATTTTAGTCTTTAAATGAAGATTTTCATGGTGACAGTTTAAAGTGAGCCACATTTCTATTGTTTTTTGCATCCAAAACTCCTGAAATATCAAAAGTGGACTAATGTTAAAATGATTTATTTGCATTCAGTGTGTCTGTATAGTCCTTTAACATTTATCTGACCTGTATGTGGAGTCCCTGTGCGCCGGGCATGTCATCTGTACATTATGTACCCTGGCAGCAGAGACTGACTGCAACGCGCAGCCAGCAGCTTGGATACAGTTGTATGTAGATTGCATTTTTTATTTTAAAATGGTGCTGATTGTGATTTATGATGTTTGATTCCTTTAAATGGGCATGAAGGTATTTCAAATGGCACCGAAAGCCAAGATTGTTTACCTGTTTCTTTACTGCTGTTTGGTCAGCTGCCATCTGCATACCACAGGTTGGATCAGAGTCAGTTCTTTGGGTCCCTTTCCCTCCTTGATAAGATTTACACTAAGTTGTCAGCTTAGTGGGGGACTTTAACAGTAGGTGTGCAAACAGTTTAGCCTAATGCTGATTCACAAGCTTGAGATCTGGCTCATGTAACTGACAGCGCTTCATTCTTCAACCTGGTACTCAGCTGGGTCCTAAAATGGAGCTCATGTCTTGGGTTACACTGTCATGTATATACCTTGAGCACATCGGCCACTAAGAGAAAAAATAATCTGGATTTTGACCTTCCCTTAAATTGCCCTCGCAGAGCTGAAACAATTAGTCGATCAAAAGTAAATTAATACACAACTAGAAATATTGAGGTATTTTTTTTCAAGCAACAACGCTGAAATCAGAGCAAAAAGGTGTCACATTGAGCTCTAAGAAACTTTTATTTTTACTATTTTCTGACATTTTATAGTCTTAATGAATAATTGTAGAAATAATAGAGGGCTTAATAATGAAGATGATTGTTATTTGCAGCCCCTTATTTTGTGACAAACTTCTATGGAAGTTAGGTCAACTTTTTGGTATCTTCAGATCTTGACTAGTATTAGTGTTTGTGTGGGTGTGAATCTTGTGTAGTAACAGTTTGTATATTTGTGCTGAACCACCATGGCGCACACAGTTCAGGCTACACGGTATGCAGGTTTATGCACGTATCCGTAACGTAGAGTTCACAAGTGAAAACTTTTAGCAGTACGCTGTGAGCAGCGCATGCTGAGGTCAACTCAACATGCTGACTGTCAGTCACACTATACGAGCTGGAGGACCCGCCTACGGGTTCTCGGTTCGGCTACAACGTCAGCGGAGGGAGAGTTGTGGCCAGCTGTTGATGGCGATGGTGTGTCGGTGTGAATGGAAACTCATCCAGCATGTGTAGCACACATTCCAGGCATCACCCAGATGTGCCGATCGGGACGAGGAGAAATCAAACCCAGCTCCGATTCCCCGCTGATTTCAAGCAGCCTTGAGATGCCAAAGCATACCGGGATAACACAATGACAGACGTGATTGGCGTTTACACTGGCACATAACCGAGGTGGAACTAATTGATGCACTCCTCCCAGTGCACAAGTTTTATTTTCATTCTGTGTATTTGAGCTGCTTCCGTGTTTTATAGTCTGTTGTGACCGGTTGCCTTTCAGGAACATGCTTGTTCGGTGTCCATACAGTGTAATACAGAAGTGTTTGCAATGTTCCTTATTTTCATACTGCAAATAGTTTACCAAAGGTGGCAGTGGGCAGCAGTATGTTTTTGCAGTGATGGACTTGGATTATTAAAACTCACTTGAAAACTCACAGACATAAATGGGTTTCCGCTCAGTAGATGCCAGTTACAGCACTGCATCACAAAAGCTTGTGTACATAGCGCAGAGAAACCACGGTAACAGTCGTGTTCGTGCCGGTGAAACGGAGCGATTGCACGACTAGACAGTCAGGCTGATGGTGATGATGTAATCCTGGCTGCTGCTGCTCGGCAGGAGGTTTTTATTCAGTGGACAGTTGTGCTGCAGCTACTGATTCCTCCGACGGCTGTCGTCAGCGCTCGCTCACAGGAGATCCTGCTGCAGGCGGTGGGCTGCAGAGGCTTTATAATGTGACATGAGAAGGCGGGACCAAGAGAGGAGGAAGAGAGTGCTGATAATATTTCATTGGCTGTTTGGTGTTGAGTACACAATGTACCCAGTTGGTGTTTATGGGTCCAGTGCAGGCTGTTTGACATCCTCAGGGGTTTTTTTAACAAGGGTTTTTTTTTTTTTTATCTCCTTATGGAAAGATAAAGATAGATAAAGATTTTTCTGCCATACTGTGTTTTCTTCTACAAATCTGCTTCAGACCAGTTTTGTTTAACTGAAAATTAAGACAAACATCGTAGACGTCTAAGCATACGGTCCACATGTTTGTCATGGAGTCCGTCTGCAGCTGGTGTTTTGAAGCATGGTCACAAGTGCTACACGTGCAACTTGTGGGGAAACGCCTTCATGCCTCAGGTAAACCTGAATAGTTCACAGGTGACTCACCTGGACTCTCGCCGAAGCATGAAGTGAACCACTCCTAAACGCTGAATGCAGTAAATCCAATCCTGCAGGATGTTAACCTGACCAGCTCCATTTCAGTCCGTTTGATCCTGAACAAAACTACAGTGATCCGAGAAGAAAGAAATGTAATATATGAGCTAGGTACCTTACCAGTGATGCTGGCAGGGAGGATTATTATTATTATTATTTTTATTATTATTATTATTATTATTATAGCATTTACACTCCAGTGATTTAAAATGTATATATCTCCATATAGTGGTGGTGGCAGCTTTTTAAAAGTATAGTATTTAAAAGATATCCTGTCTTTTGTTTCTCTAGTGTTGGTCAAGCTTCTTTCAGATCTTACACTGCAGGCTGTCTGCTAAAAACTTTAAATCTCACACCAAAACTGAGATAACCCTGAAGGCATCATCAGGGTTATTTTTCAAACTTGGCAGGATAATGACAAGATGATTATTTCCACTTTAAGTTCAGAGCAGGTGATACCTGAGCCAGGGTTTGTCGGCTCAGACTCTCTGTAGGATCCACACAGTCAGCTGATTGACTATGGAAGACAAAAGATGCCATTTTAGATCAACTTATGTGTCTTGTGCTGCAATATGTTCTACTTTATTATTCAATGAACATTCATGACCACCTTCCTGGTCTACCAGCTGTAAAGACACCTGTGAAGCTGGTGTTCGTTAGATGAACATGAGGCAGTAAAAATGGGTTTTTGCATGTTTATTGCAAGTTTTCACAATTTGTGGGTTACCTTCTAGACCAGACTAGACCAGAAGAATATCAGACGGCAACAATGCATTACGCAGCAGCCAAGTGATTTCCAGTTTTAGTGTGGGTTTAAAACACAGAGAAGGCGAGTTGTAGTGTGGATGAAACTCTATTCCCCGAGCCTTTCCCTGTCTTCAGCAACCTGGTTACCCGCATCACCACTGATCTCTGGGAATGGTTTTAAAAGAGCCTCAGGTCACTTCTGTAAGCTGCTTTATTCTCCTAACGTGCCCCCACAAACACAGCTATGCAAGTTAAATCTCTGACACCACCTAAAAGCCACTTTATAGCAGATTCTAGTAGATTTGTTTAGAGTCCTATACCAAGCGTCGCCTAATCGTAGCGCTGTAAATACTTCCAATAATGAGTTTACTGTGTTGGTTTGACAGTTAAGTTGGAAGCCTTCGGGGACTCATTGTTGATGTGGATCAAACGCCAATATTTTGAATATGAGCAAAACTCTTGTAGTGGTTTGTTAAAGGTGCAACCAAACTCTCAAACACCTGATATGACCTCATGTGAAGCTGCATTTCAGTTGCAGCAAAGAACCAAGTTGGTGAAAGCTCAGATTGTGTGACGTAAACACTGACATGTTCATAGGTTGTAACTGCAACTATTAGTCCAGTGAAATGGAAACAGATTATATAACGTAGATAGGCACTGAAGCATTTAAAACACACAACTGAAAGAAATGTTGAAGTTTTATATATTCTGTATATCTGTATGTTTGTCCAGTTCTTGATTGACTGTCCTGAGGTCTGTGACCTTTTATTGCTGCTCCAGTTTGAGATTAAATGGACACATCAGGCTGGTTATGTAACCCTGCTCTCTGACATGCACACTGCTGCAAGAAGGCACTTGCAAGCTGCATTTTCTTTTATTATTCTTATTTAACATAGGCGAAATATGTAAATCATACCTGACAGCTCACAAAGGGTTTTTCCTGTTTCCGAAGGAGGGGGAGGGGTGTGTTTGGGAGAGCAGCCAGCTGAGAGTAATGCGTTTGGACAACGTGGATGTGTTTTTGGAAGTGGGCGTGTGCTGACGGCCAGCCTGCAGATCTGGTTGGGTGAGAGCGAAGCTGTATAAGAAGGCGGAGCGCAGTGCAGAAGCGCTTCCAGTAGTTCAAGTTCATCACTCTGTTTGGCATCTGTTGGGATTTTCAGCGTGGTTGGGGGAAGGAGGAAATCCCGCCGGTCAGTTTCGGGCTCTTTTTTGTGATTTAAAGGGCCTCAAGAAGGTGAGGAACCGGTTTGGTTTTCACGAGTAAGATCAACTTTTCACACAAGGGGAGCAACTTCGAAAGACTGGATTACATTTCTGTTTCTCGCAAGGGTGTAACTCCAACCAGGTTGGCATGTTAATGCTTCACACATGTTTTACCTGATCCTCTCCTTTACTAGAACCCTGATCACATTTACCAATCCCAGCTGAATGTGGCTTCCCTTGTCGTTTTATGAGGCTAACGCGTGGAGGTTTGTGTCCTCTAATGCACAACCTCATCTGTGGTCTTTCTGGGATACCTTTTGAGCTGACCCTTTCCCCCATTCCTGCACCAGTAAAGACAGTCCAGTTTGAAAATGTTAAACCTTGGCTTCTCCCTGTTGGGTACTCTTTGTTCTTTAAGCCACGGTCGGACAGACCATTCCTCCACATGCTTTTCTTCAACAATTGTCCCAACAATCACACATGGGATTGTTCATGTGTGAATGAATGAAGTGGTGCTTTTCTTTGCTGCGTCAGTTTATGGCGCAGCATGAATAGAGGCTCTGTTGCTCTGGTTCAAACATGATGATTTAATAACAGAGGGGCATTCCGGGTGGAAATGGTGGCAAGAAGGTCAGATCTAAAATAATGATATAAGCACTTATATGTTGGGTTTCTTGACATGGCGATCATGTTGGATCTGCACATGGAAGTTTTGTGGCATGGCTGCAGGCGAGAGACGTCCCGTCCTTCCTCATGCATGAATCAGATGGCTTTTCATTTATTTGCAAGCCGATGGCAACGTTCTTTTTTTTTTTTGGCAGCAGTGCTCTAAATTTAAAGTTTGACAAGGAAAGTAGATTTTATTAAATGCCTCTGTAGCAGTTACCTGGATACGTTTACATTTTCCATGTGTTCTGGAGATGTCGTCTATTATTACTCTAATATCTATCGATATTTTAGTTTTCCAGCTGTATTTCTGTCGCTAACTTGATCATCGGTTAGCGATTTTCTGATTGCTGCGCCGTTACTAAGTAAATTCTCCATTTTCTTTGCAGGTCTCGAGAGCCGCCCCAGCTCTTCCCTCGGCTTTGATCCACCTCAGACCACATCAACAGACATGATCATCAGACTGGGCAGACTGACACCCGGATACTTCCGCCTCCTCCAGGTACATGCAGCTTCACCACAGTGCACCGATGATGTGTCTGATCAGGAAAATGAATGATAATCTCCACCAAGCCAAATGTAGGAGGAATGTGGAGTTAAAGCTTGCCTCATTTTCACTTTTTGCAAATGTTATTATAGCTGTCAGTCTGTCACAGTCGGTCTTTGTCTTTATGCTTATAGAGGCATTAACGCTGGTAATCTGAAACTTGTTCAGACCGGGGGCCCGGTGCTGTACTGTGACCCACAATCCGCTTTCATCACCAGTATAATTAGGGGTGACACTAATCATTGACATCATTTCGTCTTAAGTTTCTTTTGTTCCTCCCGCTGTCATCTTAATCACTACATAGTCCCACATAATCAGTCATCATATGTCTCAACCATGTCGAGTCTTCGTTCGCTTATTTACACTAATTTGGAGACAAAGGCTGTCCCGTCATGTGGCTTTACATCGACTGAAAAGCTCAGCAGACCGGAGAAAAGTGACTGGCTCTTACATAAGACTTGACACATTGGTGGGACAGTAAATCTCTTTGTTAATGCTGAGTAGTGATTTTGGCGATTCTGCTACCTTTTTACTGTCCATTCATGGCAACTTTTCCTCAGACAATCAAACACTGAACAAAGTAGCTCAACAACACCAAGGGCTAATTTGCTGTTGATTTTAAATTTTGCATATTTTGCAAGGAAAGGTAGTGGTTTGACCAGGATTTCAATATCTAGAACCAATTTGTATGTTATTGTACAATTGTGTTCCATATTGTTAGAAAATTATCCTACTTCTCACCTCATTTATCACCTCGGTAAACTAAGCAAACATGAGTTTATGGTCTCAATCACTAGTTTCAGGTCTTCTTCAATTCAGCTTGATGCTCATTTAGTAAATTATGGTTTCATTTAGAGTCAAATAGACCATGAAGCAGGGGATGCTTTAGGGCGGGGCTACCTTGTGATCGACAGGTCGTTATCACAGCGTTGTCCGGTCTGGGAGTCGTCTGTATTTTTGTCGTAGAACTTTGACCCTTTCACAGTGTCTTTAATTTGAACCTTTTTGGTCACTAAAGTGTCTTATTCAGTGTTCGGTTGCACTTAGCTCCACCCTCTCGTCACTTATATTGCTGCTAAGACGGCAACGGTCAAAAACCAACATGGTGACGGCCATAATGTCAAGGCTTCAAAATGTCAGCCCACAAAGCAGTTGGCGTTGTCATGGTGACTGTGTGCACTTCGTATATATTGTCTATGGTTCCACAACTTGGCATGGAGCGAGTAGATGAACACTTGCTAAACTGCAAAAAAGAAGTGAGAGAATATTAAAAAGTCTGCTGGAAATTGTTGACGACAGTATCTATAAAATAAAACTTCAATCATGAAGCGTTCCAAAACCTTCTCAATGGTCGACAAACCTGCCACTGGCTCTGAAAACATTACAGGAATGTAGGCGTGAGAGACAAACTAATTTTTCTTGAAGAATTTGAGGCAACTGATATGCAAATGGTCATTTTGTGAACCAAGTATTCCTTTAACACTAAGAAAGAAAGAAAGAAAGAAAGATATTCCTTTATTAGTCCCACAGTGGGGAAATTCAGTTTTACACTCTGTTGTTCACACACAGTACATATACATGCGTCAATGGAGAGATGTCAGAGTGAGGGGGCTGCTCCTGACAAGCGCCCAGAGCAGTTGGGGGTTTGGTGCCTTGCTTAGGGGCACCTCGGCAGTGCCCAAGAGGTAAACTGGCACCTCTCCAGCAACCAGTTGGTTTTGGTCCATGGGGGTCTTGAACCCGTGACGTCCGCGTCCTAACCCAAGTCCTTACAGACTGAGCTACTGCCGCCCCTAGTATACAAATGTGTTTGTGTATGTAAAGGATCTGTAAATGACGGGGTATTTCAGAGTGCAGGCAGGTCTCGGATGCCTGAGCTTTTAAAATGCTGACCTTGTCATGTCATCGCTCCAGCCCTACAGGGGTCACAGAGGACGAGGAGGAGCTGTACATTTAGAAACTACACACAGTTAGCATGATCTAAGATGGGCAGTCATTCTATACAATACAAGCTGTTTCTGGGTGCACGATTTGCTCCTTATACTCTGTGCACAGAACATTGTGTTCCCGTTTTGCTAAAGTCTCTCCACCCCCTAAATGTTTAATATCTGCTCTTGCCAAAGGTTTGCTCACATGGCCGAGGGCGATGGAGCGAAAGTTACAGATGTTTGGTCTTACAGAGAGGAAGCCACACAGGACAGAAGATTTAATTTTGCACAGATTTAGCTGATCAGCATCTTTACTGACAAGAAACTGTTTTAAATGGCTCATTGTTTTTGGCTGTCAGCTGACCTCTGACCTTTAGTCCTGTTTGTTTTTGTCTCTGCAGAGGCAAGTCGCCGGCGAGGTGCAGACGCAGCCGCAAGACCGTGCCGTCAACCAGATAGCCATGATGCTGGCCATCATGGGCCTGAGTATGTCCTACTACAGCGCCAAACAGATGACGGAGAAGGTCCAGGCCCAGCCGGCGCCCTGAAGACACTTGACTGCTCTGATCGGAGATAAATGGATGAGCCAATGAGAAGTGAAGGAGGTGGATGGTGGCAAGGCGAGTGGTAGACGCAGAGACACAACAGCGTCTTCCAGGGCTGCACTTTTCTGACCTCACAGTCGCTGAATTTCTGGCATCCCTCTCTCACCATGTGCAAAGACTTCAGGGCTGCTGCTAAGTGTTTTCTATACTTATACTCATCGGGACCTTCAGGGTGTTGTGGGGATGCCTCACTTGGGGGGCGTTGATAAGACTGGTTTTATTGACTGGTTTGGGTGGGTGATCAAAACCAGCTGACTGCCAACTGGGTCTGACCATTAGTCGTTACAGAGGTACATGCTTGCAAGACGCTGTCAGTACTGTTCAATACTGAGCTACAAAAAGGGGAAAAACTTTTGAATAACTGTGAATTTTGCTCAAAACGTGTCCAGATAGGGTTAAATTAATGAACAGTAATGCCTCTTTAAGGGAAAGGCTGACTGCGGCGATGAGGCTGTACCTTGTAATGAAGTGACGGCAGGCCCAGAATATTAAAGGGGATGAAATGTAGCTCAACCCGTCACGTTTTTTTTTTTTTTTTTTTTTGTCTTTCACAAGAGAACCTTGCAGAGCCTTGTGGACAGGTCAGGAGCTGTATTCACAAACTGTCACTATAAATACTTGTGAAATGTATCCGTCAGGTGTCAGAGATTCAGTGAATATTTGCACAAAAGTGCAGTTTTTTTTTTTTTATGCTGCATTAGACCCTCAAAGGGACTTAAAACTACTCGCTACTTTTTGTTTTTGTTTTTTTTCGCTGTGATTTCACTGTTTTAACATAAATCAAATGAAGACCTGTTAATAAGCTGTGTGACTATCTTTAATAAGCACCCTGGTTAAGAACCCTTCCTGCAATAACTACATGTTAATGCAAACGTTTAACTTCACTGAACATTGCATGGGTGTGCAGACTTAATCAAAACAAAAATAATGAGTCTGTCTTGTTTTTATTGATGAATGAATGTATTACTTTATTTTGTAAAGATTTAATAAAGCTGTGAATATTTTGAACGATGTACAGTGAATGTTCAGTGATATATGACCAGTCGCTGAGTTGAGTTTGAACAGTTCCTTGGAAGCCTGCAGAGCTACAGTATTTCCTGTGTCAGAGACTCTGTGGCGTCATGTGCACGCAACAGGAAGTGGTCAAGATGATGAAGTATGTGGTTTTTTTATGACATGCTAGTGTGCCCTCTGCTCATGCAAGCCCAAATTTATAATGAATTTGCAAAAATAGGGCTGTGTGAGGATGGCTTTGAGTGTCAATCATGCAATAAAGGCATGTGGGGAATGAAGGAAGCTGTACGGACAACATGCTCATCAAGTCTTTCAGTTTGAATTAGACCTTTTTAACAAGTAATGAGATGAAGTTGTAAAACGTAAGCGTGTAAGGTGTTCAAAGAGATTATTTTGGTTGTTAGGCTTGCACAGATGCCTTAATGTGTCGTCTCTAGATGGCAAAGAATGTAGTCGAGGGCGGTCCTCCTCAATAAGAGTTGATTATTATTATATTGTTATCTATTTAACATTCTCCAGGATTTATAGACTTATATTTACTGAGTAACATGGGGTATATTCTGTGGGCGAGAACTAAAAAACACTTGATTCCCATGTTCCCTTGCAACGCAGACCGGTTTGAGGCGGATGGCTTTTCTGCACGTCCTCCATTCCTCTCACAGGGAGTGGGGTTTAGAAAGTGCGCATGCTTGTTCACCATCTGATGTGATGTCCTGTGACAGGCTGGGACCTCGTCTGGCGTCACATGCCCCCCTGCCCACGCCGCAAACTCCACCCCCATCGCCCTCCCTGCTCACACATCACTGGGCAAAATATCTCACTTTGCCATCTCAGTGATGCTCAGGCTGAGGACACAGCCCTTAACGAACGGCGCCTATTGGCTAACCGGCATTGCGTCACCGAAATCGGCCCGGTTCTGAGCCACAGAGACAAAGGGGTTGGGATAAGGTCACTGGTGGGGAATGTGGGTGAGGAGGATCGTTATCTGGGATGGAAGTGGGGCTCCGTTCCCTTTGTTTTATTTAGCTTTAACATCTAACCAACTCTCACAAAGGGATTGCACTCAGAGCGAGGTGGCCTTAACAGTTGAAACCACGAGGTGGTCTGCAGATGTTTGTGAAGGAGGACTTTGGGGAGGCTTTCTAAAAAACGATTATTCAGAAATGGGTGGAAGTCGGAGCTGCAGGTGTGAACAACAGCAGGACTGTGAGGCTCGGTCTCAGACGACTGTCACCTTTAATTTTCAAAATGTGTCGGAAGAGCAATTATAAGAAATATGCTCAACCTGTGTGTGCATGATGAATCTGTTTGGCAGTGGGAGACGCTTTTGCCTCCATATGCATCATCCTGTATGTTAGATATGACTTATTCTTGACAGACTGTATAATAAGGATCCATTTTAGCACTTTATTTTCTGTCAAACTACTGTATGAACCGTTTCATTGAGGATGAAGTGTTTAGTCTTCTCTCCCACCCATGTGAACTATTTCATATTTGCTGCTGCTTTTTGTTCAATAAAGACATTAAGATATAATATTTGCTCCATGTATTTTTGTGAACTGTTGTCTTGTGATAAGCAGCTGAAAAGTCATACGTATTAGTTCATTGTCACTGTCATCATACAGTATATATATTCAGGGCTGGAGTACAATTCAGATCGAATCATGTTCAGATAAAATGAGATAGTCATTTATTAGTACTACTGTGTGGAAATCTGCAATGTTATTGAGTATTAATACCACGTATATACCTTTAAACAGAGGGTGGTTTTATTAAAATTGCATTTGGACTCAACCTGACAGCATTTACAGGCTCCATTTCAAGTAATTCATCTTAAAATCTTTCAGAAAGTGAGCAGTAGCACGACTGATATAGTCCTGATAAATGCAGATATTTAAACTCACCAGTCTAAAGCTGACTTTCAAGTGCTTGAACTTAAAAATAATGAACTTATTGCTGTGTCACAATCATGTCAGAGTTTCTATTGGCCCAAAGCTAACAGGGGCAGGAGTAGTGTACACAAGATGCTTGTTATACTGCTGCAAACGATCCCCATCTGTTGATATGCACTTTTTAATGATACTGCACAATTTCAGCTAATTCATAGCTAATTATTTTGTGGAACCCTGACAGAGTGCCACGGACCCCTGGGGGGTCCCCGAACCCCACTTTTAGAATCACTGCCTTAAACAACAAAAGGACAAGTTAGATTATGTCCATCTGACAAGAACAGCTGAGAAGCAAAAGCCAGAAAGGTTCATTTACATGATAAAGTGCCAGCAGAATGTTTTAGCATCATTGGGCAAAAATTAATATTAACCTAACCTATAATAATAATAACCATAATAACCTTTCAGCATATTGTAATTCATGTAGACTTCTGCACCTCCATCATGTTTTCAGGACTTCAAATATCTAGCCCATGATGGGACTTTGGCTAAGAGAGTGTTCCTACTGGCTGTGCTCCAGCTGGTGGGCGGTGCTTGGTATTTCCTCAGCAGATCTCAACATGGCTGCCAGGTCACAAACTTTCTCATTTTACAGCTAAACAGTAACTACAAGATGTTTCTGAAATCATTAGAGTAGAGAAATAATCATTACAGTCACAGAATATCGATTCATAATTGATCAGCGCTGCCTAGTTTGACCATCTGATTGGAGTTTGCGAGTGATTGACGGCAGAGCTCATATTCCTCCGGTCTGTGAAATCTTGCAGATGCCATTTGGAGCACCGGAGGACACAGAGGAACATGATTTTTTTCAGATTACCTGTCTCATACACTACTGGAGGATATTCCCGCTGCTCCGTTAACACTATGTCACCCAGTTTGAACTGTGGCGTCGGTGTTAGGGAGCTGATTTTAATAGCTGCAGCTCAAGGTGTCTGTCTCTTTCCTCAGGCTGCTTCATTGTAGTTTTCATTATCAGTTGTTATTGTGAAATATGTCGTACAATTTCCCTTCTTTTTGAGTCACTGTTGGCTCTTCAGCAGTCATTGTTTTAGGTTTCTGTTTTTTTTTTTTTTTTTACACTTTTGTGTTTAGCTGCAATGATCTTGAAGTGCCAAATCTGTAAAGCAGAATCACAGGAATCACTCACAGGATTGCGTAGAAAATACGTTAAAAGAACTAGTTTGTAAAATGTGTTGCTGTCTCTATGTAAGAGGTAATGTACAGTGTACACTGATGTGAAATAAAGCCTTGTGTCAAGGTACTGCATCACCCAGAGTGTGAGATCAGAACTGCATCCATATACTGGAATCATTAAGAGGCGCACATGAAGAATGTGAACCACAGTCCTGCAGATCATGGTGCTGTTTATGTGCACAGACCACATCAGGTCACATCCCAGCATCCCTGGCAGTCAGCCTGAGGACGCATCGGCGTGCACGTGCCCGGCTGGAGCATGTGCTAGATGGAGGCTCCTCTGGCCGGGGAGCTGCTGTTGTGACTGGTAGAAAACTGGTGTCTCTCAGATCTGATGCCGCCGCCCTGCAGCACAATCAGCAGCCTCCGCTTCTATCTGCTGAGGCAAAAAGGCCTCCAGTCTTATTAAAAAATAGGCTTTTACTTAAAAAAAACTAGTGAATAAAGTTTATTTTACTAGACTGTCATGAAATAGGTCAATAGGCCAAGCCCCAAAAATAAACAAGTGAAAAGCAATGTGCTGAATAAGATAACCTGACATTAAAGCTGTAGTTTATGGGTTATCTGTTAGTGCCTCTGTATCTCAGCCCTTTAAACTGCCACGTCAGTGATGTAGGCCGCCATGTTCTGTCTGCTAATCGCACTCCGATTCTGTCTCCCTACGGCTTCTTTTTCATCAGGATTTACTGAAAAGCGGCTTATCTCTGGACTCGAAGGGCTGTTTGTTTCTCTATTTATGGGCTCAAAGGTTTATTTTTCCTCTGGGGTTATGAAGATTTTGCTTTACAGCTGTTGCTAATTGATGTCATCCATCCTATCAAGCAGACAAAGGAAAGTGTGTGACAATAGATATCAGACAAAACCAAAGTATTATTTTTGAATATGTGGATTTTACACTGACTGCTTGCCTACATACTGTACGTTATAACTAACTGTTTAACGTGAACAATATCGCGTCCAACATCTTCTCATCCCAACTCGTCATATAACTCTGCTCTGCTGCAACAAAACCACTATAGTTAGGTTTAGGAAAGAGGACATAGGACATACACTCCTGATCAAAATCTTAAGACCAGTTAAAAAATTGCAAGAATTTACGTTTTGCACTGTTGTATGTTAAGAAGGTTCTAAGTAGAGTTTCAAAATGCAAAAAGAAGAAATGAGAGCAAGAGACTAAATGTTTTGAGCAGGCAATTTATTGAAAAGAACAATTTAACTAAAATAGGCTGTTCATCAGCTGATCAAAAGTTTAAGACCATAGCTCAAAAAAACCCCTAAAACAGAATTAAAGTCTCAAAAACAGACTCAGTAATGAGTAGCTCCACCATTATTGTTGATCACTTCAAAAATTCGTGTTGGCATGCTTGATGCGAGTGTTTCCAAAAGGCTTGTAGGAATGTTGCTCCAAGTGGTGAAGATGGCTTCACGAAGGGCATCCACTGTCTGGAACTGATGTCCATTTTTGTAAACTTCCCTTGCCATCCATCCCCAAATGTTCTCAATTGGATTTAGATCAGGGGAACATGCAGGATGATCCAAAAGAGTGATGTTATTCTCTTGAAAAAACTCCTTTGTCAGACGGGCATTGTGAATCGCAGCATTGTCCTGCTGAAAAACCCAGTCATCACCACACAGACGAGGGCCCTCAGTCATGAGGGATGCCCGCTGCAACATCTCCACGTAGCCAGCTGCTGTTTGATGCCCTGCACAACCTGGAGCTCCATTGTTCCATTGAAGGAAAAAGCACCCCAGATCATGATGGCGCCCCCTCCGCTGTGCCGTGTTGAAAAAATCTCAGGTGGCATCTCCTTGTCATGCCAGTAGCGTTGGAAGCCATCAGGACCATCAAGGTTCAATTTTTTCTCGTCAGAGAATAAAACTTTCTTCCAACTTTGAACGTCCCATGTTTGGTGCTCCCTTGCAAAGGCCAAACGGGCAATTTTGTGGCATTGAAGGAGACGTGGCCTTTGAAGAGGTTTTTTGTTTTTGAAGCCGTTCCTTTGCAGATGCCGTCTGATGGTTATTGGGCTGCAGTCAGCACCAGTAATGGCCTTAATTTGGGATGAGGATCGTCCCGTGTCTTGACGGACAGCCGTTCGGATCCTCCGGCTCGGTGCCGGTGAGATTTTTTTGGGTCTACCACTTGATTTTTTTGTTCCATAAACCTCAGGATCTTTTAAGAAATGCAAAATGACTGTCTTACTGCGTCCAACCTCAGCAGCGATGGCACGCTGTGAGAGGCCTTGTCTATGCAGCTCAACAATCCTGCCACGTTCGAAGGCAGTGAGTTTTTTTGCTTTTCCCATCAAGAGGTCTTGACAGTGTGATTACTTGACAGAAAATGACATGGAATCCAAATTTTTGCACAGATTTGGGCTTTTAAAGGATGTGGTCTTAAACTTTTGATCAGCTGATGAACAGCCTATTTCAGTTAAATTGTTCTTTTCAATAAATTGCCTGCTCAAAACATTTAGTCTCTTGCTCTCATTTCTTCTTTTTGCATTTTGAAACTCTACTTAGAACCTTCTTAAGATACAACAGTGCAAAATGCAAATTGTTGCAATTTTTTAACTGGTCTTAAGATTTTGATCAGGAGTGTATGTAGAGTGAAAATAAATTAAACTGAACATTGTGAAAACAAGACACGAACGAATATCTGATTGTAACATAAAAGTGAAACTTTACGTACAAACACAGACAGTGGTCTCCTGGATTAAAGTGTGCTTGTTGAACCCATCTGACCACCCGCTGTTTCTCTTTTTCCTCTTAAAACGACGTCACCTCACTCCTGGTGCTTTTTCTCAAACCATTTACTGTGATGACTTTACATTATAGTTAATGGCATGGAGGTGCTACAGGGTGCTAAAGGGTGCTACAGGGTGCTAAAGGGTGCTACAGGGTGCTACAGGGTGCCTTGTGCGGCAGTGTATGCCGCCGGCCGTGACAAAGCCTCGGTATGTGACACTCGGCCTGTAGTTTTTCACTTTTTCTATTAATAATTATAAGTTGACATGAACACTTTAAGACATATTTTACATAAACCCATTGCATACATTTCAGAAACACGTTATGCACTTTAATAAATGGTGGTTGCAGTATATTTCAAGTATTCTAGCCACACTAGTGGCATGAGTGTAGGAAGGGATGGCAGTGTTGGTCATCTACAGGAATGAGTCCACTTCCTGTTCTGAGTGAATTTAGTTAGATGCCTGAAATAGAGATTGTATAGAGACAGAATAAATGGAGAGATTTTAAGGTTAAAAATATATCAGTAAATACTGAAGTAGGCATCACAGCGAGCACTAGTCCACTTTTAGCTTAGTGGTGGTGACGCTGAAGTCATGTGATCATGGTGTAGTTTACTTGTAACATAAAACGCTTTTTACTTCTGGTTGCACCACTCTATGATGAAACTAATAATAGTAGCAACAAGCTAAATTAAGATGGCAAACATGATGAACACTGAGCTGCTAACATGCTGTAGACCAGGGGTGTCCAGCTCAGTTTCATCCTGGGCCACGTCAGCATCATGGTCGCCCTCAAAGGGCTGGTTGTAATTGTAGGACTATATAAATATATCTACTGTTGATCATAATACAAAATTGTCTCTGCATTTTTTATTAGTTTTAGTAATATATTATTTAATAATTAGCTCTGAAAGCAGAAGTCTAGGAAAAATAATTGCAAGCAGAAATCTAGTTCAGGAACAAAAACACATGCTTGTGCATCAGGATGCACGGAGACACAAAATACTGTATGTGACCACACACTCACATTTCTGTGTTATTATAACATAAATCCCATGAATTTATGAGATTAAGAAACCCTCTTCATTACTCATCCATCAAAGATCAAAATCATCCTCAAGTGAATAATAAAGGTCTTTTACCGTCACACAAATATTATCAAACAGTTTAACTTAGTGTAACTTTGTGGTGGGAGTTGAGAGGGGCAGAACTCTAGTCCAACAGATCAATGTGCTCTGATCTAACGTTCAGTCTGTGGCGTATAAACTGTTAGTGATCAACAGCTGATCAGCTGAGATCATGTGGTAGATGACAGTGGTGTGACAGTGTTTTACTGCCTCGTAGCAGAGAAGACAAACCGACTGGTCTCCATTAACCACTAACATGGATTCACTTTCTGTCTCTCAGTAAATTTCCTTCCCTCTGAATCAACTTTTCTTTTCTTGGACATTTTTATACTATTTATATATAATTTTTACGACCCCATCACTCGAGTGCCTTTGCTAGAAATTGGTGATACTGAGACGCTTCAGTGTGCATGCAACAAAATCAAGATGCATTGTGGGACATGTAGTTTAAAGCCACCATACTTCAGTAAAGCAGCTTAGTATTGTATGATAAGCATAATATATTCTTTGCAAGCCCTCGCGGGCCACATAAGATGAGGTGCTGGGCCGGATTTGGCCCGCGGGCCTTGAGTTTGACACGTGTGCTGTAAACTCTTAGTCTTGTTATCAACAGGGTGTTTTTTAATCTTACAACCATTCATGTTCTGTCACACAGTCTAAAACTACCTTCTGTTCATCTGTCATCATGCCACCAGGAAACACATGGAGGGAATTGTTTGCTGGACATGTTGCACAGCTTTATCTTTCTCCTCATCTGCTGTGTCAGCACTAGAGAAAGCTTAAATAGAAAGGAAGGAGGAAGTCGTGACTTTGTAAACCACAACTAATCAGCACCATCACGCAATTTTGTGCCTTGCGTGTCATGAAAACAATATAATGCAACAATCTAGGTCATATATATCTGTACCACATTTCATTTTTAGATGTATTTCAGTGTTGTACGGCATCCCTCCGTCTCACCAGTAAAGGATCAAAACTGGGAAGCAGCACCAGACTAAAGCAAACAAAATTAACTTGACACATAAGATTATGGTTTCATCATTAGTCTGCTTCTGGTATGTAAACGCAAACATCTTATCAGCTCTGTTTGTCTTTAATCAAGTCTTTAAATGCAAAGTTTCAGTAGTTTTCACTGTAACTCGGAGTCAGCTGTTTTTATAATAGTCATGTCCAGTCAGTGATATAGGCCAGTGGTGGGAGAATGATCCTGTTGTAACATGATCAAAACTGTCTCAGTGCTTTTTGTTTTCAGTTGTCCTTTTTAAGATCAGGTCGGACCACTCTTTAAATGAAGGCCTGAGAATGTTGTTTCAGCGCCCTGCATGGTTTTCATGGGCACATTTTTTGCTGAGCGGGGTCGTGAGCTGCTGATTTCCTGTCTGTATCGGTGGGGAATGTTTGTAAGAACAGCAGCGTCGGTGGGAACAGACGATGGTTTAGAAATTACAGCGTCTCAGTCCTATTTCTGTCACGAGCAGAGTGTTCTGAGACGGACAAACTGGCTTTATATGAGATGTTTTCACAGATTTATGAATTATAAAGATCTATGCCCTGCTCTGTTTGAGTTTCAGGTGTTTTCATTTAATGCATTTATGTGGACAAATGTGTTTGTGTGTTTTTTTGTTACTCTGCAACACTTTTTTAAAAAATCAAATAGAGAGGCAAAGTCCCGCCTCTTCTAGTGGACCACCATGGGACCTTATTTCAGAAAAAATATGAATGGTTGTTTTTTTTTTTATCCCATTTGAACTGTGCCATGAATCGTTATGGCATATTAGTATACATATACATACATAATTTTACAAGTTAGAGAGCTTGTTGTAAAACTTTTGGAGTAAAAGACTGAAAATATGTAATTAGAAAGACGACACTCAACAGCGTGGTAGTGACGTCTCTCTCTGAAGCTACGATGTCTGTATGTTTCTACCGGGATGAACTCACACCAGCAACAGGTCTGATCCTTCCTTCTCCTCCTGGCTGATAAAAAGGCCAGGAGTCTCTGATAAAACATATAGCTAGCTAGTGTTGGTGATGTATATTGTCTGAGACGAGAGATGTAGTTCACTGAGCGGTTTCTCACAATACTAAATGATTTAGAGATTTGAAGACTTTGTTGACTTGCAAAATTATCTTTTAAATTAGCAGACATCATATGTGTGATTCATGGAGCCAGTCAAACTCTTGCTGTAAGGTCCGACGGGGTCCACCAGAAGGGGCGAGACTTTACCGCTCTGTATATACTGTGTATGTCCAGTTTTGTCTCTCTTCTCTTTCCATTTTAAATTAACCCCTCCAGTTATTCACACACTTGTTTTGCCTCATTCTTCACAGCAGTGCAGTACTCTGAATTAGCTCGGTCAGAAGATGTCTGACACAAATGTTTGTGTTTGTCATTCTGAGGAAAGGAGTGCCTTCCTACCTTCCCAGCTACATGTCATCATCAGACACTGACATACATCAATACAAAGGTGTACCTTCAGGTTATGTGACCTACTTTTCATCTGTAAACAGGATCTTATGCAAGCTGTGACATGACACATTACCCACTTGCACTCACCTATATAGGCAATTTGTGTACCCGTGTATTTGTGCAGCACATGTGAAATACCACCTTTTCTTGCTCTGTGGTTAAGATACGCTAAAGTACTTTCGCCTGCAAGGTGACTCCTCAGTCACTGAGATAATTATCCTGGTATTTACAGTCATAGAACATGTAAAAAAAACATTTGCTTGTCTGTTTGGCAGCCATGCATTCAATGTGGGAGTCACAGTGTTCCACTATTAGCGTTTGCCACATGGGAGCAATTGTGGGTTAAATGTCTTGCTCAGTGGCTAGAAAGGTATTACAGGCCCTTCAAATAGGGTGGTGCTTACTGTGTTGTTAGTGAAAAGTTTCTGAAAGCTCCTAGTTCACGAGGTGTTGTTGACGTTGTCAGAAACAGTGGAGGCCATGGAAATTCATTTTTCAGTGCTTGTGTGTCAGTGAGTATATTGTACTTCTAGTCCTTTATTGTGATACTTCGCAATTTTATGTGTCTGAGGGAAATGTTGATATTCCCAACGGCCTCATCTTTTCTGCACACTTTGGCTCAGGGGATAGGGCGAGGTCATCTGGAAGGTCCGCAGCTCGATCCCCGGCTTCTCCGGTCACATGTCGACGTGTCCTTGAGCAAGACATTTAATATCAAATTGCTCCAGAAGACACAGCCATCGATGTGTGAATGAGTATTTAGATTAGATCCCGATGGGCAAAGTTGGCTCCCTGCATGGCAGCGAAAAGCATATACAAGCACATAAAAAAATGTCAATAGCAAATTCAAAATCAAGCTGGAACTTGGTTTACAGCATACATATTGCCCCAGCTGTTGTTTCCCAGTGTCTCTTGTGTCTCCGGGTCTTTCTCAAACCATCAAATACACCCTCTCCCTACACACTTCCACTCCGGCTGAGTGTTCACGTAGAGGGTCACCATATTAAATGCCATCTCCAGCCACTTAGAGGAGTGGAAGTGGGTCACGTTCAACAGCGCTTTGTGTTCGTCACGGATCACCATCTGTACAAATATACTTCCGTGCAACTACCTGCATAAACTGCTCAAACTAAGATAGACATTTAATATTGTCATGGCAACACGAATGCTAGACATGCTCTGAAACGACGACATGTTTACAAAAAAGAAATTCCACCACAGAAGCATGGAAAAAGTTTTATTTTATATTTTAGTTTCTCTGTATACTGTATACTTCATTGTGTTGGTGCCTTCAGATGAGGTTGTGTTTAACGTGTTTACGAGGAGAGTCATGTCTTATTCACATCGTAAGTGTACATTTTCTGAAAGCTCTGAGTTCTTTAGTTGTGATGTGTTTAATAATAATAATAATAAGAGGAAGAATATATTGTAATTTGAGCCCTATGTTGTAGTTCCTCATAATTGTATATGTCTGAGGAAAATGCTGATATTCCAGACAGACTAATCTTTCTTTATTGTTGTCTGTCATTATGCCTTTGCATTTACTGCATTATGTTACCACTTGCTTCTAGATGCCAACAGTAATGTTAATAATGGCGTCGCTTAGCAGTGGTGTTTTCATGACTTAACCACTCGGATGCCAAGCATATCGTGTGCACTGCTTCCCATGTTGTAAATATGAGCTCATGAGTTTCATTTGAAGGCACCATGTGAGCCTTCGCACCGTTTGGTATGAAACCATGGTTACGAAACGTTATGTCAGTGTCTGTCGGAGAGAGGGAAGTTCATCCAAACGCTTGCCGCTGTATTTATACCCTACATGTTAAAGAAGGGGGCTGCGTTCAGCTGTTAGCGTGACTACAAACTGAGTTATGTAGAGGGAGTCGGGAGGGTCCACCTCCTCCCCCGTGGTCCCTACTGCTCTTGTCCTCCATGTTCCCTGCTTGTCTCTGTGTTGGTCTCTTCCTGTCCTGCCACCAGCCTGGGCCATCAATCAGCTCGTCACCTCCCCGGCTCCCTGCTCTGCACACACCTGTCAGCGATCCACCGATCGACTCCACAGTGTTTCAGCCCTGGCTTTCCCCCCAGTCTTGTTTCAGCCACTGTGGTAGTTAATGCTTCAGGCCACTCGCATCCTCTTGATGAGTGTTTCCTTGTGTGATATCCCTTGTCACTCACTGCTGTATCTACAACTCATTCAGCACCTGATAAAATTCCACTAACATCAGTAGCTGTTATAGCAGCCCAGTTGTCAGGACAACAACTTTGGCATTGTACGTTTCTACAAACCCGTGATACTCTGAATTGCATTCGGCGGGTCCAACAAAAACAAGGTTCTCATCCGGGAGACGCTGTTCGTGTCCCGTGCATCACGTCACAATCAGCTGTTCATTCATGTCCCGTGTTCACAACGTTCAGTGTTATTTTCATTGTACAAACAGAGCAGATTTAAGCCTAACCATGCAGTTCTTTCCTAAACCTAACTAAGTGGCTTTGTTGTGTTGTCACGGTTATTATGTTATGTTTTTACATTATTATTTCAACACAAACCATGATTTTTTTTCAGTTTTGTTGCCTAAACCTAACCAATCGTTTCACAATGTTAACCACACTCACAAAGCTGATATGATATCTTTGGCTCAGAAATGTCGCCATTCAAGGTATTTTTGGTTTGCAGAAATGTCCAATGCCAACATTTGGCGACTGGCTTGATTATAGAGCTCCACATCCAGGACTGATATAAAGAATAAAGAGTTAAATGATAGCTGTAACTTCCTCATCCTTTCATCTCATCCCTCTGTCCCCCTGAATCTCTTCAACTAATACTACATTTCCACTGCAGGTCGGCTCTACTCAACTCGATTCGCTCGGAATCGTTCTTTTTTGATTTTCCTTCAGCAAAAGTTGCGGATAGTACCTGGCTGTTACCTGGTACTTCTTTAATTTTGGTACCATCTTGATTGTGTCTCAAGCGAGCTGAGCCGATACTAGGAGGGGGGAGTTAAAATGCTGCACAGACCACTGATTGGCCGGAGAGAATCATCATTAACGCCACAGGGGACATCCTGCACAAAGCTGCCATTTTTAAATAGCCAAGCTAGCTTCAATAGCGACCAACATAAAAAATGTCAGCCATCAAAACTGCGTCGTACAGTTGACAAAGCTGAGAAAGACGTTCCTCTGGTTGGCTGCTGATGGGAGGATCCAGAGAGTGTGATAGTGGGGTAATATCTGTAGTGGAAAACAAAATAGAGAAAAGTACTGCAACCAAAAATGAGCCGAGTCAAGTTGAGACGGCTGTGGGTGGATATCTGAGAGACTCATGATCGTTAACTGTGTGGCTGCACCAGGACATTTACAGCCCCCTCACGCTCGTTAACTTTGCTCTGGACCAAAGTGGCTCCTCATTGGTCAAAAGAGCTGTCCGTTAATCGATACATTAGGATCAAAGCTGGCGGATTGGACAGGACGAGAGGAGGTATGTATGTGCTCCGTCGTGGACAGTTAAAGCGAGGATAGGATGTTGTGACTGGACGCTCCTGAGGCCATTTGGCTCTGTTGCATAACATGGTTCACAGGCTCTGTTTTGTACAGTAGACCTACATGTATTACATGACATAGAGTGATCTCATGTCTGTATTAACACACACATGCATGTAGACCGTGTACTCCAGTACTCATTACATGTAGCTCTCTGTTTCTGCCGTATACTTCGTCTTTGCTTTGTGCTGTTACTGAGCATACTCAGTGTGAACATCCCTCTGGGGTTGTAGAAAGTCAACTGTCAGAGTAAAAGTAAACATCACAAGGTGTTGTTTATGGTTAGTTTGTACTGGGGCTGTCAAAGTGTTAATGCAAATTTGTTTTAACGGCACTAATTTATTTAAATTACTTAAGGTAATCAATGTTTCAGAGGTTGTAGCAGGCTCAGTTTTAAAGCTAGAGTGAAGATAGTGGTATCACATGAAACTAGAAATGTCATATGTATGCATTTTCATGTGAATCTTTGAATGTCTGAGTCTGTCACATCGGTACAACATCATAGTGTTAAGCTCTTCTCTGTGAGTCCGTATGTGTGTGTTTTCTTCCTGGTCGTGAAGTGTTGAGTAAGCCAGCGGGCCTGCTGTAGGGGAACTGCTAGCCGTGCAGTAAAGTCCTACTTGTAAACACTTCACAGCCGGTTTGAACAGGTTAAATCCTGAACATACAGTAAGTGCACACAGGAGCACACAACCACATACACCGTTTAAAGAAGGGGTTGGGACATGAACGGACATCTCCTTGAAAAAAGCCCTCAGGGTGCCTTGTGACTGTGTATACAAACGAGCTCTTATGCAAACACACTAAGCACAGGAACACATGTGAATGCAAAGGTGTTATTTGTCTGTGTTTACCTGTAAATCTGTGTGACCTCTGACCTCTCCATCTGTGTCATGTTGCCACAATGTCAGTGCCCAGAGATGCACGGACTGTGCATAGACTGTACATAAGAAGTGGACAAAGCCACTGTGAATTGAATTGGAGAGATCACTGCAGGATGATGGTAACAGCGTTAACTGGAGTACCGTCTCCGTTACAGTAAACTTACCTGCTGAGCCTTGGGACCCTCACAAACACATTCAAGGTGGTTCTTGTGTATTAATGTGTTATATGTTATTAATGTTATTATAGTACAAAAGTGATCCTCAAGTAATATATGATTTTTTTTTATTTTTTATTTGTTTGCTTCTTGTCCTACTGTCAGCACTGATTCACACTCATGAAAAACCAGAATATCTGTAAATGATTAATCATCTGATCTAAGCACAACAGGTTTGCTTAAGCTGACTGGAACTAGTCAGTGGACTCGCCCGTCCTTTCTCCAAAAAGCTGATTTAAGCTTCTGTTTTATGTCCCCAGTCAGTCACTGAATGCTTCACTTTGTGCTGACGGATCCAACTTTTGTCATGTTTTTTGTTTGTGTGTGTGTGTTCACTGACAACACGGAGGTTACGACTTCAGAAACTCTGTGAAGCTGTGGCTCATAACATTTGAGTGACGCTGGGGGTTGGACTGTTCATGGTAACTGGAGTAATGTGTGCATGTAGCAGTACATGAAATAACAGCTTAGATACATCGGTGTTGAGTATGGATTGTTACATGACCTTAAAATAAGCAGTAGTTCCCTTTAAAAGCATTCTTGGGGAAATCATTCAAAAGACACAGTGGTACCTCAGACAATGAGATACTGAGCAGATATGTAATAAAACAAATACAGTCGTGTTCCCTGGTGTGGGTGTTTAGGAAAGTTGTGACTAATAACCTTGAGAGTCTGAAGCCAAAATGCTGAAGGGAACATAACAACAGTAAAATCCTGCCTTGGGAGGTAACAGCAGCTGTGAATGAGCATTTTATTGTGTGTTATGCAACAGTAACAACTGGCACAATAAGAAGCGACGGTGCTAAAAAATAAACACGTCTAGAGAGGAACATGCAACGTGAACGGTTTAAACATACATTTGTGTACTCAAACAAACAAACTCATGCAGTCACATGCATGTACATGTGTGTTCACACACACATATGCATATACACATTAATATAGATGTGGGGTAAGGGACATCGGCACAAGTCGTATGTCCATTATTTCTTTTACAGGTGACTTTATTAAGATAGAATAAAACAGAATAGAAATCCGCTATTGTCATTGCACAGAATACAACAGAATTAAATAGCAATCCTGATGGTGCAAACGCATGTTAAACAGTAATACAAGATAAAAAAAAATCTAAATAACAAGTACAAAGTATGTATAAAACAGTAAAATGCATTTTCCATTACAGTTAAGGTGATTTACACAGTTATTGGTTTACACAAATCCATGTTTTATTAGATTATGGGGAAATAAAATGTGACTCCATATCAGAAATGTATTAGCAAGTCTGTGATGATATATTCAGTGATGTCTTTGTCTACTTTTTGAGCTTTTTCCTGTTTAAAATGATGAAGATCACACCTTTGCAACAAAACTCCTTTTAAAGCATGTTAACGAACAATACAAATACATAAATGGCATTATTGTTGTGAGATAAAGTGACATTTTGAGAAGAAATATTGGTGGTTTGATCCCAATCCTCATCGCATCGAGAGAAATGTTTCTCTGCAGCGCTGCCACAAAGACTGAAAGTCAACAGTTGGTTCTTACGCCGGGAAGAAAAACATGTCTGAGAGATTAAAACATTACTAATAGGACACAACAGACGAAAATGACTGTTCTGATGCTTACGTTGTCTTTTGACTAATTTTTGCTTATTTCTTCTGGAAAGTTTTGCCTCTTCGGTCCTCCGACAGTTGGTCAGATGAAACAATGTGAGGGGATTAGAGGAGGAAATCAATGTGTGATTGAACAGCTCATAAAGTAGACATACTGTATTCAGCTGGTCACAAGCAGACGCCATCATGTGTCTAAATATCGGCAGTGGTGGCCTGAAGATTAGAGCAGCGAGCGGGTGACTGAAGGTTGTCGGTTCAATCACCTGGACTGGCAGACAGCAGAAAGTGAAACGATAAAGATCACGATTCCTTTATTGTTTCATCTCAGTATACACGTATAAGAAAGAAAAAAATCTTTTGTTTACAATGCAATACAATAATAAATGCAATATAATAAAATAATAATATAAATGCCCATGTAGTGTGCAAATATGTATAATATGTATAAGGTTCTGTGTGCGTAAGTGTGAAAATGACCTACAGTTAGGGATATGAATACCCGTATGTATGGGACAGCACTGTATGGTTCGTGTTTCTGTGTAAATGTAAATATGCCTGTTGTTTTTCATGCCTCCAGGTTTCCCCTGGTACCCGCGGTAACCCTGTTAACATCACAAAGCTATGAGTTGTGGCTAATTTACTCAGGCAAAGTCTGCAGAAATGTGTCTTAATGGGAGGTGTGCATAAAGGTCTTTGAGACCCTAAACCCTCACTGACTTTGTGAGTGTGGATATGAAGATTGGGCCTGTGAGTGTGTGAGAGAGCGAAACTCCTCCCGAATAAAAACAGATAATAAAAGAAAATACGAAGCTACAGCCAGCATCCAGTTAGCTTAGCTAAGCATCAAGACTGGAAACAGGGAAGCCAACATTTAGTGTGTTTTAATCAAACTATGGTGCGGTTCAACCACTGGTGTGGACCGTTTCTAAACTTGACATTTGGTCTGGAGAGAACATACAGAATATACTAACTAAGGTCCAAAACAGGGATGTTTAAAGGGTCATTGAAGATAAACTGGGAGAGAAGGGATTCGTGTTTTCACAGCAGACACATCAGTGTCGAGTCAACGTGAAAAAACTTCGACAGCAATATATCAAAGTCCATAAATCCCTGTGTAGAAGTGGCAGCCCTAAAGCTCACCAAACAACATGTCATATGTTTATAGTTATGTGTATGTCTTGGTTAGAAGCCAACTTACCTTTGGAAGCAGTAAGGCTAACTGTTTGAGTTAGATATGAAGCTACAGGCCTGAATACAGGAGCTGAATCAGGTAGAAACGGGACTGGCTCCCTCCAAAGGTAACAAAATGAACTTAGCCAGAAATAGTGCAGCACATAACAACATAAAAACACAACTTACACTTCAGTTTTTAAACAAATGAGATGAACACTGCTCTTTACTTAACACTACTTCACACTAAAGAAATCGTTTTGCTCCTACTTTGAGTCTACTTCTCACTGGATCTATTACCTCAGTAAACATTGTAAACATGAGTTTATGGTCTCAGTCACTAGTTTTAAGTTTTCTTTAATACAGCAGATGTTCATTTAGTCATTTACGGTCCATTTAGAGTCAAATAGACCATAAAGCAGGGGATGCTTTGGGGCAAGCCTACCTTGTGATTAAGAGCTCGCTACCACGGAGTTGTCCGTTTATTTGTTTTAGAAAGTTAACCCTGTCTGACGAAGGCGTTTGGCTGAAACGCGTACAGTTGTTTTCCCTTCAAATAAAATAAAAGAAGTTTCTTTATTTGGGAGATTTTGTTTCTCAACTTAAACCCTTTCACAGTGTGTTTTCAGTTCATGAAAGTCAATTATAACTTTTTTTTGTTGCCAAAAAATGTCTTATTCAGCTTTGGGTTGTACAGCACTTAGCTCCACCTCTCGTGTAAGTGGTTGTAAAAGAGCAAGATGGCGATGGATTAAATGCTAAACTCTAGGCTTCAAAACGGCAGTCCGCAAACCAACGAGTGACGTCACGCTGGCTACGTCCACGTCTTATACAGACTGTTTATTCACTGTACAAACATGACAGTGATATTGATCTTATCATCTAACTCTCGGCAAGAAAGTGACGAAGTGATTGTATTTAAATGTCAAACTAGTCATTGAATCGTCTGTATTATAACCCAAACCACATGCTGTACATGCACAGCAGGTCAAACAGCTGTCCTACAGTCTGACCTACTGACCTGCATACTGAAATTCCTCTGGCTCAACAAACTGATCAAACCACATAGCTGAAAGACGATTTTAACATCTGCCTTGACCTTCAGCACTACAGTGTTTCACTCAGGACACACAGCAGGATAAATAGAGCAAAGTTCAGCAGGCCCTGTACTCATTCAACACATGGCTCACACCGTGTTTGTTTTTTTATCTGTGGCTCCGTCTTTACGTTCAGGTCTGTTTTAGGGGGGCAGCTTTCTGTCTGGAGAGCATTTACCCATAGCTTCATATAGACCAGGCACACACACACACACACACACACACACACACACACACACACACTTCTTTGTCCAGGGACACCAGCGAACATGAGAGGGTGGGAGAGGGGTGACAACATACTGTAAATGGGCAGCTGAGAGGAAGGAGGAGTTAGTCATCTACTCCATATTAGTAAAAGTTGTGTCCTTAGCTTAGAATGAGCCCTTCATATCTGGAGCAGGCCCTCTTCACAGAGTCCACCATGTTGCTCCACCATGTTTCTGCAGTAGCCCAGAGGAGGCAAACCAAACACTGGCTCTAGAGAGAGACGTTCATGTTTTTACGTCACCCAAAGGCCACTGTAGTAGTTAAACTGGTAAAATGAGCCACAGAGTGCTAAACAATGGTACCGTAAGCCGCCGGCTGCCTGCCGTTGCTCCTAAATTGGCGTCATCATGAGGGTGGATGGCATGGAGGCAGCAGTAGCTCAGTCTGTAGGGAGTTGGCTTGGGAACCGGAGGGTCACCGGTTCAAGTCCCGCCATGGTCCAAGAACTGGAGTGTGAACTGGTAGCTGGAGAGGTGCCAGTTTACCTCTTGGGCACTGCCAAGGTGCCCCTGAGCAAGGCACCAAACCCCCAACTGCTCGGGGCGCTTGTCAGGAGCAGCCCCATCACTCTGACATCTCTCCATTGTTGCATGTTTGTGCATGTGTGTGTTCGGGTCTGCATGTACCGTGTATAAGTTAACAACAGAGTGAAAAAATTGAATTTCCCCCTCGTGGGACTAATAAAGGAATATCTTCTTCTTCTTCTTCTTAAGCGTGGCGAATGGCAGTCTTAGAGGAGGAGGAAGGAGCGGAGGTGTTTTCATGTGGTTGCAAGAGTCCCACACACTGTACCTTTAAATGATCTGACAACGTATAAAGAAGTTAAAATTAGCTCTGCCTTGTCCAACTACATCCAACTGCTGCTTTTACGTACTGTAAATTTATTCATGAAAAGTAACTGAGTACATTTACTCAAATACTGTAAATGAGTACAATTTTTTAGGCACTTAATTACAAATGCTTATAATGCAGTATTTCCAAGTTTCCATGTATGATTCAGAATGAATACAGCCGATGTCAGCCCATTGATGTGCACCACACTTGGTGGGAGACACCTGTGCGAGCCTCAGCTCAAAGATGACGTGTTTGTTTAACACTCACGCCACAATGGGTTTATCTAATGACACTCCTCTGGCTGCCGGGACAGATCTATTGGACTGTCATGTGAGAGGTCAGCAAAGACTACCAGCCTCTCTCCTCCATCCACATCGCCATGTACTGCTCCCCGCTGAGTTTGACAAAAGACGTTGAATTGATTTGCTTCAGCCTTCTTCCCTTTTGTCCACAGGATTGGTTTCCACTAAACTAAGATCTTCATTATTTCTGCTGGGAAGGATCTTTCTTTCAGCACAGTGTTCATGTGCTTTTACACTCAAACAACCTATAGAGTCGTGTGAGAGATAAAGCTGAGGAGGTTCAGCAGCTGTTGATCTCTCAGGTGACTTTGAGCAGGCCTGCACGTTGACACTGTTGACACTGGCATGTATTTGATAAACACATACATGCACTCGGTGTCCTGTACATTTTGTTCCACATCTCTGAAGTACAAAGCTGGAGCACAGGGTTGTTTCACTGTCACCCCCTGGAGGTCAAACAGGGAGTCAAGGCCAATAACACAATGCCACAGGATGTGCCACATGCACGAGATGCACATGTATATATGGACCAATATGAACTCAGGCACCCACAGACACAAGCATGGACTTTGGTTCATATTATCAGTGGAAAGGAACACTAGTATTTTTTTTACAGTTAAATCCCTCAAAGTTCCCAATAATCTCACCACAATCCATCTTTACAGTTATTTATTTGCAATACATTATGGATATAGTGCAGATGATACATGTGTTCACCCATGTACGTTTTGATTGTTTACTGGATTAAATGCAAAGTGGCAGAAAGGAAAAAAGGTATTTTTGTTTACTGAAACTGAATTGCAAGACCTGAATTTGAATTGTGAGACCTGAATGTAGAAGTAGATAGTTGAATTTCAGTGAGATTCATTGGTTCCCATTCGTTTCAGTACAGTACACAGTATCACTTGCAGACATTGGAACATGTTCAGTAATTCACCACAGTGAACAACAGAGAGCGTATCCCTGACTGTACCAATAAATATTTTCAAAATTTCAAAACTGTTCCCCGCTTAGCTTCAGTTTGACATTTTGCCAGACATTACTTATGTCTGGCAACCTAAAAAGACCTTTATTTTCATACAAGTGGCTGCAATGAAAATAGGAAAACCATATTAACCAGTTTTTGTCCTTTAGTTTTCTTATTTAATTTTTGATTTTGTTTTGTTTTTTGGTTGTGTTGAGAATCACAGATTATTCAACACAACCTTATTGACATTAACCAAAGTGGCAGACGGTGTATATCAGACGTGGGCCTGGGCCAAAAAAAACATCACAAACAATTCAAGATTCATCCCTGCAGACACAAAAACACACTGCAGTGACTCTTGAGGTTACTATGCAACATACTGGGTCGAACCACAGGGTGGAGCCCTTGACTAACCAGCAGGACAGTTTATTGGTGCTTTCACACAGGATTTCATTGCATGGTAGACACAGGCATTAATTCTCTTTTTTTTTGGGGGTTGTGTTGTTTTGTGGCTTTTTGGTGGGGTTAATTTTTTTTTATTTTTTCCTTTGTTTACCCCCTAAAAAAGGGAAAAAAGGGGTTGTGAAAAGGGGCTTTTTTTTTTTATTTTTTCGGGGGAATTTTAAGAAGGGGTGTTTATACAAAACACAAAATTTTATTTATTTATTTATTTTTTTTTTTTTTTTTTTTAACCCTTTTGGGCTGATCCCAGCTGACACTGGGCGAAGGCGGGGTTCCCCCTGGACAGGTTGCCAGTCCATCACAGGGCTGACTCATACAGACAGACAACCATTCACGCCCACATTCACACCTGCAGACATTTTAGAGTCATCAGTTAGTCTAACCTGCATGTCTTTGGACTGTGGGAGGAAACCGGAGAACCTGGAGAGAACATGCAAACTCCACACAGAAGAGCCCAAAGCCGGATTCAAACCTGCAACCCCCTTGCTGTGAGGCGACAGTACTAACCACCAGAAGCTACTAAATATTTTCATTATGCAGAATATGTCTGTTGCTCCAATGTAGTAGTTTTACTCTTTTATACTATCATGTGACCTTCTATGTGTGCAGAAATCCTGCATCCCATGATGCTCTAAAATTATATTTAAGTAACAAAATCCTCACTGATATACATCTTCTGCTATTAACAGTTGTATTATACAGTATAATCCCTTTATGTATTTCTAACAAGATGTACAGTATGTAGGTGATTAAAACAGCCATGCTGCCTCCATAACAATCCTCTGCCTCGGTGTGGTGGTGCGTTAACTCAGGTGAACACTTGGGCGTGTCCTTTCCATTCTGAAACATGAGCTGCTCTGGCCACAACCAAACTGGCCGCTCTTCAAATAACAGACATCCATCAGTCTGTGTGCATAGAACTGCATTTATAATTCATGTTGATCTTATGGCTCTGGCTGACCTTACAGATTCATTACTGTCCAACTGTAAGGTAATCAAACCCAGGAAAAGGAGAGACATAGGACAAGTTGGATCAGATTGCTCTGATTATTCAAGATTATCATCAAGGCTGCTCTGGTTAGCTTTATACAGTATGAATCTATATCAAGAGATACGTTCATGTTATTATAGTCAGTATAGAGTTTCTGCAATGCTTTAATCGTTGCAAAAAAGAGATAATTAGCTCTTAGTTGTTTCTTGTGCAAATTTAAACAAAAACAATGTTTCTGTACTCGGCTGTGTTGTCGTGGGTGGCTAGTGAAACCCTATCAGTCATCAAAACTTTATACATCTCTCTTTATCTACGCGACACTTGCCGGCCTCCTCAGGTTGCCAAGCAACCAGTCACAAAAAAAACCTTTTCAGTGTACCTGAAACTGATTGGTGTTCGACTGATGTGCTGCAGCAACCAATCAGAGCAGAGGAGGAGGACTTGGAAGCAAGTGGTCAGGTAACAGGGAGTGGGGTTGTATGGTGACATGATATAAACTGTTTCCATAAATAAACTGCAGATGAATGTGTGTGTGTGTGTGTGTGAATAGAGTGAATTCATGGGGAGCTACAGATCAAACCACCAGTAATTAATGCATTTGTAAAAAAGTATCTGCTGAGGGACGTTAGTTCAGAACAATTTTGATGGAAACTGTAAATTAGGAAGGAGGATTTTATCATCTGTTAAGAAAACTTAGAGGAGCCAACCTACCAACTCTACGTGACAATGGACCTCTGGCTCTGGGAAGGAGACCCTCTGAAATATGCATGAGGAAATCCACACCTGTTTCCAGGTAACCGAGGCAGGGATTCTGAACCGTGACGCTGAATTCAGTGTGTGTGTTTGTACACCTGTGTGGGCTCACGCACAAACAGCACAGCTTCCTAGCTTCACCTGTTGAGACGCTCTGTGGGGACGAAAGCAGCTCTGTTTTACCTGACTAGACGGACACAATCTGAGCAGGAGAAACGCGATGAAACAGTGCGGGCCTCTGTGCTGAACTGGTTCACTGCGCCATACTGAGCCACTCACAACTTTTACGCATGGAAAGAGGTCAAAGTTGAAGCCCAACTGAGACGAGCTGAAGCTGGAAGTGGAGACTTGGTGGAGGGTGGACCACAGAGGCATAAAGAGGTCTTCACAGCTCTCGCCGCTGATTGTTCAGCATCTGTTTGTGCAAGTATGAATCCAATGTGGAAAGTATATAAGAGCAAAGTGCTGAAGACACTCAACCCTGAGTATGAGGAGGACACTCCTGAAGAGGTAACTCTCTCCATCTTAATGATTCAGATATTAAAGAGACAGAAAGTTGACGTGGTTGTTGGAATAGGAGTCAGAAAGTCACCAGGTTTTGTTTGCTCATCATTTCTTATTCATCACAGGGTCAGGTGAGCTTGTCAGGCTGTTTAGTTTTCAGCACAAAGGGACCTTTAAGGCAGAAGTTAGGCCTACATCAACTATACTGGCAATTTTGACAGAATCGTTAACTAATTAAAATGTTGATGCAGATCTTTTGTTTCCAGTGTTGAAGATGAAATCCAGTAGCAGATATAGTATATTCACAGCCCCAATAAAGCAGCGTGTAACTGAAGTCCTGTTCATCAAGGCAACATTACAAGCATGTAATCAGTGGTGGACAGTAAATAAGTGTCACATTCCATGAAGTTTGATATTAAGTACAATTTTGATGTAGTATTTCCATTATGCTACTTATTACATATTACATACTTATGTAATATTATATTATTACTTATTCCATATTATTACATACATGATATTTCTGCCCCACGACATACTGTATCAGAGAGGGAACTACTGTACCTTATAATGTCTTAAACCAATGTTCCCCCTCTTTTTGGCTGGTGACTAGACATTTCCTATTCATTTGAATGCTTGACTGAGGCTCAGAGAGGTAAAAGTATCCAATATTTAAGATAAGATAAGATAAGATGAACCTTTATTAATCCCCGGAGGGAAATTCTGGTGTCATAGCAGCAGCAACAACAGTACAGATGAATACAATATAAGTAAAAGAGAAGGTGCAATGGAGGAAATGCAATAAAATAAATAAGATAAGTAAAATAGTAATAAGTAAAGTGCAGCAGGTGGGTGGGTATTGTATATGCATAGCAAAAAGGAGAAAAAAAAAATTTCCCCAAAAAAAAAAAAAAAAGTAGAGAAAAGTCTAATAAATGAAACCAAATAACCAAACTGTATATAAAAGCACTGAAACTAGCTCTACCTCCACCAGCTACAACAGTCAGCTACAGCATTTTTACAAGTAGGAATTTGAAAGTAATTGACTTTTAGTTGGACTATTTGACATTGTTGTGCTTGTACTTCAGTATTTTTACCACCTTTTCCATCACTGGTTTTCATAGCAACCCCATCACACCCCAGGGTTTGGTACCAATGAAAGAGACACAGCGTTGCGTTGACCCAGATCTCTGGAGGACTCAGAAACTCAATCCTGCACGGGAGCTGAACTAACGGATTAGTTGGCATTCCTCTGACTGACTGACATGGAGGGGTGGAGGGTTGGGGGAGGATGAGACAGATAGTCGGGGCCTCGGGGTGTCCAGACCAGCCAGCCAACAGCTTCAGACTGTGGTCTCTCCTGATGCCAGGGCATCAACTGTGTGTTTGGAGAGATAGTTTCCATCAGGAGGGATGTGTGGAGCTGCTGTTTGAGTCAACATCGCTCCACCCACATTTGTGAAATATGAGAAAACTGAAGTAAATCACTGTGACCGCGTGTCAAAACATACAGCGATGTGGAAATACTATTTAAAAACAATCAAACAATATCCAAAGCTGCCAGGCAGCAGTTTCTGTCGTCTATATTCTTGAGCTTATAAGTCTCGTTCTGGGTTTTCTACAGGTTGTAGTATCCACAATATGCACTAGATGGCGACTAATGTGCACAAATCCTTTACTGTGTGGACGGGTGTAGTGCATCCAGTCAGTCTTTTTTTCTACTGTTTCAGGTCACAGAGGTGGAGAACGATGTGAGTCCTGTGCAGGAGGATGAGGGACCCAACGCCGTATCCCAGCTGGCCAAGAAAGTTTGTGAACATTGTCTGGGACTTATATTCAAGAAACATATTTATGTGAAGCCTAGAAGGCTAATCCAGTTTATAATGTGCTCATACAACTGTTCAGTGTCAGTAATGAGGAGTATCATAATAAGTGGTCATAAAATCATTTTCTAAAAGTATTTCTCTACAAGAATCAAAAGATCATTGTTTGACTGATCCTCTGATCCACCTAAATGTATATCTACGTTGACCTTTGACCCCGTGTGTGTGGTTGGTTGTGTGTCCAGATGCAGGGGGCCGGGACTAAAAGCTGGAACAGGCTATCATCGCTCTTCAACAAAGACGATGAACACCAGCTCCTAGAGGAGACTGAGAGCCCGCCAGTCGCCGACCAGTGAGTGGAAATCTCTCTCTTTAGTACCATGTTATGGGGCTGGTTGGTGAAACTATGGGGTGCATTGTATTCAGAGTACAAGCCAAAATTATGCTGTAGATTAAGTTAAACTGAAGTTGTAGTATTGAGTTCACTGACAAACTGTATGACAGAAAAGGAAATACCGTGTTTTTCGCACTATAAGGCACACCGGATTATAATGCACACTATCAATGACTATCAATATCAATGTCTGTTTTCATATATAAGGCGCTGTGTTGGTGAATGTGTGTTCACCTTCTGTCATCCAACGCTCCCACGCAGCTCGTAATTTAACTTTGAACGACCTGTTGACACCAGTATCTAGCGGTTGGAGTTAATCCACCCAGAATGACGGCAAGCTCCGAAGTAGTTTTCCTCACTTGGGTTTTGACAGTGTCGGTGAGATGGGCAGCATGGAGTTGCAGATCAATAGTGACGGAGATTTTTGGAAAAAGCCATTCGGTCTCTTAACATAAATCTCCGACAATCCATCCAGCGGTGCGGCCTCGTAGCTTACCAAAGTCATGATAAAACATTTTGACAGATTTTTGAGCACCCTCTACCACATAAAATTGGTTGGAGGTCAGTAAGCACAACCAGAATTGATACTTAAGGTGCACCGGATTATAAGGCGCACTGTCGATTTTTGAGAACATTAAAGGATTTTAAGTGCACCTTATAGTGCGAAAATACGGTAACTAAATATTACAAAAACTATGAATTTAAGCTTTTATTTGGTGCCAATCTGAGGTAATTTGGTTGAAAAGTCAAAGTTTAATAGACTTCTAGGTTAGATATGATTATTGTCTTAACAACATTTACTCTAAATGTACATTTAAAGCAGTAGCTAAACATTTTGGGAAATATTCGCTATAGTTACACACTCTCCTTTCGTCAGTTAATTAAGAAAATTAATATCACTCTGTTTGCTAAATATGAAGCTACAGCCAGCAGCTGGTTAGCTTAGCTTAGCATAAAGAATGAAAACAGGGGGAAACAGGTAGCATGGCTCTGTCTAAAGGTAAAACAAAACCTGACTACCAGTACCTCTAAAGCACACTAATTAACACACCATATTTCGTTAGTACGTCTGTACAAAAACCTAAGTTCATAAAATGAAGGTTGTGGTTTAGAGGTGGTGGTAGGTAGACTTTGTTACCTTGGACAACAAGCTGTTTCCCCTGTTTCCAGTCTTTATGCTAAGCTAAGCTAAGCTAAGCTAAGTTCGCTGTAACTTTATATTTAAAAGAGAGACATGAAAGAAAAATTGATCATCTCGCCTTCTGTCAGTTAAATGAGAAAATTATCATCATCAGCTAATTCTTCAAAACAAAATATACAAATATATTTCCCAAAATGTCAAACTGCAGTCAAACTGTATTTTTAACCCGTTTGTCCTCCAGCTTATCTTTGTTGTTTCTGTCTCTAGATTGCCCTCAGAAATATTTGTTTGGTTTAAAGGAGCATTGTGTAACATTTCAGGGGATCTATTGGCAGAAATGGAATATAATGTATAATCGATATTAGAGTATAATCATCTGAAACTAAGAATGGCTGTGTTTTCGTTAGCTTAGAATGAGCTCTTCATATCTATATAGGGATCAGGTCCTCTTCATGGAGTCCGCCATGTTGCTCCACCATGTTTCTACAGAAGCCCAGAACGGACAAACCAAACACTGGCTCTAGAGAGAGACTTTCACATTTTCACATTACCTGTTAAACTGTGGTAACAGGAGCTGCAGAGTGTAAAACCGTGGTACCGCCAGCCGCCGTCTGACTTCCATTGCTCCTCAAGTAGTGTTGTGTTAAAAATGGCCTCTGAGTGAGGAATGAACAGTGTTGCCAAGATTTTGCACTCGGTGGCTCACGTTACTGCAGTCTTGAAAGGAAAGAGTGAGCAGAAGGGTACTCAGTTGGTTGCAACCTGCAACCACACCACTAGATGTCTCCAAATCCTACACAATGTCCCTTTAAATGGCAATCTACTTACGATCAGCCAGTATAACTACTGAGTAGAGCACTAGAATAAGATTTAAAATCAGTAAATGTAACACTTCAATGACAATGGTGAGCTCCAGGCCAAAGCACCCTCCTACAATGAACCCCTCCACTCTCTCTGAATCCCCAGTCCACTTGCAGTAAAGCCGGAGGAGCCTCCTCGACCCACTAAGCGCACAGCATTCTGGGATAACTTTGCGGCCAACTGGGCTGCCAAGAAGCAGGCGGAAGCTGCAGCTGCTGCCGCTGCAGCGAACCAGGTAGCAGCTCAGGGTGAGGAGGGGGTGACGGAGGCCGCTGTGGAGAGCCAGGATGGGCAGATCTCTCAGGGAGAGGAGAGTGGAGGAGGAGGAGGAGGAGGAGGAGGAGGAGGACGGAGCAGCAACAACAGCTTCTCCAAATACGTCTCGCTGGGAGGAGGGAGCGAGGACTCATCCTTCAAGTGGAACTTTGTGACCAGCAAGCTGGCAGAGCTGAAGACCAAGAGTAACTAGCTGCTCACAATGAAGGATCTGAATATTAACAACGGGAACATGAAGGGGTTAGATGAAGGAGTAAGGAGGAAGTTTAGGAGGAGGCTAGATTTACACAGGATGTACAGCACTTGTAGAAGTCCCTTTTTTATCCTAACTATTGAACTTATGCTCCCATAAATGCCCTTTTACCACCACATCACAGGGAACAAAATAAGGCAGAATAAAGCAGGCTTAATTTAAAACCTTTACTTTGGACCTTTCAGCACACAAACAGAAAACGTTTTTGAAATATTTATTGTATTACATTTTCAAGAACAAAAAGGCATTAAAATATGAAGTAACGCATATTTCAAACCTGAAAATTAAATCCCCCATATCCCTCGGAGACAGTCCTGGAGATACTCTGGAATATACTTATACATACTTTTAGTATACTATTACAGAACAACATGGTTTACTTCAAAAAGGGGACAAGTACTAAAATGTCTTGTACCAAAGGAGAGTTACCCTTATTGATGAAATTCTTTATTTATTACGTAGAGATGAGGGTATACGATGCATATTTGCCCACAGAGCTAACAGTTGTCTTGACCAGTTTGAGACGCAGCATGTAGCCGACTGTAACACCTGATTGGAGGAAAAGACAACAGATTTATTTGGTGTTGAACCTGGTAGTCAGGCTGCACAACGCAGCCTGCTGTCTTGGGGTTGTATGGTGATATCTACTTTCAAAGTGCTTTTTACACCATAAAAAGGGGCCTTCACACCTGTCAGCAAACTTGATCTGATCTATATCTTAGCTTATCTTAACTGGATTAAGAGATTAAAGGCAGTAATAAGTAGATTATCTGAAGATTATCACACTTAACCTGGTCAGAGGGCAGGGGATTTCAGTGAAGAGATTTGGCTGTGTCATAATTATTACACAAGATAAACTTTGTCTCTCCTTGGACATCAGGAAGGGAAATGTGCAGCATTATATGAAATGTGTGAAACATGGATGTGTGTGTGGTAAGACAACATCAGGTGCACTGACATGATGACTTTCATTTTCTGATAGTGACTGAGACTGTGCAACGTTTGAGTTTTTAACTTTATTATTATATCTCAGATTTCGGTTTTCGTCTTGTATGTTTTGTTCTGTTGTTTTGTTTTTCTGGTATGCTATAATAAAGAATACTATGCTAAAAGCTCTGACAATGCATGAATGTGCAAATGTAGTTTTCTTCCTTCTGCCAAACAGGATGGAAACTAGTGATGGGACGGTTCATAAAATTCACGGTTCGGTTCGGTTCGGTTCACGGTTTGGGGTCACGGTTTTCGGTTCAGTTCGGTACATTTATGGTTCAGTAAGGAGTCCAGTTTCTAACTTCAGTTTAAACATGCTTTTCATTTCTTTAGCAAAACAGGTCAACAACTGCTTGTCTTCACAACAGCAGACTAACAGGAACAAAACACTTCTTCAATGTCACATCTGATGACTGGACTTCTGATCTAAAAGAAAAGTGCCACTGCGTTATTCAAATAATTAATAAATAAAAACTAATCATCAACAAAAAGGTCAGCATCAGGTCAGCAGCACTAGAGCTTTTTAAACAACAGTAACATAAACTAGGCAGCATCATATGAGGAAAATCTGCCATGAGCAATAACACTGATCAATATTGCAATGATGATATGACTTGTGATAAATAAAAAAGTACTGAAGTGTTCATATTAGCTCTACTGATGTCAGCCTGGTTGTTTTTACATTCAGAACCAGATTAGAATTAAATATTTAAATCCAACAAATGTTGTTTCTAGAGAAGCAACAGTAATGTTTATAACAGCAAAGTCACCATAGAAACTCATTAATATCTCACTGGAAACAATCTGACATATTAATAAAATAAATCGTATTCATGAGTGAAGTTTATAAAGACTGAAGAACACAAACATCCATCAATATCAGTCCTTCCTCCTGTCCTCTGTCCTCCTGTCCTCTGTCCTCCTGTCCTCTGTCCTCCTGTCCTCTGTCCTCCTGTCCTCTGTCCTCCTGTCCTCCTCTCCTCTGAAGGTCCTGCTGCTAGAGAGGAGGAGCTGCTTTGTCTCAGCCAGCTTTAGTTTACTACTAAGATACATGACAAACTAACCTAAATGGTCAGACTACAGAGCCTACTGCCGGCTTTAGTTTACTACTAAGATACATGACAAACTAACCTAAACAGTCAGACTACAGAGCCTACTGCCAGCTTTAGTTTACTACTAAGATACATGACAAACTAACCTAAATGGTCAGACTACAGAGCCTACTGCCGGCTTTAGTTTACTACTAAGATCCATGACAAACTAACCTAAACAGTCAGACTACAGAGCCTACTGCCAGCTTTAGTTTACTACTGAGATACATGACAAACTAACCTAAACAGTCAGACTACAGAGCCTACTGCCGGCTTTAGTTTACTACTAAGATCCATGACAAACTAACCTAAACAGTCAGACTACAGAGCCTACTGCCAGCTTTAGTTTACTACTAAGATACATGACAAACTAACAGTCAGACTACAGAGCCTACTGCCGGCTTTAGTTTACTACTAAGATACATGACAAACTAACCTAAATGGTCAGACTACAGAGCCTACTGCCGGCTTTAGTTTACTACTAAGATACATGACAAACTAACCTAAACAGTCAGACTACAGAGCCTACTGCCAGCTTTAGTTTACTACTAAGATACATGACAAACTAACAGTCAGACTACAGAGCCTACTGCCGGCTTTAGTTTACTACTAAGATACATGACAAACTAACCTAAACAGTCAGACTACAGAGTCTACTGCCAGCTTTAGTTTACTACTAAGATACATGACAAACTAACCTAACAGTCAGACTACAGAGCCTACTGCCAGCTTTAGTTTACTACTAAGATACATGACAAACTAACCTAACAGTCAGACTACAGAGCCTACTGCCAGATTTAGTTTACTACTAAGATACATGACAAACTAACCTAAACAGTAAGACTACAGATCCTACTGACAGCTTTAGTTTACTACTAAGATACATGACATGCGCAGTAAAATCACAATCACAGTGAACAACCTCAACTTCAGTTACACTGCGCATGTGTTATATGTCAAACCCCTGTCCACCGTGTCCCAGCCTCTTTCCATAGGCCTTGATTTCTAATGTGACAATAAACGGGATGATAAAAAAGTACACAACTGGCCTCATAACCTATTTCAGATGAACCGAATGATACTCACAGAAACTGAACCATATCTAGAAAACCGAACGGTTCGGGTTGTTATACAAATCATTCCCATCCCGAATGGAAATCAAATGTGATCAGACCCTTTTTGATTTGTTTTTAGTTTTTGTGATTCAGAAACTAAGAACAACAGGTCCAATGGTACTTAATTTTTTTCTTTTTTCAATGTGACCAGATACCTGCTGTCTTCAGATGGCTGTCATTATATGAAATGTGTGAAACATGGATGTGTGTGTGGTAAGACAACATCAGGTGCACTGACATGATGACTTTCATTTTCTGATAGTGACTGAGACTGTGCAACGTTTGAGTTTTTAACTTTATTATTATATCTCAGATTTCGGTTTTCGTCTTGTATGTTTTGTTCTGTTGTTTTGTTTTTCTGGTATGCTATAATAAAGAATACTATGCTAAAAGCTCTGACAATGCATGAATGTGCAAATGTAGTTTTCTTCCTTCTGCCAAACAGGATGGAAACTAGTGATGGGACGGTTCATAAAATTCACGGTTCGGTTCGGTTCGGTTCACGGTTTGGGGTCACGGTTTTCGGTTCAGTTCGGTACATTTATGGTTCAGTAAGGAGTCCAGTTTCTAACTTCAGTTTAAACATGCTTTTCATTTCTTTAGCAAAACAGGTCAACAACTGCTTGTCTTCACAACAGCAGACTAACAGGAACAAAACACTTCTTCAATGTCACATCTGATGACTGGACTTCTGATCTAAAAGAAAAGTGCCACTGCGTTATTCAAATAATTAATAAATAAAAACTAATCATCAACAAAAAGGTCAGCATCAGGTCAGCAGCACTAGAGCTTTTTAAACAACAGTAACATAAACTAGGCAGCATCATATGAGGAAAATCTGCCATGAGCAATAACACTGATCAATATTGCAATGATGATATGACTTGTGATAAATAAAAAAGTACTGAAGTGTTCATATTAGCTCTACTGATGTCAGCCTGGTTGTTTTTACATTCAGAACCAGATTAGAATTAAATATTTAAATCCAACTAGGACAAATGTTGTTTCTAGAGAAGCAACAGTAATGTTTATAACAGCAAAGTCACCATAGAAACTCATTAATATCTCACTGGAAACAATCTGACATATTAATAAAATAAATCATATTCATGAGTGAAGTTTATAAAGACTGAAGAACACAAACATCCATCAATATCAGTCCTTCCTCCTGTCCTCTGTCCTCCTGTCCTCTGTCCTCCTGTCCTCTGTCCTCCTGTCCTCTGTCCTCCTGTCCTCCTCTCCTCTGAAGGTCCTGCTGCTAGAGAGGAGGAGCTGCTTTGTCTCAGCCAGCTTTAGTTTACTACTAAGATACATGACAAACTAACCTAAATGGTCAGACTACAGAGCCTACTGCCAGCTTTAGTTTACTACTAAGATACATGACAAACTAACCTAAACAGTCAGACTACAGAGCCTACTGCCAGCTTTAGTTTACTACTAAGATACATGACAAACTAACCTAAATGGTCAGACTACAGAGCCTACTGCCGGCTTTAGTTTACTACTAAGATCCATGACAAACTAACCTAAACAGTCAGACTACAGAGCCTACTGCCAGCTTTAGTTTACTACTGAGATACATGACAAACTAACCTAAACAGTCAGACTACAGAGCCTACTGCCGGCTTTAGTTTACTACTAAGATCCATGACAAACTAACCTAAACAGTCAGACTACAGAGCCTACTGCCAGCTTTAGTTTACTACTAAGATACATGACAAACTAACAGTCAGACTACAGAGCCTACTGCCGGCTTTAGTTTACTACTAAGATACATGACAAACTAACCTAAATGGTCAGACTACAGAGCCTACTGCCGGCTTTAGTTTACTACTAAGATACATGACAAACTAACCTAAACAGTCAGACTACAGAGCCTACTGCCAGCTTTAGTTTACTACTAAGATACATGACAAACTAACAGTCAGACTACAGAGCCTACTGCCGGCTTTAGTTTACTACTAAGATACATGACAAACTAACCTAAACAGTCAGACTACAGAGTCTACTGCCAGCTTTAGTTTACTACTAAGATACATGACAAACTAACCTAAACAGTAAGACTACAGATCCTACTGACAGCTTTAGTTTACTACTAAGAAACATGACAAACTAACCTAAACAGTCAGACTACAGAGCCTACTGCCAGCTTTAGTTTACTACTAAGATACATGACAAACTAACCTAACAGTCAGACTACAGAGCCTACTGCCAGCTTTAGTTTACTACTAAGATACATGACAAACTAACCTAACAGTCAGACTACAGAGCCTACTGCCAGCTTTAGTTTACTACTAAGATACATGACAAACTAACCTAAACAGTCAGACTACAGAGCCTACTGCCAGATTTAGTTTACTACTAAGATACATGACAAACTAACCTAAACAGTAAGACTACAGATCCTACTGACAGCTTTAGTTTACTACTAAGATACATGACATGCGCAGTAAAATCACAATCACAGTGAACAACCTCAACTTCAGTTACACTGCGCATGTGTTATATGTCAAACCCCTGTCCACCGTGTCCCAGCCTCTTTCCATAGGCCTTGATTTCTAATGTGACAATAAACGGGATGATAAAAAAGTACACAACTGGCCTCATAACCTATTTCAGATGAACCGAATGATACTCACAGAAACTGAACCATATCTAGAAAACCGAACGGTTCGGGTTGTTATACAAATCATTCCCATCCCGAATGGAAATCAAATGTGATCAGACCCTTTTTGATTTGTTTTTAGTTTTTGTGATTCAGAAACTAAGAACAACAGGTCCAATGGTACTTCATTTTTTTCTTTTTTCAATGTGACCAGATACCTGCTGTCTTCAGATGGCTGTAAAGAGAGTCACCAGAGTAAAGGAAAGGCCCTCAGTACAGTATTATTGTCATGACAGACAGAGCCTTGTTCTGTCTAGCTGGCATTAATGTCATAATTGCTGAAAAATCAGCATTATCATGATGTACAGCAAATTAACTCAGTTACATATACTACCAAATAGGCTGGAAATGACTGAAAAACATCATAAACCACCAACTAGAATACAGTAAGTTAGTGATTTCAGTTATTTAAGTGGACTCAGGCTGATTAATCATAATTTTAGTCCATACTTATTTATCATTGACCATTATTATTGACTTGACTTTTCATTTAAAAATGCGTTACTGGACTCCAGTCTGGAGCATCGGAGCCGATGCCTATGGAGTCCTATGGTACACTCAACTGGGTGAAAATAGAAGTACACCACATTAGTTATATTATAACAAAGTATTATAGTTTAGCTGTATACTGGCACAGATGACATAGTAAAAGCAACATATGTATACTTGCAATACTGACCCACGGGATGCAGAATGAACGTTTATTATTTTTTAAGCTTCAGTCTTTCTACAGGAGTTAAAGGGATGGGGTGGAAGTGTCAGGTGTCTCGCCAGGAGCAGCCACATATGCTTCACACCTGCCGACATAAAAAAAAAAAAAAACACCTCCCATAGTAAGGGTGTGAGAGAGAAAAGTGTCCATTACGTGAGTTAACTCTTTATTCTCCAGGTTGTCAGTGTTGCAACACGCCAGCATGTTTCAGCAATCCCTGCCTGTCAGCATCCTACTTCTGCTTTTGTTGTGTACGTCTGCCTGTTGCCTGTGTTGTTGACCTGCTGCCAGTCTGTGAAGAGCTTTCTTTCCTACCCTCACTGAACTGTAGCTTTAAACAAAGTCCCTGTGGGGGCTTGGTCCAATTGCAATAAGTCCTGATGTTCTAATGGCCATTAGAGGGGGGGGTCCTTTAGGTAATTGTACTGGTCCTTTAATAGGTTCTAGTAATCATTGAGCAGGTTCTAGAGGTCCAGTACTGGGTGTTAGTGGTAGTTTAGGAGGTATAATGGTCCTGTAGTGCCTCTTGTGGTCATTAAGAAGGTTCTGGAGGTTTTGTAGGATGTGCTTTTGGTACTTGAGGAGGTCCTAGTGGACTTTTATTTGACTTGAACCATTTCTCATCTACACTGATGCCCTGGTGAAGTGGCAGCGACAGAAGGCATGTCGATACAAGACATTAGGACATAGAACATAGACACAACGAGTGCAATTCTAATCAGTAAGGAGGTTCTGAAGGTCTTTAAGGATCTTCTTTGGTACTGTAGGTGATTCTAGTGATCATTTATGATCTTCTAGGGATCCTGTAGTGGTTCCTAGAGGTCATTGAGGAGGTTCTAGTGGCCCTCTAATGTTCTAGAGGTCATTGGGCCCTCTAATGGTTCTAGTGGTCATTGAGGAAGTTCTAGGGGCCCTGTAGTGGTTCTTGAGGTCATTTATGGGGTTCCTGAGGCCTTGTAGTGGTTCTTGTGGTTATCTAGGGCATTATAGTGGCCCTCTAATGGTTCTTGTGGTCATTGAGGAGGTTGTAGGGCCCTAGTAGTTCTGGTCTTCATTCAGGAGGTTGAGGTGAAGGCCCTTTGGTTCTGGTCCTCTTTGGGGGGGTGAGGTGAAGGCCCTGTATTTTTGTTCCTCTTTGGGGGGGTTGGATTAAATACCCTGTTTTTTTCTTCCCCTTTGAGGAGGTGGGGGTAAAGGACCTGTAGTTCTGGTCCTCTTGAGGAGGTGGGGGTGGAAGCCCGTTTTTTTCTTCCCCTCTTAGGGGGGTGGGGGAAAAAACCCTTTGTTTTTTTCCCTCTTGGGGGGGTGGGGGAAAAGACCTTTTTTTTTTTCTCCCCTTTAGGGGGGTGGGGGTAAAGGTCCTGTAGTTCTGGTCCTCCTTGAGGAGGTTGAGGTAAAGGCCTTGTAGTTCTGGTCCTCGTTGAGGAGGTTGAGGTAAAGGCCCTGTAGTTCTGGTCCTCGTTGAGGAGGTTGAGGTAAAGGCCCTGTCCAGTTCTGGTCCCCGTTGAGGAGGCTGAATTAAAGGCCCTGTAGTTCTGGTCCTCATTGAGGAGGCTCCCTGTCTGTGTGGTAAAAATGCAGTTACAGTCAGCAGATTGTTGACATGAAGTTTTTCAAGGTAAACGTATCACCTGAACGTTTTATGAAATCCGTCCCATTGTTTACAGCCTGTGTTGAAGCCAGCTGGTGGACTCGCCTACTCAGTGTTGTTGTTAGCAGCAGCAGCACTGTCCGTCATTTTTTGATTGCGTGTTGGCATTTGTTTTATTGATCTGAAGAATGCTCCTAAAGGGAGCAGCCATGATGGAACAAGATAATCCTCAACCTGCACTGATGGAAGATAACACAGCTATAAAATGTAATGGCAGGAAAACACAATGGGGGCAAAGGGACTGAAGAGGACTCTGAATCACACTGCTAGAGGCTGACAGACACTGTTATATATACTGTCTACTATAATTTAGTCTGACCTTTAACTATAACAATAATAATAGTAGCACCTTTCATACAAGAAATGCACAGTGCTTTACAATGAAGGAAAATAGACATAATACAAAAACATTAAAATGAGATGGCAAATAAATCCCACTTGATAAAATTAAAACAGGAATAAAAAGTCTGTCCAGTGTATTTAACACAGTGATAAATTCCTTATCTCCTTCCCTTCTTTTCCTCCTTTCCTCCCTTTCTTTTCTATACATCTCCGTCCATTGTTCCTCTCTTTTCCTTCTTTCCACCTTTCCATGCTCTTCCCTCCCCTCTCCTCTCCTTCCTTCCTCCCTCCATCCTCCCCCTCTCTCCGCCCAGACGCGCCGCAGTCAGTCTTAGTCAAACAGCAGCGCACCGACACTCACTTTCTCTCACATTTTAATTCACCATTTTAAAAACGCTGAAGAAGTGGAGCCGGTATTTCACCTGTAGGACCAGAAAGCAGCTGTTTCGGATCATGTCTGATTAACGGACCTCGCCTGCAGGATTCCGCTGAATCTGGATCGGAGCTGACCGGTTTGGCGCTAACACCTCACTCACGGTGGATAACGTGGATTATGACTTTTTGAACGTGCTGAACCTGTTTAGAAACACATGAAGCGGTGACAAGTGAACACGTTTAACGTGATGATGGACACGCTGGCTTTTACTCATGAGGTATTTTTATTTTTATTATTTTTTTTTCTATACAATAACGCATTTTTAAACTTTTGAACGCGATTTTTCCTGAAGCTTACTTTCTTAAAGGACTACCGTGGAAAGTACATCGACTGAGATTTTACTCTAATCATTTTCCGACGATAAAACGTGTCACATTGGACATTTTCTCCCTTCCATCCATATAACCGAGGACTCGCTCCCAGGGACGCCGCGCACCGGGCATGGTTCCACGGCCATGTGTGGTTACCTAGTTTATCTAGTTTCCACCTTTAAAAGTCACCAAAAACTTCCAGAGAACATGAAGAGGAAACCAGACACACACTGAGGTAACGAGAAGAAAGTCCGTTTTATAAGTGATATCATATTTAAAGGATGTATTGATCTCCAGTGAGATGTTGGACCCTGCATGTCTGTCTGGAGGGAACTGATGCTTCCCAGCAGCTCGTCCTTTACTCAGATGCATTAGGAGGCTTGGGGTAAGATGTCCTCCTTAATAACTATGTCTAAGTATATGATTTGAATATTAATAGAATATGTAGGATGGCGTCGGGTAAAATGGACCAGATCATAGCGCTACAATACTAGTTAACATGTATCAATAGTTGTGATTGGTTTGGTCATAGAGTTACATGAAGCATCTCAGACATGGCAAATGTCATCACTAATATGGATCACAAAGCAAACTGTTTAAGAGCAATGTTTTTTCTTTCAAATAAAAAAAAATGCACGTTGTAAAAAGGTCGTTTTAGGTACATGCAAGCTAAACTGGGCCATGGTTTTCAGCCAAAGTGTCCCCATATACACATTTTCACAGACGTTGCACAGAAACTGAGGGTGCAAAACAGGCTCATTGATCTAGATATGTTTGCAAGCAAAATCTTAATCTTATTTATATTATGCATTGCACATGCATTGCAGTTTGAAGGGGAGGCAGGACAAGACCTGCATGAGATGTTCAGACCTCGCTACGGTGAATGCTGATGCTATTTGGTACAGAGGTCACATTTCATGCATGTACATGAATGTATGAATATGGTGACTCAAATAAGTCCAGCAAAGACACACATGCACACACGCCAAACAGACATGAAGACATGAAGACACCGATGTGCAGAAACACACGGCCATACAACTTGATCTGATATGTTTGTTCAACTTTTTATTGCATGACATGTATTTATGATGCTGTTACTATGGGACACCAAAGACAATTAATAGTGTTAATTTACTGTTAAAATGAAAAGGATTTTGGCTGAAATGACTGTGTTGCATGCCCTGGAACCTGCTGCTCTAACTCTTAAATTGCAAAACAACGATACTATACTACATTTTTAAAGAAATGAATATTTAAGAGACCTATGTCAATTCATAAACATACCATTAGATCTCATACATAGTGTATTTGACAGTTTTTAAAATCATTTAACAACAAGTGTCCCATTTTACCTGATGCCACGTCACACAAGAAATATCAAGTAAACCCAACAGATTATGACTTTATTATAAAACTAAATGTACAATCATGTTAAAGGAGAAGGGCGTTGGCGTAAGATGAACTTTATTGACATTGGTCAGCAAGCTAATACTGCTAACTCATTTTAGGGAAGGGAAATATGACGTCACAGACAGCTGTCGGCCATTTTTGGAGGCTAAATGTAAGAGTACCATCGGCTAACTGTTCACTGTCAGTGTCCAAAGAACTGCCCAAATAACACAAAACACCACACAGTGAAAGCTGAAGTGTACTAACGTTGTATACAGTATAGCATACAGTCAGACACAAACGTAGACTGACATTATGGGTTTAACTTCACAAGATACGGGAAGATTAATTCTGCAGTATTAGCTGATGTTTTGTTAGTGTTCAGTTAACATATCATTAGCTAGCTTGTCTGTGTCTGGAAGATTGTGTAGTTGGCATTTGGTTGTGGATCTAAAGGTCATATATTGTACCTACCTGTACCTATCTCCAAATATTACCACATTTTGACCTGCTTACAGGGGTTCACTAACGCCAAAACACATCAGCGACTATCATGGGTCTCCGAGCTGTCAAGGTCCTCCTAATTCATAAAGATCAATATCATAAACTAACTTCAAATTTATAATTATTTGCCCCTTGGCCTCTGTCAGCTTCTCTTTATATGGGCAGTCTTTCACATGTACACGTACATTTCTGATGATGAATGACATACGCGACCCTACAAAAATGTCAGTGCACCCCAGAATGATTCAGTCCTTTTCCCTATCACTAGCTCATTATTATCTAACATAAAGTTAGCTAGTTAGATAATAATATATTCCTTACCCTTGGTTAGCTGTTGTGTTAGATGAATTCATTATTTTTGTTGAAATAATGGACCTCCCTCCATTCTCATATTACCAGTAAAAAAAGGTAGTAAAAGTTTGTATTTGTTAAAAAACAAACCCTGAGGCTTGTTTTATACTGAATAATATAATTATATTATATATTTCATTATATTAGTATAATGAAATTAGGACAGCTCATGATTGAAACTGCAATATTGCCTACTGCAATTTTCAGATCATAGTATTATGGTATCATAGTAAGGCTTAAGAGATTTAAGAAAACATCTTTGTTCGGCACAGATCCCCTCAAAATTACAACATAATCATTTGAATGTCTATCAGTGAAAATGAGGATTAAAAAACATTATCATTACTTCCATTATCGCATATCACATCACAATTGTGATATCAGTCAAAATGATCACAATGGGATATTTTGTCAGAAGTGTGCAGCTTTAAATAAGACGTCATTATCATGGTTATTATAATCAGCAGTGGTGGAATTAGTCCTTAGTTAATCCTTATGTAAATGAGCTGATAATTTGATGTAAAATATATTAGGAGTCATGCTTTCAGACAAGTGTGAGTACATCAAAATTAAAAGTCCTCCTGCAGAATGGTCCTTTACAGATTAAAGTCTGATTGATAAATTGTCAAAACAAGTTTATTTTTTGAAAATGTCCCAATTACTACATATAGTGGATAAAAACAAAACAAAACACAGACATTAACATTAAAAAAAATATTGGCCAATATATTGTTTTTCCACTCTCAAATATAAAAATCCAGTATTGGTCAGGTTTTGCTAAGGACTGTTCAATAATTGATGATTTATTGTTGCAGCAGTATTTCAGTGTTGTTGCGGGTACAGGTCTCATCTATTGTAATGCATTATATTTTATGAGCTTGACATAGCAATGTTTTCGTAAAATCTTTCTCTGCAATATAATATTAATATTAATCACAGCTCGCAGAGTAAAATGTGCAAAAATGTAAATCAGAGTAAAGTAGTACTTAAAATGCATCCTAGTTAGTTGCTTACTTCCCCTTTTGAGAGCGGAGATGGTTTTCTTTGCAGTGACAGTGATTATTAGACTCCTGCTGAATTCAAACGTACTGGAGCACTATTTTTCAAATGCAGGCCCCATTATTTTCCGGTTCATGAATATTAGCATAGTGTTTTTAATATGAGTCAAACACATTTGTGTGTCTGCAGCTCAAATACAGCCTCTGCTTACCCTCCTGTGTCGGTAGAAACCACAGCTTAAATGAGTTAAAGTGACCTTTTGGTAATACTTGTTTACTATTAATAACAAATAATAGCTTGGTGACATTTGACTCCCACTGCTTCTTGTATAGCACCAGCTAAAATATACAGATACAGACAAGTACATAGTTGGAATATCTAAATCACTGGTTGAATTTGTCAGCTTTAATTATGATATATTTCTCGGATGCATCATTTTCATTACAAAAACTCCGTCATCAGTCAGTTAACATAGCCAAGGCATTAAATCTGCCCTTTCTTAGGTAGATATCAAATGTTGGAGCAAATATTTATTATCTTTCATTATTAATTATATCCTAAGTGTGTTATGATCATTTTTATTACAGGATGATCATGTGCTTCCCCCAGTCTGAGAGGCTGAACTTGAAAACACTCATCACTTTCAGTGTAATACACTGGCTCTGTGTTGTATGAGGTGGGCAGGTCTGCCAGGAAAATTGTCTTTTCATTTTGCAGCTTCGGGGAGTTTTTCTCTCACGACTCAGCATGGCCCCAAACTCGCAAAAGCCACTCAGGACTGACGTAGACAAAATGAATGCAGTGAATTCGACCATGACCAACCAAAGCAGGTCTCCGTGTCCTGACTTTGTTATTAGATTTTAGTTACAGGAGGAAGTACGCATCATTCTCCATGCTCTATAAACAGGACCCCATGTCGCATGTTTAGTTAATGTCTCTCTTGTGTGTGTCTACAGTTAACAGAGATAAATTATTCAGCTGTGGTGGAAGTGGACTACCTGCTGGGCCGCAGTATGGCCTGTTGGAAGGAGGGCACCACTCTCCTGCTGGTTCTGCTGGTTCTGCTCGACCTACAGCCGATAGCAGGGCGATCATCTCGGTACCGCAGCTTGAGACGACAAACCCGAGGGCACCATGAACACCGGCCGCAACAGAACATCATGCTGGCTGTCATTTTACCACAGAGCAACACAGATTACCCGTGGGCGTGGCCTCGAATCGGCCCCGCCCTGGAGCGAGCCGTAAAAAACGTCAACGCCGACCCCACCCTGCTTCCTGACTACCACCTCACCTATGCTTTCAAGAACAGCGAAGACAAGAATGGCATCTGCTCCGAGTCCATCGCCCCGCTCATGGCTGTGGACCTTAAATTTGCATACGACCCGTGGGCTTTCATCGGGCCTGGCTGCTCCTACACCTCCTCTCCTGTTGGCCTCTTCACCACCCACTGGGATGTTCCCATGGTTACGGCGGGCGCCCCGGCCGTCGCCTTTTACGGCGGAGTCTACCCGTCCATCACCAATACGGGCCCCACCCACAAGAAGCTCGGGAAGTTTGCCCTGCGGATCTGCGAGCACTTTGGCTGGCGGGAGCACGTGATGCTCATGTTCAGTGACAACAAGGTGGACGACCGGCCGTGTTACTTTGCTGTGGAGGGTTTGTACACGGAGCTGAAGAGTATCAACATTACCCTCGTTGACAGAGTGTTTGAAGAGAACAAGCCGGTCAACTACTCCCAGATCATCTCTGACATTCAGAACGACGGCAGAGGTGAGTCGCCAGTAAATGTTGGTCACTATCACTGTGCATTTAGCTTGCAGTTCATCTCAAAGTTTATTACCGGGGAACTGAAACATTTTTGAGATGTTTCCTCTGCATCTTACAGGCAGTCCACTCACTGCCTAGTAACTATATTCAGACCCTGTCTACACGTAAACGGATATTTTTGAAAGTTTTGAAATTTTCCCTTCGTTTGAGAAAAAAAAAAAACTGTCATGACCTTCATGTCACAAAATATCTCCGTTTACAGTAGAGCACAAAAACCGACTCCAAACACTCGCCACGCCAGTAGGTGGCGAAAAAGGCTACATCAAAATACCAGAGAAGAAGATTCGGAGCACGCATAATGAGCTTTTTTTTTGTTTGGTGGTACTGTGTTAACAAATCAATACTAAAACAATAGTGGTTAATTATTTCTTATTTATACATACTGTATTTGATACCTATTGATTTGACATCTTTAGGTACATGGCACAATGTGCTACGCTGAAACCAAAATGTAACTCACGACAAGCAGGGCTGCACAATTAATCAAATATAAATCATGATCATGATATTGGCTTCCCGCAATTAAATGAACCACAATTAAATGAACCTGTTGTGGAACATCGTCAGTGTGAGAGAAGAAGACATAAAGCTGCACTTTAAGTCCAAAATAAGCTGTGGAGGAACAACCCTAAAACATCTGGAACAGCTAACGTCAGACTACACTTACTGTATATTGTAATTAATTCCCAAGATGCTGCTCAGTAATCACAGCGACTGGCTCGTCTGCCGACAGCGTGGAGCTGAGGAGCTGAGTTAATGGTGGTTCCACTGGGTCACATTATGATGTGTTAAAGCTCGACTCCGTACAAATGACTATGGAGTGATGGTAAATTATAATGTTGCCATCATGCCTTCAGATGTAACCTTGTTAAATTTAGTTTTTGGTAGGAAACTGGAATAAATCCAGTTGTTTGAAGATGTTTTTATGGCAACATAAAATACACAATAGAGAGCGAACTGAGATCTGTTTAACTTCTTAACTATACCTCTAAGCAGCTAATAGCTTATAGCAGCTTATATAATCAGGTCTACTACGTGAGTTTTTAATCAAAGTTAAATGAAAATACAGTAATTTATTTTCTAGTCATTTGTATTGTGTGTTTTTATGCAAATAGCCACTAGAGACTACAATAACAGAGTAAAAGGATAACATTTAGATTCTTATGGTTGGAATGTAGAAGTACAATACACACATTGAAGTCAAAGCAGTGCTCATTTAAATGTGAAATTGCAAAAAAATATATATTTTGTCCCTAAAATCTCTGATATCATGATCTCAGTACGACGAGGTGGAGTTGCTGCACCTGAGGAGGCGTTTTAAAACCGAAAACTCCAAAGACTCGGTTTGCGTTTGGAGCAGAGGCCAAAACGTAGATGTTTTTGGAAAACTCCTGCATACAGGCAGGGCTAGCAGGCCTATGTGTGAATGTTTAATAGACCTTTTTAACAGCAGACATTTTGACCTGTTACAGGAGGGACTAATGAACATTAACAATAGGTCAGTTCTGGTAAGCTATTTCAATGCACCAGCACGCACGATACCAGGAACTGCAGCCAGCATCAGTTTTATTAAATACAACTGAGCTTTTACTGCTGTGACCTGTCAGAATGTCTGCTGTGAGGATAGATCTAAATACCCGAGTGTATCCACGCAAACTACAGTATACCAGCTCTAATCAGAGTGTGCACTGCGGGAAAAGTAACCAGCATTGCTTTCTGTAGTTTGCCATTGTTAGCCTTGATTGATAGTGACAATAGAGGTTGATGGGAAACATGAGGTGAGACAGAGCGAACAAAGAAATACAACAAAGATCCTCAGATGGAGCTGAAAGGGGCGTGCCGTGGTCACTGTATATGGCCTGTATACCGGTATGTGTCCCAGCCACTCAGCCACCAAGCTGACGTGTTGCTGTTCTCTCTCTGTTTGGGACGGTTTGGACTGTATTTACCATACTTTATTTTGAAAATTAAATATCAGGCCGCAACGTCCTGTTCTGGGACGTGAAGCCAATGTGAAAGTGCCTGAAACTTGAATTCTTTCTAATAGCCAGCAGGGGGCGACTCCTCTGGTAGCAGATTGTATAGTAAGTCTATGAGAAAATGAGCTTCTCTCCTGATTTATTATCTCAGTAGAAGAAGAAGAAGAAGAAGAAGATATTCCTTTATTAGTCCCACAGTGGGGAAATTCAGTTTTACACTCTGTTGTTCACACACTACATATACATGTCAATGGAGAGATGTCAGAGTGAGGGGGCTGCTCCTGACAAGCGCCCAGAGCAGTTGGGGGTTCGGTGCCTTGCTCAGGGGCACCTCGGCAGTGCCCAAGAGGTAAACTAGCACCTCTCCAGCAACCAGTTGGTCTTGGTCCATGGGGGACTTGAACCGGTGTCCTCCGCGTCCTAACCCAAGTCCTTACGGACTGAGCTACTGCCGCCGGAAACACTGTAAACATGAGTTTATGGTCTCAATCTCTAGTTTCACATTTTCTAAAAATAGTCTACTTTCCTCTTTTTAGAGCATGCCACTTATCTGACTTGGTTAATTTCTTCGACTTGTCAGTCGTGGTGTTTCTCCTGTGTATCTGTATCTCACTCACTGACTAGAGCTGCAGTGCTTATCGGGATGCACAGGTTTGATTGGCGGAGTGGCATCGCTTGAGAAGATTTACAGTGCATGCAGTTTGTGTTTCCTGGGCTGCTAAACCAGCGCTACGCTAGAAAAGCTTCTGGTTCCAAAAATCAAGATGGCGACAGTCAAAACACTGAACTCGAGGCTTCAAAACCGTAGTCCACAAACCAATGGGTGGTGTTATGGCAGGCAGGTCCAAAGTCCGGCCCGGGGGCCGATTGTGGCCTGTGTTCAAATTTCCACCGCCTTTGTCATAAAATCAATAATATGTGACCCACCACAATATCAGTGCGCAACTGAGGAGGTATGCAGCATCTCATCTCTGGCTGAGGAGTTTCAACGGCGCTTTCGGGATTTTGTAGCTATTGAAAAGGAGATAAGGCTTTTTCCCTCCTTTCTCCATGGACCCTGATATGCTCCAGACCACCTGTAGCTGGACCTCATTGAGCTGCAGTGTGATGTCGCAGTCGGCACCAACAGCTCCTGTTTAGTTTCAACCTTTACCACCAGCAGGATGAAGGCAGGTTCAGAGAGATTCACACATTTGCTAAGAAAATGCTTCGCTTGTTTGGATCGACATTCTCAGTTATGAACTTTAACAAGAAGTGCAGGAAAGTTATAAGTTTAGTCTTCTGAGGAGAATAAACTCTAAAATATCAGCGATTTTTTTTTTTTTGTAATGGTCAAAACCAATTTTGAATATGCAGTTTTTTGTTTTTCAATTGACAATCAAACTGGGTCTTGTAAACCTGACAAATTAAATGTTGTGTCCCTGTTCATTGAGAACAAACATTTCGGTCTTAAGAAACAAATATACAGATACTCAACATTTAATATTAAAATCAAGTTTGGTCCGGCAGCCCGTTTTTCCATTTCATATTTTTGATCCGGGTCTAAAATTGAAATAAATTTTGTTTTTGATACCTGGTTCAAAATCAAATAACATATTTTCATTTTTTGATATTTGATGGTAAATTGAAAAACAAAAGAACGAGTGATGCACAGATTCATATGGCCCTCAAATATAATATAATAATTTTTCTGTTAATATGTTGTGAATTTAGAAGTGATTTTGGTACAATTTTTTGTGTTCTGAAGAAATTGTGTGAAGAATATATATATATATATATATCTATATATATCTATATCTATCTATATCTATATATATATATATCTATCTATATATATATCTATATATATATATATATCTATATATATATATATAGATATATATATAGATATATATATATATTTCCACTACATTTATATATGCATGTGATTATCATAAAATGTGCATGTCTGTAAAGGGGAGACCATAGAAGGGTCCCCACAGAACCCATTTTCATTCACATATCTGGAGGTCAGAGGTCATGGGACCCCTTTGAAAATGGCCATAACAGCGGCTGCTACAACCTCCGAATGACAGCATAACGGGCGGGTTCGTTAAGAGGTTAATTAAAAATTGATACTGTGTTTTGGAGAATCAATACAGTATTGTAAAACATAACATGGCATTACTCAGGTGTAAATATGTCAGTATTTTGTTAGAATCCTAATATTGATCAAAACTTTGTGAAAAAGACCCTCACAATTTCCCAAACCCCAAAGTGACGTCTTTACCAAGCAAGTCCAACAATACTGTGTAGGGAGAGACAACAAAAAGCTGCAAGTCTTTTCATTTGAGAAAATCAAACCAGCAAATGTTTGGTGTTGTTGCTTGAAGAATGAGTGCAATGATTAATCGATTATGAAAGTTGTTTTTTCTCGTTGTTTAACTGCTTCAGTTAGTAACGGCATTTAAATTTCAATGATTTTTTTTTCTTTTTCAATTGCTCCCCAACTCTATGATGCTTCATCAGACTACTCAGGAAGTTAGCTTCACTTAGACACCAACAACATTGAAGCACATTTTCATCCAGCCATTCTTTTAATCCTAATGAATCACACACACATTCAAAGTTTCTGCAGGTTTGAGCCTTATAGCTGACCTATCAGTAACAGCAGTTTCTGGGCCCACAGAAATGACCTCAGGAGCTTCTTGTGGACAAAATGCAGAAAAATGAAAGTTGCTGCAGCAGGTAGTGTTGGCATTAAGAGTCAGCAGAGTAATGGTGAGAAGTGACAGTGTATAAAGGAGACCAACAACGTTTGTATGGATGTGACTGGACGCTACTAGACTAGATGTGATGATGCATCAGTGAACCAATGATACGGAGACAGCAGGTGGTGATCAGCTGATTGATCTTTGATAACAACATCTGAATGCAAACTATTTCCACTCTAATAGTTCTTTATGTGTTTTATCCATCAATATGGTGGAGGTGGGATTACCAGGATGTCTGTAGTTCTGCGATATGTGTTGAACTGATCAATCAGCTTTTAGTTCAGTTTATTGATCAATGCTCCTTTAAGCCTGTTATAGACGTGTCTGTAAATGGAATCGATTTGTCCCTTTCGTCTCATCCTTTCAGCCTCTCCTGTTTCCAGTAATTCAATCCAAAGGGAAAAGATTCCTTCAGATACGAACTGCTGTCCTCTAACTGCTCTTTCTTCTTGCACTGTTCAAACTAACATCTAAAAGAGAGTTTTGTTTTATAATTATGCACTCGTGTGTTTTTGATGCAGCAGGTTTATCATCAAAATTCAGTTTGTGTTTCACTTCAGTTCTTCCCTGCTAATCCAGGCTGCAGGAATTAGCCTCTCAGCTCAGATAGAAGTGACAAACACAAAAGGCAAAGTTCAGAGCGACGGACAGAGAGCACAGCAGGAGACGAGAGGTCAAAGTGCAGCAGAGCCGTTCATTTAATAAACACCTGAATTACCTGCATAAAAGCACAGGTTGTGATGCTTATCATGGACGAATACAGCAAATGAATATGTAGCATTTTTAAAAGGGGTATATCTTCTATACTGAAACCGCAGATATCTTTGACATGGACCAAAGTGAATACAAATGAATCATCTCTGAAAGCAGCTAAAACACACGCTCTTCTTCTGTTGTATTATATTATATTATATTATATATGATACACACTACATGATGATTTAAGCCAAGTTTACCATTTTATCAGATGACATGCTCTTTCTGGAGACATCTGGGTCGTAAAAGACTCATAAACACATGGTTATCAGTCTAGAAATAAATATAGAGGGAGTTCAGTTCCTGAAAAGCTGACATTTAGGAGCTATGAGGTACTTTTCACCTAGTAAATACAGCCTGAATCACACACAGCATGTCAGTCTTTATCTTCTCCGATAGCATCCGGTTAGCTTACACTGCAGTAAAGCTTTTTATCTTGCTTGCGCACATTATTACACATGCACACAAACAAAATAAGCAAGTCCTCATTGTAAGCAGAAAGCACAGCAGTGTGTTTTCTTGTTGATTCAGCTGCAGCAGATATTCTGAGCTCATGTGAACAGACTGACACTAACTGTCTGCCCGTCGCCGTTGCTGCCTATCACTGTCATCTCTTTTCTGTCCCTGTGAGCGAGCCGGGCAGCTCAGGTTGTTAAGTCTGACATTAGCTCCTGCTCCTTGCCTCGGGGCACTATCGCTGCAGAAATATGAGCTGAATCGATGCGTCCACAGGCCAGACAACAGCTCGGCGCTGTAAATGGCTCTGCCCCGAGGACACAGTGGAAAAGTCTGCATCAGTGAATGATGCAGCACATTTCCAGAACGGAGAAAGGTGCTCAGCAGCAATGGGCACAGCTGATGCTCCTTTTTTTATTTATTATAAGACAAAAACACCCAGAAAACAAACAGCAACAACAAAAATCCTCATAATGACACAGAGTCAAACATATATAGCTTCATATTGTACATTTTTGGTAGATAAAAATGTTCACAGTGACATTTAACCCTGTGAGACCCACAATAGACCTGTTTTTGTCTTTTTTAGGGGGGTACAGGGGGTCTTTAGGGGGAGATAGCAGGTCAACAGTAGATGTCACATAGATGTGGTGAACATCACCTGAAGATTCATGTGAGATGCAGCTCAGCACTGTGTCACGTTGTTCTGCTCATGAGTCAGACGTAAACATTAATTAATTAATTAAAATACATTTTAATGTGTACAAGAACATTATGATCAAAGTATGTGATCAGGTCCTTATCAGGCTCTGTCATGTCTCGTAAGTTGTAGCAGCAATTTTTGGGTTGATACCATTTGTTACACAGATTTAACCAAAAATGATCAATAATCCCTCGAAAATACCACATTAAGACACCAAGAGGAACGCCGTGGAAAAGCCATGCTGTGATTTTGGCTTTTGACATCTGGAGATTACTTTAAGAGTTGTTAGCTGGCGAGCACTTCTGTTATGTAAACTGATCAGAAACCACCTTTCTCTCAGTCTAGCTCGTAAAGCCATCCATCCTCTGAATGCTCCAGGTCTCTAGTTGTGGCTGTAAAGTTTCATGATACTGTGATTAAAGGGGTTAGACCTTAGAGGTCACCACAGGTCGTTTTATACAAATTTCAAATTCAAACAATTTCAGTACAATGAAATGGCTCCTATGGGGACTAACGTCATCACACATGAATACAGTTGGACTCATTGGATCCACAAGATATGGATCATTTTAGGTGAAAACAACACATTTATACTGCGTTCAAAAAAGAGGCATATTTTTTGCCCCAAACTGCATGTGATTGTCATAAAGTGGGCATGTCTGTAAAGGGGAGACTGGTGGGGACCCAGAGAACCCATTTACATTCACACATCTGGAGGTCAGAGGTGAAGGGACCCCTTTGAAAATGGACAGGCCAGTTTTACCTCACTAAAGTTTGGAGCGTTATTTAGCCTCCTTTCCCAACAATCTCTTCTCCTGACATCGTTGGTACTAATACATTACTTTGATATATCTGTATCATCATTAGGTCTGACACTGAACCTGCTGCAGCCTCTGAAAAACAGTTAATGGTTAAAGATTGAACTGAAAATAGGATTATTGAATATGAAATGTGCTTTATCTAACTCACATACATATGTTTTTATTGAACTTTTTATAATATAATTATTGTGAAAAATAGCTTTCGTCCGACTTCATCCTCCATTTATTTAAGCAGCTGATTGAAAATACTGATACGTCTTGCGATGCACCCAGAGATCAGCTAAATGATGTGGAAAGTAAGCGCCTTAATGGACAATATGTCACGTTAAGGTCTGATTACAAATGAACAGGATGAATGGAGTGACGGAAAATGTTTAATTAAACAATTAGTGGAATAATCAATTGGTTGCTCAACAGAGGAGTAATCAGCAGCTATTTAGATAAACAGTCAATCACCAAAATGTATTTTGTCTAGTTGTAGCTTTTCAGTTCTGAGCATTTTCTGTTTTTCTTTCTCTAATGTGACAGTAAACTGAATATCTTTGGACTGTTAGTTGGACAAAACATTTCATGGCATTTTTCACTATTTTTTATAGATCGAGCAATTAATTGATTAATTGCTAAAATATTCTGCAGTCATAGTTGCAGCCCTAAAACATTTCTTGAACCTCAACACTGAAATCACTCCAAATTTAAAGGACGTCTAAATTAATAAGAACCGAAAACAGGCAAATATTTGAAATGAGATGGAAAATAATTCATATATTCAGATATATTCAGTGCTGGATTTATGTTTGACATGCCAATAGAGGCAAGCTGTGACAACATGGAAAACTGACAAAGAAAATATATTTTATATTTGTGAAATTGAAAAATGATAGTTGATCAGAGAAAATGAGAAAGGGAGGATGTGAAAACAACTCTGAGGGAAAGCGAAGCGGCAGTTAACTGCTTTCAGCTCAGCTGTAGTAATAAAATCTGTCCCGTCACTGTGCTGACGTTTAGTAATATAGGCATAAATTCACCACACAGTCTGCGGAGGTGTACCAACCTGTAAACCAGCACAAATAAACACACCAGCTCTCAATGAGCTTCCCTCTCTGGTTCCCACAGAGCCTTAAAACCTCCCAACAAGGCATTTATTAACAGAGGTCAGGAACCTGCCGCCTTATATGGAAACTACAGTTGGCCTATCAGATCTGTAGGTATTTCCTGACAAACACACTCAGGCTAATTTTACCTTATGTCCCTGCCTTTTGTCCACTTAATCAAACATGCAATGACTCTTAAAGCTGCATAGAAAGAGTGTGACAGTTCAATACGACTGTTTCTGTTTTTGGAAATATCAGTAAGTACATAGTTTCAAGGAGGTGTAGAAGCTGATGAAAGAAGGCCATCTGAAATCAGTATCTCCTTCACTCATTCACTTCTCCCTATAGACTCTATATAGTTCTACTCTATTAGCAGTCAACTCATATACTTATGATCCTCACCGTTAACTCTTTACTTTTTGCCTTGTGCATATTTTAGATTTGCACCTGACCGTCCACTGGTTGTGACGCTTACATCCCTTTCACACCAAGGACTCAACCCGGGTTGATTGTACATATGAACGGGTTTATCCACATTGACTGACACGGAATCGCGACCCAGGTCGAGAGGTGCGTCAGACCACGGTCCATTTTCGTGTGAATGGCATGCACCAGGGTCGCTAACAACCCGGGTGGGACTAATCTATTTGGCTGCAAATGGGGGCACAAAGTAGGTGACGCAACTGTCACAAGTTGCTGTAGCTCATAAACAGACATCACGACGGCAGCAGGAATGATTTCAGATACATTGGAGATGAACGAGGGGATGTGGATGTGTGGCAAGACCTCGAGGTGCGGGAGTTCCTGCTGTTCACGGAGAGGCATAAAAAAGCAGTGGATGACGGGTCGGTGACAGACAGCATAGTGTAACTAGAGCATAACAAGGCTGCTGAATGAGAGAGACTGAGAGAAATCACGTTAATAATAAGATATTCCTTTATTAGTCTCACAGTGGAGAAATTTAATAAGCCGACCACCTCACGGTACAGCCAGCTGTGAGCACATCTGTTTCTAAAGTGTGTTTGCACATTACCTTTATTTTTAACTGTTTAAATTTTCCAAATGCAAAACTTCATGAAATATATGCTCATTTTATCACATTTGGACCGTTCCTACAGTATCCAACAGTTGCCACATGAAGCAAATCTTTGCTGGGATGGTGGAGTGAGTGAAATATACATATCGGTCTTCAGAAGTTTCTGATCCTTTTGTAAATGTTTCCTATATTATCATAGCAGATGTAGCACAATATATGATAAATGAGTACTGTAGACGGAGGAGAAAAGGTTCATGTTGATTGATAGATGCTGTAAATCATCATGTCTGTATGTTGTTGTATAGATTACAGCTATACAGATCTTTTTAAAATGTTTTTTCCAACTCTTTTTATTCCCCCCCCTCTCTCTCCTTCCTTCATTACCCCCTCCTCTAACCAATAATTCTCATCATCTCCCAGGTATCTAGTTGTCCTGAGTTCAACCCAGGCTTAGTTTGAACTGACAAAAGGAGGGTTTAACCAGAAAAATATAACCCTGGTCCAACCCCTCATTGGTGTGAAAGGGCTTTTCCTACTTTGTACTGCAACAACATTTTCCCTCTCTCTCTTATAGTAAATAATAGATTACTATTTCAGACACTTGTGAATCATCATTCGTTTGCTTCATAGGGTATTACATGACTAATTATTTTATCTTAAAAGTACTGTACAGGCCGTTGTGGAGGGCAATGAACAGTCAAGGTTGGGAGGGTTACATTAAATACGTATTCTAATACAATCATGAATTACCTGTTAAAGAATAGTCAATAACCTAATCCAAGTATCATAATGATAAGTTAATGTAACTTGATTACTTTCCGTTACTTTTGGATTACCTCAATACCAAATATACAAATAAAGTTAAGAGCGAAGAAAAATGCTGGAATTTTGCCAATATTTTAAAGCAGAAATGGGGAATAACATAATCAATCTGTTCTCTCTCTCAATATGTCAAACACCAGTGCTTGGTATCTGCTTGGTCACCGGTCTGACACCGACGTACCGAGGCACCATTTAGTGTCCATATGAGAGGCACCGGGCTTTCAACTAACTCAGAGCAGCTGACGTCGTATAAAGATCAAGAAAGTCTGCACAGTGCAGGTGGGAAGGGAGGATGGACTCGACCAAAACTGACCAAAATTCAACGTCGACTTATTTTACCGTATACATAACTTCCAGACTTTACTAATGTCAGTAATGTAACAAGTTATTTTATATAACAAACCTACTTCTTTTATCCCAAACCACAATCTTTTCCTAAACCTAACTAACCTTTCATTTTGAAACGACACAATGCAAGTAATGAGCGGAGACTTGACATTGCTGTCCCTGACACCTCCAAAACTGAACCTGGAGGGTAACATGGAGCATCACAGGGTGAAGCGTACAGCTACTGACCAAGCATCGACGAGTCCTAGCTGTGAAAATGCGGGGGGCTTTGGGAAATACACAGCTTCTCCTTGTTTTATCAGGTTACGGCGGCAGAAGCAGTGCAATCCTTTTGTGAATTTGCAACTGATTGTACTGTGAAGCTTTAAGCGAAACAGTTGATGCTGACCCGGCGAGCCAAAGTGGACACAACCACTTAACAGCAATGACCTACTGAAAAGTTTTCCACCCCAGCAGAACACCTGATCCTTATTCAGACTAGTTTGTGTCTCATTAATGCAAAGCCATATGTTCCAGTAACACTGAGAAGTGACAGGAGGGGAAAACATTTCCACCTTTGCTGCATAACAAACACACACACACACACACACACACACACACACACACACACACACCTCAGATTAAACTTAAACACCACGTCCCAGCCCTCAGTGACTCATTGACACCCTCTCAGCGTTATGTGCAGAAAGGTGAATGCTGACACCAGACAATGACTATGAATTCACCGCTTTTTATAATGTTTCTCATGAATTACAGAAGGGAGTGTAAGAACAGCAGGTGTTGAAAACAAGGTGATTTAATACAGAGGTTTGCTAATATAATTACAGGTAGTGTGTTTGCAGCATCATCACTGTCAATGTTATCCTCACACTGAGTGTGGGCAGCCCAAACAATTGAACATGGAGTCCCTTTGAGCAAGGCAGTTAACCCTAAACTCCTCAACTTTAGTGGATTACGTTCTGCTAAGCTCCATTATTCAATACAGATTATGGCTTCAGGTTGGAAAGCAGTTTGTTCACATCTGCTGGATAAAATAAGGTTAAGTAAACACTGTGTGGGACGCTTTTATCTAAACTCACAAGTCGGTCTCTAAAAGCTTCGCTCAAGTGGACACTGAAGACAGTCTAAGTCTAAAACTGGGTGGAAATAATTATAGAGTTAAAAAATTTCATAGCTGAACCAGTTGAAAGTCTTCGGGGCAGCCCTTCATATTAAGCACTGATATGCAGAAGTTGTGTGCTTGTAGACACAGCTGTCCAGATGACTTCCTCGATGGCCAATGACAGCGCGTTATCCCCACATGAAACGCCCATATGTCCTCATGTATATCCAGGACATGTAATGCTTATCATACACTAGAGAGTTTGAAACAGCTTTTAAAAGACTGAAGTCTAGAGAGCTCGCTTGTTAGCGGTCTTTCTTACCACTGCAACTTTACATTTAGAAAAGATGATCTACGGACTACCAGGCGGAGGCGGACGAAAGCAGGAAGTGTCAAAAAATATATCTTTTTTTACGTTGTCTGTGATATTTTCTACAGATGTAGACATCGAGAGCCTAGTTATGTGGCTGATATGATGTCAATATACAGTCAAACGGTCACTTTCTGTTGCTGCCGTGAAAAAACAGGCGAGACCTCGAATCTCTAGAAGAGCCACAGCTGAGATGTGCATCTCACGCGGGCAGCGTGAATGCTCTAACCTGTTAAATTGGACGCCGAAATGAAAAACAGGTAACGCAGCCGCCACGCGCTCGTCAGGCGTGCAGTGTGTTCCAGGGCTTCCTCCGTAGGTTGGGATTCATTCATTCATTTGGGATCCAAGCTTGTTTAAACACCTATAACAGTCTGAGGTTTTATGGGGAGTTATGTACTGAAACTATTTCTTGTTTATGGGTGTCACTGTAGTAAACAACAGGCTCAAACTCAGTTGAGAAAGCAGTAAATGGATGCAAATACCTGGCGCAGAAGAAGCGAACTTTCCCAGAGCTCCTTTTGAGTGGAGGAATGAAGAGTTTTACAGAGATGCTCTCTGTGATTGAACAGCCCTCCAGCTGATTGAAGACCCTGGCCTGTCACCTCCCGTCACTTTTTAAGGTCAATAACAGCCCGACTAATTAGGACAAGAGGACGACAGAGGCGTCGTGACCTCTCCGCACTTGATTGCTCTCATGGAACGACCGACGACGACGTGTAGAAAACAGACTGATCATATTCACTGAGAGCCTCAACAAGAGAAACTAATTAGAGATACCAGAGACTGACAGTAGCTAATCTTTCACAGGACTGCTTCTAAACTAATCAGCTCTGCCCTCATTAACTGAAGCCAATTTGCAGTTTAGTTAGCTTCTCACAGCTAACGGATGCTAATTAAGAGTGGATAGCTGAATGACTACATAAAGGCTCACTGGAGACCATGAGAGCAGTGAAGCATTTCCACTTAACTGGTGATCTCATGGAGTGTGACTGACTGTCAGACTGTAATGAATGCATGCATTTCTGGATTGTTGAGCAGTAAAGTGAAATGGAAATGTAACTAGGTGATTGCTTGTGAACACATTAGCTGTAACAACTTTCAAAGCTGATAATCTGTGTCTCATTGTTTTGCCAACAGGGGCCAAAGATAAATGATTTAACATATAAAACGTAGCTCAACAGATACCAAGTTACCAGAGCTCAAAGTAATGTCTTTAAAGGAACCGTGTGTAACATGCAGGGACACCTATTAGCAGAAATGACATAGAAATAAATATGTTTTCTGTAGTTCTTGTAGAGCATGCAGCCCACTAGCTACTGAATTTTTGTGCCCAGTGACTATGGCTATATAATCAGTTCTTAGCATGATTTAACTCATATTTTGTCAGCTTCTTGAAGTTTAAACAGCCCCCTCTAAAACTATTGGAACGGTGAGGCCAACCTTTTTTTCTACACTGAAAACATTTGGGTTTGACATCAAAAGATGAATCTGAGACCAGAGATCGGTATTTCAGCTTCTGTTTCCAGGTATTTACATCTAGATCTGTTACACAGCTTAGAAGATAGCACCGTTTGTAACAGAAAACCAGGTGAGCAAAAGTATAGGACCAGATAGACTTCAGATAGATTGAAGTGAATTATACTTAATAAAAATTAAATTCATTATTATTTATTTAAATTGTTAAGATTTAGGCGTAATCCGTTGCTTGCAGGTAAAATGCTGCTCAGTAGGGTTTAAGTCCTGATGAATCCTCGGTGGTCTCAGGGGGTTTTGGCTCGTTGTCTGGCTGCATGATGAAGCATCTCCTGATCAGTTTGGTTCATCTGTCTTTAAATTGTCACACTAAATGTTTCTGTAGACTTCTGAGTTCATTTAGCTGCTGCCATCATGTGTTCCATCATCAATGAAGATCATTGATCCGTCCCAGAAGAAGCCATGCAGCCCAACCATGACGTCACCTCCACCGGGTTTCACAGATGAGCTGCTGTGTTTGGGATCATGAGCAGATCCTTTCTTTCTCCATCACTTTGGTAAAGGTTCATCTTCGTCTCATCGGTCCAGAAAACTTTGTCCCAGACCTGTTGATCCTGGTCTCTGTACTTCTAGTCTGGTTCCAGTCTGTCCTTCCTCTTCTTATTGCTAATGAGTGGTTGTCCTCTTCTGGTGGAGCCTCTGTCCTTTAGTTCCTGAAGTCCTCTGTGAACGGTGGACTGTGATTCCTTCACTCCTCCCTCTGGAGGTTGATGCTGATCAGTCACTGACGGTTGTTTTAGGGTTTTTCTTTACAGCTCTCACAGTGTTTCTGTCATTAACTGCTGATGTTTTCCTCGGTCTACCGGTTCACCGTCTGTTGCTCAGTACACCGGTGGTTTCTGTCTTCTTCAGGACGGTCCAGATGGTTGTACTGGCTGTGGCCAATGTTGGTTCAATGGCTCTGATTGATTTCCATCTTCTCTCAGCTTTTCTTCCATAGACATTCAGCTCTATTTATTGTTTGAATAATCAATGTAACAGGACACATCTGAGCATCAAAAAACACCTGTCAGTCACATGATTCAATAATTTAGCTCACTTGAAAAAAGGGTTCAAACAAATGGTGCTATCTATCTACGTTGTGGACCAGATCTAGATGTAAATACCTGGAAATAGAAGCTGAAATACTGATCTCTTGAAGGAACTGGCCTCACTGTTCCCACAGGAGGGGACTGTATGTCACTTTAATGAAACAAGTGTGACAAACAACTATAGCTAGCTAATTGCTTACTGTACATTAATATAGGTAATTGTACCAATTTGATCTTAAAGCTAGATATCTTGCTTAACAAAGCTAGCTTCTACCAAGCAATTCAACATCCATTGATGCAAATAATGCAATGAAGCTGGTAGCTAAATGTTAATTATCCTCTTTTTAGCTACATAGCAAAACATTAAAAGGAGGGAACTGCATCAGATACTGACATATCTTGGGTCTGGGTGCCCTTTCTGCCGAGGGCGAGGTGTCTATGTAGAAATTCACATGCTTGGCACACGGGAGAAGTTTCATTAATTATTCTGACTATATGAAATGCAGATCCTCACATTTGAAAGTCCTGAACCAGAAAATCTTGTTTTTATAAATGCAGCATAGATTAGCAGTATAGATACTGACTGGCTTGTTCTGGTGATTAAAAGTAAAATATAATAATTATTATTTGATTTATTGCTTCATAGTTTGGGCTCTAATTATGTTCCTGATCGTTTTAAAATGTAATGTAAATAGCTTCAAGATAAACAAAAAGCGTTTTTACACATTGTAAGCCAGTGTGACTTATATTATTCTGCAGATGCTTGTTCCAACTCTTCCTTTCAGATTTTATTGAAATATTGAACCCTAAAATACATTTTCTTTACCATCAACATCATATTTTCATGAAATGTGTTGTGTTTTTGTACAGTAAATGTTTTAAGTACTCATGCAGTGTTTAAGGAAGTGCAGTTTCCAGACCTAAGTGCCCTCACCAGTTGGCTATAATTGACAGGAAATGGCCTCAGTGCTTATCTACATAAGTGGAGAGGACTGCATCATGCAGTGAAACAGCATAAACATCTGGGCCCTGTGTATTTACAGTCTCACTGGGACCTCTTACCCTCTAAATGCAGCACGCACTGTATGAATAACTAAATCAACAAATCAACACATTTACTGTGGTGGTACTGTGTCATACTTTTACTACACGAGACGGAAAACACTATACAACTTTATTTCCTTTGTGATTGTTCATGTCTTATTTATGCTGTATAGGCTGGAGGCAAAAGCTAGAAAAGAAACTGAAATGATCCTCTAAAGGCAGAATATGAGTATTTTATATTGTTTAAAACTCTTCATGTATAGCATAATGCTTTATTTAAAGGTTGCAGATTTCCTCAAAATGCTGCAAGAGATTTCTTTTAATGCCATTAATTTCTTTGATGAATTAACGCAACTTTTGAGTTTTAGTTTGCAGCAGGGTCAGTTTTAAAGCTAGAGCGACGACATGGCATCATACAGAACAAGAAAACCTAAGGAATCCATCGGTACCAACCATGGTCATGTCAGACTAGCTTGTTGGGAAAGAGGATAAATAATGCTCCAAAATTATCTCCAGATGTGTGAATGTAAATGGGTTCTCTGGGTCCCCACCAGTCTCCCCTTCACAGACATGCCCACTTCATGATAACCACAGTCGGTTTGGGGCAAGTCATAGTCAAGGTTGGCGGTTCGATCCCTCAGGTCCACATGTGGACGTGCCATTGAGTAAGATATGTAACCGCTGAATTGCTCCTGAATTGCTAGTTTTAACCAGGAGTGAGAAGGCTGTTACACTGAGGTCGAGCTGTATTCGTCTTTGGACACATGTAGGCGAGGCGGAGGAATATATCCTGCTTTTGTTTTTGATGATAGAGACGAGAAGCTAATTTCGATTGATTTTGGACTAGAAGGGAAACTGTGACACCGCTAGTTGTTTTAGACACACAACATAGAGACAAAATTTATTATGACACTAGTAACATAAACTTAAAAACTGTAGATGAAGACGAACTTTAAAGGGCAACATGTGTGGGCAGCAGTAGCTCAGTCTGTAAGGACTTGGGTTAGGACACGGACGTCACGGGTTCAAGACCCCCATGGACCAAGACCAACTGGTTGCTGGAGAGGTGCCAGTTTACCTCTTGGGCACTGCCGAGGTGCCCCTGAGCAAGGCACCAAACCCCCAACTGCTCTGGGCGCTTGTCAGGAGCAGCCCCATCACTTTTTGGGGGGCGGCAGTAGCTCAGTCTGTAGGGAGCTGGCTTGGGAACCGGAGGGTCACCGGTTCAAGTCCCACCATGGACCAAGAACTGAGTGTGAACTGGTAGCTGGAGAGGTGCCAGTTTACCTCTTGGGCACTGCCGAGGTGCCCCTGAGCAAGGCACCAAACCCCCAACTGCTCGGGGCGCTTGTCAGGAGCAGCCCCCTCACTCTGACATCTCTCCATTGTTGCATGTTTGTGCATGTGTGTGTTCGGGTCTGCATGTACCGTGTATAAGTTAACAACAGAGTGAAAAAATTGAATTTCCCCTCGTGGGACTAATAAAGGAATATCTTCTTCTTCTTTAGTCAGTTGTACTTCACATATCTGTGGAGATTATTTATTGTAGAGTCTTGTTTACGAGCAGTATGTACCGTTACCTCCTGTCTCTTTAACTCATTGTGTCAGTCCACCCTCTGCCATACGCCTCTTTTCCTGTCATACACAAACCAACACAAACGGACCCAAAGCCAGCAGCCTGACAGCCCCTCCAGGTCTATCTGCTGCTGCTAAAACGCTGTATAATGCGCTGACCTCCGTGCAGCAGAAATCTATCCGTCACTGTCCTGGTGCTGGCAGTCTGCTCTCCGTCCTTAAAGACCGTTTTGGTTCAGATCCAGACAGAGTCAGCCAGTCAGGAACGCCTGACGCTGCTCCAGTAATGTAGATGAATATGTTTCAGTGTGCTTTCTGGCATCAGTGTGTGTTGACAGAAAGGCTTCAGGATGTCTTTTTACCAAGCGATAACCTCTGGTCCTGAGAAATGAAGCCAACACGGTTGCAGTGTTTTGAATGACCACTTGAGGCCGGCTCCAAAAGAGAGTCAGTCCCCACAGACCGTCATGGTAAAATGTTAGAGCAGAAATAACCACAGCAGCCTAGTTGTTCATGACAACTATACAGGGGTGAATTTTTATATAACTTACCTGTTAAATTATATTAGGGCTTAAAGTTTGTTGTAATTGAGGGTATATAATATATACTATATTAAGTAACAGTTGATAATTAACAAATAATTTGTAAACTTTAAAAAAATCATATGGAAAACAACTATAAAAATTACTTAGATTAATTTTTAACCATTGACAAAGTATTAACCATGAATAATGTTTAATGTTTAAGTATTTATTAACTATTTAACAAGATATAATCATCAGTTGCCACTTTATAATAGCCAACAACAATAAATGTGCAGCAATGAATTGTTAAAATAACATAAATCATAACATTAATAATGATTAGTAAATATTATTAATTATAATCTCATGGTTTGTTAGCAGCAGAGTAACAACATTTTAATGAACTATAATTTTTTCCATTTATAAATAATGATATAATAAAGTGTTACCAGACAAATTTCCAAGACACAACAAGGTCAGAAGCTGTTGTTCAAGCAGTACTTCTCTGGCAAAGTAAATCATTTCTGGTGTGGATAGCAGTCAGTTATTATACCTGATCAATAGGGTTGGGCACCATTCACATTTATACCAATACTGATACCAGTACCGAGTAAATAGGCTTCAGATCATGCTTTGGAAACATCACAGGCAGTGTAGTTTTAAACTGTGTTCAGATCATGAAGGGTTCGAATACTAACCTCAGGTACCATAATATCTACAAAAACTATAAAAAAAAAATGTCTGAATCAGTGCAATCATAATGTTCATATTGAATGATCCTATATAATAAAGTCTCCTGGCAATATATTCTGTTTAGGCAACTCAAAGCACTCAGTTAAGGTTTGGGAAGGATGTCTTGGTTTAAGTCCAACCAATTCCCATATGGTACATACATAACGTAGCAGGCAGCGCTGGACCAGGACCCGAGGGTAGACACGTAGTGCATGAATGATTTATAGCCACTGCATGTGTCTTCATAATTTCAGGCATGCATTATTTAGTTATACTGTATATCCTAAACTGCTGGGACACAAAGTGATTCTTGTTGCATGTAAATAAACAGGTAGAAACATGCTCCATTAAAACCAGCAGGTCTTGGTCTTATCTAACCAGCAGCAGCGCGTTAACGTGGTTGCAGCGGTGTGTGTTTGTCAGATTACAAACATCACAAGGAAAAAGCTCCAACACACAGACTGAGCTTTAGTTTGTGTCTAAACCCGCCGACACTGTTGAGGCTCATGTCTGCGTCATTCAGTGTTTGGTCTATCTGTTTTAGATCTCTTTATTAATGTCCTGTTTCACATGTAAACAAACCACAGAGGAATATTACAACCTCAGAGACGTTTCACAGGTTCTTCAGGAGGCACCTCGATGCCAACCATGACTCATTTCAGCCACCATGCCTCCCTCTGAGTGATGTTATATAATACAGATTCAGTCTTCAGCCCTTCAGCAAACCGCAACAACTTGGTTATCCAGCTGCCGGCTGTTGAAAATATAGATACTGGCCACTCTGAAAGGTTTAATCTGGACATGTTTATGAAATCGGTAACCGGCTCTACACTAATAATAGGGAATAACTGCCAGTAAGTCTGAGTGCGTTGATGGATGGGTGATACTTTTACTATGCTTCAGCTCAAGCATTTAATTCTTTATCAAAGCAAATCAAAACTGAATTAAATTGATTTTCTGTCAGTCAATTCAATGTATTTCTAATAATTCGTCAGTGCCTTTTTCCGTGTGCGGTGGGCGGGAGAGTAAACCATTTTTACCGTAGTGAAAATGTTGTTTTTGAAAGGCTAAACACCAACAAATATGGATTGAAGCAGAATATTTCGTTTGACAATAACATTTTTTTTTATTGTAACATCTATTTTTTTCAATAAATGCAGACTTTTTTTTCCCCAACGCTTTGGACTTATTGGAAATGTTTGTACCACACGAGTCTGAAACAATCCTTCACAGCCACCACTGGACTCCATTTCTAATAGTATAAAACTGAGATTATTAGTGGAGCCCCACTTTAACTCCAACTGTGCAGAAGTAAACGGGTTAAACATAACGTGGCCTTCCAAGCAGCAAACAAACCTTTTGTATAAGTGATCCAGTCAGTGTGTTATTATCAGTTTAGTTATACATGTGTGAATCTAACATTGACAAGCTCAGAGCAGACATATCCTGATGCAACCCCTGTGATGGAGCCCAGGTTGGGACTCTATACGGCTCTATACGGCCATTAATATAGAAAAACAACTACTGTATTGTCCATGTAAAGGTATAGAGGAGTACTGTTTCTAATGTGCATGTGAGCGTGCCTCGCTGGTAAGCTCACCGCTCTGCTGTCATACGCCGGTTACAGATGACAATGCCGACATGACCAACCGCAAACTTCCAACGTAGGTTTCCTTAGTTTTTAGGTTTACTTGTGCAATAAAAGTGTAAGATAAAAAAACCTGTGGTTTTGGTCAACATGAACCTACGCGGTAGCGTTGGCACATTTTCCCATCTAACGCTGTGGATTAAGAGTTGGAGTATTGTTGAAGGAAGCCATGCCCATGACAAACCATGACTGCTTTATTTTGTTTGTCATGTTTGAATGACGATATGTTCTGCTGTTCGAACAGCTGATCTACCTGCTGAAACCTGCGACGCGCACACACACACACACACACACACACACACACACACACACACACCTGCGCTGACTTACTGGTTAATGCAAGGGAAACATACAGTATATGTTTTTAAACAGGACAAATAGTTGCATAAACTAATCGATTTTTTTATATCTTAATGACTGTTTGTATAATCGAAAATCATGACCCATCCCGAGTATGTAACAAAATTAAAAATAAGTCAATATTGACTTAAAATTGACTTAAAATTGTAATTAATATCCCAGGCTTTTATTTACTTAAATCACTGAGCTCAACAGGTGGGAAAGATGGGAAATACGATCAAATTGATAATTTAAATGGACTGTAAGTGTCTCAATCCAAAAGTCAACATTTATTGAAAAAGATAAATGTTCCCAACATGCTTCCATCCAACAAAACACTCTTTGATCCATATTTGTTAGTGTTTATCCTTTCACTGTGCAACACAAAGGGAGATAAACACCTAACAGGGCGGTGTAGCAGCAATTAAAAGCAGCATAAATCTTATGAATCATACTTTGGTGCTAATGGTTTCTGTAAAATAAACTGGATGAATCTAACCAATCACATCGACATGTGACCGGGATCGAATCACCGACCTTCCCACTGACCTGCTCCACCCTCAGTTCAGTGATCTAATCCTAACCAAGGTGTTTTTGAAACAAGAAAAGAAATTGAAAAGAAATTTGTGCTTCATTCGTTCATTTGTAGGAAAATGCACGAAAACTGAGGAATAAGTGTTGGTAAGGCATCGTTACGAGCCGTTGTATGAGAACAGGTTGTGTAGTCGGGTGTCCTCTGTAAACCTCTTCTCCTGCAGAGTTCTGCTGTCTTCTCTGAAGCTCCTACAGTTGTCATCGTTACGTGTTTACTCTGTAATCTGTGCTGATCATGGCGGCAAATGAAGAATGAGGCTACTCAATAATCACTGATAAAGACACTTTGTGTGAAAGCACTGATGGAGGCGTTAAATCACAGCGGGAACAAAGACAACGAGCGATGCGAGAGGCCTCCGGACTAATCATCAGATGTTTGTAATTGCACATTTATCAAACCATCACGCTGTGTGTTTTGTGTCCTTTCAGTCCTGAAGGAAAATAAAAAAACAGGCCTTGATTACTTCACATGCTGTCAAAAAGCTGGCAACGTGATCGTCAAGATAAAGTGACAGCTTTCATATTAAAACGTACTGTGTGAGATCTCAGATGACACACGGCGGGTGGAGAAAATTAAACCATTAAAGGACATCAAGCCAAGGAAACTGATCCCAGAGCTGAGAGAAGCACAGCATCCTGAAGGGAACATGATTGTAGCCTTTTACTGACGGAAAGTGGAAACTTATCTCTTTTCTCTCTTCTCAGTAGATCAGAAAACTCGTTATGCTTTGTGATTCACACAAAACTATTTTAACAATCTTAATGACGGTCTGTACTTTCACACCACTATTAGTGGTCCAGGGTCGAAGCCGCCACACTGGGGTCATAAGGTAAATGGTACATGGACTTGCATTTATGCAGCGCTTTTCTAGTCTTCTGACCACTCGAAGCTCTTTAGTCTACATGTCAGCATTCACACACAGCACACACGTTCACACACTGATGGCAGAGGCTGCTAAGCCAACGTTGCCGATCAGGATCTGATCTAAATACTTATCCACAAACTGATCGCCTTCAGGAGCAATTTGGGGTTAAGTGTCTTGTTCAAGGACACATTGACATGTGACCAGAGCAGCCGGGGATTGAACCACCGACCTGCTGATTGACTCTGTAGAAATGAATTAGATATAGTAAGACAGCATGAGGCTGTAAGTACAGATCACTTCTTAAAGGGTAACTTCAAACAACACTGCAGGTGGCAGCAGATAAACGGGCTGTAATATAATCGATCAACTCAACTCATCAGCTTGTTTTTTCACTGACAGGTGTGTGTCAAGTGTCTGGCGACATTACAGAAAGGACTCTACAGAAGAATAAAACAGTTTTCTTACCTTTAGCTTGATTCGGTCCGTTTGTTGTTTGTTGTTGTTCTCGCTCAAGGAGAAGTCTGCGTTGCATCAACACAGTGGAAATAAGGTAAATATAAGGGCTGTGAGAAAATATTGATACACGAGTATCGTGATGTTATGTTTTAGGATACTGTGTTAATTCTCCAAAATGCTGTATTGATTTTTAATTGACCCCTTTCGTCCCTTTGACCACATATGGGTTCTGTGGTTCTATGTCCTATAGGACTTGAGCGATTACATTACAGCTTTCTGCAGCATTCTCTCAGGGTCCAGGTTGAAAAATACCAAAGTTTCCCCTTAAATTCAAGTGAAGACATTCATACACCAACATGCCTGTCAAGCTAAAATTAAATTTAGATTGTTTACAGGTCCGTAAGATTGTGACATTACAGTGCATTGTCCTCATAAGGCCACATTTGTATTTCATAATGGAAACCTAGTCAGAACTCAAGCACCCGCTGACATCACGCTCTCCGTGACCTCGACCACAGGAGTGGGTGATGTCACCGTGCCATCTCCTGTCGTCATGGCGGCGAAGCGGGAAGTCGATCATCCTGAACAAATCTACCCACAGGGCTGTGCTTCAGCCCTCTTTTCCTCTTCCTCGCCGCTGTTCTCGTCCATCTGGCAGTAGTTAAAGATTAATACGCTGGAATCTGGGAGCTGAGGAGATGAGGGAAGACGGGAGGTTTTATCCAAGCAGAGAGACGGACGGCTGCAGCGAGGGCAGTGATATCAAGCTGGACTGAGAACTGAAGACATCAGCACTAAAGTTCAGTTGGTTCATATTGTCTCAGTACACTTAATGACATTAACTTTGGGTACATTGCCACTGGAAACACTGAAACACTGACTCACTGATGAGGCTGCATATACTGTACTGTGTGTGTGTGTATGTAATATATATATATATATATATATATATATATATATATATATATATATATATATATATATATATATATATATATATATATATATATATAGGTAGTGGCCACGGACAGTTGCTCTCTCCTGATCCGTCCTGACTGGTTCTTCTCCAGTTTTTTGGTCTACTAGTGTCCTTGTCACTACTTGTGGCATGAGGCAGTACCTGCAGTCCAGTCAGTTTGTAGAGGTAGTCCAGCTCCTCCAGGATGACACATCCATACTTACGGTCGCAAGAAGGTTTGCTGTGTCTCCCAGTACAGTCTCAAGAGCATGAAGGAAATACCAGGAGACCGGCCGTTACATGAGGAGGGCTGGACAGGGCCATAGAACGGCATCAACCCAGCAGCAGGACCGGTTTCTGCTCCTTTGTTTGAGGAGGAACAGGAGGAGCACTAGCAGTCCTACAAAATGACCTCCAGCAGCTGCTGGTGTGCATGTTTCTAACCAAACTGTCAGAAACAGACTCCATGAGGGCGGCATGAGGACCTGACGTCCTCTAGTGGGACCTGTGCTCACAGCTCCATTGACATTCACCAGAGAACCCCAGAATTGGCAGGTTCACCATTGGCGCCCCCGTTCTCTTCACAGGTGAAAGCAGGTTCACACTGAGCACATGTGACAGGTGTGAAAGAGTCTGGAGACGCCATGGTGAATGTTATGATGCCTGTAACATCATTCAGCATGACAGGTTTGACGGTGGGTCAGTGATGGTCTAGGGAGGGATATTGGGATATCGTTGGAGGGTCACACAGACCTCCATGTCATAACCAACAGTACCCTGACTGCTGTTAGGTACCGGGATGAAATCCTCAGGGCGACTCTCAGACCATACGGTGGTGTAGTGGATCTGGGCCCCCCCCCGGTGCAGGACAATGCCCGGCCTCATGTGGCCAGAGTGTGTAGGCAGTTCATGGATGACAAAGGCATTGATGCCATTGACTGGCCCTCACGTTCTCCTGACCTAAATCCAATTGAGCACCTATGGGACATTATGTATTGTTGCATCCGATGCCGCCAAGTACCACCACAGACTGTCCATGAGCTCACTGATGCCCTGATCCAGGACTCCATCGTCCAACTCATCAGGAGCCCAGACGCTGCCAGGCAGGCAGGGGCCAGACACACTACTGAGTCACATTATGAGCTGCTGTGATGAAAGTCACTTTAGTTGGATCAGTCTGTGATTCTGTCTTTTTCAGTGTGATTTTGAGTCCATTATTATTAATAATAATAATAATAATAATAATAATGTTCCTTTCTGTTCCTTTTATGTTTTATTTCCAATCACAGATTTTTAAATTATCAAGTTATTATTATATTAAGGTTTTTGGTTCGGTTTTTGGATCCATACACAAACTTGTTTTAATTTCTTTCACAAATCCGAGATAAAGCATGGCCTTGGTGGAAGCCTGTGCTCTGCAATTGTCCCTCTAGTTCACTTTCTTTCCAAGAGTGAGATGAGAGAAATGATACCATTGTCTTGGCAGTGCGTTAAGTACAAAGTTGGATTCAGGATTAGCCTAGCTTAGCATAAAGACTGGAAGCAGGGGGAAATGGCTAGCCTGCCAATGCCTCATGTTGTGTCTTGTTTAAGTCTGCACACAAACACAACTGTTTGTGTTTTAGGGGGAGCTGTGTGCTGGTACTATTTCTTGATGAACAGTTTATCCATCTGCCCAGTGTGTCTGTGCAGCAAAGACATGTAAATGAGGTAGTGAGAAGCTGAATTTTACTTGAGTCAACTCCCCACCAGCCCTCCCAGCGGTTGCAGACGCCTGGAGGCTGCAGATATACATGAATGGACCTTGAGTCACTGCTAAACTGTCAGGCTGCTTCCCGTCCCACCACGCTGCAGTTACGGATTTACTCTTATCTCGCTCTGGGAGGTAATACAGTCCAGAAATGGCTCCTGCTCCCTGTGTTTTGGTTCCTGGTTAATTAGATAATCATTAATATTTAGTATAGTTCAACATTAGTATTCACTTGTTTAGGGATGCACTGATCCAACTTTTTCAGTCCTGATAGCGACACCTGGAGTTTGGGTATTGGCCTGTACTGAGAACTGATCCGATATCAGCGTTTGATTAATAAGCTACCACGTTACTGCCATTTCTGCATCAACTTATATTATCTTGAACAGGTAAACCAGCCTTTTCAAACAGATATACGTCATGTGCTTTTGAAAACATATACGCGTTTAGTACTTAATAAATGAGACCAAAACCTCTCATCAGTTAAACAGACAGAATGTATCCAAGCCTTTCATATTAGATTCAAGGCTGCAGGTATCAGAACAATACGAACATTCAGGCTCCCTCATGTGGCACAAATATGTACCGCAGACATTAGTACTGTCAGTCAAATAGATATTTAATCGTGATGAATCGCATAATTGTCCATCGTTAATTTTGATTGATCACACATTTTTTTTTTTATCTGTTTAGAATATTCCATAAGTGATTTGTACTTATGGAATATTTATATTTTATTTCCATAAGTATTTAATACTGTTATCAACATGGCAGTTATGCAAATGTATGTATGTGGATATCAATTAACACAAAACAATGACAGATACTGTCCAGAAACCCTCACAGGTTCTGATTTTAGCATGAAATATGCTGAAATCATGACAAACTGCAGCCCAACAGGCAACAACAGCTGACTATGACTTGATCCAGACTAACTGGGATCATCATAAAGTGGGCATGTCTGTAAAGGGGAGACTGGTGGGGACCCAGAGAACCCATTTACATTCACATATCTGGAGTTCAGAAGTCAAGGGGCCCCTTTGAAAATGGCCATACCAGTGTTTTCACACCAAAATTAACACAAGTTTGGAACATAACCTCTTTCACAATGTGCTAGTATGACTTGGTTGGTACCAATGGATTCTTTAGGGTTTATAGTTTCATATGATGTCAGTATCTTCACTCTAGCTTTAAAACTGAGCCCGCTGCATCCCAAAAGTCCCAAGTTGCCTTAATGCGTTAAAGAAATTAGTGCTGTTAAAGCAGATTTGCATTAAAACATTATAATGACATCAACTTTGACACTCCTAGCAGATATAAATCCTAAATTAATCACTATGTAAACTAGAAAAGCACTCGGAGAGCGCAGACCTCTGCCAAGCACCATAGTTTCCCCCCTGGCGGTTTCGGTATTAAAGCTGGATCAAATTCGTTGACATACTTCAGATGCAGAATTGTCTCAGCTACACGATGCCGCTTATTAGAAATCTCTACCTCTAATATTAAATGCACAGTAGGCCAAAATGTAAGAGTACCCCCATTTTTTATATAAATTGCTATAAAATCCGCCATCTGGATCAGATCTGGATCAGCCTTTGGGATTTGATAGAAGTACATATTGTAAATCCCTGAGTCAAATTTCATGAGCTTTGGGCTACAATTACCAGAGATATTTACCCCAATGTTAACGAAAATTTCAAAGTGATCCAGAATCCAGGATTTCTTCCGGATCACCCCTGAAATTAAATCGCTTCTTCCTTTTCACATTTTCGACACACCCTGAAAATTTCATCAAAATCCGTCCATAAGTTTTTGAGTCATCTTGAACACAAACAGACAGACAGACAAACACCGGCAAAAACATAACCTCCTTGGCGGAGGTAAAAATTTGATGACCCCATTAAAATGTCCTGCGATGCACCTATGGATCCAGACCCTGTTCCTGTCTCGACTGGGCTGGACTGATGATTTGCTCTGGTGGGTCATGATCTTCCTCTGCAGGAGGGCCCTCCGGGACTCTGAGGGGAGCGTAAAGCAGATGACAACGCGCTGTTGTGTCAGAGCTCGCAATACGACTTCATTTTCTGTCCTCCCGCAGCTTCGGCCTCAGCCAGTTTACTCCCCTGGTGAGAAACCTTGGCTGCGGGCGAGAAGCCAAATGGACTGTACACTCAGAGGCTGTACAACATGTGACGGTGAAATGGAGCTGCTTTCACGTCTGAACAACCTGCATTACACATCCTCCAAACCTCATCTGGTTCTCTTTATCTGCAGCTCGGCCCTCTGGGCCTTTACAGTGTCCTGAACACAGCACACAGGAGGTTTCTATAATAACCATAGGCTCACTACACTGTGGAATTGTTGTAGGATTATTACAAACATGAAATATTGCTTGCAAAACAATCTTTCAGTCTCAGATATGATTCAACATGATTGCAGGGTTCATGCTGTTGCATTAATGTTTCATAACATGACCAAAAAAGAAAAGGAATGCTAAGAAACTACATAATGAGACCTGCACCGTCTGCCATGTTGCATCTCCAGTGACCACTTTGAATGAGCTGGAACTCCACAACTGCTTATAGCAAGTATGTCTATATTAGGTGTGTTTCTGTGGTTTAACACCTGATGTGTATTAAGCACAGCAGCAGACTGTGATGAGTAGAGCGGGTCAGACACAAAAAATCACCAACTCTGGTTTGGTCGAAATGAACCCTTAATTTTCCGAGTTAGATGTGAAAAGAAACAGCCCCTGTGTGCGCTCCTCAAAGCTACCAGATCTCTTGTCTCTCACAGTGTAAACCAACACAAGCTAGCTAACTTAGCTGCACGCACAAATGTAACCTTATCTTACCTGATGTGGGTTATCCAGCGACTCCTGGTCTTTATATCAGCTAGGAAGAGATCAGACCTGTAGCTGGTGTGAATCCATCCCAGTAGAAACACACAGACATCATAGCTTCAGTGACAGAGATCCAGTAGTTTTGTTGCCTAATACTAAACCAAGTTGATATTTTCCTAAGCCTATTTAAGTAGTTTTGTTGCCTAATCCTAAATCAAGTTGATCTTTTACTAAGCTTAAGTAGTTTTGTTGCCTAATCCTATCCAAGTTGATCTTTTCCTTTTGATGGTGGTAATGGTGACAGTGACGCTGGTGGTGATGGTGGTAGTGGGTGATGGTGGTAATGGTGATGGTGACAGTGGTGGTGATGGTGGTGGGTGATGGTGGTGGTGGTGATGGTGACGGTGGTGGTGATGGTGGTAGCGGTGACGGTGACAGTAGTGGTGATGGTGGTAGCGGTGACGGTGACAGTGGTGGTGATGGTGGTAGTGGGTGATGGTGGTGGTAATGGTGACGGTGGTCGTGGATGATGGTGGTGATGGTGGTAACGGTGACGGTGACGGTGGTGGTGGGTGATGGTAGTAATGGTGAAGATGACGGTGACAGAGGTGGTGACGGTGGTAATGGTGACGGTGACGGTGGTGGTGATGGTGGTGGTGGTTGATGGTGGTAATGGTGACGGTGACAGTGGTGGTGATGGTGGTAGTGGGTGATGGTGGTGGTAATGGTGACGGTGGTCGTGGATGATGGTGGTGATGGTGGTTATGGTGACGGTGGTTATGGTGACGGTGGTGGTGATGGTGGTAGTGGGTGATGGTGGTGATGGTGGTAGTGGGTGATGGTGGTGATGGTGACGGTAGTGGTGGGATGGTGGTGGTGGTGATGGTGACGGTGGTGGTGATGGTGGTAGCGGTGACGGTGACAGTAGTGGTGATGGTGGTAGCGGTGACGGTGACAGTGGTGGTGATGGTGGTAGTGGGTGATGGTGGTGGTAATGGTGACAGTTACGGTGGTGGTGATGGTGGTAGTGGGTGATGGTGGTAATGGTGACGGTGACAGTGGTGGTGATGGGGGGGGGGGGGGGGGGGGGGGTTTTAGTAATGGTGACAGTGACGGTGGTGGTGATGGTGGTAGTGGGTAATGGTGGTAATGGTGACGGTGAGAGTGGTGGTGATGGTGGTAATGGTAATGGTGACAGTGGTGGTGATGGTGGTGGTAGGTGATGGTGATGGTGGTAGTGGGAATGTGACGGTAGTGGTGATGATGATAGCGGTGACAGTGACAGTGGTGGTGATGGTGGCAATGGTGACGTGACAGTGGTGGTGATGGTGGTGGTGTGATGGTGGGGATGGTGATGGTGACGGTGGTGGTGGGTGATGGTGGTGGTGGTGATGGTGACGGTGGTGGTGATGGTGGTAATGGTGACATGACGGTGGTGGTGATGGTGGTAGTGGTGATGGTGGTGGTGACGGTGGTGGTGGGTGATGGTGGTAATGGTGATGGTAACGGAGGTGGTGACGGTGGTAATGGTGATGGTGGTGGTGATGGTAGTAATGGTGACGGTGGTGGTGGGTGATGGTACTAATGGTGAAGATGACGGTGACGGAGGTGGTGACGGTGGTAATGGTGACGGTGACGGTGGTGGTGATGGTGGTGGTGGTTGATGGTGGTAATGGTGACGGTGACGGTGGTGGTGACGGTGGTGGTGGGTGATGGTGGTAATGGTGACGATGACGGAGGTGGTGACGGTGGTAATGGTGACGGTGACGGTGGTGGTGATGGTGGTAACGGTGACGGTGACGGTGGTGGTGGGTGATGGTAGTAATGGTGAAGATGACGGTGACGGAGGTGGTGACGGTGGTAATGGTGACGGTGACGGTGGTGGTGATGGTGGTGGTGGTTGATGGTGGTAATGGTGACGGTGACGGTGGTGGTGACGGTGGTGGTGGGTGATGGTGGTAATGGTGACGATGACGGAGGTGGTGACGGTGGTAATGGTGACGGAGGTGGTGACAGTGGTAATGGTGGCGGTGACGGTGGTGGTGATGGTGGTGACGGTGACGGTGGTGGTGACGGTGGTGGTGGGTGACGGTGGTAATGGTGACAGAGGTAATGGTGACGGTGACGTGGTAATGGTGACGGACGTGGTGACGGTGGTAATGGTGACAGTGACGGTGGTGGTGACAGTGATAATGGTAATGGAGGTGGTGACGGTGGTAATGGTGACGGAGGTGGTGACGGTGGTAATGGTGACGGAGGTGGTGACGGTGATAATGGTGACGTGACGGTGGTAATGGTGACGGACGTGGTGACGGTGGTAATGGTGACAGTGACGGTGGTGGTGACGGTGGTAATGGTAATGGAGGTGGTGATGGTGGTAATTGTTGACAGTGACGGTGATGGTGACGGTGGTAATGGTGATGGTGACGGTGGTGGTGACAGTGATAATGGTAATGGAGGTGGTGACGGTGGTAATGGTGACGGAGGTGGTGACGGTGGTAATGGTGACGGAGGTGGTGACGGTGATAATGGTGACGTGACGGTGGTAATGGTGACGGACGTGGTGACGGTGGTAATGGTGACAGTGACGGTGGTGGTGACGGTGGTAATGGTAATGGAGGTGGTGACGGTGGTAATGGTGACGGTGACGGAGGTGGTGACGGACGTGGTGACGGTGGTAATGGTGACAGTGATGGTGGTGGTGACGGTGGTAATGGTGACGGTGACGGAGGTGGTGACGGACGTGGTGACGGTGGTAATGGTGACAGTGACGGTGGTGGTGACAGTGGTAATGGTGACAGTGACGGTGGTGGTGACGGTGGTAATGGTAATGGAGGTGGTGACGGTGGTAATGGTGACGGTGACGGAGGTGGTGACGGTGGTAATGGTGACGGTGGTGGTGATGGTGGTAATGGTGACGGTGGTAATGGTGACGGTGATGGTGGTAATGGTGACAGTGACGGTGGTAATGGTGACGGTGATGGTGGTAATGATGACAGTGACAGTGGTGGTGACGGTGGTAATGGTGACGGTGACGGTGGTAATGGTGACAGTGACGGTGGTGGTGACGGTGGTAATGGTGACGGTGATGGTGGTAATGATGACAGTGACGGTGATGGTGACGGTGGTAATGGTGACGGTGACGGTGGTGGTGACGGTGGTAATGGTAATGGAGGTGGTGACGGTGGTAATGGTGACGGTGACGGTGGTGGTGACAGTGATAATGGTAATGGAGGTGGTGACGGTGGTAATGGTGACGGAGGTGGTGACGGTGGTAATGGTGACGTGACGGTGGTAATGGTGACGGACGTGGTGACGGTGGTAATGGTGACAGTGACGGTGGTGGTGACAGTGGTAATGGTGACAGTGACGGTGGTGGTGACGGTGGTAATGGTAATGGAGGTGGTGACGGTGGCAATGGTGACGGTGACGGAGGTGGTGACGGTGGTAATGGTGACGGTGGTGGTGATGGTGGTAATGGTGACGGTGGTAATGGTGACGGTGATGGTGGTAATGGTGACAGTGACGGTGGTAATGGTGACGGTGATGGTGGTAATGATGACAGTGACGGTGGTAATGGTGACGGTGACGGTGGTAATGGTGACAGTGACGGTGGTGGTGACGGTGGTAATGGTGACGGTGATGGTGGTAATGATGACAGTGACGGTGATGGTGACGGTGGTAATGGTGACGGTGACGGTGGTGGTGACGGTGGTAATGGAATGGAGGTGGTGACGGTGGTAATGGTGACGGTGACGGAGGTGGTGACGGTGGTAATGGTGACGGTGGTGGTGATGGTGGTAATGGTGACGGTGACGGAGGTGGTGACGGTGGTAATGGTGACAGTGACGGTGACGGTGACGGTGGTAATGGTGACGGTGACGGTGGTAATGGTGACGGACGTGGTGACGGTGGTAATGGTGACGGTGATGGTGGCAATGGTGACAGTGACGGTGGGGTAATGGTGACGGTGATGGTGGTAATGGTGACAGTGACGGTGATGGTGACGGTGGTAATGGTGACGGTGATGGTGGTAATGATGACAGTGACGGTGGTGGTGACGGTGGTAATGGTGACGGTGACGGTGGTAATGGTGACAGTGACGGTGGTGGTGACGGTGGTAATGGTGACGGTGATGGTGGTAATGATGACAGTGACGGTCATGGTGACGGTGGTAATGGTGACAGTGACGGTGGTAATGGCGACAGTGACGGTGGTGGTGACGGTGGTAATGGTGACGGTGATGGTGGTAATGGTGACAGTGACGGTGGTGGTGACGGTGGTAATGGTAATGGAGGTGGTGACGGTGGTAATGGTGACGGTGACGGAGGTGGTGACGGACGTGGTGACGGTGGTAATGGTGACAGTGACGGTGGTGGTGACGGTGGTAATGGTGATGGTGACGGAGGTGGTGGTGTGTTCCGGCTCAGTGGGTCGTCTCTTCACTGCCGACTTCCCGCTCTAATTAGGCCGACTAAAGGAAGGGAAGCTGACAGCCTTCTCATTCCTCACACAAGACTGTAATTAAAGACCGAGAGGAAAGCTGATGTGCTCATGAAGCTGTGTCCCCGGTGACATTATGCACAGGAACATTAGGGCTGCAGATTTCACTGGTGACAGCACGCAGACCCAATTAGCTGTGTCAGGCATGCATGGAGGTAATAAAGAGACGTAGAGACAAACACTCCTAATTAAGATGTCCTCAAGAAGAAGCAACTTGATACAAACTGTTGCAGAGAAAAGACAGTAAAGTTTACATCTTAAGAGGTTTTATTAAATTTTACTTTGAAGCAAAACTCAAAACTAATTTTCCCACTGATATGCAGTTCCCTTCAGTCCGTCAATAAGTGATTAACTGTCTAAGTGGACTCCCTCCGGGTCCGTCGCTCCATCCTGTCTGTCTTTAGTAATCAATGTTACTGCTGATGGAAGGAAACGTCTGTTGAGGCAGTTCCTGCTCTGTGATGTGTGTGTTCAGTGTACAGACACTCTGCTCTTGGGAACCATGAACCAAATGGTTTTAAGATGTTTTAAAGACTCACTGGAGGCAGTCAGTCGGGGCGTTTCTGTGACATTCAGATCTGTGATCAGCTACAAAAACAAAAGAGAAGGAGTGGAGATCATGTGAAACACATCCGTTCAGAACTGGGATAGGTTTGGCAGTACCTCAAAATAAAACTGATTTTCCCAAAATGGATATGAATAATGGGAACGAAACAGGAGGTCCCAGGGACTATTTTGCTGGAAGCTGGAGGCTAAAAGTAGAGATGTTTTGACTGTGAAAAAATAAATGAAAAAGCTGTTGACAAAAATGTGAAAAGCTGTCTTGGCAGTTTTACTCACAGTTTACTGTCAGTTCACACAAGAATCATCATCATGATCAGCTCATGAAGTAAAATCAGCTCCTGTACGTTATCAGTCTCGCTTCCTGTTGCACTCAACAACAAATCTGTGGAAAATTCACATTCTCATGAACACAATATTTATCATCATCAGCAAGGACGACCTGATTAGATTTTGGTGGTCAAAGGTCACTGTGACCTCACAAAACACGTTTTTCACTCAATAATGGAAATGCTGAATATGACGATTTCACGCAAATGTCCAACATGTCCAAGATTTTGGTACGACATGGATGTAAACTGTAACTTGACTGGTTAGCGGAGGCATACAACCGTAAATGAACACAGCAAACTGTGACCATGCAGGAAGTAAAGAAGCATTTAATAGAAAACAACTAAACAAGCATGAAGTAAGTAAATAAACATCAATAATCAAAAATAGTTATGGCTGTCAAAGATAACGCTATAACATGTTAAAGCTAATTTGTTTTAACAGCACTATTTTTACGCATTAACTTGTGATTTTTAGGTTGTGGCGGGCGTAATTTAGTTTTTGTTTTAAAGCTGGAGTGAAGATACTGGAACTAGAAACCCTGACCTCTGACCTTTTCAAGGTCTGATGCAAGGCACACTTATATGACTTGGTCAAGGGTAAGCTGAGGTTTGACATCTTGGGTTGACATCAAAAGATGAATCTGAGACCAGAGATCAGTATTTCAGCTTTTATTTCCAGGTATTTATATTTAGATCTGTTACACAACATCATTTGTTTGTACCACCCATTTTTTAAGTGAGCTAAATTACTGGAACATGTGACTGACAGGTGTTTTTGTTGCTCAGGTGTGTCCTGTTACATTGATTATTCAAACAATAAATAGAGCTGAATGTCTCCTCTCAGTTTCAGCTTTGGGTTTTTCCTGTGCAGACTGCATTTCTAGATAAAAAGGTGAAACCAACATGAAGACCAGAGAGCTGTCTATGGGAGAAATGAAAGTAATTTTGAACCTGTTTCAGTAGTTTTAGAGGGGACTGTATATGTGATATATAATAGGAATAATAATAATGCAACACAGATTCATTTTAACAGCACTTATTTCAACACAATCGATGTTTCGGAAGTTGTTGCAGGTTCAGTTGTGTGAAGATGCTGGTAAACTGGTAGGAAACTAGAAACCTAAGGAATCCATTGGCACCAGTCAGGCCATCTTAGCTTGTCACGAAGGAGGATAAATATCGCTGCAAACTTGTGCAAAATTTTGGCAACAAGAGACTGTCCTGACCATTTCCAAAGGGATCCCTTGACCACATGCAGTCTGGATCAAGTCATAGTCAAGTCAGCACTCTGACACACTGACAGCTGTTGTTGCCTGTTGGGCTGCAGTTTGCCATGTTATGATTTCAGCATGTTATTGATACTAAAGTCAGAACCTGTGAGGGTTTCTGGACAATATTTGTCATTGTTTTGTGTTGTTAATTGATTTCCAATAATAAAGTGTTGAATCCTTGACAAATCTCTAAATTTTGAACAGATAAAATGTGTGTGATTAATTTGCGATTAATAGTGATTAAATATTTGAACTGATTGATAGCCCTAAAAAGACGTGATGAGGGTTAGGCAGAGCTACAGAGCCCTCTGATGGTGTCAGAGGCTGGTATATACAGTATATAAGAGGTTATATTTATTTCTTACTTGTATGTGAACTGTGTATTCTGGCGTTGATCCAGCTGTGTTAGCAGGGGATCATTATGACCACTTCCTGTTTTGTAAACAGCCTCTTAATGACTGCGTCCATTCTGCAGATATCCCTGCAAACACAAAGACTTGATGCAGGTCCAAACTGTTCAGATGTGTGCCTCCTGCAGAGCTGAAGTTAAGATTTTCTGCAATAGTATCCATGTGGAAATGTATGCAAAGTGTTTTAGTTCAACAGTATATGTGTGGGGAGTTTAAGTCATACACCTGGCCATGCAGGCTGGTTGAGCAGCGAATGAGGGCTGCCTCACTGAACAGTGTGGTGTCCACACCAGCAGCGTTTCTGCAGCTGTGCTGCTACTGCTGCCCTTTTTTCCCTACAGAGTTTACATTTCTTAATGGAAATAGAAATTCCTAATAGAAATCCACAATTAAAGGCCAGTACTAGTCACTGCATTTTCCACAACACTGTCCTGCAAATATTTCAGAATAAAAGCCTTGTGTTAACAAATGAAGGAATTCTGTCCACAGAAAAAAAACACTAGGGGGCTTTAGTTTGACATGGAAACAAGGCGCATTCAGGGGCCCCCAAGAAGCCAAAACATCAGTAATTGCAGGTTTTTCTCCAGACCTTCAGTGGTATGGATTTGAAATGTATATATTTATTATTGGAAATCGGTTAACAACACAAAACAATGAGAGATATTGTCCAGAAACCCTCACAGGTTCTGCATGTGATTATCATAAAGTGGGCATGTCTGTAAAGGGGAGACTGGTGGGTACCAGAGAACCCATTTATATTCACATATCTGGAGGTCAGAGGTCAAGGGACCCCTTTGAAATTGGGCATAACAGTTTTTCCTCACCAAAATAGAGCATTGAAGTTAGTATAAGCTAGTATGACATGATAGATACCAATGGATTCCTTAGGTGTTCCTCTCAAAGATTGATTGCGTTAATGCATTAAAGAAACTGCATTAAAATGAATTTGCATACCAATTGATCCCTTCGATTTTCTAGTTTCATATGATGCCAGTATCTTCACTCTAGCTTTAAAACTGAGTCTGCTACAGCCTAAAACAAGTTGCCGTAATGCATTGAAGATTGCATTAAACCTAGTGTGCATTAACATGTTATTATTGCATTAACTGTTATTATTCGAAGGAAAGTGACAAACATTCAACAGAAACAGCATGGCTTTATGTTAAACTCTGAATACATAAAATACTTGGGTCAAGGTTTTGAAAGGCATGTGTGCGATTCTGCAGATAGATATTTTAAATCAATACTTCATCGAAGGCAACGTCTGACATTTCACTGAGGAGCTTTCATGACAGATTTCAATTTTTCCCTCCAAATCAAATGCAAATAGCAGAGAACTGAATGTACCCATTATTAAAGTAATGGAGGGATGGTGCACAGTGAGCTGGGAAAGATCACAGCGTCTCTTTAGGGCTTTAAACATGAGTCATTTATATCATCCACTATAACAACACACAAGTGGAGGAGAGTTAAAGGTTAGAAGCAGTGATACTGTATTTCCCATGACCTTTACTTTGGCAAGACAAAGCAGTGAGCGTTTCTTTGTTGTGTGGCAGCACCTCAGGGTCATTATATGAAGGATTTTTCTTTGGTTAAAGCACATTTTTAATTTTGTGTTAATAATATTATTTAAAGATTCAACAGTTTGTTAATTGGTCAATTAGTTGACCAACAGAAAATGAATTGTAAGCTATTTTTATAATTGATAGTTGTCATTTTTCTGGTTCTGGTTCTGAGCACCTCCATTGTGAGGATTTTCTGCTTGGTTGTGGATCTGATTCTGGTTCTGGTTCGTGACCTCTGGCTGCTGATCTCCTTGGCTGTTTGCTGCAGGACGTCCAACTTCCTAAAACACAAACACATCAAGCCAGGATTTATAAATCACACGACATTTGGGAGCTTACCGTAATCAGGACCCTAACGCCGTGTTCAGACCAACAGCGACGTGAATTTTCACCTCGCTTTACAACAACTTTTTTTTTCTTTCTGCTATTTCCGCCATCAACCATGCAATAAATAACCACTGTCATAATGATGCTGATTTATAATAAGTCTGAATTGATGCTTTGTCAGGTCTGTCCGCAAGACGACAATCAAACAAATCGCTTGTTTTCTGAATGGAGTTTGGATCAGTCAGTGTCAGGCTATGCAGCTGCTCCATCAGCACTCATAAATACGCACATAAATACAGTAGCGGCGATGTTTCTACCATAGACAGTCTGTGGTTTATACACATACATACCGTGTATCCAGTTTGGTCCGGTCTCTGTACAGATATGATGTAGTTATCGTAGCTCTGGGTGACCACAGACACATACAAGATTTTTTTTCCTCCATTTTTGATTCAAAAACATCAGGAGTTCTGTGACGACAGGAGGAGAATCTCAATACTGACACAACGTCACACGAATTTCTTGCTGGAGTTGAAATATTTCAACTCCTGCAACTCCTCTTAGCGTCCCACCATTCACGTCATTCGCGTCGCCTGGCGCTAATTCGAGTCTATTCGCCTCTTTGCATTGACTTTGAGTTTGCTTTGAGCTGGTGAGAACGTACTTTAGGGGCAGAATTTTATCCCAGAAATATTAAAGTATAGTTGATCATATTTTAGTCTTTATATAGTTTAGTAAGATGTCTCCCTGTGTCCTAATCTGCTCCTGTTTTAATTTACTTTTGGTGCAAAAACTTGCTCCATGTTTACTTGTTGATAGATGAAGCATAACATCCATTTTCCACGGAACTAATTCCATCGGTACAACAACATAAAAGTGATGATCAGCATTCGGCTGCTTTGCTTAGTTTCATTGACGATAGATTAACGGCAGTGTTTTGTTGCCTCAGTGTAATTACCGAACATAATATACATAATAAACACAGGAAGTTGTAACCCAGGGTCTCTCGCCCATTAGTCTGTTTGCAGTTTCACGTGCATGTCAAAATCTAATGTCTGTCTATTTCCATGTTATGGTACTTATACGATATACTCAACTAGTCATCCTCACTACAGGTTCAGATTTTTTAATGCCAGAGCTGATATGTTTGTCTCAACTGAATCCATGTGGAGGTAGTAACCACTTCTATGGTTGTAGTCTGAAGAGGGTGACGTCATATCACAGAAACGACAAAGCAAAAAACATAGCTATGACCTGCAGCCTCCCATGTTAAATCCAGCGTGGTAAACACTACACATCCAGTAAAGGATGGAAACACTTTGGGTTTCACACACTGCAGGAAAAGCAGAGCTAGACGTCACGGCTAAAGCTGCACGCTAACTCTGTCATGGACAGGAAACGTTATCGTATCATGGTAACGTGCGGTCCGGCCGGAGCTGACAGGAGAGCTAGAGACCACCTTGGTGAAGTTAGAGGAAGTAGACATGCGTTTTCAAAATAAGGTGTTAACAAAGAGAACTGTATATACAAAATTACATATTGGACTTCAGGACATCTCTGACTAAATGCATGCTGAAAATCATTTTAATAATGTAGATATTTTCCAAAGTAAACGTCCCTAGAAGTGTAATTTGGTGATGGTCTAGTGTTAAAAACGTTCAACAAAAATTGCAATAAATTGTAATGTCAAATCGCAATACTTTAAAATTGCATTACATATCAAATCTGCAACCAAAGATCAGGCGAGTATTGAATCAGGAGATACAGCAGGGACCAGCCCTAATAGGAAATAGCTGAAATGAGCTCTACCTTGACCTACAACAGTATTAAAGTACTGCTTACTAGTAATACTATCAACCATAATGATCCAGTAATATCATAACACTGGCAGTAGCTGCATAATGAGTACTTTTACTTTTGATACGTCAAGTACATTTTCTCCCGTCCTCGTCCCTCTCTGATCTGATATTTGTCATGTTTGTTGTATAATGGTCAGTACTACTACGTTGACATAAGTAAATGATTTGAGTACTTCTATTACCACTGAGAGACAAAATTAACTAATCAGAAATCAAAAATGTAACTTCATTTGCTCTGTATTTCATTGCAGTATCCTCACACATACAGTGATGATTATGATGATTTTGAATCACATATTTTCCTCAATGCCCGAAGACGAAACAAACTCATTGCAGCATGTATAGTGTATTACTATTATTATTCTTATTATCATTACTCTCTATGAAGACAGTGTTGTTGTGTTCAGCATGCCATTGTGGTGTAGTTCTGATCAATATTTTGGGGATCATGTGTGTTTTGGAACTGTTCTGGTAATTTTAAAATGACTCTTATGTGTTGAAAAACTCGTAAAGTTATTACCGTATAATCTTCTGGCTGTGAGAAAATGAAATCATCTTGACATTTTGACCCTCTCAAAATTAAAGCCTGAGATTGATGAATGAGTGAGCAGGAACAAAAAGGAGATTAAGAAGAGAAGCACATCCTATTTCACCGCTCGTATGAAGAAAGGGCAGCTGCATGAGCTTAATTCTGGGATATGAAGACTCAGTCAGATCTCAGGATTAATGCGAGAACCTGCAGGCAGAGACACTCATTAACGACAGAGGAATAAGCTGGATGCAGAGTTGCATTGCTCTTTTAAGTTTTTAAACTTTTTTCTGAAGATATTAATTAAAGAGTGTGATGTTCAGGGTCCAGGTGGGTTTGCTGTTTCTGTCGGTGTATCCTGTGCAGCTCTGATGCCCATTACGAGCAAAAGAAAATCCTTTTATCTCCAGAGCTGTCATACTGTAAGTGGAAAGTGGAAGCTGGTCTTCTTTCATCTCAGCACATCTGTATGAGTCAGGAAGTGTGAAGGGGTCAGAGGTCAAGGGGAAGTCTGCCGTGTTAGAGGCTCCTCCTGCAGCTCTTCCTGGTTCCAGGGTCATGTCTGCACTCTGACCTCTGCCACTGAGTCCACCTGACACAGCAGCAGTCTAATGACTCATCCTGTCACATCATCAGATAATGTAACTACCCCCTCATCACCAAATCAGACAGCAAACTAGCTCGTTAGCACACATGATGTGTTCAGGCTCTGTTCTGTAAAAATGAGTACTGGAAGAAGGTAAATTCTAACATCATGATGTGTTCAAATACAGTCTTGTAAAATGGAGTTTTTAGAGAGAAACTTGACTAAATCCAGTTGTTTGAAGGAGCACATCAATATCAAATAGATGATAGAGAGAATTATGACCATTTATCTTCCTAACAAATAAACAGCATGCAAATGAAGAAATACACTGTATTTATTTTTACTGTGGTATCAAATTGATATGTATTGACCAGTAAATCCCTGCTCTTTGAAATGGCCTGGGCTTGAAATATGCTTGTTTGATGGATATTCCCTAGAGCCAAGTGGGCCACACTGTCTCCTCAAAATTACATTCATATACTAATTATTTTTTTTTTGCACATTTTGGAGGACAACGGCACTGCTGGCCGGTTTATGTTCAGAGGCAATGTTTCCTGCGTCCCATGCTACAGGCTACTAAATGAAAGTTAGTAACATGTTGTTTTAGTAAAAGATTAACTAAATAAACATGCATTGTTTGTTTATCACAACAGATATATGTGTCAAGGCAGTGCTGCTACAGAGGCACACTGAATATATATAATATATATGATATATAATGATGAAATGAGAGCCAGAGAGGCGAGGACAGAACGTGCCGAATGCATATTTTTAGATCAGTATTTTTAGTGCAGGTAGAGGGAAACAAAGTGCAGCGATTAGATTTCAGTAGACTGTGAAGTCCTCGGCAGGGAGGGAGATCTGTGCTCAGTATCAATCAGGAGAAGGCTTTTAGTCCCGTGTGGTTTCTGTGGTTTCACCGTTCACTTCCTGCACAGAGGTTATTAAAGCCTGAAACAATAGAGGCGGTGGGACAGGAACGGCAGGCCGGAGGAATGTCATCACGCCTCTGGAGACTTCCTGAAGCTCCGACACAGAGCTCATTTATTGGAGGAAGCCAAGATAGTTTGGACTCTCAGCATCCGAGAAACAGAGAGCAGAGCAATACTAAAGCCATCTCTGTAACTAAGACTTAAACAGCTGCACTAAATAGAAACAGATTCATCAACACCGGACAAATGTTGGTGAAGAAATGTCCGTAATCTCTTTAATTCATTCCTAAATTTACTGAGTTCTCTTTCACACCTGTAGCTCAGTTCATTCATTCGATCTGAACCAAAAGAAAACAGTTCACACTGAATTATTATAAAACAAATCAGGAGTGAACATGTCACATCAGACATCTGAATCTTTTAGTCTTTTACCTAATAATGAGCGTTTCTTGTCTATTTAATTTAACTTCATCTTATTTTATTGTGTGACTCTTTGCTTGCATGTAAACATGACATGTTTGGGGAACACTGGTAAACTGTAGCATCCACTGATATCTTACATATAAGCTAGTCCTGTCTTCATATAGCTTATATAGAGCCTTTTAGAGAGCATGAGGTCACAGTGTTAACTGGAGGCAAAGTACAAAGAAAACACTGGAGGCTAACATTAGCAGTGGGCTAAAGTTACAAATCAAAAATGTCATCTTGCCGTGTTGTTGGGTGCCAAAATTGAGATATCACATACATTTGGTGATCAACTGTGATTTTAGGATCTACCAAGCTACAAAATTGAAAAACGTTTCAGAGATGGAGAGTAAATGATGCTAATATTTAGCCTTCTGTTGTCTAGCCTATTAATATGTAGACAGTTGATGCCTGGTCCACCTAGAGGCAAGGAGGACTGTATGAACCTAGAATGCATCCGCGTAGATCCGGCTCTGGCAATACTAGCCAATCAGAGGCAGAGTAGGGCACGTCATATGTTTGATATAGCCAGATTTGAAATCTAGCAACCCGAGAGCCTCACAGTGTCTTTTTACCAATAAACTCAATCAATATCATATTGATTCTGTCTGAGTCTGATACGAAATATCAGCTACCGAAGAGTCTTAATGGATTTTTCTCAGTGTAACTAGAACAGCTGATGCTCTTAGAGAGGCCTTTCAGAACACACACACACACACACACACACACACACACACACACACACACACACACACACACACACACACACACACACACCTACACACACACACTCTAAATCCCATTGATGTCCCTTCTGACAGGACACAGTGCGACCGGTGGCGATGGCAGCTAAGCTCGTGTCCAGCTGCCTGACTCACTCTGTGTGGCCTCCATGTTGTTATTGATTATTGTTTTCTCCTCTCACTTTAGATCAACAGCATCCATTCACAATCACACTGAGGACTCATTTCCAGAGACATTTGTTCCTGGGTGGATCTTTATTTTTAAGTGTGATTGTTGAAAGGACATCTTGATGGCCGCTGTCCTGCAGTTCTGGGTTTGTGCTTTAAAGAGGAAACATCTTAGTGGAAAACTTGTGGGAAGTTTCAATTTATTTTTCCCTCAAATGTGAACAGTGATGGGACCTGCCAAAATAATAAATAAATAAACGACTCAGTTAATAGATAAATGTCATTAAATTTAGCAAAAATAGTATTAAAAATAAATGTAACCATTAATTAATTGATAAAATGTGTAAAGAACTGTATAAAGAAAAATTTACAGAAATAAATAAGAGGTGAAATATAAAGGGAAAGTCATTCAGCAATAAATAAGAAAATATAATTAAATGCATATAAAATAAAAAAATAAATGCAAGATTAAATAAAACAAATGCAAAAATAGATAAATACATTTAAAAAAATACAAAATAAATACAGAAATAAAAGAGAAAATAGAGCAGAAGAATAAAGAAATAACATTGACAATGGCTTTTCCCATAAAGTAAGTCCCACCTGAAGGTCTGATTGTCCTGGTTCATCATCTCCACAATTAACTTCCTGTCCAGTTTTTTAAATGACTTTGGTCCCTTTTATAAAAAATATTTTTAACATATTCAGAGCGTTGTACCACAGTGGCTGAATTTATCCACTGAGCTCATCCTCTAACCTCAGCCATCCTCAGGCTCACAGCAGCACTATCTGAAGCTCTCTGATCAGGTGTTTCTTATTGCAGTGATTTCTGGGACTTGGAGTTCATTCCTCTCAAAGCTGTTGTTGTTTCAAACCTTTCACTTCAGTGAACTCTGACCTTTTGAATTTAGTTGTTACCAAGTGCCTGTTACCTGATACTTTATTCTAATCCAGGTGCTGGAAACGTTGAATTTACCAGTCACCTAACGCTGTCTATGTCTGTCCCTCCATTAATGTATTAGTAGTATTAATGAATCTCCTTTCTTCGCAGTGATGTTCGTCTGTTGCTCACCCGACATCTTCAGGAAGTTGATGGTTGAATTCCGGCAGGCAGATCTGCCTCATGAGCAGTACGTCTTCTTCTACATCGATGAGTTTGGGGACAGTCTGAACTCCAAACATGGACAGCCGTGGGCCCGCGGGGACGAGGACGACGCCGTCGCCAGGGAGGCCTTCCAGGTACAGAGTTCATTTAATAAGCACACATTCATTCTTAACTATAGATAAACACAAGAGCTTTCAAGTCGAGTCAGGTTTAGACCAACATCACACACTAAATGGGCTTCACAGGCTCACAACTACAGATCATTTCTGACCCAACTCTCCCTTTGCACAAGTACACAGCTCCACAAAGGGATGGGAATTTTGTAGTAAGAAGACTGCAACGCTGGAAAATACCCACTTGATTTGATTCGATTGCACCATACTGGTACCTGTTCAGATTTCTGGCATTGCACAATTGTTTTTGCTCCTTCCTGATAGTCTTCATTGTTGATTTTGTTGTAAGTTAATGCAAAAAATGTCTATCGCCACTTTTAAGAAGCATGTAAGGAAAGGATCTCTTAAAGAGAGTCCAATATTTTTGTCTGTTTTTAGGTTTTTATATCACTCTGTAGCGTCACAGTGACCCGACAGGTTTCTGCATGATGACGCTGCTAGATGTACAGTATATACAGTATATATGCTTATAGTCATTGTATTAACATGCAGTAACTTGGATGGCGGTCGGCATGCTTGCAGTTTGGAGAAGCAGACAGGAGTGCATGCTCGGACGCTAAGCAGTGTGCTGCTGTGGACGCCACATTAGTTTGGATCAGAAAGTCACACAGTAACAAACTAACCAACTGATGCGGCAGTAGACCAGCAACTCCTGTGTTCTGCGAGGTAAAATGACTGTTTTTGTGAAAGGAGACTGGTGGCTTTGAAGACAGCTATATAGCGGTTTCAGTTCCCCGTCAGAAAGGGTTGTCCGACGGCAATGTAAAGCAGTGAAAATATTCAAAATAAAACACACTTCATCTGATGTTGATTTTTTGTTTAGGTGGCTAAAATATGTTTTTCTGTTGCTCCCATCTACGGCCACTTTACCTCACTTTACCTTTCTGACGGGGAACTGAAGCCGTATGTCTTCAAAGCCACCAGACTCCCATTCATAAAAACAGTAATTGTACCTCACAGTATAGTACACATACAATCCAACTTCAAAAATCTGAACTAGCTCTTTTTTATTTCCAAACTTACCACAGCTAACACTGACTCAGCTAGCGTTCATATTATTTATTACCTTATTGATTAGCTTACTTTGGTAACCTCCATCACTGCTTTTTGCAAAGGCTGAGTGAGCGTTTCCATTTGAAAGTAAAATAACGCAGGTGGACCTGCCCCGTGATGAAAAAGTATGAACAGGAGGAATGATTATAGCAAGTAATGCTCAGTGCTTAAACTGGGACCTGACTACTGTTTCAGGCAGACCTATCCTTTCAAACAAAATTTGAGCCATCAGGTCTAATTTTAATGAAAAACTTTCAATAGAATGAAATAGGGCACTTCTTGGTACATGTATCTGGTTCTCTAAATAGAAATAAAAGTGGACTACCAGATCAGGACATCAGGATGATGTCAGAAGTCCTCAGCAGAAAAACAGCAGCATTAATCATCAGTTCACATGCTGTCAACAATCGTTTGTTGTGTTAGAAGGCACAAACGTTTTTAGTGCCAGTCAAACTCCATCTCCAACTGGAAAATGAGCTGAGCAGCAGAGGATATGAAGTGTTAACTGGCACATTGAAATAACAGCTGCAGCCCACTGACGTCTGTACCTTATTGTTCACCAGAGAACACTTTAACCAGCCGGTACAGAATGAAAAGTGGATTAGTGATTGCTGATATAATCTGCTGCCAGTGACGTCACTTCTGCTGGTGAACGTGCCGAGCAGCGCCTGCTAATAGTGAGAAGCCTGCTACCTAAATATTTTACACATTACCTCTTCCTAATAACAAAATCCGGATTTAATCCAGGAAAGATACTGCGTGAGGTTAATTGGAGTCACAACTCTCCCTCCTTCTTCTTCATAACTCAGTGAAATGTGAACATGTGATTTGAAGCATATTTTTAGATTCAGTGTGACTTATAATTCCCGAGGATATTATTATGTCTTAGAAATTATAGAAAAAGACAGACGCTGCAACTTTCCTGAGAATCGACACGTTTTCTAGTTTTCTTCAGTATCAAAGCAATCTGGTGGTAGTTGTCTGTACATCCATGGGTACACTGTGTACAGGAGCTGATCAGAGATCATTCAGCACACTTCAGTGGAGACCATTTATTACACTTAAACCAGTGCTTGAAGTGGAAAAACATGAGCGCTGTCTTCCCCCTAATTCACATGTTGTGTATCGACTGGTATCTGCAATCTGTTACGATATATTCTTATCCATTCTGGCAAAAATTGAATCGAAGGCAACTGGACTTAGATTTGTCTCTGAATTTTTTTTTTTTTTTTTTTTTTTTTTCCTACCCCTTGGTTTCTGCCCCGCGGCCCCCTTTTAACCGTTTCGCCCCTTATCCCAAGTCTAGTCCACTAGTCTTTTTTTTTTTTTTTTTAAATTATTCTGACTAGCTGGGTGTGACTAGTGGGGACTATAATACTCCATAATTCCAAAATAATAGGATTAAGGTGATATGTTTGTTTATAGTGTTAATTGTGAAAGTACTTTCCTGTGTTATTTGTAGCATCACTCTATAATATATAATGGGATGCCTACAAGCTGGAATCAACAGTATCCAGACAGACAGACAGTCAGACGGTGGAGGTGAAAAATGACACACATTGGTGTTCCTGACGGGATTAAAATCACTGACCAGTGTAGGTGAAGTTAATGCATCCAACCTCCTACCAACACTCAGATATGGTGTCTTTCAACCTTGACCACGACTCCCAAACCTTAGCCAAGTAACTAAACCTTAATCATAGAGGTGACAGACCGGAGCATACTTTATGAATCATTTATGTAAAAACCTACAAGATGTTATAGATGTTAGAGAAATAGTCATAATAGTAACAGAATATTGATCAGGGCTGCCTGGTTTGACCATGTGATCGGAGTTTGCTGGTGATTGGTGATTGTTTTTCTCTGGTCTGTGAAATCTTGCAGATGCCATTAGGACACAGAGACAAATGTCAGGATATATCGACCGCTTTAATAACTTTTTTCTTGCCTACGGCTGCTTTAATATTGATTGCTTGCTGCGTCACACAAAACCAGGATTTACAACATGTCTGCATACCTCTTTTAGCCCAAAGAAAAACAGATTAACTCAATATTTAGAGCCTAGTTGCACCGTTTTGCCTGGTGTCTGAATTATACTGTTTTTTGTTCAAATAGTTCTTATTGGAGGAAAGAGGGAGGCTATCAGGTAAATTGAATTTCTCATGTGAAATGTTTTGTCCTGACACCACATGAGGGTCAAATGTCAAGTTTAGTGACAGACACAGAGCTCTCAACGACGCTAAGTGCTGCTCAGTCTGGAAGGTGAGGGGTTAAGATCTCCCGAGAGTTTGACGTCAGTCGGTCACAGAACCTGATTTCCCAGGTTTCTCTCAAGTGTTTCCTCTCTCATTTCCATCTTCTTCTCTTTTGTACTCAAAATTGGCTTTATTCTCTAGTGACCCTCCTACACACACACACACACACACACACACACACACACACACACACACACACACACACTTACACCTCTGTGGTGTTACAGAGCAATGCAGGCAGATGACAAATTGGATGTTTTTCTCCTCCACCTCTATCTCCATCTTTTCTCCATCTCTTTCTTTCTTCTCTCTTTAGACTGTGACTCATTTCCGCGCTGCAGCTCCAGACTGCAGGAGAAACAGGAAAACACAACAATCAAGTGATTTCTTGAGACGGCAAAACTAAACTGTATCTCCAGACTGTCATACAGGGTTAGACCATAAAAACAGACCACATGAAACTAGAGTTTATGCCTCAACACTTACAGTACATGCACAATCTCTCAAAAGCTTTTCTCAGTGTAAACAAAACAGATTCACCTTTGTATTGAGACTTTTCTTTTTAAACATATTTTTTAATGCCAGAATCAATGTATTTGCTTCATTTGGATCTATGTGGAGGTAGAAGGAAGTCACCACTTTTATTGTTGTAGTCTGAGTAACATGACATCTTATCAGTCATCTGAAACAAATCACAGCCGGCTGGAACGAGATGAGGGTCGGCGTGGATCCGACCTCCACCCTCCATGTTAAATCCAGCCTGGAAACACTTTGGGTTTCACACATTGCAGGACATCACGGCTAAAGCTGCAGGCTAACTCGGTCAGGGACAGGAAACGTTATGATATTATGGTAACGTGCACTCCAACCGGTCGTCGCTCTTTGTCTCAAATGGGCCGACGCTACGACTGTAGAGCGCCATATACTGACATTTATGTTAAATACACTCAAATGGCCCTGATGGAGCTGACCATGGATGGATAAAGATAAAGACAACGGAGCTGACGGAGAGCTAGAGACCACCTTGGAAAAGTTAGAGGAAGTAGACATGTGTAGCTACGTCCATTTTTCAAAATAAGGTGTTAACAAAGGGAACTATACAGTATATACAAAATACATATATGGAAATAAGTGATTGGATTATATTTACCAGAAGTATAAAACATTACATGTCCCTTATAAATTAAAAATAAAAAAACACTAATTTGTGAGGGAAATGTCTTCATTCAAAAATGTAATAATTCCTAATAATGATCCTGATATATTTGACTTTAGGACATCTCTGACTACATACATGCTGAAAATCAAACATTTCTACTGTATTAATTTAGTTATTTTCCATTCGTATTTTTCGCACTACAAGGTGCACCGGATTATAAGGCGCACTATCAATGAATGTGTCTATTTTCATACATAAGGCGCTCTCGTCTCGTGATAGTGGAGTAACTCTCTTGGTCTGTCTTGGTGAATGTGTGTTGGCCTTCTGTCATCCAACGCTCTCACGCAGCTCGCAGTTTAACTTTGAACGACCTGTTGACACCAGTATCTAGCGGCTGGAGTTCTTTAGTTAATCCACCCAGAATGACGGAAAGCTCCGAATTAGTTTTCTTCACTTTCGTTTTGACAGTGTCGGTGAGATGGGCAGCATGGACTCGCAGATCAATAGTGATGGAGATTTGTGGAAAAAGCCATTCAGTCTCTTAACATAAATCTCCGACAATCCATCCAGCGGTGCGGCTTCGTAGCTTACCGACGTCGTGATAAGAAGAAGATAGAAGAAGAAGAAGATAGTCCTTTATTAGTCCCACAAGGGGAAATTCAATTTTTTCACTCTGTTGTTAACTTATACACGGTACATGCAGACCTGAACACACACATGCACAAACATGCAACAATGGAGAGATGTCAGAGTGATGGGGCTGCTCCTGACAACGCCCCGAGCAGTTGGGGGTTTGGTGCCTTGCTCAGGGGCACCTCGGCAGAGGTAAACTGGCACCTCTCTAGCTACCAGTTCACACTCTTGGTCCATGGCGGGACTTGAACCGGTGACCCTCCGGTTCCCAAGCCAACTCCCTACAGACTGAGCTACTGCCGCCCCGATAAAACATTTTGACAGATTTTCGAGCACCCTGTACCACATAAAATTGGTTTGAGGTCAATAAGCACAACCAGGATTGATACATACGGCGCGCCGGATTGTAAGGCGCATTGTCGATTTTTGAGAAAATTAAAGGATTTTAAGAGCGCCTTATAGTGCGAAAAATACGGTAAATGATTTAACTTTTCCCATAGTCTAGTGTTTCAGAAAGTTAGCAAATTGCATCACTTGTAGAATTGCAGTAGTTAAAAATCTAACTCATCGAATCAGCATCCAAGTATGATATTCCTTTATTAGTCCCACAGTGGGGAAATTCAGTTTTACACTCTGTTGTTCACACAGTACATATAAATGCATCAATGGAGAGATGTCAGAGTGAGGGGGCTGCTCCTGACAAGCGCCCAGAGCAGTTGGGGGTTTGGTGCCTTGCTCAGGGGCACCTCGCCAGTGCCCAAGAGGTAAACTGGCACCTCTCCAGCAACCAGTTGGTCTTGGTCCATGGGGGACTTGAACCGGTGACCTCCGCGTCCTAACCCAAGTCCTTACGGACTGAGCTACTGCCGTATCATGATGGTATTGAATGTGCAGATAGGTGTATCGTCCCAGCCCTATAAATTATCATATTGAATTGTCAACCAGCCCTCAGTGCAACAAAGGCAGGGCTTTAATCTGACTTATATACTCATATTTGACTTACTACACTTCTTGGGGAGTGTTGTTAACTTATTATTTATGTGACATTAGCAGCAGCAGCAGAGCATTGTTAGCACTGCTGCTAACAGAGTTAGCTGGTGGTGGTTCTGCAGGTGGAGCAGAGTGAGTGTGCAGCAGCAGCAGAGTGAAGCACCGCCTCTCCGTGGCCAATAACGACTGAGTAAGATGAAGGATGAGCCGGGCCGTGATGTGGATCACTGGTCACCGGGACAAAAGACAACAGAGGAGCTGCGCTCACATAACATCAGTGTGTTTAGAGAGACAACAGGTTGACAGAGTGACGCTGGTTTCTCACAGGGAAGGAATTCAGATAAAGACATGCAGAACATACAGGGAGGCAGCTTGGTTCAGTAACTCCAGAGAAGCAAATCATCATTTAAATTCCTCAGTAAATATTCAAAATCCTCCGACCTCAAAGACTGAACTGCCATCAATGCTTTCCAAATCGATTTACATTAAAGGAACAGTTCACTGACATTGAACAGTGTTTTTCTAGCTGCAGATTAAAAAAAATAATAATCCGTGACTACAGTTAATGCACATTAATATTCTACTCTGCATTTTGTGATTAAGACATGTGGGATATGCTGATATTATTCAGGTTTTAGGAGCATTCTTTAGACTTGTGTACAGATCATTCAGAAATACGTCTTAATTTGGGTTGTTACAGCAGTTTGTGACACACAGCCTCTTGTCTAGCTGTACACAAACCAACTAGTCAACAGTTTGCAGACATGCATGTCCAAAAGAAAAACACACCTCCTCTTACTTTATGAAATACTTGGATATCAACAGGGTTTTGGATATGTGCAGATAAGATAAGACAAGATGAGATAGTACTTTATTGATCCCCAGAGGAGAAATTTGGGTGTTACAGCAGTACTGACATAAAATAGCAAGTAGTGCAGTGTAAAAAGTAAGAATAGGTAAAAAATAAAGAAGAATAAAATAGGAATAAAGTAAAATACAAGGTACTGTATATACAGCTATTATACAAGTCAAGGTTAAGTGAGAGATATGGTGCATATGTATATAAAGTGCAGTGGAAATAATATGCAGTGCGTATAACAGTGTGTTATGGATTAATAGTGTAATATAGTATAAGATATAATAATATGATGATGGTATATGGTGTGGTATCACAACACTGATCTTTTCAAAAAGGTGGTTTAAGGAAGGAAAGAGAGAGGCTGTGTTTGCACGGTCCACCACCGGCTACGTTAATCAGAGCAGACACGACTGCATGTCAACTGGAATATTAGTTGAATATTGATTTTCATCATTAGCCATGTAAACAGCTTAGTAGGAATATTGTCTTTTTTGTAGCCTTTGTCATTGACAATTTTATTAAACACCAAACATGATGTTGCTCTCTGGAAACTGAATCCCGGTCAGAATTGTTTTGAAGTCATCAATCGATCGATATTTAAAGTAACCACGAGGAACTTTAACTTTGTTTTGATTTTGGTAGTGCCTGTGGACGAAAGTGGTAGTGTTTCCGAGCACCAGAGTCCCTTTAGAAAACCTTTCATTTTAGTGCAGCAGGGTCTGACACATGCAGTCCTGGTTCTGGTTCTCCTGAGCCTCCCTTCCCTCCAGTGAGCCCAGCAATATGGCCTGGGCCTCCAGCGGTGTGGTGTCAGTGTTGGCTCCCAGCGGGGAGCGGCGGAGCAGCGAGGCAAAGCTCTGCTCCTGGTCAGAGGAGGAGCTGCTGCTGCCGGAGCTCTCCACCACCCGCCGGAGCTCCGACGGCAGGCCAAAGGCGGAGGCCCTGCTGGAGTCTGAGCTGAAGGGGTTTCTGGTGAACCTGCATGGATTTTGTCTGATTTTGACAGAATCCGACGTGAACCCGAGGCACTGTGTTGGCTACCCCTGCTCCAGTGTCAAATTTAGGACAATCGATGTAGCATCTATAGGACGCTTCATGACTTCCCAACACAGGAGTCAGTGTCCAGATTCTTTAGCCCTCTCTATGAATCCACCTTCACTTTCATCACAAAACCTGGATTACATTCACAAATATACAGTATGTGTACTGCAGCTGAAGTCGGTTCCTGTACATCTGTAGAGTGAATCTCGTTAGGTGAAGCGTTGTCTGTAAATAACCAACGTGTTAACAGCCAAATGTTTGATCTGTAGGCTGAGATTTAGTTGAAGACAGTCTGATGCTACTAGAATGTTTATGTGTGACTGTATTAGTCAAGCTAACGTTAGCTAGCCATCCTAATCACTGTCACAGCATCATTTAGCCATTTAACACATTGACAGTGAATATTCACGTATCGTATGAGCTTCAAATGTCAAATGCTTCAAATGTCAGTGTGAAAGCCTCATTAAACCTGCTACACAACAGCTTTTCAGCATTGTCTCTCCTTTGACGGCGAGTCTGATATGTAAGCCATGCTGGTCTGGTCTATAGCTTGGAGCCATAAAGCCATGCTGGTCTGGTCTATAGCTTGGAGCCATAAAGTCATGCTGGTCTGGTCTATAGCTTGGAGCCATAAAGCCATGGTGCTGGTCTGGTCTATAGCTTGGAGCCATGAAGTCATGCTGGTCTGGTCTATAGCTTGGAGCCATAAAGCCATGCTGGTCTGGTCTATAGCTTGGAGCCATAACGCCATGCTGGTCTGGTCTATAGCTTGGAGCCATAACGCCATGCTGGTCTGGTCTATAGCTTGGAGCCATAAAGCCATGCTGGTCTGGTCTATAGCTTGGAGCATAAAGCCCCTCTATTAGATGTTTTTGGGACATGTAGGGGGACAAATCAGCACAGCGTTATTACTATGACCGGTTTATTTAAAGTAGACGTTTGGAGACATGTTTCAACTTTTTCTGTTAAATCTGTCACTGTCTATTTATTGTTTTCCCCTAAATGGGGGTGTGGTCATGAGAGCCTGCTGTGGATGACGTATTGCCGGTCTGACGTATGTCTCTTGGCCTTGACTCCATAGCCGCCTAATCTGACACAATGACCATGTCCAAAGACAAAACCATTGTGTCTGATCCCTGTATATTCAGACCATATTCCTCATATGAAGTCTATTTGGCAAAATGTCACAGGCAAAATGCCAAATATTAAAACCAAAATTGAACGCCAGTTTTGACCTCAACCGCTGCAGGTTGGCGAGATGCCTTCTTGTTGATTCACTGGCATGCCATGGCACTTTTCACCAGTCAATAATATCACACAGTTCGATGATATCAGGTGTAAACACAGAGCAACTCCTCTTCCTGTTTCCCTTCCAAATGCAATCAGAGAACATGAGGAAACACCCATTTCATTCCCCATTCATTCTGTTTACTAGCTGTCTTTTATAAGTCTTATAGTTACAACTTACAATATAAAACATGTACGTGGTGATCAGCGACAGTTATTTTAAAACCTTCCTCTTCCTGTTTTCAGAATGTGAAGATCCTGACGTACCGAGAGCCCCAGAATCCTGAGTACAGAGAGTTTGTCAACAACCTGAAGACCGACGCCAGGAAAATGTTCAACTACACCATAGAGGACTCACTGGTGAGTGTGTGAGCGCTGGTAATTGGACACAGTGAGCATGAATATATTTGAATAAAAAAACCCTTTTCTATTTCCTAAAACCAACCGTGTTCCTTCCACAAAAAAATAAAAGCAGGACCTGTTTTTGAAAGTAGCTGCATTTCTCGCTCTGAAAAACTAAGTCAAGGTGTGCTCCAACACTTTACATGATTTGTTGTAATATGGTCTAAAGTGGGAATCCAGAAGGTTTTCATTTAAATGAATGTTTTTTAAGTCACTGTCTATTGCCAAAGGAGGTAACAGAGTGGTAATTGAGCCAATGGCCAGTAGTGAAATTAGGCCGGTACGGCCTGGTACGACCTGGTACCACTAAACAATTCAGTTCTGTAACGCTGTACCGGGAAGAGGGATAGTCCGTCAGGCAGGACTGCATTTCCAGCAAGAAAACACATCTGCTAACATCAGGTCAACATCCAGTTATTTACCTTTGCCAAGGAGGTTCTGGTCTCAGTTTAGTCTGTCTGTTTATTTGTACACATATTAAGGTCTATTCAGACAGGGGAGCGACACTCCTCTGCATACTCGCTTGGATCTGTGGCGTCTGACTCCTCATGTATACAAGCGCTTTGTGATGTGGCAACCATGGAAACGGCATCGGTGTACTACTGTAGGCACTACTGTATCCCTGCTGGTACAACTGTGTGGTGTAATTTAAATGTTTAATCATAGCCCCATTTGTTGGCGTGTGGCAAACATTTCACTTTTATTAACGTTGTGTGATAGGCCATGTGTGCTGCATTCATGTGGTGTCAGGATAACTGGAAGTATGAGTTCCCGACTGGTAAAATTTACGTGAATGCTCCCTTAAGTCAACTCAAAACTTGACAAGTTTTGTCAACATTTACAAATTATTCAGCAGCACTTTCACCATTTAAATAAATAATTTGTTATACATGATGCCAAGCTTTTCTAATTTCTGGCATTGAATCGTGTGTTCAGGGATGCATTTAAGCTGGGGGGGTGGACAATATCAAGTGATGATGGTTGGGGTAGCCAATAAATATAGGGGTAGTACATAAATATAAACAAACATACATAAAATGTTTGAAACATACATAAAATGTTTGAATAAACAGAAGTAAGTTTCTTGTCAGGTGCACTGAGCTGTAATGTACATCTGCATTTCCTGAGAGCCTCCTTACTCGTTAGAGATGTGTAACCATGGTAACCCCTACCATGTGATCCAAATGGTGATTTGTGAGAATTGACATAGCTGTCAAGTGACATTGTCGTCCCTGCTGTGTTATGATATTTCGTGCTATGAAATATCATTATCATATCAAATATCAGGCACCAGAAATCACAGACAGACGGAGCTGCTCCGATGAGCCGAGCTGTGTTCTCTCCTCCCTCGGTAAGACGAAAATAGAGTCGAAGTTGTAATAAACGTCTCATTCCTCGATGCTGAAGTTGCAAAAACCACCACGATCTCCCCCCACCATCTGATATGATGACAAGCATGACCAGTTTCCCAGTTACACCACTGAAAATGTGTGAATGATGTACGTTGTTGCAGTGACACACAGTCAGCTAATCAGATAATAGTGTTTATTTAGGTGGTCTTAGTTCATCTCTGAGTCAACTGAAACTAGTTTTAGCAGCTGACTGGTGAACGTAACACTGCTCTCTATGAGTTGGTGATTTTACACCAATGTCTACATGAACAACGTCAGATAATGTAGAGCGTCGTAGAGCTGATGAATATGATAACGACCGTCAATGAGTTCATTTGTTGATCCATAATTTATCAGCTGATTAGCAAAACAGCTGATCGGCTCTAACGTTGTTTCTTACACATCACTAACCAGGCTGGTCCTCTGAATCCGAACCAGGACTACTGACTAACGTTACCGAGTCTGTCCTCTGAGTCTGAACCAGGACTACTGACTAACGTTACTGAGTCTGTCCTCTGAGTCTGAACCAGGACTACTGACTAACATTACCGAGTCTGTCCTCTCAGTCTGAACCAGGACTACTGACTAACGTTACCGAGTCTGTCCTCTGAGTCTGAACCAGGACTACTGACTAACGTTACCGAGTCTGTCCTCTGAGTCTGAACCAGGACTACTGACTAACGTTACCGAGTCTGTCCTCTGAGTCTGAACCAGGACTACTGACTAACGTTACCGAGTCTGTCCTCTCAGTCTGAACCAGGACTACTGACTAACGTTACCGAGTCTGTCCTCTCAGTCTGAACCAGGACTACTGACCTTCTTATCATCCTTCCTCTCTACTAAGAAAAAGACTGACGATTACTTACTCTTTTCTCTCCTCTCTAAACAGGACTACTCTCTCACGTTACCCAGTTTGTCCTCTCAGTCTGAAACAGGACTACTGACTAACGTTACCGAGTCTGTCCTCTCAGTACAGGACTACTGACTAACGTTACCGAGTCTGTCCTCTCAGTCTGAACCAGGACTACTGACTAACATTACCGAGTCTGTCCTCTGAGTCTGAACCAGGACTACTGACTAACGTTACTGAGTCTGTCCTCTCAGTCTGAACCAGGACTACTGACTAACGTTACCGAGTCTGTCCTGTCAGACTGAACCAGGACTGCTGACTAACGTTACCGTGTCTGTCCTCTCAGTACAGGACTACTGACTAACGTTACAGAGTCTGTCCTCTCAGTCTGAACCAGGACTACTGACTAACGTTACCGAGTCTGTCCTCTCAGTACAGGACTACTGACTAACGTTACCGAGTCTGTCCTCTCAGTCTGAACCAGGACTACTAACTAACGTTACCGTGTCTGTCCTCTCAGTCTGAACCAGGACTACTGACTAACGTTACCGAGTCTGTCCTCTCAGTCTGAACCAGGACTACTGACTAACGTTACCGAGTCTGTCCTCTGAGTCTGAACCAGGACTACTGACTAACGTTACTGAGTCTGTCCTCTGAGTCTGAACCAGGACTACTAACTAACGTTACCGAGTCTGTCCTCTCAGTCTAACCAGGACTACTGACTAACGTTACCGAGTCTGCCTCTAGTCTGAACCAGGACTACTGACTAACGTTACCGAGTCTGTCCTCTCAGTCTAACCAGGACTACTACTAACGTTACCGAGTCTGTCCTCTAGTCTGAACCAGGACTACTGACTAACGTTACCGAGTCTGTCCTCTGAGTCTGAACCAGGACTACTGACTAACGTTACCGAGTCTGTCCTCTGAGTCTGAACCAGGACTACTGACTAACGTTACCGAGTCTGTCCTCTGAGTCTGAACCAGGACTACTGACTAACGTTACTGAGTCTGTCCTCTCAGTCTGAACCAGGACTACTGACTAACGTTACCGAGTCTGTCCTGTCAGACTGAACCAGGACTGCTGACTAACGTTACCGTGTCTGTCCTCTCAGTACAGGACTACTGACTAACGTTACCGAGTCTGTCCTCTCAGTCTGAACCAGGACTACTGACTAACGTTACCGAGTCTGTCCTCTCAGTACAGGACTACTGACTAACGTTACCGAGTCTGTCCTCTCAGTCTGAACCAGGACTACTAACTAACGTTACCGTGTCTGTCCTCTCAGTCTGAACCAGGACTACTGACTAACGTTACTGAGTCTGTCCTCTCAGTCTGAACCAGGACTACTGACTAACGTTACCGAGTCTGTCCTGTCAGACTGAACCAGGACTGCTGACTAACGTTACCGTGTCTGTCCTCTCAGTACAGGACTACTGACTAACGTTACAGAGTCTGTCCTCTCAGTCTGAACCAGGACTACTGACTAACGTTACCGAGTCTGTCCTCTCAGTACAGGACTACTGACTAACGTTACCGAGTCTGTCCTCTCAGTCTGAACCAGGACTACTAACTAACGTTACCGTGTCTGTCCTCTCAGTCTGAACCAGGACTACTGACTAACGTTACCGAGTCTGTCCTCTCAGTCTGAACCAGGACTACTGACTAACGTTACCGAGTCTGTCCTCTGAGTCTGAACCAGGACTACTGACTAACTTTCCCGAGTCTCCCCTCTGAGTCTGAACCAGGACTACTGACTAACGTTACCGAGTCTGTCCTCTCAGTCTGAACCAGGACTCTGCTAACGTTACCGAGTCTGTCCTCTAGTCTGAACCAGACTACTGACTAACGTTACCGAGTCTGTCCTCTGAGTCTGAACCAGGACTACTGACTAACGTTACCGAGTCTGTCCTCTGAGTCTGAACCAGGACTACTGACTAACGTTACTGAGTCTGTCCTCTCAGTCTGAACCAGGACTACTGACTAACGTTACCGAGTCTGTCCTGTCAGACTGAACCAGGACTGCTGACTAACGTTACCGTGTCTGTCCTCTCAGTACAGGACTACTGACTAACGTTACCGAGTCTGTCCTCTCAGTCTGAACCAGGACTACTGACTAACGTTACCGAGTCTGTCCTCTCAGTACAGGACTACTGACTAACGTTACCGAGTCTGTCCTCTCAGTCTGAACCAGGACTACTAACTAACGTTACCGTGTCTGTCCTCTCAGTCTGAACCAGGACTACTGACTAACGTTACTGAGTCTGTCCTCTCAGTCTGAACCAGGACTACTGACTAACGTTACCGAGTCTGTCCTGTCAGACTGAACCAGGACTGCTGACTAACGTTACCGTGTCTGTCCTCTCAGTACAGGACTACTGACTAACGTTACAGAGTCTGTCCTCTCAGTCTGAACCAGGACTACTGACTAACGTTACCGAGTCTGTCCTCTCAGTACAGGACTACTGACTAACGTTACCGAGTCTGTCCTCTCAGTCTGAACCAGGACTACTAACTAACGTTACCGTGTCTGTCCTCTCAGTCTGAACCAGGACTACTGACTAACGTTACCAAGTCTGTCCTCTCAGTCTGAACCAGGACTACTGACTAACGTTACCGAGTCTGTCCTCTCAGTCTGAACCAGGACTACTGACTAACGTTACCGAGTCTGTCCTCTCAGTCTGAACCAGGACTACTGACTAATGTTAATGTTACCATTACGTTAAAGACAAATATGAATCAATATTGATAGAGGAAATGAGGTTATTAAACACACAGTAATGTACCTGACAATCTCAACACTGGAAGATATCGACAATGTATAAATGAAAAAGACATTATTATGCAAATGTATAATTAGTGTTGTTGGAGCTGTCAGAGCTGCTGGATGACTGAGCTAATTTAGTCTGCTGATCTTATCCTGTCGCTTCATCCTGCACAGACGTTGAACATGACGCACACACACACACACACACACACACACACACACACACACACACACACACAAGATAAACAGAGGCAGAGGTGGGAAGAGAAACTGCTTTGCTGCTGGTTTTATAAAATGTTGTCTTAATAGTGGCTCTTAAAGGACGGGACAGATGACCTGTTGTTTTGAAGGTAGCTTGCTCTGGAGCAAAATGTTAGACTACCTGACAAAGTTATAGAAAAAAAAATAAAAAAAGGCTTCCAAAATTGTATGTTTTCAACTGATCCCATTACACAGTCTTTCAGTGTTGTCTGACTTCCTGTCCTTGCTGTCAGCTTCAAGCCCATTGGTTCAAGCTTAATCAGTAAATTCCTAAAATAGCTCACTGTAGTTTTTATCAAACAAACAGGAGGAAATAGGGAATTTGTTGGGGACTACTTTCAACAGCGGATTAATCCACATTTGGTGAAGGAACATGTCCCCCAGTGCAACAGTGTGGCTCATTGATGTGTTTTTAACCTTTTTTAATTGAAGGAGACATATCCTTCAAGTATTGAAATTTCACTTTACTCTCTGTGCTAAACAAATCAGCCATCATGGAGAATGTTTTTAACCTGTTTTACAATGTTTGCATGACAGTAACACCTAGTCCCTTGTGTGATGGGATGTGTGTGAAGTGTGTCCAGTCATCTGTGAGTTCACACCTCCGTGTGATTACAAGCAGAGAGCAGATTTTTCACTGGTAAACAGAAACACAAAGGAGGGGTTTGAGTCTAAATTAAATGAGTGTCTATACATAAAAATGGTGACGTGAGCTGACATATGTTGTGGTATTTTGGAAAGGACAGGAGGTCCTTGAGTTCATGCTTGGAAGTGCTGCACATTTTGAATTTCCACAGAGCCATGACATCCTGTGTGTGTGTGAAATGTCTCACATATTTCTGACAGTTTGGAAGTTTAAAGCTTGAAACAACAAACCAAAACCTGAGGCCAGATGTTTAATGATGCACGCGAGCACAAAACATCCACGACATTTATATGAAACACAGCTGGTGAAGATGTGTGCAGCTCACGTAGATGCTTCTCTAAACTGATCCTGTGATGTTTCTGAGGTGGACATGAAACAAAAAGATAATCTAATAATAAAACACTGTTTATTTCAGTTGTTAGCCACTTTCACTGATTTGTTTTCACTGACTTTTATTTATCAATTAATAGATATTTTAGTAACACCTCATAATAACCATCATTTTAAATGGTAAATTGATTGGTTAATAGTTACTTTACTGATAACAAACAATAATGTTTACTAATTATTAGTTATGCTTAACTTCTGTTATTTTATCATTAGTTTGAGTAAAATTAAATAATTTATAAATTCTGTATTTATCATAGCTGATCAGAGAAGAACAATTATATTCTGATTGTATTCATACACTATCTATTAACAGTTTATTGTTAGTGATTACCAAATGATCTGTAAACCAGAAACCAATTATTATTTGCTGACAAAGTATTAACTATCTATGGAAATAATATTTATAGATGAATTATATGAGTATTAAATAATTAAATATTAAATGAACCATTTAACAAGGTGTTATAATCAGCAGTTATTATAACCATCCAAATACGTTTATAGTTTCAAACCAATAATTAACCATTAACAGTGTTACAAATATGTCTATGTAAAGTTTATACAGTTTATGTTTTACAATTTCTTTAAAGTTAAATTAATTAACAAATACTCATATATAATATACTGTGTGTGCAATAATAAACTCTTAAAATAACATAGCATTACTAAAATTACAAAATATTATTAATTAGCATTTTGTTGTTTAACAGTAAAGCAACTTTTAATTATATTTAATTTAATTTATTTAACTATCAATTTACCTTTTCTAAATGATGGTTATTAAGCATTCCTGACATTTTGGGATTCACTTTCTGGTGTAAAGCTAGTGAGGCTTTTGATACCATATTTGTATGTTAGCTTAGCTTAGCACAAAGACTGGAAATGGGGGAAACACTACCTGGCTCTATCCAAAGGTAACAAAATCCACCTACTGACACCTTTAAAGCCCACGTAATAGCTTTTTTTTTTTTACCCGTACGAAGAACAAAAACACCTTTCTACGATAGGTTGTATGTTGGACTATATCCTGGCCTAAACCTGAGGCTCCAGGACATTAATGCTCCCAGCCAACAAATGGTTTGGTACATTACATTATTATTTAACTATAAAAATGTAAGTTAAAAAATAAATTAAAAAATTACAATGTTAAAACAGTGAAGTACACTATGTATCATGTAAATGTTGCAAATACAAGTAGTAATAATGCACTTGAACAGTAATATTGCACAGTAATGTAAATATTGCACAGTAGTGTAGATTTCACAGTCAAGTGTCCGTACGGTCCAGCTCAACTGTAGCTGTTGAAGTGATTGAATGGGAGGGTGAGGGGACACGGTTTGATGCTACTGTTCAGCTGTCTGATTTCCTGTGAATAGAAGCCGTTTGTCAGTGACTGTGTTGTGGGTGTGTTGTGGGTGTGTACTGTCTCTGATAGTGTTGGGAGCTCTCCTGATGACCCTTGTGCTGTAAATTGTCCAGACATGATGGGAATGCTGCTCCAGAAATGAATTGTTTCCACACCAGACTCGGTGGAACACTGAGGATTTTGGTTGACATGGCAAAGTTCCTCAGCCTCCTTAAGAAGTGCAGTCGCTGCTGGGATTTTTATTTTTTTATCTGTCCTGTGTTGTGAGACCAGGTGAGATCCTTGCTGATGTGTGTGCCGAGAAAGGTTTTCACCCGCTCTGTGCCTCCCTGATGTAAAGTGGCATGTGCAGCTCCATCTTCCTCCTGGGATCAATAATCATCTCCTTGGTCTTGTCTGTGTTTAGGGAGAGATTATTTTCCTGACACCAGGCCACCAGACCTGCCACCTCTTTTCTATACCCTCTCTCATCCCCACCAGTGATCAGCCCGGTGACTGTTGTGTCATCTGTGACCTTAATAATGCTGTTGTTGGTTTGGGAGGTGACATAGTCGTATGCGAAGAGCGAGTATAACAAGGGGCTCAGCACAGAGCCCTGGAGGGTCCCTGGCTTCCAGCTCTGACTGACTGGGGTCTGTCTGTTAGGAGGCTCAGCACCCAGTCACAGAGAGAGGGTGTCAGTCCGAGGGTGAGGAGCTTCTCAGAGAATGGTACGACCGTATTGAAAGCTGAGCTGAACTCATTGAATAGCATTCTGACATACTGCATGTGTTATCTAAGTGAGTGAGGGCTGTGTGTATAGCAGCATTGACTGCATCTTCAGTGGAACGGTTCTGACGGTATGCAAACTGCAGGGAACCCAAGGGGGCTGGGATGGTCTTTTTGATATGTGTCATGGCGGCTTGCTTTGCCACAGTCTTGGAAAGGGTGAGTGGAATGGAAAGTGAGCGGAGGGGTACTCGGTTGCAATCTGCAACCACACCACTAGATGACACTATATCCTACACACTGTACCTCTAAAGAGAAAACTGTGCTTTGGTGGACAGTCTTCCACATGTGTCAAACTCAAGGCCCGTGGGCCAAAGCCAGCCCAAAACCTCACTTTATGTGGCCCACGAGGGCTTTCAAAGAATATATTATGCTTATCATACAATTCTATACTGCTTTACAGAAGTATGGTGTCCTTAAACTACATGTCCCACAATGCATCTTGATTTTGTGACATGCGCACTGATGCATCTCAATATCAGCGGTGTCCAGCAACAGCGCAGTGTTGGCAACTTAGCAACTTAGTCGCTATATTTAGCGAGTTTTCAGACCCCTCTAGCGAGAGGCGACAACGACAAATCGACAAATCTAGCGACTTTTTCTGGTGTTGGTGTGGAGACTTTTGGAGACTCTGACATGAAAGCAGGTCCCAGCCGGTCCAGTCCTCTTCAGCAGACCCTCCTAGCTGCAGTCAGAGCTGTTCACCCCTCCGCATCCAGACTGAATGAATCCCTCATGCACAAAGCTGCTGCTGGATGATGTAAATGTAAAGATTTTGGGAATCAAACCCTGAAATAAAAAAAACAAGAGATAGTTATTAAATAAATTATTCAGCAAATGCAGAGGTAATTTTGTAATATGATCAAGAGTAGAGTAGAGTGTAGGTGAAAATGGTCTCTTGGGTGAAATCCCTGTGTTTTGTGTCCCATCCATTGTCCTCCACTGCTAATGGAGTTTCACACTGTCTATCCTGCAGCACCTGACTTCTTTTTCTGCTTCGGTCGCTAGAGGTCGCTGTCATGTTTTGTTATTCGTTCATTGGGTGTTCTACCATGCGAACAGATGATAAAACCTACTAATGTATAAAGTAGGCCCCTACTGAGCCACATCTATGGTGCTCATAGAGACCGATAAGGCCTATTTAATAGCCTAATAATAGTCTATAATCGGCTGGATAGTCTAACTGTTTCCCCCTGCTTCCAGTCTTTGTGCTAACGTCCTGGATTCTGGACTTTTCCTTTACAGCAATCAGCTACCAGCTGTTCAGTATGGACTAGCCAACACTTTCCTTAGGGTTCATACACAGTTGTGTATTTTGCATGCTCCATTATTATCCATTGTTGTCAATGTAGACGCGCAGCAGGTACGCTCAAATGCGAGAGTGAGGCTGATGCTGCTGCACAAGCGTTCCCACGATAAAAATAGTTCAACTTTTGGAGCGCTGCAGAGCACACTGCATGTCATGTGACAAGGAACTACCAATCATAGCTGGCAGATATCTTTTCTTTCTTCCATAAATACGTCGTCTAGGGGAAATATATGGAGGACAAGTTAAACATTTCAGTTCAGGGCTACCCGGAGGTTTACGATCTGTCTGACGGACATTTTACATCTTCACCCTTTCCGTCTGAGGACGGCACAACATCTGGTTGAACAGTCAGCCAAACTGACCCAGAGAAATGGAGCAGTAAAGCTACTGTGAAGGATCTGTCTTTCTTAGTTTTGATTACGGCAACTTCATCATTATCGTCATAGCAGCATGCAGGTTTTGGTTGCGCAACAGGAGCGCTACCTCCCGAGCACATTGGAAAGAAAGCGGCACAGCTGGCGTCGTCCACACGCTTTTAGATGCGGCATGTGTACAGCCCCTTAATGCTGTAATCTGGACAACTGTATTACAGGCCTCCAGTTTGTCCCTTATCAGCCACCATATGTGTGTGTGGCAGGTTGTCTGGCAGCTTTGTGAAGCCAGTTAATCAGCAGCAGACAGACGGCTGAGGGACACTAATGTAGTTAACGGACACAGAGCTCAATACCACACACACAAACAGGCATGACATGTAATAGGATGACATTTCAGTGATCCCTGTGGGGAAACGGGATACGACATAGCAAACAGATGGCAACAAACAACACAACCAACAGTTACATGATGATCATAACGAACTTCTCTAAACTCCAGACGACCTTTAACCTGTACAGGCACGTATAACGATCTTCAGACTCGTCTTCTCGCCCTGACAGAGGTTCTCTCATAATTACTTATTTTAACTTTTTGGGAAAAAAATGTGGAAATACTTTTCCTTTCCGAGAAGTACTTTTCTGGTCGCCCTCATTTATCCGTCTCCAGCCTGCACTCTGGAGAACTCTCATTAAATGTAATCAGGCAGGGAGGATGACATAACCAGCATGGGTTCTGTAATTTCCAGCCTTTCATGTTTTTAACCATTAACCAGGCTTTCATGCTGTTTTTCTCACAGCTCCGTGCCAGCATCGGTTGATTTTAAGTACTATGCTCACCCACTGTCATCAGTCGGTTATTTTAATTTCAGGCCCATCACTTGGCACAGGTCACGGGGTCAGATGTGACCTTCAGGGTCTTCAGAGGAAGTCAGACAGTTTCCAGCCTATTCCAGTCACAGGAATAGTTTCATCCTGTTAGAACTGATCTGTAGGCTACTTGTAGTTTGTAGATCACGTCTGGGTTTAATTATATTTGTTTGTAAATATATGTGGAAACGTGCATGTATCTGGCTTTGGATTCTATCCTTCATTATTTTCATGTTCGCCTTGTAAAGCACTTTGTAATAAGCACTTGTTTTAATAAGTGCTATATAAATAACCTTCAATATTACTGTTCTCAACCACATAAGATGTTTAACAGATTAAACCTTCATTACTAGAGGTATGATGATACACTCAGCTCACAATTCGATACACAATACTGGGTTCACGATGTCGATACTCTGATATTATAACAATAATTTTAACAAAACTTGAATGATGAAAATTGATGAAAAGTAGCATTTTATTCAAAAGACACAAAATATAAAACAATGACAGACTCAGTAACGTTAGTCAGTAGTCCTGGTTCAGACTGAGAGGACAGACTCGGTAACGTTAGTCAGTAGTCCTGGTTCAGACTGAGAGGACAGACTCTGTAACGTTAGTCAGTAGTCCCGCTTCAGACTGAGAGGACAGACTTGGTAACGTTAGTCAGTAGTCCTGGTTCAGACTGAGAGGACAGATTCGGTAACGTTAGTCAGTAGTCCCGCTTCAGACTGAGAGTCCTGGTTCAGACTGAGAGGACAGACTCGGTAACGTTAGTCAGTAGTCCTGGTTCAGACTGAGAGGACAGACTCGGTAACGTTAGTTAGTAGTCCTGGTTCAGACTGAGAGGACAGACTCAGTAACGTTAGTCAGCAGTCCTGGTTCAGACTGAGAGGACAGACTCAGTAACGTTAGTCAGTAGTCCTGGTTCAGACTGAGAGGACAGACTCAGTAACGTTAGTCAGTAGTCCTGGTTCAGACTGAGAGGACAGACTCAGTAACGTTAGTTAGTAGTCCTGGTTCAGACTGAGAGGACAGACTCGGTAACGTTAGTCAGTAGTCCTGGTTCAGACTGAGAGGACAGACTCGGTAACGTTAGTCAGTAGTCCCGGTTCAGACTGAGAGGACAGACTCGGTAATGTTAGTCAGTAGTCCCGCTTCAGACTGAGAGGACAGACTTGGTAACGTTAGTCAGTAGTCCCGCTTCAGACTGAGAGGACAGATTCGGTAACGTTAGTCAGTAGTCCCGCTTCAGACTGAGAGTCCTGGTTCAGACTGAGAGGACAGACTCGGTAACGTTAGTCAGTAGTCCCGGTTCAGACTGAGAGGACAGACTCGGTAACGTTAGTTAGTAGTCCTGGTTCAGACTGAGAGGACAGACTCAGTAACGTTAGTTAGTAGTCCTGGTTCAGACTGAGAGGACAGACTCAGTAACGTTAGTTAGTAGTCCTGGTTCAGACTGAGAGGACAGACTCGGTAACGTTAGTCAGTAGTCCTGGTTCAGACTGAGAGGACAGACTCGGTAACGTTAGTCAGTAGTCCCGGTTCAGACTGAGAGGACAGACTCGGTAATGTTAGTCAGTAGTCCCGCTTCAGACTGAGAGGACAGACTCTGTAACGTTAGTCAGTAGTCCCGCTTCAGACTGAGAGGACAGACTTGGTAACGTTAGTCAGTAGTCCCGCTTCAGACTGAGAGGACAGACTCGGTAACGTTAGTCAGTAGTCCCGCTTCAGACTGAGAGTCCTGGTTCAGACTGAGAGGACAGACTCGGTAACGTTAGTCAGTAGTCCCGGTTCAGACTGAGAGGACAGACTCGGTAACGTTAGTCAGTAGTCCCGGTTCAGACTGAGAGGACAGACTCGGTAACGTTAGTCAGTAGTCCCAGTTCAGACTCACAGGACAGACTCGGTAACGTTAGTCAGTAGTCCCGGTTCAGACTGAGAGGACAGACTCGGTAACGTTAGTCAGTAGTCCCGGTTCAGACTGAGAGGACAGACTCGGTAACGTTAGTCAGTAGTCCTGGTTCAGACTGAGAGGACAGACTCGGTAACGTTAGTCAGTAGTCCCGCTTCAGACTGAGAGGACAGACTCGGTAATTGTTAGTCAGTAGTCCCGCTTCAGACTGAGAGGACAGACTCGGTAACGTTAGTCAGTAGTCCCGCTTCAGACTGAGAGGACAGACTTGGTAACGTTAGTCAGTAGTCCCGCTTCAGACTGAGAGGACAGACTCGGTAACGTTAGTCAGTAGTCCCGCTTCAGACTGAGAGTCCTGGTTCAGACTGAGAGGACAGACTCTGTAACGTTAGTCAGTAGTCCCGGTTCAGACTGAGAGGACAGACTCGGTAACGTTAGTCAGTAGTCCCGGTTCAGACTGAGAGGACAGACTCGGTAACGTTAGTCAGTAGTCCTGGTTCAGACTGAGAGTCCTGGTTCAGACTGAGAGGACAGACTCGGTAACGTTAGTCAGTAGTCCCGCTTCAGACTGAGAGGACAGATTCGGTAACGTTAGTCAGTAGTCCCGGTTCAGACTGAGAGGACAGACTCGGTAACGTTAGTCAATAGTCCCGGTTCAGACTGAGAGGACAGACTCGGTAACGTTAGTCAGTAGTCCCGGTTCAGACTGAGAGGACAGACTCGGTAACGTTAGTCAGTAGTCCCGGTTCAGACTGAGAGGACAGATTCGGTAACGTTAGTCAGTAGTCCCGGTTCAGACTGAGAGGACAGACTCGGTAACGTTAGTCAGTAGTCCTGGTTCAGACTGAGAGGACCAGCCTAGTCAGTGACAAATAAGAAATAACGATAGAGCCGATCAGTTGTTTTGCTCTTCACGTCAGCTCTATGACGGTCCACATTAACTTACATTGTTCATTCATACATTGTTATTCATGTCAAATCAACTCATAGAGAGCAGTGTTACGTTCACCAATCAGCTGATAAAACTAGTTTCAGTTGCGCTGCCACCAACGGGACTCAGAGATGATATTATCTCCTTATAGTTGACTCGATGAACTGCTGCATGTCTGAGGTATGGGTCGTCTACACCAGCAGCGTTTCTACTTTTCTTTCTACATAGATTTGCCTTTCATAATGGCCATTTCATTTCATTACAAAAGTCATTTATGTCTATTTATTTTAGCCTTGTGTTAACAAATAAAGAAATTCTGTCCAGTGAAAAAAAACGCTTGAGGGGTTTTATTTTGAAATCAAAGCAGGAAGTTTTGATTTAAAAATAAATCTTAACTTTTTTTATGTCTTTAACATATTCTACAGATACAGACATTGAAACTGTTGTAATGTAGCTGGTGTGATGTCCTTATCACAGTCAAAAGATCACTTTCTCTGTCTGTTGTTGCTGTGAACCGGCTCGCAGTAAAAATAGGCAAGACCTCGACCTCTAGAAGAGACACAGCTGACTCGTAGCCGTCATGCGTAGCTGGTCTAACCTGTTAAGACTAACCCGTTAACTGCAGCTGCCGCCCACTGCTGATGTTCCCTGTGTGGCCTGAGCTTTACAGGCATGCAGGCCGAGGTCATCTCGAAAGAGCCTATTCATTGTATCAATAACCCTTTTCATCCATTTAATGTTCACAGAAAAACGATGCCAACACTAAAGAAAATTCAGATACACTGTGTTTCTTTCCCATGGCTTCACTGATTTTATAAAACCCTGAAATGCAGTGAAACTCAAACTGAAGATGTCATTCTGTATAGCAAATGCAGCTAAGATAAGATAAGATAAGATAAGTTATTCCTTTATTAGTCCCACAGTGGAGAAATTCACATAGTACAGCAGCAAAGTGGATAGTGCAATAAACAAGAAGCATAGATTTAAAACAGTATTAATACAAATAAAATAGTATATACATAATAGAAAAGTAAAGCTAAAATATGTCCAGCATAGAATATGTCCAGCTACATTAGCTGGAGAAAGTGCTGTAAGGCGACTTGTACAATCGAGCATTTCAGACTTGGTATTTTATTTATGCATATTTATGGTATTGATCAATGCATTGAACAAATGTTTCAATCCATGTGTCTTGGATGCGTTTACATTTATCTTTTTTCCATACTGAAATGCTATGATCCACTGAAGATGCATGATGTGAAGTACATATATAGTACAAGTTGGTGGAGTCGGGAGTTTCATTCGAATATGACAGCAACAGAGCAAGTTGTTGGCATGTGTGGATTTCCCAGTCCACGTACACAAAACCAGCTCCATAAAGAAACGGTTTTCCCAGTTTAGTCTGGAAGAACATGAGCTCACTGATGCTCATTAAAGGGGTAGTTTGGATGTTTTGAAGTGGGATTATATGAGGTACTTATCCATAGTTGGTGTATTACCTACAGTAGATGGTGGTCGGCACGCCCCCGGTTTTGAGAAACAGAGGAGTAGCAGCACTGGAGCAAAGCAATACAGTGCTGTGGACGGGGGCAACAGCGACATGCATTTTAGATACCTAAAAAAATCTATATCAGCTCAAGTGCAAACTATATTTAAATTATTTTTACCTCTTTACCTGGCCATCAGACAGCCTTTTCTGACACTGAACTGAAGTCATTGACTAGGAATCATTCAAAGCCACCAGACTCCATTGACAAAAACAGCAATTTTACCTCGCAGGGCACTCCCATGTTGATATAAGTATGACAAATTTCCCTTTAAGGTACAATTTAAACAGGTGTGCAATTACTTTGCGATTAATCCTGCTTAATCATGGTAAGTCGTGATTAATCGTGATTAAATATATTAATTTATTGACAGCCCAAGTAACAAACTTTCGTCATTTTAAGCCAAACTATTTTGTTTTTTACTAAACCAAACCAATTATTTGTATTTTCTTTCAATTTACAGCATTAACCATGCTTTTTATACTGTTTACAACTGTGACCATAATTCTACAGAAAATACGGTTCCCTCAAAACTTAATGGAGAATGCAGTTTCGTACCTGAACAGGATTATTGTGTGACTTTGGTATTTTGAGGTTTTAAGTATTTTAAGTACTATATGTAATACACTATGGAAAAGTACCTCACACAACTACACTTCAAAACATGTGAACTATCCCTTTAATGATGGGCCGTCACACCGGCAGGGACAGTGGGCTCCATGTACTTTTATGTGAATAGAACTGGTTTGGATCATGTTGTCAAGCTTTTGTGTTTGTCTGACTCACTGTTCCTGCTATTTAACTCTCCACTCAAAAAACGCCCAGATCACCATCATTACAAGCAGCCAGTATCAGAGAGGATTGTGGGTAATGATGCATTGATTTTGCTCTCTTTATGGAGACACTTTGATTTGAGTGGACTGGTTGGTCCTGCCAGTTGAACTGTTAATGGTCTCCATTTCAAATGCAATTAAAATTCAACCGGAGTCGATTTCAGAGTCAGTAGCACAGATGCTCCATCAGCAGATGGCTATTTTCACTGTTACTCATCTACCTCACAGTAGTGAGCTATTTAAGGCAGGAAAATGTTACGGTGATGTTATCTTTATCATACTTACTACAGGATGCTGCAGGAAGGAGGAATAAAACCTGGCAATGGGTTAATACTTCGGCACTTCGGTTCCCTCATCTTGAATGCAATGCTAGGCTGTCATTGTAAATAACAATGTGTTCTTTATTGACTTGCGTCAAACTTTAGAGAGTTCAGTATTTTGTTGTACAATATCAAATACATCAGTAAATATCCTACTCGTGAATTTGGAGCTTTTATGTGTCTTAAAGTTCCAGTATGTAGGATCTGGAGGTATCTAGCAGTGAGGTGAGGAGATTGTAACCAACTGAAGCTTCTCCCGTGTGCCAAGCATGTTGGAGAGGTACGATGGCTGACGCAAAAATGTGACTAGCGCTTTATAGAGTGAGTTGGAGAGATCAAGTAACGTTAGTGAGTCTGGCCCGAGCAGGAAATGTTAACAGTTTGGTTTGTCCGTTCCGAGCTACAGTAGAAATATGGCGGTGCAACATGGTGGACTCTGTGAAGAGGACCCGCTCCCTATGTAGATATAAATATCATCCTGATATAATATAATGATATAAAGATCATTTTTATTTTTACTATCAATTTATTATTAACTTTTATTATCAGGTGATTGTACACTAAAGAAAAAATATTATCAATATTATATTCCATTTCATTACACTGGTCCTTTAAAGACGTTTGGCTAAATGAGACTACAAAACATCATCACGCTGACTCGTACTCCTTTCCAGCCTCGATTAAACTCGTTGTCCTCCGACTGTGGTGATTTATCACAAATTAATCACACATTTTTTTATCTGTTCCCAATGTACCTTAAAGGGAGATGTGTCAGGTATTTAATCATTTTATCAACATGGGACAAATATGCTGCTTTATGCAAATGTATGTATATATTTATTATTGGAAATCAATGAACATATTGTCTCAAATATTGTCTCACAGGTGCATAAAAATCTGCTCCAATCATAACATGGCAAACTGCAGCCCAACAGGCAACACCATCTGTCAGTGTGTCAGAGTGCTGACTAGACTATGACTTGATCCAGACTGACTGGGACTATCATAAAGTGGGCATGTCAGTAAAGGGGAGACTGGTGGGGACCCAGAGAACCCATTTAATATTCACACATCTGGAGGTCAGAGGTTAAGTAAAAATGGCCATGCCAGTTTTTCCCGCTAAAATGCAGCATAACTTAACCTCCTCTGCAACATGCTCATATGACATGTTTGGCACCAGTGGATTCCTTAAGATTTTTTTTTTCCTCTTTTTTTATTCTGCTCAATCTCAAGTTTCATTAATGTGTTAAAGAAATTAGTGGCATTAAAACTAATTTGTGTTATTATGGAGTTAACTTTCACAGCCCTAGTACATACTGTATGCTGTATGTTTGGTGTATGTGTAGCATAAAGAGGCTACAGCTTACATTTCATCATGCAACCCTGTGTTGTAAAATAATTATATTTAATCCTCATTTATCTTTCACTGTATTTGCCTGTCGACTAACTTCACATGTTTGCATGATCACTAAAAGAGTCTTGAAGTTACCATATCAATCATTTGTAATTAATTAACTGAAAATTTACCAATTCATGAACTGTCTCTATTTCCCCTCTTCTTGGAAATGATTTTGAAATTATGGCTCTGTAGAATAGAGCAACATCATTTTACTGTTTGAATACAGGACAGCCGATCTAATTGAACTCTGGACATTAATTCTTTAAGGTAGCTTATCATAAACCAAAGGGATTGGACAATCTGACAAATTCAAACTCATGTCTTAAAGCTGCACGAAGCAATTCACTGAACAAATGCAAGTTTTGTGTTGCTGGCGGTTTCTTTAACCTGGAGGTCACACAGAGCGGCATTTACATTCACATATCTGGAGGTCAGAGGTCAAGGGACCCCTTTGAAAATGGACACGTTTTTCCTCATTTAGCATCATTTTGGAGCATTATTTAACTTCCTTCCCAACAAGCTAGTATGACACTTTGGCACCGATGGATAAAGAAACTACTCCCGTTAAAATGAATTTGCTTTGCTATCCCGTTGTCTTTGACAGCCCCAGTTTCTACATTTAAAATGACAGAAACTAGTCGAAACATAAATATGTTTATATATGATTCATACACAAGAGTGAATGAAAAATGAATTATAAGAGAAAGACAACACTAAAAAGGATTTTAGTTTGTTCCTCAGTGTTCCTTTTGTTTTCTCTTCCAGATGAACATCATAGCTGGAGGATTTTATGATGGTTTAATGCTCTACACTCACGCTCTGAACGAGACCATGTCCATGTCCGGTGGCCGGCCTCCGGGAAAAGACGTCACCCAGAGGATGTGGAATCGAACCTTCCACGGTCAGTGCATTTTTAACTTTATGTCTAAGGGTAAATTTATTTTACTCCTGCTTGTTTTCTATTGTGTTTTGTGTTGTTAGTGTCTGTAACAGGGAAATATCGCATGGTTGCGGATGTTGCTACTGTATTGTTATGTGTCTCCACCGTCTAAATCCTTCCACAATAGGATGTGCTGAAAGGTGGTATTAATCATGGTTAATAATGGACAATCATGCAGTTAATCGTGATCAAATATGTTGCCCTAACAGTAACATAATGAGTAATATAACTAATTACTTTTGACACCAAATAATAAGTACAGTGATATTATTACTTTCAAGAATTAATAACTAAACAGTAACTTGTCCAACACTGGAAATGAATCTGGTAAATTATGTTGGCTGTGTGTTGTGGTGCCACTGTGGCAAAAATAGAAAGTGAATCTTCAGCTTGTTTGTTGTCAGCTGATGTTTCATGATCAATCAGAGAAGGTTTCCTTGAACATATAAACATGCAGAAATGTTGCGTCTCTTTTCATGATGTAACAGCTGGTGTTTCTCATCAGCTGGCGACTGACAAATACCCGCCTTAACGTTGTTGGTTTCATAATCTACCCCTGTGTCAGAGACCACTCCACCTGAGCGCACTTGTCTGTTCTGGATGCAGTGAGAAGCTTCATTTACGCTCCAAGTAAAATTAACGCTGGAGGTTTTAACAGGGGCGTCACTCCAGAACGAATCCTCACCACTTGAGAACTGTGACACCCGCTGGAGTGAAATGATACTGACACTGAGGTCAAACTCATTATGAGATGCTGAGGTTATTATATGGGAGGACACAAGGCGATGCTGTCTGGGTGTCCTGCTCTGACCCTGTGGGAAAGATGAGGAGGAAAATAGTGTATAAAGTCAGATCTCTCTCTCTCTCTCTCTCTCTCTCTCTCTCTCTCTCTCTCTCTCTCTCTCTCTCTCTCTCTCTCTCTCTCTCTCTAATATATATATATATATATATATATATATATGCAGTATATAGAAAGCATATATACTTTTTGGCTGACCTTCTGGGACTGTGCCTGTTGATTTGGGTTTGCTGCCGACCTTGACTAAAGGAAGATCATTGATTACTCTGCCAAAGTTCTGATTTATTCTAATATATATTATTTAACATTTAGAGAATCATTATCAGTCTGCTGTGGTGATGATTCAAAACTACAATATAACATAAACCAGTCTAAGCTCTGCTCCTGTGCCTGTAACATCCTGTAGAAGCTCCTTCAGCCGTCACTGTTTTCTACAGTGAAGTTTTGAGAAGGTGGACGGCTGACGAGGAAATACACAATGATGTTAAATCACCAGAAACTTCCTTATTTACTTGAGTTAACAGATTAACCATAAATCTGACAGAAGCTTCAATGTGCTGTGAGGGAATGTAACATTATGGAAATGTAATAATATTCAAACTGTTATCATTATCAGATAACGTGATGTTGAGCTGTTGATGATGTTCAAGTTGTCCGTCCATCTGATATTGTCTCTTCAAATTTGGCACAACGTCTACGTGGACTGAACTAATTAGACTTTGGAGGTCAAAGGTCACCGTGATCTCACAAAACATGTTTTTGGCTATAACGCAAGAATTCATACGCAACAATTTCACACAAATCTCTAACAAGATAAAATGATGGTGTGATGACGTTTTGGACAGACATGGATGTAAAGTGCAACTTGGCGGATGCATAAAACCGTGCGGTGACAGTTCTAGACCACAACGACTCTGGGCCTCCCCATCCAGGCCGTCAACAGACCTGTTAGCAGAAGGGAGAGATTTAGGTAAGGTGGGGCAGTGGGACATTCGTTTGAAACCCCAAAACAACCCACATTATATCTTTTCTTTTCTTTTCTACGACCTGGGTCTGCCTTTAACAAGCTTGTGAAAAGCTTCATAATTAATGCTGAAATCTGAGTTTGTGTCTAACTTGTGACTCTGAGATCTGTGATAAATCTGGACCTTGAACCTCGGACCTGCCCCCCCGGCTTGGCTTCTGTTGGTCTCATTGTGTTGTATTTCCCTCTTTACAGAGCTTATCTTAAAGCTCATATCTGCAACGCTGCACCCTCAGTGAATGCCAGTTTTCCATGCAACCTCTGAAGAATGTACAGTATGTTCTGCTCTGATAGAAGCTCGGCAGGAAATAAAAACTCATTCTTCTCCAGCTGTTAGAGACAGGCAGGGTCTAAGGTTTACATGTGGGCAGGTCCAAGGTTTACATGTGGGCAGCTGTGGTTTTGTGGGGGTCTAGGTTTACATGTGGGCAGCTGTTTTCATGGAGCGCTCTGACACTTTGGTGCTTAATGTCAATCTGCTGCCACCTTGATCACTTTGTCAACAAAAGCAAACAGAGTATTTGCATTAAAGGCAGAGTAATGTCCAGCGCTGTATTAGGACCATTGTAGGTTAAAAATAAATAAATATGGAGCCGGGGGGAGGGGGGTAATATTCAGAGAAAAACTCACAAATGTGTGAGGACAAAATTGAATTTTCTCTGAGATTGTCATACATTTGCGACAATATTTAATTTATTTTATAGATTTTTTCTCGTAAATTTGTGAAATGTTTTCTCAAAAATTCAGTTTTTTCACTGATCATTTCCCCTCTCCTCCAGCTCTGTAATATTGATTATTTATTAATTTTTATTTACAATGGCTCTAATATGCTGCTGAAAGTCAATAAATCATTCTGCACTGATCCATAAATAAATATGAAGGAATGTGACAGTATCAGTATTGTTTTCATTTTGATCGGAGGGAAGATCACGCAACTCCTCTCAGACACATCATCTATTTAAAAAAACCTCCATCATGCAACGTTTCCATAAAAAGTTTAACTGTAAAGCACGGCATGCTGGGAATATGCGAAATTAAACAATTTAAATAAATAAGTAAACTGTCCGTTGGACATTTGGTCGAATTCTGGAAGTGATAACGACAAAGTTATCTAATAACGCTTCATAATAATTTCATTATGTTAATAATAAATGTTATTATTTTGTTATGAGTTCATAATAAAATAACAATTTATTTAAAATAACTTATTATGAGACAAGAAGCAAATCTCTGCACCCATGGGCGTGTTGGTCTTAAAATGGTCAGGTGCTTTGTTGGTGCATTGTTACCTTAAGGCAGCCTGCTGGTTGTGCTGGTGACCAGTAAAAACCTGGTGTAATGTCGGTCACTGTCTCGTCCTGCTATTTACAGGGTCCATTATTCAGATAGTAAGATGTGTCTACATAGGAGGGTTCACAACACATGGACAGTCTGCTTGTTGCTCCTCAGTTAAACACAGTGTCAGGTATGTATATAAAGGTATAAAGGACTAATTCAGGTGGCAGGTGACAACTCAGAATATAACAGAATATAATGAATTGAGGCTCTGTGATGATCAGCCTGCAGACAGATCATGGTGGTCACACGCCGCTGTGGCGTCTCCTCCCATCGTCCCTCTGTGTGTGAGTGTAGACGTAGGCTGCTTCAAATTTTGTCGTCCTCTCGCCCTAAACGGCGGCATTTTGAGGCTGAGTGCTTATTATCATATAATGAATTTTGCTGCCTGCACCAGTTAAACAGTTTATTGGTACATTTGCTCGTACGCAGTCATTTGCACCTTACTTTGCACCCAGAATATACACCATTTAACTAGTAAAAGTGGAGCTGGACGCGTCCTGAATGCATTTACACCATGCACTTTAGACTGTGCTATAGATGGTTAAAACGGTCCGTACAGTGCAAAGGACAAAATAAACATGGAGTGAAAGATTCAAAGCCATCAGGACTCTCTCACTTCAACAGAAGTAGCTCGATTTGTAGGAGTAATTATTATATAATATACCTCGCTTCATGTGCAGAGGTCTGTGTTTTGTTACAGTAAAGAGTTCTGCAGCGATTCATGCATCATTTTACCTCCAAAAGTATGTGCTCATCTGTACAGTCCTGCCCTCTGACCTCCAGCCTAACCCTGCTGCTCTCAGAGGATATAGTGACAAAGTGGAAAGGGGAGCCAGATGAAAGCATCCTCCGCCACTGTTAGATTCGTTTAACACAAACCAGATGATATCAGCAGTTTCATCAAGTGAATCTGCCAAACCATGTTACACCACTGCTCCGCTCTGATCCGCTTGGCTCTGTTATCGCTGTTTGAAAAATTATTCACTTCAATTTGTTGGACTTTTATTGCACCATCTCAGTCCCACTTTGTTCTTTCTCAATAAAAGCCATAAACAAGTCCAGAACGGCAGAGGAGGAAAAGGAGGAGGAGGAGGAGGAGGAGGAGTGATACAGTATCATGCAACATGATCCTCCATCATCTCACTGTTTCATCCATCTGCTGTCAGGCTGCTGTGACCTATAACCCCTCACTTCCTCACCACCGATTCAGTATAAATGTTCACTTAACATGGAGCTTCTCTGGAGAGTTTTCCCTACTAAAGTGATTAAAATGTGAATCACAAACAGGCTGTTGGTTACTTAATTTACATGGCAAGAAATGACTCTGTGGCCTCATTTAGATTTCATTATGCTTATAGTGTAGATTTAAACCTCTCTTTGGATAGTTTTACCAGAAACAAGTTTGATCTCAGTCCTTCTATTCGTCCGTCTGTCAGGACTATATTCCTGCTCTCATGGATCAGATTTAGCTGAAACTTCAGGGAATGATATGTGTCACTGCTGTGACTAAGGCCTGCGGCAGCATTGCTGCCATTTTGGATTAAAATTGGCAACAAGTCCGTGGCCATGGATGTAAATCAGAGGATAATTTTTTGAAGTAAATCAACTTCCCAGAGCGAAAAGCTGCAGTGGGTAGAAATGGAGCAAATATGATTTTAAAAAAGTAATTTTAATAAGACGGTCACTATATCCTGACAGCTTTGACCTGTGACTGGTCAAAGTGTCCCATCACAGATTTTCTAAAGCCTGAAACCAGATCCATGAGGAGCTGCAGTGGTCTAGTTTTCTTTTAGAGCACTTTATTACAATATGCTGTAAGGTTATTATGGGATTTTTGCCCAATCATGCCAAACATATGCTTCCTACTGCAGGTTTAAATAGCCCTCATTTAAATAATTATGTCCAAAAAGTTGTAAAGTAGTTGTTAATGTTTTTTGTTAGTGTTCACATTAACGTCTTCTCAGTTGTTGGTTTTTAATGTCAGCTGTGCTGAAATGAAAGACATGAGCAAATCTATTCAAAGCTATTCATCTCTACTTTCCTGTGACATCTATAATATTATTATTTGAGTTCATAATGTAGCACATTAAGACCATGAAACAAAATATGTATATGTATCTTTCAGGACCTTTCATTTGTTTTATCTGATAGATTTCTACTATATAATCTCCCTAATACAGCATCACTTTATGTATATAAAAGCCAGCTCTCTGGCTAATGTTACACTCTCCGTTAGCACCTGCCCTGTCAGTACTGCAGTACCTCACTTGTGCATCACTCGTTAGTTTCTTCCATCATTGATTTCAGACCCAGCGATTGTTTTTTCCAGAGCTGATGATGGAAGTAGCTAATGACTGAGCCATCTCTCTACCTCTTTTGACAGTTGCACATGCTCAGTAGCGACTGGGCAGGATGTACGGATCGGGCGGCAAGTGCCGTGAGTTGTTGTTGCTGCATAGTGTTAATGAGCTGATAATGATATGACATCGGATTGGTGCTTAGACTTGCGTACATAGGCTGTATAGGAACCATTTCTGATACTAGTATTGGAACAACTCCAGCTAATTTTGGTTGAAACGCCAGCTAATTTGTTTTAGCTGCTGCATCCAGTGGAGACACCACGATATGTCAAAACCTTTGATATTACAAACAACACAGATTACACCTTTTAAAATGCTAGTGGAACCAAACAGAAGTGTGATAAGCATCACTTTGGTTATTTCTTTGTCATGACAGGCATTTCTTAATAATGCACTGAGAATGTTGCATTTGGCAGTTTTATTATCATTAATATTAATTTTTTAAATGTGGAGCTTTTTCATGAAGTACATCTGTTTTCTTGGTCGACAAGGTAGCAAGCAGGTAACCTGTTTATTAAACTTTGGCCTACAGCGTAGTCACTGTAAATGTCAGTGTGTTGAGAGCACATTATTATTATTATTATTATTCAGCTGCTGTCAGGAAGAGAAGAAAAGACACAAAGACAGCTCTTAGCTCCAGACAGAGCTGTAGAAAAGAGGCTGATGTAAATGTGAATATGAGCAGGCTGCTTCACATCACTGAGTCTGGAAAAGACGCATCAGGTTGGTTGGTTCTTTTGGCTTCTTGTGGACAAGCAGATGTTTCCCCTCTGCCTCTCGTCAGGATCCTGGAGAGGAAACGGGAGAGGGAAGGAAAGAAAATGGCAGCGGTCAGCCTCCTCCTCGTCTCGTTCCTGCTGGCAACAGAAAGCAGAGATCGTGTTCAGCTCTCTGGAAGCACATTTCCGTTCACTGCAAGCGGAGATGTCACAGGAATTGTTTCCACTCTGTCCCGATGCTGTGCTGCGTTCAGGGGTCTATTAATAAGATGCAGGTGGGAGGCACGTGGCTCTGTTTGTGAGCAGGAAGCTCCTCCCTCAGCTGCTCTAAAATCACTTTTATTTGGAGGTTGGCTGTTGTTGTGTTCTTGTGTATTGCTGTGGATTTTGTAACGGCTGAATGTATCTCAGCGAGTCCGAAATGAGAACTAGACGTACTGCAGAGATTTCGGATGCGGGGCCAGTTTAAACCCACAGTTGTTACTGTGGGTATGAAGGGAGGTTTCTGTGCGTCAGAGGTGAGTTCAGCTTGCAGATCCAGTTGATGAATGACATGAAACTCCACTAACTTCCTCTGTTGTATCCAGTCCAAAACACACAATCACACATGTAAAACACACACACACAGACTCACAGCTTCTCCATCCTCAGTCAGGTCAGACTCGTTCACCTGGCGACACTGACGACTCTCTCTTCACCTCAGCCAACAATGAGCTGTCGCCACCTGATCTGTCCAGTGGCAGCTTTGATTGATCTGTCTCAGGGTTCCTGTCTCTGGAGCTCTCTGTGGAGGCTGTGCTGTTTGCTTGGCTGAGCCTCAGATTTGAGGTGGTGTTTTATTTTGAAGGTTAAGAGGTCATTGGGGTAGAGGAGGAAGGCGGTGACTGACAGTGAGAGAACTGATGGCATTTAATGTGAGCTGCAGCACACTGCCTGGATGATGACTGACACGTTTCATCGCTTCAGTGTTGATTCAACTTTTGTCCTGTAAGGAGTGGGACGTTATCGGCCTCGTTCTAGATCTCTAGATCACTACTGGTGTCTCAGTTTGATTTCAGAGGTAAAGATAGGATTGGTGTTTAAATTTTAGCCGATTTGTCAGAAAACCGGCCTCTTCTGTTGTGTGAATATTACTTCATTGGTTGATGAGACGAAGAGCTGGTGGCGATGATTCTCCAGTTGGTCCCATTAAACCACTGCAGAGGAAGTGGACGACACAACATGACTGAACAGTTTTAAAAACTAATTTGTGTCAAATAAACATTTTAAAGGAGCACTGTGTAACTATTAGCAGAAACTGAATATAATATTCATACCTGTGTTTTCATTATTGCATAATCACCTGAAACTAAGATCGGTTGTGTCTTTGTTAGCTTAGAATGAGCCCTTCATATCTACATGGGTAGCAGATCCTCCTCACAGAGTCCACCATGTTGCTCCGCCATGTTTCTACAGTAGCCCAGAACAGAAGTGTACTCTGTTGGTTGCAATCTGCAAACACACCACTAGATGCTGCCAGATCCTCACACTATACCTTTAAATCATGCTGCTTGGGGCTGCAGGTGTTGTGCAACAGCTTTATGCAATAGTATGATGAGGGGTTGTGCAATATGTTGTTTGTTCTTATCACTGGTTGGGTAATATGTGCAATATGTGCAGTGTGTGCTTGTGATGTGCTTTAGCCAGTGGACAATGAGAAAATGAGCCTACTTCTCACTTGATTTATTACCTCAGTAAACATTGTTAACATGAGTTTATGATCTCAATCTCTATTTTCAAGTCTTCTTCAATACAGCATGATGTTCATTTAGTAAATTATGGTCCCATTTAGAGTCAAATAGACCATAAAGCAGGGGTAGGGCAGTGCTACCTTGTGATTGACAGGTTGCTACCACGGCAAGTTTAACCCTTTCACAGTGTGTTTTTATCTCATAAAACTTAGTTGTATCATTTCGGCTGCCTTAAAATGTCTTATTCAGAGTTTGGCTGAAGTTAGCTCGTCCCTCTAGTGTCTTCTGGTTGCAAAAGATCAACATGGCAACAGCTAAAAAACAAAATGGCGACGGCTGAAATGCAGAACTTGAGGCTTCAAAACTGCAGTCCACAAACCAGCATCCAACATCCACTTCTTATATTCGGACATGTTGCTTTGTTTATATGTTGCTTGCTCTTTATTATTAGTAGCACAATAAGACATTCTGTGAGCAGCATTTGAGTCCAAGACAATAAAGGGACATTAAAGTAAACTATCAGCGAGGTATCATCATTAAAACCATGGAGAACCATGTGGAGAGCATGATGACATTTCTGTTATGTCCATGTATTAATGGAGCAGGGTCTCATACACCGTTCACTACTATACCTATGAACAGTAATAGGCTCTTATTTCTGTATATCCAACAAAATCATGTCCTCTAATTTTTTATAAAGAGCAACCACCATGTAGGGAGGAGGTTGAGTGGAGACCACTGTTCATGTCTGGGGTGAAACCAGAAGTCAGCATTGATTTTTGTGTCATATAAGGTACATACTGAAGTAGCGCCATTTCTGGAGTTACTTTAAGCCAAACCATGATTTTTTCCTACACGTATTAAGTATTTTTATTGCCTAAACCTAAAGAAGTTGTTTCCTGTGAAGACGTAAGTTTATTTTGAAAAGATGGTCTGCATGTAACAAGCAGAAATTAACACATGTTGCTGGGTATTTGTAGAAAATGACAGATATCATACTTTAATGTGAGGAAGGTTACAGTCACACATCTCATGTGCTCTTCTGCAGCTATTTTTAGTCTCTTCAGTGGAGCAATTTATTCACCCAGTCTGTTTCTGTTGCACTTTATCGTATTCAGCTTTTATCAATACACCAACTTTTCCACCTCAGCCAAACAGAAAAAAACAAAACAGTTGTAATCGATTATTTTTTGAGGTTTTTTCCCCATCATGTGTCCCATCACCATCTGAAGCTTTAGCCTTCATGACAACACTGCAGGGTCGTATGTGTGTAGGCAGCTTATTTGTCCTGCTCTCCATCTCTTTGTTTTTCTCTGCTGTCGCCGCTCTGTGTGACCTCCAGGTTAAAGAAACCGCCAGCAACACAAAACTTGCATTTGTTCAGTAAATTGCTTCGTGCAGCTTTAAGACACGAGTTTGAATTTATCAGATTGTCCATCCCTTTGGTTTATCATAAGCTACCTTAAAGAATTAATGTCCAGAGTTCAATTAGATCGGCTGTCCTGTATTTAAACAGTAAAATGATGTTGCTCTATTCTGCAGAGCCATAATTTCAAAATCATTTCCAAGAAGAGGGGAAATAGAGACAGTTCATGAATTGGTAAATTTTCAGTTAATTAATTACAAATGATTGATATGGTAACTTCAAGAGTCTTTTAGTGATCATGCAAACATGTGAAGTTAGTCGACAGGTAAATACAGTGAAAGATAAATGAGGATTAAATGTAATTATTTTACAACACAGGGTTGCATGATGAAATGTAAGCTGTAGCCTCTTTATGCTACACATACACCAAACATACAGCATACAGTATGTACTAGGGCTGTGAAAGTTAACTCCATAATAACACAAATTAGTTTCAATGCCACTAATTTCTTTAACACATTAATGAAACTTGAGATTGAGCAGAATAAAAAAAGAGGAAAAAAAAAAATCTTAAGGAATCCACTGGTGCCAAACATGTCATATGAGCATGTTGCAGAGGAGGTTAAGTTATGCTGCATATTAGCGGGAAAAACTGGCATGGCCATTTTTACTTGACCTCTGACCTCCAGATGTGTGAATGTAAATGGGTTCTCTGGGTCCCCACCAGTCTCCCCTTTACAGACATGCCCACTTTATGATAGTCCCAGTCAGTCTGGATCAAGTCATAGTCTAGTCAGCACTCTGACACACTGACAGCTGGTGTTGCCTGTTGGGCTGCAGTTTGCCATGTTATGATTGGAGCAGATTTTTTTTTATGCTAAATGCATAATGTTGTTAATTGATTTTCAAAACTAAATACATACATATATTTGCATAAAGCAGCATATTTGTCCACTCCCATGTTGGTAAGAGTAAAAAATGGGCAATTAATTCGCGATTAATTGTTATTTTAGCTGATTGACAGACCTAACATATGTATGGTATTATATATGTAATTAAATAAAACAACATTGCATCTGAATGTAATCCATGCAACGACTGTAATTAGGAGAACGAGTGTAATTTGGAGAAGTGAGTATGTGTGTTTAATACCTGTAGGAAACAGTAAAGAAGGAGAGAAAGTTAAGAAGAAAAAAAAAAAAAAAAAAATTTTTCTTTATTACCCCCCCGGGGAAATTTTTTTTTTTTCTCTCTTTTTTTTTTTTTTTTACATTATACACACCCAAAACAACACAAACAAAAAAATACAAAAAAAGAAAAATTTTAAAGTGGGGGGGGCTCCCCTGAAAAACCCCCCCAACCGTTGGGGGTTTGGTGCCTTTCTCAGGGGCACCTCGGCAGTGCCCAAGAGGTAAACTGGCACCTCTCCAGCTACCAGTTCACACTCAGTTCTTGGTCCATGTCGGGACTTGAACCGGTGACCCCCCGTTTCCCAACCCAACCCCCTACAGACTGAGCTACTGCCGCCCCCAAACACACAGCTGAAGTATTTTAATATTTATATATGAGTTAAGACCACTATATACTGGGGGCGTGACAAATAAATGACACAAAAATGCAAAATATTTGCCTGTCAATGTTTAGAAATATATAAAATGTTTGAATAGATTTGTGCGAGCAGAGGACCAACTACTGTTTAGATCAAACTATTAAGCTATTTGATTGAGTTTAGTTAGTGAAATGCTCTGAGTGAATTTGCCTCTGGTAAACAGTTATGTCGTGTACATGTTAAGGGCTTTTATTGTGAAAAACCAAGAATGGAAGAGCTGGATCTTGTGTGTGTTGTTTTTGTCAAGGTTGAACATTTATGTTTTGATTTAGACTAGGGGTGGGTGATATCATCATGTGTACCGAGGACGTCAATGTATTGTTTCGATTCGTTCACAGTTAATAATCACAGTCAAGCTGGTGTTTTCACTTGTTAATGAACTGTGGCCGATTGCTGAGCAACCTGAATCTCAGCAAGAAAGAATATTTGGAAAATAATGTTTGTAATGCTTTTTTTTTTTTCACACATATACTGTTGGTTTATAATTTAAAGGTGTTTCACCTGTTTTCACCACAGCCAAACTGTGAATTTCATTACATTTAAAAGAATTTACATCTTTGAAGACAGTGAAAGCTAATATGACCTTTTACATCTTAACCCACATGAAGAGTTTGAATATCCTGTGTAGACTCGTGCTGTTGGACCGGTACTGAACAGAAGACACAGCCCGGCTCGACTGCGGGCGGCTCAACTACAGATTTGCTGTGTGTCGCCTATTTTTTGCGTGATGTAAAAATCGAGAGAAAATGATGTGTTAGGAGCTGTCAGTAGCAGCCACCAGCTCACCCGGGCTGTGTGGCTGCTCCGACCTGTTAACATGGGCACCGAAACCAAACGTGTATGTTTATCACGGTAACGAAGGTGTTGCAATATCCATGTCAGGGCCGAACGGTGAGGGTGATAAAACCGGTATACTCACTGCTTGTTCGGGCTACAGAGCCTCTGTGTTCTTTTAAGTATGTCACAATGTGACTGGTTGCTGCCTTTATCTGCAGTGAAAAATTGATTCACGCTGTTCTCATGACAAAAACAACAGTTCAAAAAATATATACTGATGTGTGTATTAATCACAAAAACAACTGTGTAAAAGCCTAAAAACATAAATACATATCATTTTACACCATTTTGAAATAAGTTAAATAACTGGTTTAACTGGGTTGAGGTTAAATATTTTGTGCAAGTGAACGCAAAGCTACACAGATTATGACTTCGGTGTTTCCTTGACTTTGTCAAACCTTCTGTGTGAACAGCTGAAAATGAAATAAATCTTCTTCACTCTGTCAGCGCCTCAGTTACTGTCCTTCGTTTTCTATCTCTTTTGTCATGTTTCTTGATCTCCTCTTCTCTGTCTCATGTCTGTCATTCAATCAGGGTTCTTTAATTAATTTTTTTGTCTTGTCTCATCAATCTCCCCTCGTTACTGATGTCTCTTCTCTTCTTTTCGTCTCATTGTCAGAAGCCTCTGTAAGATGGTGGAGACCCCCCCTCCCCAAAAAAATAGCCCAGAAATGTAATTGTGTGAAATCAGAGCCTCCTCCTTCCTTCTGGCTCCCCCTGCCTCCCCCTACCTCCCCCTACTCCCCCTACCTCCCCCTGCCTCCCCCTACTCCCCCTACCTCCCCCTGCCTCCCCCCTGCCTCCCCCTACCTCCCCCTACTCCCCCTACCTCCCCCTGCCTCCCCCTACTCCCCCTACCTCCCTATGCCTCCCCCCTGCCTCCCCCTACCTCCCCTACTCCCCTACCCCCCCTGCCTCCCCCTACCTCCCCCTACCTCCCCCTACCTCCCCCTGCCTCCCCCTACTCCCCCTACCTCCCCCTACCTCCCCCCTGCCTCCCCCTACCTCCCCCTACCTCCCCCTACTCCCCCTGCCTCCCCCCTGCCTCCCCCTACCTCCCCCTACCTCCCCCTACCTCCCCCCCCCCTGCCTCCCCCCCCCCTACCTCCCCCTACCTCCCCCTGCCTCCCCCTACCCCCCCTACCTCCCCCTACCTCCCCCTGCCTCCCCCTACCCCCCCTCCCTCCCCCTGCCTCCCCCTACCTGCCTCCCCCCCCTACCTCCCCCTACTCCCCCTACCTCCCTATGCCTCCCCCCTGCCTCCCCCCTGCCTCCCCCTACCTCCCCCTACTCCCCCTACCTCCCTATGCCTCCCCCTACCTCCCCCTGCCTCCCCCTACTCCCCCCTCCCCCTGCCTCCCCCTTGCCTCCCCCCCTGCCTCCCCCTACTCCCCCTACCTCCCTCTGCCTCCCCCTACCTCCACCTGCCTCCTCCTGCCTCCTCCTGCCTCCACCTGCCTCCTCCTGCCTCCCCCTGCCTCCCCCTGCCTCCTCCTGCCTCCCCCTGCCTCCACCTGCCTCCTCCTGCCTCCCTCTGCCTCCCCCTGCCTCCTCCTGCCTCCCCCTGCCTCCCCCTGCCTCCTCCTGCCTCCACCTGCCTCCTCCTGCCTCCTCCTGCCTCCCCCTGCCTCCACCTGCCTCCCCCTGCCTCCTCCTGCCTCCCCCTGCCTCCACCTGCCTCCTCCTGCCTCCCCCTGCCTCCCCCTGCCTCCTCCTGCCTCCCCCTGCCTCCCCCTGCCTCCTCCTGCCTCCACCTGCCTCCTCCTGCCTCCTCCTGCCTCCCCCTGCCTCCCTCTGCCTCCTCCTGCCTCCCCCTGCCTCCCCCTGCCTCCTCCTGTCTCCACCTGCCTCCTCCTGCCTCCCTCTGCCTCCTCCTGCCTCCCCCTGCCTCCCTCTGCCTCCTCCTGCCTCCCCCTGCCTCCCCCTGCCTCCCCCTGCCTCCCCCTGCCTCCTCCTGCCTCCACCTGCCTCCTCCTGCCTCCTCCTGCCTCCCCCTGCCTCCCTCTGCCTCCTCCTGCCTCCCCCTGCCTCCCCCTGCCTCCTCCTGCCTCCACCTGCCTCCTCCTGCCTCCCTCTGCCTCCTCCTGCCTCCCCCTGCCTCCCTCTGCCTCCTCCTGCCTCCCTCTGCCTCCCCCTGCCTCCTCCTGCCTCCACCTGCCTCCTCCTGCCTCCCTCTGCCTCCTCCTGCCTCCTCCTCCTGCCTCCCTCTGCCTCCTCCTGCCTCCCCCTGCCTCCCCCTGCCTCCTCCTGCCTCCCCCTGCCTCCTCCTGCCTCCTCCTGTCCCTCCTCCACCCTGCTGCCCTCTGTGCGCCTATCGCTGCCTGCCTGTCTTTTCTCCCCCGTGGACATCCATCACTGTGTGGCCTTCATACAGCCTCCGTTAGCGTCATGGCAGCACCGCCATGACTCTGCGGCAGCTGTGATGAGGGTCTGCTCCGAGCTGATAATTACATTTGGAAAGGTTTCCAGCTGACAGTTAAACCTGCAGTTGACAGATTATTTTTGGCATCATTGGGCAAAAAATCTATGCCATATAAATAAATAACCGTTCAGCATAACTAGACTTCTGCTCCTCCTCATGGCTCTGTTTTCAGGATTTTAAAAAATCCAGCCTGTGATGGGAGACTTTAGCCAATCACAGGTCATTTCAGAGAGACAGCGTTCCTATTGGCTGTGCTCCAGCCAGTGGGTGGTGCTCGGTATTTCCGCAACAGATCTCAACATGGCTGCCGGGTCACAAACTTTCTAATTTTACAGTTTAACAGTAACTACAACATGTTTCTGAACACATCTGAGGAGAGAAATAGTCATTACAGTAGCAGATTATTGATTCATATTTCACCATTTGATTGGCGTTTGAGTGAGTGACAGCTGATCAAAGGTCACGTGAGTGTCCTCCCTCAGATGAACATCCAGGATCACTCCCAGTTTTCAGTCACACTAAAAGACACAATTGAAAACAGTTTTGGTCGTTCCTGAGTTCCAGCTTCAGAAATGGTTTTGACATTTGTCTGAAATGACAGAGAGCAGAAGGCTGTCAGACTGTCATTCATAAACGGTGCTTCATCGTCTCCTCCTGGCTGCCGTAGATCATCACTGTGTCTTCATGCTGCGATGTGATGAACCCGTTTACCTGCTCTGTCACTGAGTCCGATCTGACGCCGTGTGATGAAAGAGCACAGATGTCACAATGAGATTTGTCAGCCTTTTCTAATCTTTGATCTGTAAGCAGGATAAACCAAAGACGAGGCGATCCAGGTTACTAGGCAACAGGTTTCAGCTTTCAGGACCAAAACAGGCTCCTGAAAACAGACCTGTACCAGATCTGTTACAGAATCAGCTGGGATCAATTATGTTGAGAAAAAAACAGTACGAACCACAGTCTGTATATAAAGATGCTTCTATACAGTACACACTATGTTTGAAACACGCAATCATGCTTATTGAAAGTTACAGTATATCGCCTCCCTTGTACAATTCCTCCGGCTGGGACTACTTCACTCAGAGCAGTTGTCAATCGAGACGTCTCACCACGTTTTATAGCATCAAATAACAATAAAACTGAACTAAAAATGAATATACTACTTGAATATACATCAGCATGATAGAACCACCTAAAATGCCAGAAAATTTATTTGACATGCACTTTGACTTTTTAGTTTGACTCATTTGCCATCCACTAACATGGAGGGGGTGGGCCTTATGACCTATACTGCAGCCAGCCACCAGGGGGCGAACCAGATGTTTTGACTTCACTATGGGGGAGCTGTCGGTCGTCCATCTTTATACTGTATACTGTCTGACTGTGATGGATCAGGAACACCTGATCTTCTTGGTATTTCTTTTATTTTCAGTCAAAATAGACATTTATATTTTTAATTTACTGTCCTTTAAAGAAATCACAGCTTTCTTTTACCTTCTCCACTTATTCTCCATCTGATGCTGCCTCCACACAGAAACTAATCCTCATCCACGCATTTTAATAGTACGAGGGGGATAGGCCACAGTGAGCCAAAAAAGGAAAATGATATAAAAGTAAGGAGAATGAAAGAGAAGGAAAAGGTGTGAATGAGAGAGACCGATAGGAAGGTGTAGTAATAAGATTTCATCTGAGATAACAGCCATGACAAATAGGACATGAGAGGAAGGAGGCAGGCGGGCTGTACTGACCATGAACAGGAGGGAGAGGGAGATCAGATTACCGCTGCTCTCTGCTGTTTCCGCTCCATTAACTAATGGACAGCCACTTCTCATAGTGTTGATGGATTGGGAATATTACAGCAGATCTATGCGTGTATTCATCAGGGTCACCTGCACTGATTTTAATGCACCGACCCACAGAGACCTGTCCACGAGACACAAATGACGGCATTCATCATTAGCTCACATCCTTAAAACGACCTTTGTTTGGATCCAGCTGACAGGAGCGTATACTGGACATGTGATTTATGATTGTTGCCTTTCAGAAGCAAAAGAGGAAGTGGCGTGACGTTATTGAGTTCCTTTAGATCCCCCATGTTCCGGCTCTGTCCTTTCCTCTGTCCCTTTTGTCTGTGTAAGTAGGGAATCCTTTCTGGTAGTGCACAATTAGAGAAATGGACTGTCACGTTACCCCAATCATGCTGTATTGAAGAAGACTTGAAACTAGTGATTGAGACCATAAACTCATGTTTACCATGTTTACTGAGGTAATAAATCAAGTGAGAAGTAGGATCATTTTCTCATAGACTTCTATACAATCAGACTTCTTTGTGTAACCAGCGGAGTCGCCCCCTGCTGGCTCAATTAATCGATGAAAAGTGGGCCGGTATTTCAGTAATTGTGCTGACAAACCAACTCCTCGTTGGAGTGCTCTTAATACATTATATGCATTTGGTTCCTCACACAACTTAGCAGTTTATTTTTCTTATCTTTATTCTTCCTGTTGCAGCTTTTGTTGCTTTTATGAAACACTGTGTTTTATTTTGAATAGCATACATATTACAGCACTTTCTATGTTCGTAATTGTATTTTGAGTCATAGTCATGTCTTTTTACTGTTTATGTTTCATCATTTCTGTTTGTTTTTATGCTGCCTTGCAGTGAGGGTCGGACTGTACACACAGTTACAGACAGGCTTCCAGTGACACATTATGAACACTCCTCAGGCTGCTGTTATTGTTTTAAAGACATCATGTAAGCCATTGTTTTACTGCTTAGTTTGTCATTTTACAAAAGAAAGTAGAGAGCAGTAGCTAATCAGAGCAGTAATACTACTACTAATAATGATAATTGATATAACACACTTACTTAAGATTTACTGAATAAAATTTAAAAAATCTGAATCCCATGTAAGCTCCTTGTATATGACATATAAAAATTAGGACATTAGCTCATACATAAAGTGGAGGAGAAATAACTAAATAAAATGAGATGACGCTGGGGGTTGGTTTTCCTCCTGTCCTTCCCAGTTTTTGAGTCACCAGCCGCTACTGGTCCATAGCACATGTACCAATGTGTCCACATCACCACTACGCTTCCAGCAGGTTGCAGAAACCCTAAACCCAGTCTAAATAACCTCCTCGGGGTCCAGTAGAAACAATGTGAAATTTTAAAAGGAATCGGTAACCTCACATCTCTTGACATTATATTATTAAGACCTGCAGAATGTAGGAATGGAGAATGTAAATTTGACCCAAAGATCTTTCACAATACATGGCGTAGTTGAAGATATCTCCACTGAACTGAGTCGTAAGTAAACCATACTGACCCTCAAATGATTTTAGTGTATTGGTACATTGTAAATGTAACGCCAGGGAACTGAAGTGAACTGGACTCAGATGCACGATTCAAACAATCAGGCAATGTAAAAGAGGATCTGTCTTTACTGAAGCACAGGTCGGTACACAGGAGAGCAGTCAAACAGGCAACCAGAAACAAAGGCAAAGGCAGGGTCGAAAAACAGGCACTAGGAAAAGAAACGCTGGAACGAGGGGCGCCGGAAAGGATCAACAACGAACTGGCAACATGAGGAAGGGAGGACATACATTATATACTGGTGAAGGAGTGATAACAAGACACAGGTGGACACAGTCAGGGGCGGGGCCGACAATCAGAGCAGGTGAGTTGATAGAAGGTAGGTCAGGAGGCGTGGAGACACACGAGGGCAGGAAGTGCAGTGAATCTGAAACCAGTGGGAAGGTTAGTGATTTCAAAATAAAGCAGGAAGTGGTAATAATGAAAATGAAAAGAGAACAAACATGACCTTGGATCTGGTGGTTGTAACATTAAATCTCTTAATGTGAGAATAAAGAAAAGATTAATCAAATTTTGAAAAATGACAGAAAGTAAGTGGCACACACACACACACACACACACACACACACTCACACAAAAACAACCCTCATTCCTGGAAAGAAATGCATCATTTAACAGGAACACATAAAACTCAGGTCATTGATAACAGTCATGGTTCAGTGTGTGTGTGTTTATTTATGACTTTAATAAGCTCTCAGAGCTTGTGACATTTCAGCACACCTCTAAATGTCATCCTGCGACATAAAGACACCTGACCGCCGCTCGTCACCTCTATATCTGACCCCGCCCTCTCCTGACATCACCGTTTTTCTTTCTTTCTTTCTTTCTTTCTTTCTTTCTTTCTTTCTTTCTTTCTTTCTATAGACCATTTCAGTTTTCACAGTAAATGTATACGTCCCGAATGTGTCCCAGGTTATTCTGTGGTGCAGGTTACGTTATTACGTCGTCATGACAGCAGTCTAATTTTGTAGGTACTTTTTAAAGTATTGGCATAAAGGTCCAGATTTATGGAGGCATATAAATTGCTGCGATTAGCACCGGAAACATTATGGAGAGAGCTAGTTATCGTTAGCACTTCAGAACTGTATTAAATATCATTCACAGTTTGATAGTTGGTTAGTTATTGATAACAAAGATGCTTTATTACAATCAATGTAGAATGCTAACGACTTGGCACCAACAAGACATAATGACCCTTCCTCCTTTTGTAGGTTCAATCAATATATTAGGGGCTGTCAGTCAATTAAAATGTTTGATCACATGATTGTCGATAGTTAATTGCAATTAATCACAATTGCAGTGGAGTGGAGCTGCTTTATGCAAATGTATGTATATACTTATTATTGTAAATCAATTAACACAAAACAATGACTGATATTGTCCAGAAACCCTCACAGGTTCTGACTTTAGCATAAAAATCTGCTCCAATCAGAACATGGCAAACTGCAGCCCAACAGGCAACAACAGCTGTCAGTGTGTCAGAATGCTGACTTGACTATGACTTGATCCAGACTGACTGGGCCTATCAGAAAGTGGGCATGTCTGTAAAGGGAGACTGGTGGGTATAGAAGAGAGGTTTTCTAGTTTCATATAATGTTAGTATCTTCACTCTAGCTTTGAAACTGAGCCTGATACAAAATCGCAAGTTGTGTAAATGTGTTAAAGAAATTAGTGGCATTAAAACAAATGATCACATTAATACTGACAGCCCTAATATTTGTTTAACATGCATCTTAGCAAAGCATCTTATCTTTATGCAATGTTATTTGCATATTACATTCAATATCACCTACAACAGTGGGTCTATCTGACAGTAAGTCTGTTTTATTACATGCTGTACTAAACTGTCCTTTATTTGATGCTTTTTATATTTTTGTACTGGTTTTCATGTGTGAAATCTCTGACCTGTCGCTGCATGCTCTCTCCTGAGCCATAATTGCCTGGTTTCTATGGAGATGGGTCTTAATCACTAACCTACCCCCCACTCCACCCCCTTACACATCATACACACACACACACACACACACACACACACCGTCTAACTGCTAATTGGCTGTAATTAACCTCTTAGAGCTATTTACAATTTTTCAATCCATAAATTAGAGGAGGTGCATTCAACACCTCCACCCCCCTCCTCTCCTCCTGTCTCTCCTTGTGCGTGTGCAGTGCAGCACCCTCCCTCTTAGCGCTGTTAGCTCCGTTAGCTGTGAGCCACTGGCTCAGCTGTTGCCATGTTGATAGCCGTGCAAAGGCAATAGAAACCTTAGCCCCTTTAAATAATAATCCAAACTGAAAATATCAGTTTCATATAGTTTTCTTCATAGAACTGAATGAAATGCTGAGATACAGGCCAGCTGTGTATTTGTGACAGGAAGTTGTCTTACACCTCTTTGTTGACCCTAGTAGGGTGGAGAACCCCAGGGTGTGAACGCTGCTACGCCAGGTGGTACTTCTGTAGTCACCAGGACGTACATGGAAAGATTGTGGAGCAGCTCTGCTAATTTAAAAAAAATAGAAATTATGAACTAAAGGGATAAATGACTGAAATGTCCACATTCTGAAGCTGTTAGAAATACAATCAGGCCATAACCTACTGAGATGAAGACGATGAAGGTCATAGGGTTGTGGGGAGAGCCAGTGTGCTACAGTACCTCCAGGTACAGTACACGACCCAAGCGAGTCGGCTAACACGCAGCATTTCTGTCCGACAAAGTCCAAACACATTAACTACATTCAGGGCTTGAAGTGGAAAAAAATAAGTGCCAGTTCTCTCTTATTCACATGTTGGTTTGCGTATCAACCAGTATCTGCAATCGCTTGCTATTTTTTTTTTTCTCATTATTTCTTTAAGCATATTATACTGTCATACATAATGTCAGCCATAATCAGCTGTGGGTTTGGTGCTATATTATTATATTTGGGTTGTTCATCTTCTTTAGTAGGGCTACAATACTCCAATATTACTCCAATATTATGGGGGCGGCAGTAGCTCAGTCCGTAGGGACTTGGTTTAGGAATCGGAGGGTCACCGGTTCAAGTCCCAACATGGACCAAGACCAACTGGTTGCTGGAGAGGTGCCAGTTTACCTCTTGGGCACTGCCGAGGTGCCCCTGAGCAAGGCACCAAACCCCCAACTGCTCGGGACGCTTGTCAGGAGCAGCCCCCTCACTCTGACATCTCTCCATTAATGCATGTATGTGTAGTGTGTGAAATTAACAACAGAGTGTAAAAAAAAAAATGAATTTCCCAACGGGGATTAATAAAGGTTCATCTTAATATTACAACTGGAACATTATGGGGTCAATGTGGTGTGTTTAGTGTTAATAGTTGCTTTTCTGTGTTATTTGTAACCTCTAAGAGGGTATCATTCAGGTTTTAGGAGTAGTGACCCGGTTGGGGGGCTGCACGGTGGTGCAGTGGTTAGCACTGTCGCCTCACAGAAAGAGGGTTGCAGGTTTGAATGCGGCTTGGGACTCTTTGTGTTCTCTTGCATGTTCTCCGGGATCTCCGGCTTCCTCCCACAGTCCAAAGACGTGCTGTTTAGGTTAATTGATGACTCTAAATTGCCCGTAGGTGTAGATGTGAGTGTGAATGGTTGTCTGTCTCTATGTGGTCTGTCTCTATGTGCCCTGTGATGGACTGGTGACCTGATCAGGGTGACCCCTGCCTTCACCCAATGCCAGCTGGGATCGGCTCCAGTCCCCCGCGACCCCTAACGGGATAAGCAGTTGACAAAGGATGGATGGATGTCCTGGTTGGGATGCTCCTACATAGTATACAACAGGATAGAGTTCTTATTACTGGTTAAATGATTATTTTATTATTTACACATACTGTATCACGGCCTTCGTCTGAACATTTAATGTTTGCCCCAAAAGAGCAGATTGAGAAAACATTTAAAGGTTTCATTAATAATATTTGTTCACAAACAAAGTGATAAAAGTTGATAAATTACAACACCAGACTGTTTTACCACATAAAAATGGCAATCCCATAGAAGTGTGTGCTTTTTGAAGTAAAAATTTCAGGAACTACAGACAGTGTAAGTATTCAGCCAGTTAAAGCTAGCTGGTGAGATAGACACAACGACCCATACCCTAAAGCTAATTTACACACATTTTCTCATCAGGCTAGCAGTAACAAATAATAAAATCAAGAATAACACACAATCAGTACAGTATATTGCTCATCAAATGTTTAAACTGATGCTCAATAATCGGTATCAATACTGGCCTCTGTCTCGTTCAGACATGTTTGTTTAAACTGGGTATGTTCACTCATGTCCCTCAGGTGTAACAGGACTCGTCCACCTGGACGAGAATGGAGACAGAGAGACGGACTTCGCTTTGTGGGACATGATCGACACCAACACCAGCGCCTTCCAGGTGAACAATAATACGTTTGAATCTTTAATTATATTTTATTTTTAAGTAATAGATGTGCATATATTAATATAATTAGAGTACATGTTAATATTGCATGTGCTGGTCAATCATTTTAAGGTTGTCTGGTTTCAGTACACTTAAAATGATTATGTATGTATTGTTCTCAAATAATTCAGTTTCACAGACCTATAAGGTATTTTGAGTTGTCATAGCAGGAGGAGCACGGGAGGAACGACTGACCTTAGTTATAATGAAGGGCATAATGTCGTCTGGAAATGGCGGGACATGCCCCTCTAGCCAGTTATTGTCCCTCTCAATATTAAGGCTTTTATTTACTCACTGAAATCTCCCTACACAAGATCTTCAGACAGATGTTGATTAAAATGTTGTTCATCAAGGTCACTCTTAATTATCACCATGCGTTCATAATAATGAGGTTTTATAAACAGCAGACACTGGCAGCATTTTTTGCCTCCCAGCCGACTGCTCTCCTCTATGAGACCTGCCGATAGGACTCAAGACTGTAAACACCTCTGCATGCTTTTCTGGTACAAATCATTTAAAATTAGCAACTGAACATCAATCAAAGATAAGGAAGTAGAGCACATAAAGCCTCTTTTAACAGAAATGTTTAAGTGACGTAAGTGTGTAAAATTATTAATTTAAAATGCCCTTATAATATGTTATTTGTTAGATTGATATGAAAATACAGGAAAACATTAACATAAAGTTAAGTGAAGTCAAAGTTACTTACAGCAATGAAACAACTGATAATGTTATTAATTGCACCTCTGTTTGACAAGTAAAAATATTTATTTAATCAGCTTTAGTTTCAAAGCATGTGCGACTATTCTTGTCAATAAGTTTCATGATGCCTAAAATATCTGAAACGTTGCAACTGCATTTACTGAGGAGCAAGACAAAGGCTTTACCGCCCACTCATTAATCCTGTCTGACTGGGGTGTTCGTGGAAGAAGTCATTTGTGGAAAACCTCAAAATAGCGTCAGGCTACTGTTGGGAGAGAGGTGAGATGTCGCTCGACCTTCACCAACACTCCACACCACCATCACACTCTCTTTCCATCAGCCTCCCTCACACTTTCTAATGATTTCTGTCATTCTCTGTGTCTCAGGATAAAGGTTGGATCTGTCTGTGGCTGTCATCCTGTGAACTTTTGTTTTAATGCCGCAAATTTCTTTAACGCAATCTGCAATTTTTAGGATATAGCGGGCTAGCTTGTCTACTAGCTTGTTGCTAAGGAGACTAAATAACGCTCCAATCTTCAGCTAAATTTTGGTCGAGGAAAAACAGGCATGGCCATTTTCAAATGTAAATGGGTTCTCTGGGTTCCCACCAGTCTCCCCTTTACAGACATACCCACTTTATGATAGTCCCAGTCAGTCTGGATCAAGTCATAGTCAAGTCAGCACAACATTGTTTAATTTACCTCCACAGATGAATAATGTACATGTAACATTTTTTTCTTTGTTTGTTTTGTGTCAATTTACAATGTCAACCACATATTTAAAACTGTAAGAAAAAATAGTTTTCCCTCAACATGATTGTATGGACATGTATTTTGTATTTATAGGTCACAGACTTTCTCATTTTACAGCTAAACAGTAACTACAAGATGTTTCTGAACACATCTGAGGAGAGAAATAGTCATTACTGTAATAGAATATTGATTCATATTTGATCAGCGCTGCCTAGTTTGACCGTTTGATTGGAGTTTGTGAGTGATTGACAGCTGCTCAGAGACAGCAGGCTCCAGATCAGCTCTGATTGGTTGTTTTCCTCCGGTCTGTGAAATCTTGCAGATGCTGTTAGGAGTAACAGAGGACACCAGAGGATACACATGCTTTTATTGTTTTATAAATCACATTAATCCCATTCTACCCACTGTTGCTTTAATTTGTTTCATATAAAAAATAAAGTAATAAAAAGAAAAACATTAGGTCCAACCAAATCTCTTTACAATGCTGCAGCACAATACAAAGTCAAGTCAAGTCAGTTTTATTTGTATAGCCCAATAGATGTTGTGTGTACAGAGTAACAACATAGTAATAACAACATTGATAATACAACACAGGCAAAAAAAAAATAATACATATAATATGAACAGAATAGTGTGAGAAAGTGGATCCAGGAGAATATCAATCAGCTTCCTGGCGTCACCAAGCAAATAGAGCAACATCACCTCCTTTCCACGCTGAATCGATAGAGCCAGAGCAACACGACGTCTTCTCCGTGTCAAACAAGACATTTAAAATACATGTTGAACTACCTTTGGGTAACTGCCTGGAGCTCACACCGTGAGCTTAAAAGATTAGTTCACCTAATTAACAAAAAAAACATCTAATCAAATTTAATTACTTACACACTATGTATATACATTTAGTACATTTTTCATTGTGTGGGCCTTAAATTATTTGAATACAAGTGAACAGCAAACTTTGTGACAGTTCAATCTTGTAGCCTATATATCTTAATCATATTTGTTCCTGCTCTACCCACTGCTGCTTTAAGTAAGATTTTGAATGCAGGACTTTTACTTGTGGTAGAATAATTTAGGTAGGTATTTCTACTTTTACTTAAGTACACGAGCTGAGTACTTCTTTCACTACTGCAAGGAGGTGCAACAGGCATTAATACTATTAACAGTGAACTGGGAACTTAGCATGAGAAATGATTATAAAGGCAAAGAAGAGTGTCATCTGCATAAACTCTGACTTACATGAAATCTTAAACCAAACATCTTATATCACCTTGTAATTTGTTGTTTTTTATTTCTATTCCAGATAGTTTTGGTGTACAACAGTTCAGAGGAGCAGCTGACTGCCATACCTGGAACAACACTACACTGGCTGGGTGGAGTTTGTCCTCCCGATGTTCCCGTCTGTGGCTTCAAGAATGACAACCCCATCTGCCTCGCAAGTCAGTGGATTAACAAGTTTACTTCAGTCAAACGTTGTGTAATTCAGTATTTTTTTAGTACAGTTGAACTCTGACCTCTCCTACACCTTTAATATTTTAATATTCATTCATGGTTGGTAACATATTTATATTGCATTATCAGTGTATTAAATTCAGGCATTTCTCTGTGCAGAATGTGGATGTACAAGTTATTAAATACTCTCTTTTTTCTCTCTCTGACAGAGACAGTCACCATCCATCAGATGGTTTCCATCGTGGTCTTCTTCATCTTCATGATGACCCTCACCATCGCCATCTTCATCTACAGGTGAGAGCTGTCTGTGCTCGTCAAACTGTCTTACATGACTGCTTTTATGAAGCACTGATGAAAAATCCTGAGATTTCTAAGCAACATACCAGTCAGCAATCTCAGTGAGTAAGTGCAGCAGTTTGCTTCCAACGTAGTATTGGATGAGATCGTTTCTGCTTCCAAAGCGAGAGCTTATGGGAAATGCATGATCCAATGTTTTTGGTGCTTAATAGTTACCATTATTTGTTCAGCTTTGTTGTCCTTGTTTCAAGCTGTTATTTCTATTTAAGTACAGCAGGAGAGATGGAAAAAAATCAGTCAAATTTCTTATACTGTATATGCACATGTACTAAAACCAAAAAGATGATTCTGATACGAGAGACTAAAAGTCAGGCTATCGCAGCCTCTCTTTTAAATGGCCATTTTTCTTCTTCCTATTATTAGTCTGTTGTGAATCCCCCACGTTAGCTAAGAAGTTTAATACTATAGTAAATCTCCTTAATGTTTCTGTTTAGGCAACTGAAGAAGTGGTGGAAGAAGTACACAGATTAGTTAAGTAAAAGAAGCAATACTGCAGTGTAGAAATACTCTGATACAGGAGAAAGTCTTGAATTCAAAATTTGTATTTGTAAAGTATTATCATCAAAATATGCTTAAAGTACTTAAAGTAAAAGTATGTGTTTTACAGAATGCCTCATTTCAGAATAAGTATAAGTATATTAATAAAGGTTCATCTTATCTTATTTAATTAGGAATACTGATGCATTAAATTGCACTTTAATGTTGCAGTTGATAAAGGTAGAGCTGTTTTTGTTATTAATGGGTAGCCTGTGAATTCCACCAATGGATCAATGAAGTATTATCTTTATTCAGCTTAATACATCATAATTTGTATTATTAGTCAGGTAGTTAAAATAGCTGTAGTGCAGTAAAAATGACAGTATTTGCCATTGAAGTATTGTGGCATGGAAATATAAAGTAGCAGAAACTGGAAATAACTAAGTCAAAGTACCTGGTTATGGTTTTTGACAGATGGTGGTTTTAGTTACAGATGTACATGATCAGTCAGCATGTCCTGTCTTCTCACGTTAGCGATAACTTCTTCGACATAAAACCGCCTTTCCTAACTAACCTGATCTGAAGATGGTGTGACTGACACAAAGCTTAGTCTCAGGTGTCCCACATTTAACCCTCCAGATGATGAAAAGCATTTATCTGGAAACAGAGCTGGTCTGTAACCTGTGTGTCTCTCTGCAGGAGGATGAAGCTGGAGAAGGAGCTGGTGGCTCAGCTCTGGAGGATTTCCTGGGACGACATCCAGATGAGCAACCTGGACAAGGTGCTGCGCAGCGGCAGCAGGATCACACTGTCATTGGTCAGTACCCGCACGTATTACATTGACTTGCATTCATTTCCTGGAGACTTACTCTAACCCTAACTGTAACTGCTACTTGTCTAATCCCAACCCTAACCTAAACCTAACCCGACTCTACCCTAAACCAAGTCCTCACCCTAAAATATAATGTTTTACATTATGGGGATGAACATTTTGTCCCCAAAGGAAGACAAGTCCCCACAATGTGACAGTGTAAACAGATTCATGTCCCCACAGCATATAGTAAAGCACGCCAACACACACTCACACACACCTGTGTTAGCATATAACTAAGTACATTTACTCAAGTACTGTACAAAAGTACAAAGTGTTGGTGCTATACATGACTATTTCCATTGTATATTTTTATGTCCTAAAAAAGTCATAGTATAGTATGTTGTAAAAAAAAAAATCACAGTATAGTATGTCCTAAAAAAGTCATAGTATGTAATAAGTAAACCATAATATAGTAAGTCCTAAAAAACGTAACGTAGTGTGTTGTGAAAAAAAAAAATCTTAGTATAGTATGTCTTAGAAAAGTCATAGTATGTAATACAAAAAAACAGTGTGTAATAAAAAAGTCACAGTATAGTAAATCCTACAAAAATCATATCATAGTGTGTTGTAAAGTCACAGTAATTATACTGTAAATTTGTCCTAAAAAGATCATATTATAGTATGTCATAACTTGCTTACATTTTGCTGACAATACTTAGTACTTTTACTCAAGTAAGTTTTGAATGCAGGACTTTTACTTGTAGTATTTTCAGTGTTAGTACTTTTACTCCCGTTAAGGACCTGAGTACTTGTTTACCACCCGTGTCTGTCTCCAGAGAGGCTCTAACTACGGCTCCCTGATGACTGGAGATGGAAACCTGCAGGTGTTTGCAAAGACCGGCTACTACAAGGTCAGCGTGGTGTTTTCTGTTTTCTGCTGATAACAAGTCCGACTCGGTGTGGACTGGCTGTTCGACGCTGTGACGACATCCAGCTCCTCAAAGCCTGTTCATCTTTCATCAGCTGGTCAAAACACTCGCGCTGTCTGAAAGCTATTTCCTGTCACAGGAAGTGATGGACTGTACATCTCAGGAAGTTGGTGGCACAAAAGCTATTTTTTTTTCCACTTATTTCACTTTAACATACCCTAGGTTAAGGAAATGGCCTCTTAGTTGGCGGAAGAATCTCATAAATAGTTTTTAGCATTTGGGCTATTTGTGGCCCAAATATTTATACATTACTTTGGTGATAGACCTGTTGTTTTTTTAGATATGACGATCTAGATTTTTTCTGAATCCCTCCAGTTTTGTAGCCTAACAGAAGAAAATGATGCCAACACTGATGGTTGGACTGATGACTGGAACCTGATATGGGACTAGACCCTGCGCTACAGAAGCTAGTGATACAGATGCCTGCTGGGAATGGGTGTAGGACCTCAGGTCTTTGTTTAGATGAAAGATAAAATCAATAAAAACAGGCATGTCTGTCCAGAAAAAAAGGTCTTTGTGAGAACCAGCGAAAACCATTTTACTGCCTGCTCACTGCCTCGGGATGTGGGTGTATAGTTTAAATTAAGATTGAGATCAGGTTTATGTTTAGGATTGGAGTTAAAGGCTTTAAATTTAGTGTGTTGCAGCCCAGTGATGTCTCTCCTTCGCCTTCTGTTATTCCAGGGAAACATCACAGCCATTAAATACAGCAACAAGAAACGCATCGAGCTCAACCGGGAGGTCCTGTTTGAACTCAAACATGTGAGTGTCTGATGGTTCACACCTTATCTTACCTTATCTTACCGTATCTTACCTTATCTTATCTATATTATTATATTTTGTTTGTGTAGATGCGAGACGTACAGAACGAACATCTGACCAGGTTCATCGGAGCGTGCATCGACCCTCCCAACACCTGTATCATCACAGAGTACTGTCCCAGAGGAAGTCTGCAGGTACACCTGTCTGCCTGCCTGTTTACCTGTCTGTCTGTCTGTTTACCTGTCTGTCTGCCTGTTTACCTGTCTGTCTGCCTGTTTACCTGTCTGTCTGCCTGTTTACCTGTCTGCCTGCCTCTTTACCCGTCTGTCTGTCTGTTTACCTGTCTGTCTGCCTGTTTACCTGTCTGCCTGCCTGTTTACCTGTCTGTCTGCCTCTTTACCTGTCTGTCTTTCTGTTTACTTGTCTGCCTGCCTCTTTACCTGTCTGTCTGCCTGTTTACCTGTCTGTCTGTCTGTTTACCTGTCTGTCTGCCTGTTTACCTGTCTGTCTGTCTGTTTACTTGTCTGTCTGCCTGTTTACCTGTCTGCCTGCCTGTTTACCTGTCTGTCTGCCTGTTTACCTGTCTGTCTGTCTGTTTACCTGTCTGTCTGCCTGTTTACCTGTCTGCCTGCCTGTTTACCTGTCTGTCTGCCTGTTTACCTGTCTGTCTGCCTGTTTACCTGTCTGTCTGTCTGTTTACCTGTCTGCCTACCTGTTTACCTGTCTGTCTGCCTGTTTACCTGTCTGTCTGCCTCTTTACCTGTCTGTCTGCCTCTTTACGTGTCTGTCTGCCTGTTTACCTGTCTGTCTCCCTGTTTACCTGTGTGCCTGTTTACCTGTCTGTCTGCCTGTTTATCTGTCTGTGTTTACCCATCTATCTACCAGTGTTTACCTGTCTATCTACCAGTGTTTACCCGTCTATCTACCTGTGTTTACCCGTCTATTTACCTGTGTTTACTCATCTGTCTACCTGTGTTTACCCGTCTATCTACCTGTGTTTACTCATCTATCTACCTGTGTTTACTCATCTATCTACCTGTGTTTACCCGTCTATCTACCTGTGTTTACTCATCTATCTACCTGTGTTTACCCGTCTATCTACCTGTGTTTACTCATCTATCTACCTGTGTTTACCCGTCTATTTACCTGTGTTTACTCATCTATCTACCTGTGTTTACTCATCTATCTACCTGTGTTTACCCGTCTATCTACCTGTGTTTACTCATCTATTTACCTGTGTTTACCCGTCTATCTACCTGTGTTTACTCATCTATTTACCTGTGTTTACCCGTCTATCTACCTGTGTTTACTCATCTATCTACCTGTGTTTACCCGTCTATCTACCTGTGTTTACTCATCTATCTACCTGTGTTTACTCATCTATCTACCTGTGTTTACTCATCTATCTACCTGTGTTTACCCGTCTATCTACCTGTGTTTACCCGTCTATTTACCTGTTTACTCATCTATCTACCTGTGTTTACTCATCTATCTACCTGTGTTTACCCGTCTATCTACCTGTGTTTACTCATCTATCTACCTGTGTTTACTCATCTATCTACCTGTGTTTACTCATCTATCTACCTGTGTTTACCCGTCTATCTACCTGTGTTTACTCATCTATCTACCTGTGTTTACCCGTCTATCTACCTGTGTTTACTCATCTATCTACCTGTGTTTACTCATCTATCTACCTGTGTTTACTCATCTATCTACCTGTGTTTACCCGTCTATCTACCTGTGTTTACCCGTCTATTTACCTGTTTACTCATCTATCTACCTGTGTTTACTCATCTATCTACCTGTGTTTACCCGTCTATCTACCTGTGTTTACTCATCTATCTACCTGTGTTTACTCATCTATCTACCTGTGTTTACTCATCTATCTACCTGTGTTTACCCGTCTATCTACCTGTGTTTACTCATCTATCTACCTGTGTTTACCCGTCTATCTACCTGTGTTTACCTGTCTATCTACCTGTTTTTGCCTGTCTGTCTGATAACAGTCTGTATTTGGTGTCTTCAGGACATCTTGGAGAATGACAGCATCACTCTGGACTGGATGTTCAAATATTCTCTTATCAATGACATCGTCAAGGTACATTTGTTTTATCTTCCACATCTGCTCTTACACTCTTCTATGCTGTTTATATTTATTAGTCTTTACTGAATACCATACGTGCCTGATAATGTTTAGTAATCTTCTTGTCTCTTTCTCTGCAGGGCATGTTGTTCCTCCACAACAGCGTCATCTTCTCTCATGGTAAACTGAAGTCGTCCAACTGTGTCGTGGACAACCGCTTTGTCCTGAAGATCACAGACTATGGCTTGTCCAGCTTCCGATCCGAGAGCGACTCAGGGAAAGACGCTCATGCCTACTACGCCCGTAAGTGGCCATTTCAGCCATTTATCCATTTTACTACAGCTCTGTGATTTATACATTCAGACACTGTTTCAGCCTTTATCCTGATAACTTTTACAGTTATTGCTCTCAGCATATGTGCTCTAGAGTTATCTGCATATTCATCCATAAAATCAAGCCAGTGTCAGTGCCTTATCCTTCTCATGTAGGACTGTGTATTGATTCAAGTGTTAGTACGATAACTGAGTTTCAGGGCCGATACCAACAGACTGCTGTTTTTGAAACTAATATATATTTTTTACTTTTCCACGAGGGCTGTCAAAGTTAAGGCCTTTCCTTAGAAAACCTAATGAATACACGGGGACCAACCGTGTCATACTAACTTGTTTTTTGCTGTTAATTGACTTCCAATAATAAATATATACATACATTTGCATAAAGCAGCATATTTGTTCACTCCCATGTTGATAAGAGTATTAACTACTTGATAATTCTCCCTTTAAAGCACATTTTGAACAGATAGAAAATGTGTGACACACCTGTAGTGCTATTTATCAGTCTGTTTATGATTGGTTTGGTGTGAGTTGCCGACTGTTGGAGATATCATCTGTAGAGGTGTCTGTTTCTCTACAGACAATATCTGTCTGTTTTTCAAACATAGTTTTTTGGCTGTTTGAGTACCACAAGTTGTGATGCCATCTAGTTCTATTATTCAGATTCAGACAACTTTATTTATCCCAGGAGGGCAGTTCAGTTTTACAGTCTACCCTGACCATACACAAACTCCCAGACAGCAGCAATCAGCAGTATCAGCACTACGTCGGAGACAGCAGAGAAATGAATCAGTACATGGCCAGAGATGCACACTGACTCACACCAAGTAAAGAATGAAAATTCACATTAATAGACATCAATAAATAAATGATAAATAAGCAGATAATATAAACATTCTAATCCACTGCTACGGTCAGTGACTATAGAGACTTACCAGCCATGTGAAGACAAACAAACAGGTGTAAACCAGCTACTGTGGTTTAAGAAGAAAACGAGGCATTCATACAAAAAGACTGTCAACATTTAGCAGCCTGATAGCAGAAGGAATGAAGGACTCAGAGTAGTGATTTGTTTTCCTCGGGGGTGCTCAGCGCCGGCCTGAGGGCATTAAAGTGAATTCACTGGATCAGATGTGATCAGATTGGCTAATAACTCATTTTGCTTTCTGGGCTGTGTTTCACCTAAAGGGAGCAAGTCTCTCTGCTGTTAAAGTTAAGACTTTTGCTAAATGAATACAATACAAAAAAATACTTAAGATAATGTTACAGACTTTAACGCTAAGCTTCCATAGCTGTTATATTGGAGAGCAGCTCCCAACAAAATCATAAATAGACTAGAAAAGCACTCGCAGAGCGCAGACCTCCGCCAAGCACCATAGTTTCCCCCCTGGCGGTTTCTTCTGGATCTGTCTCCTCAAGTATTAAAGCTAGATCAGATTCGTTGACATACCTCAGATGCAGAATTGTCTCAGCTACACGATGCCACTTGTTAGAAATCTCTACCTCTAATATTAAATGCACAGTAGATAAGATAAGATGAACCTTTATTAACCCCCGTAGGGAAATTCAGTTTTTACACTCTGTTGTTAATTTCACACAGTACACATACATGCATCAAATGGACAGATGTCAGAGTGAGGAGGCTGCTCTTGACAAGCGCCCCGAGCAGTTGGGGGTTTGGTGCCTTGCTCAGGGGCACCTCTGCAGTGCCCAAGAGGTAAGCTGGCACCTCTCCAGCAACCGATTGGTCTTGGTCCATGTTGGGACTTGAACCGGTGACCCTCCGATTCCTAAACCAAGTCCCTACAGACAGAGCTACTGCCCCATTTTTTATATAAATTGCTATAAAATCCGCCATCTGGATCAGATCTGGATCAGGCACCTTTGGGATTTGATAGAAGTCCACATTGTTAATCCCTGAGTCAAATTTCATGAGCTTCGGGCAACAATTACCAGAGATATTGAGAAACAGTTTTTTGGGTCCCATTTACCCCAATGTTAACGAAAATTCAAAGTGATCCAGAATGCAGGATTTCTTCCGGATCACCCCCAAAATTAAATTACGTCTTCCTTTTCACATTTTCGACACACCCTGAAAATTTCATCAAAATCCGTCCATAAGTTTTTGAATTATCTTGAACACAGACAAACAAACAGACAAAGACAGACAACAGACAAAAACATAACCTCCTTGGCGGAGGTAATAAATAGCACTCCAGGTCAGAGGAAGAATATGTGGTTTTAATTTTGGGGTGAACTATCCTGATCTAAAATAGGACTTTAAGTTGGAGGAGATTTAAGTTCTTTATTGTCATATGGATAGCAATCACAGTGATGCAGACAATGAAATTAGTTCTGATTAAAAGAAATATCAGTGCACAATAATCCTTTAAATGAATACAGCAGCTGTCCATCCTCTCCTCCTGCTGCAGAGAGGTTGTGGATGGCTCCAGAGCTGCTCAGGATGGAGTCTCCTCCTCCTCAGGGAACTCAGAAAGGAGACGTCTACAGCTTCGGCATCATCCTCCAGGAGGTGGCGCTGCGCCGAGGAGCCTTCTACCTGGAGGGATACCCGCTCAGCCCCAAAGGTAGGACACAGCGTTGCAGACTCTGTGCACACTTGATCCAAACATTATACAGTATTCGGGGGCTTTTTCAGGGTTAATTATCCTGACTTGGTCTTTTCTAGGTCAGGTCTCATTTTTTTCAAAAACAAAATTATCAGGGATGCATCGATTTATTGGTCGAACATCGGTATTGGCCGACGGACAGGTATGGATGTATTAAGAGAACTGGATTGAGGAGGAACTGGACGCTGGGCCTCATTTAATCATATGCTCAGTGGTGCAAAAAATTAATGGGAAGACTTCCGGGTCTAGAAAAGTACCCGGATCTTCTGGGTCTTACTGGGAGCTAGTGCGCATGTCAGATATGCGCAGTAGCATCTGCTGCGTCACATGACTTTCTCACAGGGTCCCAACGTCACCAAACACATGAAACACCAAAAACAAAATTAACATAAACATCGGCTATCAGCCAGATTGTTATTCCAAACATCAGTATCGGCCCAGAACTTCATAATCGGTGCATCCCTAAAGGTGATACAGATCAGGATCAGGTGGGTGTTTTGGATGGGGTCGTACATTTTGACTCTATGGACACCGTCCTCACTACCAGAGGGTCATGTGGTTTGAGCTGTCTGAGCAGCAGGATAGTTTCTGGATGCTTACAAACATCAAATCAATGTGAATTCACTTTAAAATTACCGTCCTCTTTTCAAAGACAATCTGTGTAGTTTTCTGTGAAAATCTGTGAAACCTGAACCACAACATGGTTGTGGATATAAATCCGGAAATGGACAAATGGATAGTTCAACAGTGGGTTTCATTTTCAGAAATTTTCTTTCTTCTTATGCCTCCACCCTGGCGATAGCCGGGGCCAGAGGAAATATGTTTTCAGCTTGTCTATCTGGTCCATTCTCATATCTCAGCAACGCTTCATATTCATATGGTAATTATGACAATTTTACACAATGTCTTAACAGGATTAAATGATGACATTTTGACAGACTTGGATGCAACTGTGAGGCGGTAATTGTTTTCTTTTTACATTCATTTTGCAAAAATGATTTCGTTTTCAACATGCTTTCAGTTCCATGCTTGTTTTTCTTTGCTAGTTGCTTTTTTAATATTTGCATTCAAGCCCAGGGTCAGGGTCAGTGGGCCTCTGGAGGTCGTGCTGTTTATCAGATGATTGATACGGACCTGAACAGCATTAACAGCACTGTTTGCTGATAAACAATCTTCACTGAGGTCAAGACAGAAACCTATTGAACCTCATCTCTTCCTGTCTGGACACATGTTTGTATTTTCAGAATAAATGTTTGTGGTAGTTGAAAAGTGGAAACTGCAGTTCAATTTAATAATAACAGCAACCAACAAATGCTACACTGAGCTCACACTTACCGGCCTGTTTCATGCTGAAGATAAATGAGTCCACAGAAAGAAAATTAATTGTTTTTCACAAAATGAATAGACTGAACAGACAGAGCCCATAAAAACATATTCTTGGGTTTTATGTTGGCACTTTAACAGCCACATGCTGGCAACACATTTGTTCCATTGAAAACAGTCTATCCAGGAATAAACTAGAAATGTGAAAAATGATATAAAAAGCTTAAAGGATTTGTTTGTTTTGTCAGCCAAACCACAGAATCAGAAACCACTTCATCCTTTAGAGTCCACTTGACTAAGTTTTCTTTCTTAGTTTGTTTCTGTTTGGTTTGGAGACTGGCTTTTACTACACATTTCCAAAAAAAACATAGATCAGCTGCAAGTTTTCACCCAGAAACAGGCTCAGTGAAGGACGTCAGATGGGGCGTCATCACAGCCACTTCTCCTGATTCATAGCAACTAACTAGAGCTGATCCAATACCAATACCATCGGATATGTGTCCAGTACTGGCCAAAATTTGGTATCTGCAAGTATTCCAGTCTGTGCACCAATCTGATACCATAATTTATTAATCCAGATGTAAATAAATGTACTTGAAATCAGTTCTTCTTCACCGCTCCAAAAAGAGTAGCCATAAAACAGCAGCCCTCACTGTGCTGTCGCCCTGGATGTATCCCGGCTGCCACTGGCAACTACTGCTTCAGAGCAGCGAGGAAGAACTGATTGCAGGTAGTTTGTCAGATGATGATAGCAAACAACAACAGCGTGGTGCTAGTGGAGAGTGCAACGGCAGTCAGAGCGAGGAAAATGTCAGCCGTCTGGCAATATTTCAGTGTAAGATCCAACAAGTAAAACTGAGATAAGTACAGTATGTAGAGCTTCCATTTTATCGCTCTGGGACATGAACTTACTTGGTACCGGCCGATACTGCGAGTTCATGTATTGGAAGTGGTATCAGGGAGGAGTGAATGGTATTGTAAAATCTGTACAACTAACCATTGATTTTTATTCACACAAAGCATGCAGGATGTTTGTTTGTTTCTCTCTTTTTACAGGTGATTTCCCCTCATTAGGACTCTTCATTTGGATGTATTTTTGATGTCTGTCCCGTCTTGTGAGGGAGCTTTAAGCCTTTAAACTCAGTGTTGGCACAGCTTGTAGACGTGCATCGGAAAATGAAATCATGTGAAAAAAGGATGACTACAGTATGTTGTTGTCATGGACACAATGTGAAGCAACACATTTTCATACTAAAGCCATCGGAAAAAAGAAACGGCTGAGACAATAATCACTGATGATTTACAAAAGACAATCCTCAAAATGACACAGTCATGCATCAGTATGTACAACACAAATTAAAATGGGAAAATATATAGATTAGACAGATAATTATTAAATTCTTTCAAAAACATGTTTTCTTCTTAATTAGAAGCATTAGAGGAGCAGCTTTGGCAGAGCGGTTTCACTAGTTTATGTCATGAGTGAAAATAATCAGTTCACTTCAGGCAGGAAGTGAACAGCGGTGAACAGCAGAGGTCGGCGGTGGGATTTAGAGCTGTTGAGTGGTGTTGGTGACAGAATGAGGGGAATCTGAGAGGGAGCACGACACGACTGAAACTAACAATTACACCCTGACAGAGGAGGTGGACAGTCAGAGAAGACAGAGGCTGTGTGACTGAACCCAGAAAGATTTATCTGTCTCTTATTGTCCGACCTGTTGCTAGCTGGACGACGCTTCGATCGCCCAGCGCTCTTTCTTCCTCTCCAGCTTTATTTCCACAAACACTTTCCAGGACCTGAAGAGTCGAACGATTTCAGAGGCGTCAAATAAGCTTGTGGCTGAAACTGCTGAAACCTCCAAGTTGACGTGGAAAAGTTTCTGTTTCCAAACCACAGAGGACAGAAAGAAGGAGAGCAGGTTATAGATGAAGTGTGTTTCTAGGAATTATGGGAAAAAGGATTTCACCTAAAACTCAGCATTAATATTGAGATTGAAAGTTAGTTTAGGTTTAACTTAGCACTCTAAGGCCCTAAAGGTCTTACTGTTATCATTTTTATGCAGATTAATCATTTTTAATAAATAATACATCCACAGAGGTTTTAGAAAGGTGCCGATTTTTTCTAAAAACAAATCATTATGATTGTGAATGAATCATTTTAAAAAATATCTGGATGTGGATATCTGATGTTTGGTTCTCACTTTTAACAAGGCTTGTGATCCAGTAGTCTAAAGATGTTGGTATCGTGTGGTTTCTCTGCATCATCAGTGATCCAGTTGCCAGTTTGTGTGGAAAAAACAGATAACCGAGTCTGACAGCAAGCGCCTGGCTTCACTCCGCTCTCCATCAGGCTGCAGAATACATGAATATTAACCGTGGCAACAAATGACAACTGACGTTAGCTCATATTAGCTGTGTTAGCTTAATCATCTGAACAACAATAACCCATAAAATTAATTCTGCAACTACTGCTACCAACAGCCATAGTCCTTACAACCTCAACCCTGTGAGACCCACAATAGGCCCGTTTTAGTTATTATTTAGGGGGGTCCAGAGGGTTTTAGTGGGAGATAGCAGGTCAACAGTACACATCACATAGAAGTGCTGTACATCATCTGAAAGCATCTGAAAAAAACATGAATTAATTAATTATGTTATATTATCAATCTAAATTAATTGTTAAAGTGTGTAAGCACTGTGATAGAGTACATGATCTCCATCCCCATGCTCTATTAGGTCTCACAAGTTGTTGCAGCAATTTTGTGGTTGATATCATTTGTTACACAGATTCAGTGCTAAATTTAACCATTTTTACCACTCAATAATTGATCAAATTGATGAGTAATTCCTCCAAAATACCACCTTAAGACTTCAAGACCTTGAGGAACACCACAGAAAGAGCCATGCTGTGATTTGGGATCAAAAATCTTTGGCATTTGGAGATTTCTGCAGGAATTGCATTTTTTGGCGATTGGATGGCGAGCACTTGTGTTGTGTAAACTGCTCAGAAACCCCCTTACTGTCAGTCTGGCTCATAAAGCCATCCATCCTCTGAATGCTCCAAGTCTCTAGTTTGTGGCTGTAAAGTTTCATGAGGCTGTGATTATCCAAGAGGTCACCACAGGTCATTTTATACAGAGAGGTCAAGTTTCAAAAAAAGGTCTCACTACAATAAAATGGCTTCTGTGGGGACTAACATCATCACACATGAATACAGCTGGACTCACTGGATCCACAAGAGTCTCTTGTCTGTAAAGGGGAGACTGGTGGGTACCCATAGAAACCATTCACATTCACATATTGTGAGGTCAGAGGTCAAGGGACCTCTTTGAAAATGGTAATGCCATTTTTTTTTTTTGTGTGTGTGTGTGAGTGTTATTTAACCTCCTTCCTGACATGACACGGTCGATACCATTGGATTCCTCAGGTTTCTTCGCTCTAGCTTAAAACTCAAAGACAACAACCTCTGAAAGACAGTGAAGTCAGCCAGGAATGGTCGGGATCGGTCGCGATCTCAGGGAGTTAACTAATGTGTTATCAGTTTGTCAAAATGAGAAAAATAACTTCAATCCCTGAGGAGCTACGTTAGCATCTTAGCATTGGTGATACTGTCCAGTTACCTAATGTTATCGTTCCCTGAAATAATGTATGACGCAGATGCTCATCAGAGGGCATTTAGAAGTGGGGCTGACTAAAAAATAAGAGGAATAAGGTTTTATTTTAACCAAACCAGAGATGGGGATTGACAGCCAAGATGATTTTAGGGAGATTTACTTTGTTTCCGTCGTGTCGGAGTCTCATTCCTCTCGACCATAAAAAGTTTATCCTCAAATGGACTTCACAGCTCAGGAATTAGTCAAAGATGGAAAGTTTTCCCAATGAAACTACTTTATTATTTCTGACCACATTTGTTATTTCAGACTAGTCAGATAATTAACATCTTTTTCTTTCTTTTGTCAGCTGTTTGTCCTCCTCAGTCCAGTTTGGCTGCTTTTCTTCTCATTATCACCACACAGTTTAAAACCATCCATCCGTCTCTTTTTGGTTGCTCCCCGGGACACTGTAAGGTCATCTGAACCATCTCCATCTATTGAAGAAGGCCGTGAAATGTGGCTGAAAGCTGAGACAGGATTGAAGCTGTTAAATCCACTTTGCATGTGTTCTTTTCTTGTGAGGAGCATTCATATATCTGTCCCTCCCTCTGCAGAGATTGTGGACCGGGTGGTTCTGGGTGAGTGGCCCTGCCTCAGACCGACCATCGATCCCCAGAGTCACAGTCCTGAGCTAGGTCAGCTGATGCAGCGGTGCTGGGCCGAGGAGCCGACAGAGAGACCGGAGTTCAACCACATCCGGCTGCTGCTGCGCAAACAGAACAAGTGAGAGCTTTGACAACAAGAGGAGGGTTAAAATCTGAAGGTGGTGTCTGTAAAACATGTAGTGACAGCCGGAGGCTAACATGCTAAACCTCTAAAGGAAATAGTGCATTTGCTGGGGACTATTTTCAGTGGCGGATTAATCCACATTTGGTACGCTAGTGAACGGTGTATGTGGGACTGAGTCCAAATAAAATAAAATGAGCTAGTGTGTGTGTGTGTGTGTGTGTGTGTGTGTGTGTGTGTGTGTGTGTGTGTGTGTGTGTGTGTGTGTTCAGGGAGTCGAGGACCAACATCCTGGACAACCTGCTGTCCCGTATGGAGCAGTACGCCAACAACCTGGAGGAGCTGGTTGAGGAACGAACACAAGCTTATCATGAGGAGAAACGCAAGGCTGAAGCACTACTGTACCAGATACTACCACAGTGAGTACTACATATAGTACTACAGTACTACTGTACCAGATACTACCGCACTGAGTACGACATATACTACTACAGTACTACTGTACCAGATACTACCACACTGATTACTACTGTACCAGATACTGCTACACTGAGTACAACATATACTACTACAGTACTACTGTACCAGATACTACCACACTGAGTACGACATATAGTACTACAGTACCAGATACTACCACACTGAGTATGACATATACTACTACAGTACTGCTGTACCAGATACTACCACAGTGAGTACTACATATACTACAGTACTACTGTATTAGCTGCTACCATAGTGAGTAGTACATGTACTGTCTCTCTCTAAACCTCTAAACCTGTCTCTAAACCTCTCTCTAAACCTCTAAACCTGTCTCTAAACCTCTCTCTAAACCTCTAAACCTGTCTCTAAACCTGTCTCTAAACCTCTAAACCTGTCTCTAAACCTGTCTCTAAACCTGTCTCTAAACCCGTCTCTAAACCTCTAAACCGCTCTCTAAACCTGTCTCTAAACCTCTAAACCTTCTCTAACCTTCTCTAAACCTCTAAACCGCTCTCTAAACCTGTCTCTAAACCTCTAAACCTGTCTCTAAACCTCTCTCTAAACCTCTAAACCTGTCTCTAAACCTGTCTCTAAACCTGTCTCTAAACCCGTCTCTAAACCTCTAAACCGCTCTCTAAACCTGTCTCTAAACCTCTAAACCTGTCTCTAAGCCTGTCTCTAAACCTCTAAACCTGTCTCTAAACCTCTCTCTAAACCTCTAAACCTGTCTCTAAGCCTGTCTCTAAACCTCTAAACCCGTCTCTAAACCTCTAAACCTGTCTCTAAACCTGTCTCTAAACCGCTCTCTAAACCTTCTCTAAACCTCTAAACCTGTCTCTAAGCCTGTCTCTAAACCTCTAAACCTGTCTCTAAACCTCTAAACCTGTCTCTAAACCTGTCTCTAAACCTCTAAACCTGTCTCTAAACCTCTAAACCTTCTCTAAACCTCTAAACCTGTCTCTAAGCCTGTCTCTAAACCTCTAAACCTGTCTCTAAACCTCTAAACCTCTCTCTAAACCTCTAAACCTCTCTCTAAACCCGTGTTCCCTCAGTTCAGTAGCAGAACAGTTGAAGCGAGGAGAGACCGTTCAAGCTGAGGCCTTTGACTCCGTCACCATCTACTTCAGTGACATTGTGGGTTTTACAGCCATCTCTGCAGAGAGCACACCGATGCAGGTGAGCAGAGTCACTATTGTCATTAACCATCATTACAGTTTATTTTTATGTGTTTCAGCTCACAGTGCTTCACAGTTATCTGCAGAGAGCTGGAGTCAGGATGGGATTAGTCTAGTTTAGCATGAAGGCTGGAAACAGCTTTCCTGACTCACCAAAGTTCAAAAGTACACCTCCAGAGCTCACCGATATTATGTCTTGTTTGTTTAATCTGTGCACAGAATAGACATCAGGGTGGTATCTTCACAAAAGAAATGACTCCTTTATAAGACAAATGAACACCAAAATCAATACCTCCAGTGATGCTTACAGCTGAATGTTGTGACTCTGCAGGTGGTGACTCTGCTGAACGACCTCTACACCTGCTTCGATGCCATCATCGACAACTTTGATGTTTACAAGGTGACAAAATCAACACAAACTATTTTAGTTTACCTAGTCTTATGGCTAAAAATACACACTTCAGCCACGACTCAGATCATTCTGGATTTCAGGACTCCAAACTCATTTACCGCAAGCTTCAAAGACACAAACATCGTTAAAATTACAGATGCCCCTACTGATCGACTGCCGATCATTATCAGCCGATACTCAGAACTAACAGCTAATGTCAAAGGAGGTCGCACTGAGTTACATTAAGATGCGTTCAAGACCTGTTTTGTTAAATGTAGTTTTTGGTGTGAAACTTGAATAAATCCAGTTGTTTGAATGAAATGTTTTCAGAGCAATATAAAATAGATATTAGAGAGGGAATTATAACCTGTTTAACTTCCTAACACTAGCTCTAAGCAGCTTATGACATACCTCTGACCTCGAGATACGTGAAGGAAAATGGGTTCAGATATGTGAAATGTTGCAAAAATAACAGCAGCAGAGCGGACTGAGATAAGTCCGCTCTAAGTAAAAGTACTTCTACTGCAGTGAAAGGTCTCCTGTGACTGATAACTGATTCTATGTGACGTTATTATATAGTTAATAGTTAATAGTTAAGCATCAGTGTTGGAGCAGCATGTTACTGTTGTGGCTACTTTATATACAGTTAGCTAGTTTTGTCCGGTGGTTCCCAACCTAGGGGTCGGGCCCTTCCAAAGGTCCACCAGATAAATCGGAGGGGCGGTCATTAATGGAGAGGAGAAACTAAGTTGCGATACATTAAGTTGTATTTATTTTCTGGACCTTTCTCTAATCTTTGTTTTATTTATTTATGTATTTATTTTTGCCTCTTTGGGTCTCAACCACTTATTGAAATGAAACCTTGTGAGACGTTTGAGGGGAAATGTCTCTTTGGTGCTCTTTTAGAGCACGTCACAGGTTATAAAGTAGAGGAACCAGTGGTTTAATCTTGTCTTTAATATATATAAATATATATATTATATTTTATAAACTTTTCATGTTTGTTTACATGGAATCTTAATCTGCAAAGTAACATAAGCCGTCACATAAATGTAGCAGAGTTAAAAAAAAAAATCTCTCTCTGCGATGTAGTGGAGTACAATGAAGTACAAGTATAATATTTGAGTAAATGTATTATGACAACAGATGTATTAAATGAGAAAAGACCAAACACAGTAAATGTGAGAGGACTTGGCTGTTCCTCTCAGACACTAACCCACTGATCGTGGTCCTGTGGCACCCTCAGGTGGAGACCATCGGTGACGCCTACATGGTGGTGTCGGGGCTGCCGGTGAGGAACGGGAAGCTGCACGGCAGAGAGATCGCCCGCATGGCCCTCGCCCTGCTGGACGCCGTCCGAACCTTCAAGATCTGCCACCGATCAGAGCAACAGCTGAAACTGAGGATAGGAATACACAGTGGTGAGAATATACAGACCGTGTACAACTTCCAACGAAAACATGTTCAGGAAACACACAGTGTTTTCTGCTGTCATTGTTTTGTTTTGTTGTTATGTCATGCATGGCTATAATCTAATCTGCTTACAGGTTGTACAAAATATGTGATCGTTTTTATTACAAGGACAAGGACATAATGGTTAAACAATAATATGCTTAAGCATTGCTAATAGGGGTCATATTTATTATTGGAAATCAATTAACAACACAAAACAATGACAGATATTGTCCAGAAACCCTCCCAGGTTCTGACTTTAGCATAAAAAATATGCTCCAATCATAACATGGAGCTCAACAGGCAACAACAGCTGTCAGTGTGTCAGAGTGCTGACTTGACTATGACTTGATCCAGACTGACTGGGACTATCATAAAGTGAACATGTCTGTAAAGGGGAGACTGGTGGGGACCCAGAGAACCCATTTACATTCACACATCTGGAGGTCAGAGGTCAAGGGACCCCTTTAAAATGCTATGAGAGTCACCAAAGTTCAGCTATATTTGGAGTGTTATTTAGCCTCCTTCACAATTTAATCCATGATTGGTACCAATGGAGTCCTCAGGTTTCTAGTTTCATATGATATGATCAGGTAATCAGGTATCTTCTCTCTACTTTAAAATGAGCCGCACAACATAAAAACAAAAAATCGAAAAATGTGCAAAAACATTCATCACGTTCATTGTATTAACGTTCACTACTTCTTGTTGTAAGACAATGTCATGTTTGACTATAATCTAATCTACTTACAGATTGTACAAAATAAAATCATATGTGACAATTTTAAGCACAAAGATGAGGACAGAAAATGGTTAAACATTCATAATGGGGTTATTACTTAGCAGAAGTCAGGTAAAAAGAAGATTATTGATCCCCTGAGGGGAAATTGAATTTTTTCACTTTGTTGTTGTTTTTTTACGTAGTGCACACAGACCCGAAATACATACGTGCACAAACATGACCCATATACATGCAATAATAGAGAGATGTCAGAGCGAGGGGGCTGCCACTGACAAGCGTCCTGAGCAGTTGGGGGTCTGGTGCCTTTCTCAAGGGCACATCGGCAGTGCCCAATAGGCAAACTGGCCACTGGTATCTGTTCATATTCAGCACATGGTCCATATGGGGACTTGAACCAGCAACCCTCCGGTTCCCAAGCCAGGTCCCTACGGACTGAGCTACTGCCCCTAATGCCCATAATTCATGATATAGATTTCTTGGTTCAGGTTTCAGTTCAGTTTGAATCTATTTCAGTTAAAAAATAAATTAATTAAATCTGCATGTCACAGCTGAGTCAGTAGCGTATCTGGGGCACAGCAGTCTGTGTTGTGGTCGGGACCACTATGGAAATGAACTTTTAGTGTTTTTTTCTGCTTACATTTTATGCGTGACACCTGGTTTGTTTTGGCTTTTTGTGTGTTATGTGTAGGATGTTTAGAACAGGATAAAACCTGTGCTGTACTGGATCTGATACTGAAACAGATGGATTGGTGTTTGAGCCCCTCCTTATTTACTTCTGATGGCTGTGTGAACTTACTCAGACTGTGTGTTGTAGGTCCAGTGTGTGCAGGAGTGGTGGGTCTGAAGATGCCACGTTACTGTCTGTTTGGCGACACAGTCAACACGTCGTCACGTATGGAGTCCAGCGGAGAAGGTCAGACCTGCACTGAACTGCAGTCCACACAAAAACAACTTCAAATAACTACATTTCTTCATAAATACAGATTGATATTTTCCTTTTGTTGGATAAAAAGGCACAAACGGCTAATAACAGCTGATGTTTACACCTCATTTTTCATGAGCACCACTTGGACCGAACACTAGTAAACTGATCAGATCAATATATTGATGTCACAACAAGGATCATTTAACTGGAGATTCTCAGCTGGTAAACAAATGTAATCAAGTTTACCAGTCTAAGCCATTGCATTACATTACCATTAATGCTGATCAGAACAACTGGTTTAACCCTCTGAGACCCAAAATAGACCAGTTTTTGTCTTTTTTACAGGGTCCAGGGGTCTTTAGGGGGAGATAGCAGGTCATCTGAAAGCTGGAACCTGAAGATTCATTTGAGTTGCAGCTCAGCACCGTGTGTCAAATTGTTCTAGTCCTAAAACAGGAATAAACATGAATTGATTAATAAAAATAATTAAAATAAATCATTAAGGTGTACAAGCTTATATAGCTTAGAACATTATGAGTATAGTAGTATATGATTGTCATTCTCACTCTGTTATGTCTCATAAGCATCAATTTTGTGGTTGATGACATTTGTTACACAGATTTGGTGCTAAATTTAACCATATTTACCACTCGAGAATTGATAAAAATGATCAGTTATCCTTCTAAAATACCACATTAAGACACCAAGACCTTCAGGAAGATCATAGAAAAGTCATGCTGTGACGTTTTGAGATCTCTGCAAGAATTGCAATTCTGGCAATTGGATTGCGAGCAGAAACCCCCTTATCTGCAAAAATAACACATTTATAATGCATGAAAAAACTGCATGTGATTATCATAAAGTGGGCATGTCTGTAAAAGGGAGACTTGTGGGTACCCATAGAACCCATTTACTGTCACATATTTGGAGGTCAAAGGTCAAGGGGCCCCTTTGAAAGAGGCCATGACAGTTTTTCCTCACCAAAACTCAGCCTAAATCGGGAGTTTTGTTTAGCCCCCTTCACAATCCGGTCCATGGTTGGTACCAATGGATTCCTTGTTTTGTAGTTTCATATGTAAGTTGCAAGTTTTCAAATACGTGTAGAAATGAATGCACCTGTGTGTGTTTGTGCAGCACTGAAGATCCATGTGTCGGCAGCAACTCGCAACGTCCTTCTGGAGTTCAACTGCTTCCAGCTGGAGCTGAGAGGAGACATCGACGTCAAGGGCAAAGGGAAGATGACCACCTACTGGCTACTGGGAGAGAGCGACAGCCAATGACAAGGCACCACAGACAGGACGACGACCGAGGACAGAGAAGAGGGGATGGAGGAGAAAAGGGAAAAGAGAGGAGGAAAGGAAAGATGGAGGTATGAAATGGTAGAGAAGGAAACAAAGCGAAGGTGTACGACAAGAACGTAGAGAAGAGAACAGAGAAGGAGACGTGAAGAGAGACGTCTCAGGTCCTTCGTCATCCTACAGGAGACCTGCTCAGAGGACTCGCCACCTCCCGGTTTTTCATTTCTCTAAGACCTCACGACACGGAGGAAAACGCTGATACATTCACCACGCACACGCACAAAAAACCTGCAAAGACTAAAGGAAGGAGAAGGACAAGTGTGCAAGAAGTACAAACCTGAAACCTGCAGAACCAGGAATCAACGTGAACACATGAAGGAGCAGAGAGATGCAAATACAAGAATATAAACTCTGCAGTATGTTGGGTGTTCCAGATCTGGTCAGAGAAAATGGTTGTTTGGGTTGTTTTAGAGTTCATTTGAATCTGCTGCCTCAAAGGTTGTACTTCAAAAGTCCAGCAGATAATTATTTCTTTAGTGCTCCACTGCTGGCGGTCCAGGATCAGCTGTGAAAGAGTGCTGCAGGAATGAGTCCGAAAACCCGGAGATGAGTTAGCATCCTAGCACTTCCTGTTCCCTCGTCTGGAAGTCAGCAGGTTTTTAGTTAGATGCCCGAAATAAGATCTGTGGCTAACACAAGCTCAACATTTTATTCTATGATACATCAGTAAATATCCCACTTCTACGTGTCTTAAAAAAAGCTAAAAGTGGCTAAATAAGACGACTGAACAAAGAAACCAGGGTGATGTTAACTTCCAGGCTGGCTTACAAAAATGTGTCATCCCTGGAGCACTGTATTCAGATCCGCTGGGGAGTCCAATATGGAAGACAAGCGGCTGTGCACAGCTCTTTAGGAGGCAGGGATTTTAACCAGATATACATTTGCCAAAACAACCAGTCAGACTTTATGTGTGAGACACACCAGGCTTTCAAGTAACTACAATGTAAACCCATCCACGGCGGTATTAAATGCTCTGAAGGGCTCCAGACACACGTTGAGGTGGACGGGTCCAACAAACACAAGGCTTTTATCCAGGAGACCGCTGTTTGTGTCCCATGTGTTAAGTTTTACTTTCACTTTCAACTATGAGGTTTCTTCCTAAAACTAACCGTCGTGGCTTTGTGGTCTAAACCTAAACATTCTTGTTTGAATTCACGTTAAGCACGTTTCCTGAAACTGTCAAGTGACGCCAATACTGACGAAGCGTCAGTATGTGACGAGGCGGGATGAGAACATGCAAACTGTGATGTAGAGACAAGATTTAGACATTATTAGAAATGTTGTCAAACTGTATTTTTAAAAGTTTTACTAGAGGAAATCCTTACGAAGATGAAGACTGACCTCTTGGGTTTGCAAACGAAAGCTTGGTTAACTTCCCCACCACCGTTAAAGAGGAGCATATCGCCATGTTTCCATGGAAACCCCTGGGTTGTTTCCCATGTAGTGGATGCGAAAGAGCTGGATGTTATATAGTGTGACTTCTGCAAATCAGGTGAACTGTGGCAGGGCTCATTTAAACTTAAACTTCAACAATATTAGTGAACACCTTGCTAAAATTGATAAATAACAGCTGGCTTTATAAAGTTATGTGATCAATTAAAAATAATGTGGGTGCAGCAAGTTCTCTGTAAATATACAAAAGTTTTCCTTTTGTTTCTAAATAATAAGTTGCAATTACACACACACACACACACACACACACACATATATTTGGATCACAGAAGCCCCTTTTTGATACAATTACATGATCTTCACATCTACCAGTTTAAGATCAATCACGCAGTGATGCAGCAGTGCGGACTGTTGGGAATCAAACCTGTGACGCCAGAGTTATAAGACAGTATTCTGCACATCTCTGGGCTCAGACGCCTTCGTCACCATTTAACCACCAGTGGACTGACTGTCAGTGGGATAAAAATGTGTTGAACTGAGAAACAGATGAAAAACCTCTGATATTTTTATATAGTGCCAATTGATGTGTGTTACATAATGTTGGGGAAATTATCAGTAACTAAAGCTCATCATAGTGGATCTCTAAAGAGATTCCAGTCACCAATAACCTGCTATCATCTCAACAGAGGAAGATGCTGTTAGTTTTTCTAGTCAGTCATTTTGAATTTGCTTGTATCTTGTTTTCTCGATGTTGCATTCCTGCAATCGTTGCATTAGGATTAAAGATTAGCTTCACCTCAGTGAAATCGAGCCCTGTGTTTTGACTGGGGATCAAACCAGCAGTGTGTGTTTGTTTGTACTGACCTGAATAAAGTTTTGTGCAGAGCTTGTTTGTTCAGGGCTGCAGGCTGCAGTTTGTTTGGCTGCTGAAGAGCAGAAAAAGCAGACGGTGCGTCAACGAGGCAGAAGATATTCCAGTTAATACCATGGACCAGAGAATACTAAGTATATTTACTCAAGTACTGTTCCTCAGTACAATTTTGTACTGAAGAACAGTACTTTATGTGAATATTTCCATTTTATGCTACTTTATATTTATACTCCACTACATTTATTTAATAACAGAAATTACTTTGCACATTTAGATTAATGCAAAATACAACCAACTAATAAATGATAGACAAAACTACCCAGCAGTATATAAAGTAATTAAAACTAGCATTGATGTAAATACTATCATTTTGAATGCAGGACTTTTACTACCAGTATAATTACTTTTACTGAAGTAAAACATCTGAGTACTTCTTCCACCACTGCTGGCTGGTGGCCATGGTATAACAGGGATAATCCACTTTTTTGAAAAACAGTGCACACCATGGAGTGATGTTAGAGTGCATTTTTCTTCAGTAACC